>JAUDYJ010000005.1:59180204-59780204 GCA_030761175.1 Masticophis lateralis | reverse complement strand
TTTATTAAGTCTTAATAGCTTTGAGAAAGACAATCCATTGATAGAAAGTCATCCCAGAGATATCCAAATTTGGAGGTATAAATATCTTTAAATATGACAACCAGGACTGTGAATTGCAACTGAAAGTTGTCTGGTAACAAAGGCAGCTCTCAAAATAGTGTTTTATAGCCAATGTTAGATGTGTCCATAACTACATGAATCTGAGTCTTTGGATTTAGGATATAGCTTCCAAGTAGCTCACAAGAGTCAAATGTAAAACACATTGCAATAGTTCATATGACAGGTATCAATGATTCTGAGAAGTGCCTTCTGATGCAGGACCTTCTGCACCAGGTGAAGTGGAGAAAGCCCCTCTTGATTGAGCTGCTACTTGCTTTCTCACCAGGAGCTATGAATCCAGAAGGGCCTCTAAATTATGAGTCAATTAATAAGCATAAGTGGAAGGACAAATCATGGCATAGAACAGGACTGTCAAACTCTCAGCCTGCGGGCTGGATGCGTCACGTGCTGGCCATGCCCATACCTGGATTACTGAAAGGGAAAAATCCCAATGCGTCATGTATCTTTGAACTGTTTGAGGAGCACTTCATGAATCAAAGCTTTTCTCAGGTCCATTGCCAGAAGCACTGAATCACATATTACGAAATGCTCAGTGCAATCACCTCATGGGCCTCCCCACATTAACTGATTAGAGGAGTGTCATCCTTTGATAAGATTGTCTCTTAAGAAAAGCTGCAGTGCTGGGAGCAACCCCATTTTAGCAGCAATTCCTGTAGAAGTATCACCTGTGCATTCACAGTCCTTGTCATACATCTGTTGAAGGCCTTCAGAGGGGTTCTGAGACTTCTGCAAAATTTAGTGCTTCAATATCTTAAGGAATATATTCAGAGGGAACTTTTAATTACTCTCCAAAGAAAACTTTGTAAGTGGTTCTGCACAGCCATAATAACTAAGGAGAAGAGCCTAATGCTGGGAAAGACTGAAGGTAAAAGAAGAAGGGGACGACAGAGAATGAGGTGGCTGGATGGAGTCACTGAAGCAGTAGGCGTGAGCTTAAATGGACTCCAGAGGATGGGAGAGGAAAGGAAGGCCTGGAGCAGGGCTGAAATCCAAAATTTTTCTCTACCGGTTCTGTGGGTGTGGCTTGGTGGGCATCGCAGGGGAAGGATATTACAAAATCTCCATTCCCTCCCCTCCTGGGGGAAGGATATTGCAAAATCTCCATTCCCACTCCACTCTGGGGCCAGCCAGAGGTGGTATTTGTCGGTTCTCCGAACTACTCAAAATTTCCGCTATCGGTTCTCCAGAACCTATTAGAACCTGCTGGATTTCACCCCTGGCCTGGAGGAACATTGTCCATGGCATTGCAATGGGTTGGACACAACTTCACAACTAACAACAACAGTAACTAAGGAACTAGACTAAAATATTCAGTATATCTGAAGGCACCAGTTTAGAGAAAGCTGCATAGGCAATCCTCACTTAACAACTGAATCAAGACTGGTAACTCCACTGCTAAGCAAAGCAGACACTAAATGGGAAATCATATGACCCTGCCTCTATTTTATGGCTGTACAGAGACAAGATTATGCAGTTTCACATCTGCTTTTGTTTATCTCCTAACCACTCTTCCATCTTTGCAGCACAGTAGTGCCTGCTTACTGTCTTTACATATTGAGAACAATGCAGTTTGTGAAATCAACAACAGCATTTTCTATCACATGGCAAAAATAACCCCAAAATGTTCCCCTTTGAACATAATTGCTCAACACGGGTACTGTGGCCTACCACTTAGAGGTGGAGAACAGATGAAAATTGAAGAGAAAATGCTAAAATAGGATTGTCACACTTCAAAATGAGAGTGAGCCTTTATAAATCCCTGCAAGTTCCATTCCTACTCACATGTGTGATGTTATCCTGCCCTTTTTGGAACCCCAGTTTTCTTTCTATTCACCAACCAAGTTAAGTGAAGCATCCAGTTACCAGAAAATGCCCATGCCTGAAATAGATCCTTCTTTGAAGGGAAGGAAATCTTTCAGGAGCCTGGAAGACAGATTTCAGTACTATTATAGCCAAAAATCAAAAGTGAAGTGTTCTTTCCTAATAAATAATCTCTTTTAGGACCTAAAATATCATAAGGGTGTTTGTCATGCTACAAGTTTTCTTTCAGGTAGCAGTGAACTCTTTTTTTTTTTTATAAAAATACATGCTAAAGAAGGACATACAGAAGGAGACATAATTGCTATTTATCTGCATTTGCTTGGAGAGAGCTAAAAAATAAACAGCCAAATGGGACAAATTTTGACAAATGGGAAGTACATATGACAAATGGGAAGTATATTTATCTTCAATTTATTTCTTTTGCATTAGTGAAAATTGTCAATTCTGTCACATACACTTCAGTCAAAAGGATTAGAGTCCATTAGTACAGGAAGAACTGTTTTATCAAAATGCCTCTCTCTTCCTTAAAAAAAACTGGTAAAATGTTATCAATAAGGTTGGAGCTTATGAGTGTGAGGTAAAGAAAGCAAATATAAATTACCTATGAGGAAATCCATTGAATAAGTGGACAAAGGAATTAATTGTCAAGAGAGTGGATTTTGTAATTCAAGTGCGTTATTAAAAATGTCACGTTAAACATCTAAAAAAGATGGATTATAATTCTTTCTTCCTCAATCAAGAACATGACTTGTACATAAACCGCATGTATAAGTTCAATGATATTTATGGCATTATATAATAGTGAATATTTTTGGAGGAAAATGGTCATAAATGGGTATTATTACAGAAAGCATAACAATCTTTTCAAAAGCATCACTCAGATTTATTTGTGTTTATTGCTTTGGTTTCTCTCTAATTAGCTTTGCAAGAAGACTGGTGCTTACAACCAGTAGCCCCTCTGGACAAGAAAACAATAATTTATGATACTCAGAGTTATAGCCCAACATTCTTCTTAAAATCTTGAAATTATTGGAAATATTGGACATGTATGAGTGACAAAGAATACTTAATACTATGGAGACATAAAGAAGGATTAGTATTAAGATACAGGGCTGGCTCTGGGGCATTGAGGTCCTTTCCAAAAGATTGTATCCTACACTTTTTCCTGCTTATAATCTATAGATGTCATTCCATTGGCAGATGCATTTGACCTGGGGATTAAATATTATACAGGCAATGCAGTTCTCCACTTACAACCATAGTCAAATTTCTGTTGCTAAGTGAGACTTTTGTTAATTGAGTATTGCCTCATTTTAAGATCTTCCTTGCCACACTTGTTAAGTGAATCACTGCAGTTATTAAGTTAGTAACATTGTTGTTAAGTGAAACTGGCTTCCCCATTGACTTGGTTTGTCTTGGAGATCACATGACCCTAAGTCACTGCAACCATCATCAATAGAAGTCAGTTACCAGTATAATAATTTTGGGGATGGGGATGACCATGGGGATGTTTCAAGGGTTGTAAGTGTACAAAAAGATAATCACTTTTTTCCAGTGCTGGTGTAACTTTGAATGGTCACAAAATGAATGATTGTAAGTCAAAGACTATCTGTAGTCCCCATAGGGGAGGTTGGGGAGACTTATTATACAGCTATTGGATACTATGGTAAACCATGGGCAGTTTCAATAAGTACCTTATCTAGAGAGGATCTGTATCTATGATGCACCACAAATAGGGGGTATCACGCCTATCCTCCTTGACTGCTTACCAAATGTTTCAGTCGCAGCACAGCCTTTAAAATTGATAATTAACAGGATAGTCCATCCCATAGGCTTGCTTATTTCCTCCAAGGTAGAAACACACAGGCAGTAAGAAAGACTGCCAAGTTTACAGTATAGCTAAAGTCATTCAACTAAGAGCTTCCTATCTAGATCAGATTTGGGGTCAACTGTCAAGGGATGATCTTATCTGACTATTTCACTGAATATTTTTTTAATATGTCAATATGCTGCACTCTTTAATCATATTTTGCTTAATCCATCATTAGAGTAAACAGTAAATTCAACTAAGCTAGTGAAGGGCAGATTATGTTAGCTAACATGCCATAGGAAAGTGGAAGTGGATTCTCCCCTCTCTATTGTCCTATTTCCAATGTATGCTGTTCATGAAAATACATTTAAGTGAGTCTTCATTACCTGGCCAATGCGGTGTAGTCCACCCTGAAAGAGAAAAGTTTATGATTATTTTATTTATTTAATATGTGGCAAAGAATGAATTGCTGTTTAAACAATATATCTATTTCTAGATCTCATCGGTAAGTCTATAAGGCATTGCTAGCAAAATAAAAAACAACATTTTTGTTTTTAAAAAAAGTACTTCACTTTGCTACTATGCTTACTGTACAAAAGTTACTAGCCTGTAACAAATGATGAGAGATTGAATCCCAAATTTCTGTTGCTAAGCTAGATATCTGTTCAGTACATTTTGCCCCATTTTACAACTTCTCTTGCCACCATTGTTAAGTGAATCACTGCAGTTCTAAAGGTAGTCATCTGGTTATTAAGTGAATCTGACTTCTTCATTGATTTTTCTCATCAGAAGGTTTGAGAAGGTTGAGAAGGTTTTCTCATCAGAAGGCGATCACATGGCCCTGGGACATTGCAACCATCATTTTGAATTTTGATTCTGATTTGGGGATTCTGCAGGGATCATAAGGGCAAAAAATGGTCATAAATTCCTTTTTTTCTATGCTGTTGTAACTTTGAACTGTCACTAAATGAATTGCTGTAAGTTGATAGCTACCTGTACAGATCCAACAGAATTAGGGAGTAAAAAGCTTCTGGAACTAGAATGGAATCAGACTTATGGGAAGCTACTTGTCATGTGGACTACTGGTATTTGAATTATGGGAATGACTCTGAAGGATCTTAACCTTAATTATGAGACTGACCCTGAAGGACTCCCACCCATTCAGGCTGATTGGTGAGTTTGCCTTGATCAGGAGAATGATAAAAAGTCTCCTATTTATTTGGCTTGCTGGATCGAGAAAAACTTCCTGATTGAAGGGTGTGTACCTTGGCTTTCTCTATTCGGCTCCCTTTTAGTTCCAGCTCTGGAGTGTTCCTTGGCCCCATCTATTCTTTGGGTCACTTCTATGACATATCATCTGTCTTTAACTTTGATTTCTGCTTGTTCCATGACAGGGGCATTTACGATTCATTAGGTTGTTTCTTAGATTTCCTGGCTCAATTTTGACTTCCTGGCTCATCTTGGACATTTGCCTGAAGCACATTAATTGTGCAAACGTGGCTGTATGCTAGTAAGCCAGTTTTTTAAAAAAACAAACCAAGATGCCTGCTGTTAGTCATTATTTGGAAAAAGAAAGCAAAGAAATTATACTTAACCTTGCTTCCTTACCTAACAAGAGATGTTCAGGAATTCTCCTTTTCCAGAAAATTATATAAGCATTGTCCTAACTCTTCAATTTGTTATAATGCTTGTTACGTTGGGTGAATGAGGACGCAGCAAGCCAGGCAGTGAGTGATAACAGCTCTTTTTATTAGAGTGAGAATCCAGCAACTAACCTGGGAAAACAGCTCTCCTTATATACTCTGCAGCTGTGGTGGTCAGCCAATCAGCTGAGGGCTATTAAGTTTAAACTTTCCTGCCAAACTATATACATAACAACGCTTTTGGAATAAAAATCTGTCTAAAGGTAGCTTTCTATTTAACATACATTAATAATTTAGTTTATTCAGCATGAAATGGAGCTTAGTTATGTAGCATGAGGTTCTATATTCTGCAATATACAGAATCAACAGCAGGTCAGAGGAGGAGCTGCTGCGGGACAGAGATAACAGTTGCTCTTTAAAAATTATGATTTAAACCAAGTTGATTTAAATCAAGTCTTTTTACTAGTGATTTAAATCAACTTGATTTAAATCAAATACACCCTATTCGAATACTTCAAATGGATTACATTTAACAGATGAAACAAATTGCCAAAGCTTTCTTACCAACGGTTGTCCGTGGTATTGGTGGTGTCCATTGAGGACCTGCCAGTGAACAAAGATACAGGACTGCCTGCTGCCACCAATAGCCTCCCATCGGCCGGTATGCTCCCACAGAGAGGGCCTCCTCAGGGTGACGTTGGTCAAATTATGTTGACTGGCGACCTCCAGGGGAAAAGCCTTCTCTGTGGGGGCTCCCGCCCTTTGGAACGAATTGCCCCCGGATATACGTAGGATCCCTGACCTTCACGCCTTTTGTCGAGCCCTAAAGACCTTATTATTTCGGCAAGCTGGTCCGATGGTATAAGGAATTTTAATGGGTTTTTAGCTTTGGAGTTTATAATATTCGGCCATATTACTAAATTAGTTTTAAATTGTTTTAACATTTGTACTGATGTTTTTATAATTGGCTGTACACTGCCGTGAGACCTTTGGGAGAAGGGCGGTATAGAAGTTGGATTATAAATAAATAAATAAATAAATAAATAAAGTATTAGATAAGCTACAGTGATAGATAAAGCATGAAGTTATATTCTGAAATCATATAGCATACTGCTATATGATATAGTTAAATCATATGCCATACTGCTAAGGTTAAAAGCAGATTGAGTTTGAAATTTTGATAATGACATTACTGAACATTCAATCACAATAACAAATATACTAAGTCATGAAATACTCTGCAATCACCAAGAAGGAGTTTTTGTTTCTTTGCTTGTTTTCACAGCACAGTAGCAATAGCACTTAGACTTATATACCACTTCACAGTGCTTTACAGCCCTCTCTAAACTGTTTACAGAGTCAGCCTATTGCACCCAACAATCTGAGTCCTTATTTTACCCACCTCGGAAGGATGGAAGGCAGAGTCAACCTTGAGTCAGGTGAGATTTGAACTGTCAAATTGATGACAGGCGGCAGTCAGTAGAAGTGGCCTGCAGTACTGCACTCTAACCACTGCACCGCCGTGGCTCAGTAGTTCAAATAATGCAAGATAGAGATGTGAAATGTTTGAAGAGGAAAAGATAGCTTGGGCAGGAAGACATTGGAATTTTTTAAAACATCTACCATGCGCTCTAAAATCCTTAGATTTGAGTTGGAACTTGAATCCAAAATATATCAATAAACGAAGAGTAAAGATGAAACATTTTGCAATTATTTCATCAAGTAAACAAAAAGTACTTTGCTTTGCTTATTTTGCTGTACATGAAAATACCAAATTACCAAAACAGTGGATGGTCCAGATTTTGTTGTGAGATATTTGTCCCTGGATATAAAGGCTATCTGAGTGCAGAGGAATAATCTAATATGCTCCCATATATGCTAATTTTCAAGGAGAAAATCACAAATTTCCAAAATGAATACTGACTTATTTGGAAAAGCATCTTGTTGGTCAGGTGATCCCTGGAACAACCCCCCTCCCCACCTCCAAATTCTTCACTCAACTGTAAATCTTCAAATAAACAAAATGTACATTAAAATACACTTCTAGTGTCTCAGCATTACCTGGTGTTGAAGGAATACTCGCTGAAAAAGAAAAAAAAGTGATTTGATTACATTTCAAGAAATTTACTATAGTAGTTTAGCCACACAATGACTGTATTGATATGGATATCCATTTCTTATTGCATTGCTTGTAAAGTGGATACAATGACCAGAAGAATAGTATTTACTTTTGTTTTGCTAAGGCTGCAAAAGTTACTTACTTGTACTCATGTCTGGGCCAACTATTTGGCTTCAAGAGGCCACTTCAAGAGTACAAAAAGGCAAAAGGATTACATTTTCCCCTAGCTATTCGATGTAATTAAACAGCCCTCTCTGCCTGCGCTGCAATCATTATGTAGCTAATTCTGCTTCAACACAAGATTTTCTGGCAATATTATGTGACTATTTCAGGGATGGTAGAGTTGTTGTCTAATTTGAGAGAGTTATACATCTACTGCTCTGCCGGGCATCATCAAAATAGTCCACCATACTATCACATATCCTTGAGATGGCTCAGTAGAGGCTCTAAGCTACATGCTATTTTACTGCTCTTTCTAAAGAGAATCCTGGTTTATATTTATCCACCTTGTCCTGGAATTTCCTGCAAGGAGCACGATCTCTTTGTGGCTTCCTCTGTTTAACCATGACTCAGCTATATCTTCCTGGACTATATCTAACTGCACTGGTTACTAGCTTTGGGGTGGGATTCAAAATTCTGGTTATCACTTATCAAGCCTTTAATGGCCTTGAGGCTGTTTATCTGAGGAAATGTCTATCTACTGTGGCTTCTGTGGCTCCATTCTATGCAATCAGAGTCAGCGTGCTTTGGATTCCATCAGCTAGATCAGGGGTGTCAAACTTGATTTCATTGAGGGCCACATCAGGGTTGTGTTTGACCTCGGGGGCTGGGGTTGACGTGGCCGGGGTTGGCTTGGCCAGCTTGACGTCACCCATGTTGTAGGCGCTTGTGGTAGCCTGAACACTCTGTCAATGAAAATGGGCTCCCAAGCTCCATTTTTGGCTGCAGTGGCTTCCTGGAACCCTCTGCCAGTGAAAACAGAGCTTGGGAAGTCCGCATGTGGCCCTCCCGAACTCTGACTTCACCTGCAGGGGGTTGTAAGAGGCTGTCGCAGCCAAAAATGGAGCTCAGGAGCCCTTTTTCACTGGCAGATGCACTGTGAGCTGTCCTTCACTGTTTCCAGGGTGGCCCTCTCGGCCAAATCTAAGCATTCTTCAGGCCAGATCCATCCCCCAGGCCTTGAGTTGGCACCCTGAGCTAGATGGTATCACTTCATGGGACCAAGAAAGCAGACGTCTGTTACAGCGCCTGTCCTCTGAAATGAGGTTCCTCCAGATATTCATATAGTCCCCATGTATTTAAATGAACTCTTAAAACCTGACTCTTCCCCCCCAACACACACACACACTCATGGGTCTCCACTACTATAGTGCAACAAGGTAACCTCAGCTGTATCCAGGCTGGCATGACATTTTTCTTCAGGTAAAAGTTGCTGACAGGTATATTTCTGCAAGCCTGATTTTGCCCATCTAACTTTTTCTTTTCTTAGTGAATCCTTTTCTTTTATAACTTTATAGCCATCATTTTCTTCTGGGTTTGTTTGTTAGTATCCTGGGTTTTCATTAGGTAAGTTCTAATATTTAGTTCCAAAACTAAGTACACTAAGATGTACAAACTCTCAACATTAACTACCGATAGGAAAAACCTCCCATAAAATATGCATATTGATCTCATCATAGGATGACAGCGTACCTGAACAAATAACACCAGCATCTTCGTTGTGGTTGCAATTATGATTTCCCCAGCCTGAAGTTGTACAGTGCCAAAGATAGTATTCATACCCACGGCAGTAAACGTCATCCAGGAGAATAGGACCAGATCCTTGTCCAAAATAGGCTGAACCTTTAGCTTCAACAGCTTGTCCACATCCGAGTTGTCTGCATACTACCGCCGCGTCATTTAGATCCCATGAGTCATCACAAACTGTCCCCCATTGTCCGTAGTTACGCCGAACTTCAACGCGGCCTCGACACCTATCCCCTCCATTTACCAATCGGAGGTCTTAAAATTTAATTAATGAATTAGTATGATTGCTCTTTTTGATGAAGATTCACAAATTTAATATGCAGATGTGGTACCCAGAAGCTACGCAACCTTGGCTGATCTCAAAACAGGGATTATCTTTCGGGATCAAGTTTTCTTGGAGGTTATTAGGAAATGCCAAATGTACGCTTGTTTGGGAATTTTAAGAAAATCTAAGGAGAAGACGATGGCAAACTCTTCCATGTTCTTGCTGGAAAATTAACATTTTGAATATAACTGTTCAAGAAAGCTATTTTTCTTTTCTTGAACACATTGGCAGAAAATGGGCATGCTGAGATTTTATGCTTCACTTTCTAGCATCCTCAACCAAGAGGACCAAAAAGATTACACAAGAATAGCACCTCCACCGCCACCGCCAACAACAATATGGTTCATTGATACTGCAGCACCAAGTGATGAACGAATTGAAAAGAAACAACTAGAAAAAAATAACCTAATACTGCTATCTGCAAATTAAAGTTGAGCAATTGTGGAGGAAGAAATCAATAGTACCAATGGTTGTACCACTAGAAATAGGAGGCCTTGGAGCAATACCCAAAGGGTTGCCTAGTTACATGGAAATTTTGAACTTATCCGACTTGAATATCCTGACTTTGTAAAAAACCACCTTACTCGGAATTGCCTATATACTGTGATGTTACCTTATTCTTGGTTCTAACTATGGCAACCATCTGATGACTTTTCCAATACTTGAGGCAGTCAAACATATTTCATTTTTCTTGATAAAGAAATTAAAATTCATTTTTATGAGAAATTGATGGTTTGGAATAATTATTTTTAAATGGAAGTGCAGTGTCTCATGTGATTAAGATACTGGGTTGGCAATCAGCAAGCCTGTTTTGAGACATGAGTGCTGCTGCAGGATGGGGCGAGCTCCTGTCCTTTGCTCCACCTCCTGTCAACCAGCAGTTTGAAAGCGGGCAACTGTAAGTAAATAGATGGGTACCCACTTTGGTGGGCAACGTAATACGGATATGAAAGGAGCCCACAACCAGGTGTCCTCTGGACAACAGTGATGTCACCAGCTAATCCTTCAACCCGGAAGCACCTCAGTGCTTCCAACACAAGAGGGAGCAATTTTTAAATGGTGGGCATATTTTTATAAAGCACGGATTAAGAAGGGAATAATTACTATGAATCAGTTAGGATGTAATAATATTTGAAAGCCAGTTTTGACTCTTGAATTTCTACTGTATATGGTAACGTCCATGTACCTTTCTTGACAACATTTTCAGAAACAGGGACTTACCCCAAGACACCGCTGCCTTCAAAGCAGGACTACACCTGTGGTTTCTGAGGTCCTAATTTAACCTTGTAACCATCAGGGTAAAATGGCTCTCAAATATTTTCTTTGCTATCCAGTTTTCTTACTGGTAATATATCAATAAAATTGAGTATACTTTTCATTGAATATAATTATATACTCAATCATAATAACAATTGTACAATAAATACAAGAATTGAGAATTATATAGTAACAATTTAAAAAATGAAATTAAATAAAATTAAATTTTATAACTTTTTTCAATTTTTACTAGAGCATCTTTATTATTATATGTATTTCCTTAAAAAATCAGTAAAATTAGGAAAAATAAATCTAGCAAAATTGGGCTGTAAAAATCCAAACTAAAATCCAAACCAAGGTGCAAAATCAGAGTGTTCTACTACTGTGGGGCCATCCCGTGGTCTTCTGTAATTTTACAGGCCAGATATGAAAGCTTATCTTAAATCAATAGTCCTTGAAACTACTGTTTAAAAGATAGTATTACTGTAGACATAACTATAATCAGAAGCAGAAAGAAATGCTTAAGTTAATATCCAAATTTTATGTGATTTATGGATACCAGGCAAAACTTTTTTTTCATATTTGCAAATTATAGGAAAGCACAGTGTATAATTTTACCTTTTCTATAAACAGGTGTTGTGAATTGTGGAAAAGGATCTGAAAAAAGGAAAAGAGAGATATTACACTACATGACAGATAATAGCACACTAATAACATTTTACTCATGAAATATTTTAGGGTATGTCAAACATGTGATGATATCATATACATACTAAACAAGATTAAAAGCAGATTGATTTTTAGATTTTGATAATGACATTAGTGAACATTCAATCACAATAACAAATATATTAAATCATGAAATACTCTGCAATCACCAAGAAGGAGTTTTTGTTTCTTTGCTTGTTTTCACAGCACAGCACAGTAGCAATAGCATTTAGACTTATTTACCACTTCACAGCACTTTACAGCCCTCTCTAAATGATTTACAGAGTCAGCCTATTGCACCCAACAATCTGAGTCCTCATTTTACCGACCTCGGAAGGATGGAAGGCTGAGTCAACCTTGAGCCTGGTGAGATTTGAACTGTCAAATTGCTGACATCCAGGCAGTCAGCAGAAGTGGCCTGCAGTACTGCACTCTAACCACTGCACCGCCGTGGCTCAGTAGTTCAAATAATGCAAGATAGAGATGTGAAATGCTTGAAGAGGAAAAGATAGCTTGGGCAGGAAGACATTGGAATTTTTTAAAACATCTACCATGCGCTCCAAAATCCTTAGATTTGAGTTGGAACTTGAATGTGATAATATATTATCCACTCTATTTTGGATAAATGTATTTAGATAGCAATGTTTTCTGCTGTAGTACGTATAACTAAAGTTATAATAGTTTTTTATTACTACGGTTAAATCCTGAATAAGTCATATTACACCAATAAAGGTAAATTTGTGATGGGAGATGGATGGGCTCCATTTGGTGGTCATGGGTTCACTGTTTGAAGACCTGAAAGACCAGGTTAGGGACAGATCATCATGGAGAAAATCTGTCTATGTGGTAGTTAAGAGTCATCACTGATTTAACAGCACTTAATCTACTTAATAGAAATGTGTATCATAGGACTAGATAACAAACACTGAAACATATACAAAGCAAAGGCTACTTGCCAAATTAGTTTAGGTTTTATAGTTGGATCCTCATGCCCTGTTTTGCGGATATTATTTCAAATTTACCTATTGTTAGCAATCCAAAATTTGTCAATAAACAAAGAGTAAAGATGAAACATTTTGCATTTATTTCATCAAGTAAACAAAAAGTATTTTGCTTTGCTTATAGTGCTGTTCATGAAAATATCCAAATTACCAAAACAGTGGATGGTCCAGATTTTATTGTGACATATTTGTCCCTGGATATCAAGGCTATCTGAGTGCAGAGGAATAATCTAATATGCTCCCATATATGCTAATTTTCAAGGAGAAAATCACAAATTTCAAAAATGAATACTGACTTATTTGGAAAAGCATCTTGTTGGTCAGGTGATCCCTGGAACAACCCCCCTCCCCACCTCCAAATTCTTCACTCAACTGTAAATCTTCAAATAAACAAAATGTACATTAAAATACACTTCTAGTGTCTCAGCATTACCTGGTGTTGAAGGAATACTCGCTGAAAAAGAAAAAAAAGTGATTTGATTACATTTCAAGAAATTTACTGTAGTAGTTTAGCCACACAATGACTGTATTGATATGGATATCCATTTCTTATTGCATTGCTTGTAATGTGGATACAATGACCAGAAGAATAGTATTTACTTTTGTTTTGCTAAGGCTGCAAAAGTTACTTACCTGTACTCATGTGGAGCCAACTATTTGGCTTCAAGAGGCCACTTCAAGAGTACAAAAAGGCAAAAGGACTACATTTTCCCCTAGCTATTCGATGTAATTAAACAGCCCACTCTGCCTGCGCTGCAATCATTATGTAGCTAATTCTGCTTCAACACAAGATTTTCTGGCAATATTATGTGACTATTTCAGGGTTGGTAGGGTTGTTGTCTAATTTGAGAGAGTTATACATCTACTGCTCTGCTGGGCATTATCAAAATACTCCCCCATACTATCACATATCCTTGAGATGGCTCAGTAGAGTCTCTAAGCTACACGCTATTTTACTGTTCTTTTTAAATAGAATCCTGGCTTATATTTATCCACCTTGTCCTAAAATTTCCTGCAAAGAGTACAATCTCTTTGTGGCTTCCTCTGTTTAACCATGACTCAGCTATATCTTCCTCGACTATATCTAACTGCACTGGTTACCAGCTTTGGGGTGGGATTCAAAATTCTGGTTATCACTTATCAAGCCTTTAATGGCCTTGAGGCTGTTTATCTGAGGAAATGTCTATCTACTGTGGCTTCTGTGGCTCCATTCTATGCAATCAGAGTCAGCATGCTTTGGATTCCATCAGCTAGATCAGGAGTGTCAAACTCGATTTCATTGAGGGCCACATCAGGGTTGTGTTTGATCTCGGGGGCTGTGGTTGACGTGGCCGGGGTTGGCTTGGCCAGCTTGACGTCACCCATGTTGTAGGCGCTTGTGGTAGCCTGAACACTCTGTCAATGAAAATGGGCTCCCAAGCTCCATTTTTGGCTGCAGTGGCTTCCTGGAACCCTCTGCCAGTGAAAACAGAGCTTGGGAAGTCCGCATGTGGCCCTCCTGAACTCTGATTTCACCTGCAGGGGATTGTAAGAGGCTGTCGCAGCCAAAGATGGAGCTCAGGAGCCCATTTTCACTGGCAGACGCACTGTGAGCTGTCTTTCACTATTTCCACTATTTCCACACCGGGCCAAATCTAAGCATCCTGCAGGCCAGATCCATCCCCCAGGCCTTGAGTTTGGCACCTTGAGGTAGATGGTATCACTTCATGGGACCAAGAAAGCAGAGGTTTATTACAGCTCCTGTCCTCTGAAATGAGGTTGCTCCAGAGATTCATATAGCCCCCATGTATTTAAATCAACTCTTAAAACCTGACTCTTCCCCCCCCCCCACACACACACTTATGGGTCTCCACTACCATAGTGCAACAAGTTAACCTCAACTGTATCCAGGCTGGCATGACATTTTTCTTCAGGTAAAAGTTGCTGACAGGTATATTTCTGCAAGCCTGATTTTGCCCATCTAACTTTTTCTTTTCTTAGTGAATCCTTTTCTTTTATAACTTTATAGCCATCATTTTCTTCTGGGTTTGTTTGTTAGTATCCTGGGTTTTCATTAGGTGAGTTATAATATTAAGTTCCAACACTAAGTACACTAAGATGTACAAACTCTCAACATTAACTACCGATAGGAAAAACCTCCCATAAAATATGCAGATTGATCTCATCATAGGATGACAGCGTACCTGAACAAATAACACCAGCATCTTCGTTGTGGTTGCAATTATGATTTCCCCAGCCTGAAGTTGTACAGTTCCAAAGATAGTATTCATACCCACGGCAGTTAACGTCATCCAGGAGAATAGGACCAGATCCTTGTCCAAAATATGCTGAACCTTTTGCTTCAACAGCTTGTCCACATCCGAGTTGTCTGCATACTACCGCCGCATCATTTAGATCCCATGAGTCATCACAAACTGTCCCCCATTGTCCGTAGTTACGGCGAACTTCAACGCGGCCTCGACACCTATCCCCTCCATTTACCAATCGGAGGTCTTAAAATTTAATTAATGAATTAGTATGATTGCTCTTTTTGATGAAGATTCACAAATTTAATATGCAGATGTAGTACCCAGAAGCTACGCAACCTTGGCTGATCTCAAAACAAATAATCAGGGATTATCTTTTGGGATCAAGTTTTCTTTGAGGTTATTAGGAAATTCCAAATGTACGCTTGTTTGGGAATTTTAAGAAAATCTAAGGAGAAGACGATGGCAATCTCTTCCATATTGTTGCTGGAAAATTAACATTTTGAATATAACTGTTCAAGAAAACTATTTTTCTTTTCTTGAACACATTGGCAGAAAATGGGCATGCTGAGATTTTATGCTTCAGTTTCTAGCATTCTCAACCAAGAGGACCAAAAAGATTACACAAGAATAGCACCTCCACCGCCACCGCCAACAGCAATATGGTTCATTGATACTGCAGCACCAAGTGATGAACGAATTGAAAAGAAACAACTAGAAAAAAAATAACCTAATACTGCTATCTGCAAATTAAAGTTGAGCAATTGTGGAGGAAGAAATCAATAGTACCAATGGTTGTACCATTAGAAATAGGAGGCCTTGGAGCAATACCCAAAGGATTGCCTAGTTACATGGAAGTTTTGAACTTATCCGAATTGAATATCCTGACTTTGTAAAAAACCACCTTACTCGGAACTGCCATATACTGTGATGTTACCTTATTCTTGGTTCTAACTATGCAACCATCTGATGACTTTTCCAATACTTGAGGCAGTCAAACATATTTCATTTTTCTTGATAAAGAAATTAAAATTCATTTTTATGAGAAATCAATGGTTTGGAATAATTATTTTTAAATGGAAGTGCAGTGGCTCATGTGATTAAGATACTGGGTTGGCAATCAGCAAGCCTGTTTTGAGACATGAGTGCTGCTGCAGGATGGGGCAAGCTCCTGTCCTTTGCTCCACCTCCTGTCAACCAGCAGTTTGAAAGCGGGCAACTGTAAGTAAATAGATGAGTACCCACTTTGGTGGGCAACGTAATACGGATATGAAAGGAGCCCACAACCAGGTGTCCTCTGGACAACAGGGATGTCACCAGCTAATCCTTCAACCCGGAAGCACCTCAGTGCTTCCAACACAAGAGGGAGCAATTTTTAAATGGTGGGCATATTTTTATAAAGCAAGGATTAAAAAGGGAATAATTAGTATGAATCAGTTAGGATGTAATAATATTTGAAAGCCAGTTTTGACTCTTGAATTTCTACTGTATATGGTAACGTCCATGTACCTTTCTTGACAACATTTTCAGAAACAGGGACTTACCCCAAGACACAGCTGCCTTCAAAGCAGGACTACACCTGTGGTTTCTGAGGTCCTAATTTAACCTTGTAACCATCAGGGTAAAATGGCTCTCAAATATTTTCTTTGCTATCCAGTTTTCTTACTGGTATTATATCAATAAAATTGAGTATACTTTTCATTGAATATAATTATATACTCAATCATAATAACAATTGTACAATAAATACAAGAATTGAGAATTATATAGTAACAATTTAAAAAATGAAATTAAATAAAATTAAATTTTATAACTTTTTTCAATTTTTACTAGAGCATCTTTATTATTATATGTATTTCCTTAAAATATCAGTAAAATTAGGAAAAATAAATCTAGCAAAATTGGGCTGTAAAAATCCAAACTAAAATCCAAACCAAGGTGCAAAATCAGAGTTTTCTACTACTGTCGGGCCATCCCATGGTCTTCTGTAATTTTACAGGCCAGATATGAAAGCTTAGCTTAAATCAATAGTCTTTGAAACTACAGTTTAAAAGATAGTATTACAGTAGATGTAACTATAATCAGAAGCAGAAAGAAATGCTGAAGTTAATATCCAAATTTTATGTGATTTATGGATACCAAGCAAAACCTTTTTTTCATATTTGCAAATTATAGGAAAGCACAGTGTATAATTTTACCTCTTCTATAAACAGGTGTTGTGAATTGTGGAAAAGGATCTGAAAAAAGGAAAAGAGAGATATTACACTACATGACAGATAATAGCACACTAATAACATTTTACCCTTGAAATATTTTAGGATATGTCAAACATGTGATGATATCATATACATACTAAACAAGATTAAAAGCAGATTGATCTTGAGATTTTGATAATGACGTTACTGAACATTCAATCACAATAACAAATATATTAAGTCATGAAATACTCTACAATCACCAAGAAGGAGTTTTTGTTTCTTTGCTTGTTTTCACAGCACAGCAAAGTAGCAATAGCACTTAGACTTATATACCACTTCACAGTGCTTTACAGCCCTCTCTAAACGGTTTACAGAGTCAGCCTATTGCACCCAACAATCTGAGTCCTCATTTTACCCACCTCGGAAGGATGGAAGGCTGAGTCAACCTTGAGCCTGGTGAGATTTGAACTGTCAAATTGCTGACATCCAGGCAGTCAGCAGAAGTGGCCTGCAGTACTGCACTCTAACCACTGCACCGCCGTGGCTCAGTAGTTCAAATAATGCAAGATAGAAATGTGCAATGCTTGAAGAGGAAAAGATAGCTTGGGCAGGAAGACATTGGAATTTTTTAAAACATCTACCATGCGCTCTAAAATCCTTAGATTTGAGTTGGAACTTGAATGTGATAATATATTATCCACTCTATTTTGGATAAATGTATTCAGGTAGCAATGTTTTCTGCTATAGTACATATAACTAAAGTTATAATAGTTTTTTATTACTACGGTTAAATCCTGAATAGGTCATATTACACCAATAAAGGTAAATTTGTGATGGGAGATGGATGGACTCCATTTGGCGGTCATGGGTTCACTGTTTGAAGACCTGAAAGACCAGGTTAGGGACAGATCATCATGGAGAAAATCTGTCTGTGGTAGTTAAGAGGCAAAACTGATTTAACAGCACTTAATCTACTTAATAGAAATGTGTATCATAGGACTAGATAACAAACACTGAAACATATACAAAGCAAAGGCTACTTGCCAAATTAGTTTAGGTTTTATAGTTGGATCCTCATGCCCTGTTTTGCGGATATTATTTCAAATTTACCTATTGTTAGCAATCCAAAATTTGTCAATAAACAAAGAGTAAAGATGAAACATTTTGCATTTATTTCATCAAGTAAACAAAAAGTATTTTGCTTTGCTTATTGTGCTGTTCATGAAAATATCCAAATTACCAAAATAGTGGATGGTCCAGATTTTATTGTGACATATTTGTCCCTGGATATCGAGGCTATCTGAGTGCAGAGGAATAATCTAATATGCTCCCATATATGCTAATTTTCAAGGAGAAAATCACAAATTTCAAAAATGAATACTGACTTATTTGGAAAAGCATCTTGTTGGTCAGGTGATCCCTGGAACAACCCCCCTCCCCACCTCCAAATTCTTCACTCAACTGTAATCTTCAAATAATCAAAATGTATGTTAAAATAGACTTGTAGTGTCTCAGCATTACCTGGTGTTGAAGGAATACTCGCTGAAAAAGAAAAAAAAGTGATTTGATTACATTTCAAGAAATTTACTGTAGTAGTTTAGCCACACAATGACTGTATTGATATGCATATCTATTTCTTATTGCATAGCCTGTAAAGTGGATACAATGACCAGAAGAATAGTGTTTACTTTGTTTTGCTAAGGCTGCAAAAGTTACTTACTTGTACTCATGTCTGGGCCAACTATTTGGTTTCCAAAGGCCACTTCAAGAGTAGAAAAAGGCAAAAGGACTACATTTTCCCCTATTCGATGTAATTAAACAGCCCTCTCTGCCTGCGCTGCAATCATTATGTAGCTAATTCTGCTTCAACACAAGATTTTCTGGCAATATTATGTGACTATTTCAGGGATGGTAGAGTTGTTGTCTAATTTGAGAGAGTTATACATCTTCTGCTCTGCCGGGCATCATCAAAATAGTCCACCATACTATCACATATCCTTGAGATGGCTCAGTAGAGGCTCTAAGCTACATGCTATTTTACTGCTCTTTCTAAAGAGAATCCTGGTTTATATTTATCCACCTTATCCTGGAATTTCCTGCAAGGAGCACGATCTCTTTGTGGCTTCCTCTGTTTAACCATGACTCAGCTATATCTTCCTGGACTATATCTAACTGCAATGGTTACCAGGAGGTTTTGGGGTGGGATTCAAAATTCTGGTTATCACTTATCAAGCCTTTAATGGCCTTGAGGCTGTTTATCTGAGGAAATGTCTATCTTCTGTGGCTTCTGTGGCTCCATTCTATGCAATCAGAGTCAGCGTGCTTTGGATTCCATCAGCTAGATCAGGGGTGTCAAACTTGATTTCATTGAGGGCCACATCAGGGTTGTGTTTGACCTCGGGGGCTGGGGTTGACGTGGCCGGGGTTGGCTTGGCCAGCTTGACGTCACCCATGTTGTAGGCGCTTGTGGTAGCCTGAACACTCTGTCAATGAAAATGGGCTCCCAAGCTCCATTTTTGGCTGCAGTGGCTTCCTGGAACCCTCTGCCAGTGAAAACAGAGCTTGGGAAGTCCGCATGTGGCCCTCCCGAACTCTGATTTCACCTGCAGGGGGTTGTAAGAGGCTGTCGCAGCCAAAAATGGAGCTCAGGAGCCCTTTTTCACTGGCAGATGCACTGTGAGCTGTCCTTCACTGTTTCCAGGGTGGCCCTCTCGGCCAAATCTAAGCATTCTTCAGGCCAGATCCATCCCCCAGGCCTTGAGTTTGGCACCCTGAGCTAGATGGTATCACTTCATGGGACCAAGAAAGCAGAGGTCTGTTACAACTCCTGTCCTCTGAAGTGAGGTTCCTCCAGAGATTCATATAGCCCCCATGTATTTAAATCAACTCTTAAAACCTGGCTCTTTCCCCCCTCCCCTCCCACACACACTCATGGGTCTCCACTACCATAGTGCAACAAGGTAACCTCAGCTGTATGCCAGGCTGGCATGACATTTTTCTTCAGGTAAAAGTTGCTGACAAATATATTTCTGCAAGCCTGATTTTGCCCATCTAACTTTTTCTTTTCTTAGTGAATCCTTTCCTTTTATAATTTTATAGCCATCATTTTCTTCTGGGTTTGTTTGTTAGTATCCTGGGTTTTCATTAGGTGAGTTATAATATTAAGTTCCAACCACTGCACCGCCGTGGTTCAGTAGTTCAAATAATGCAAGATAGAGAAGTGCAATGCTTGAAGAGGAAAAGATAGCTTGGGCAGGAAACATTGGAATTTTTAAAAACATATACCATGCACTCTAAAATCCTTAGATTGAGTTAGAACTTGAATGTGATAATATATTAGCCACTCTATTTTGGATAAATGTATTCAGATAGCAATGTTTTCTGCTGTAGTACATATAACTAAAGTTATAATAGTTTTTTATTACTACGGTTAAATCCTGAATAGATCATATTACACCTTTAGCAATAAAGGTAAATTTGTGATGGGAGGTGGATGGGCTCCATTTGGTGGTCATGGGTTCACTGTTTGAAGACCTGAAAGACCAGGTTAGGGACAGATCATCATGGAGAAAATCTGTCTATATGGTAGTTAAGAGTCATCACTGATTTAACAGCACGTAATCTACTTAATAGAAATGTGTATCATAGGACTAGGTAACAAACATTGAAACATATACAAAGCAAAGGCTACTTGCCAAATTAGTTTAGGTTTTATAGTTGGATCCTCATGCCCTGTTTTGCAGATATTATTTCAAATTTACCTATTGTTAGCAATTCAAAATATGTCAATAAACAAAGAGTAAAGATGAAACATTTTGCATTTATTTCATCAAGTGAACAAAAAGTACTTTGCTTTGCTTATTTTGCTGTTCATTGAAATATCCAAATTACCAAAACAGTGGATGGTCCAGATTTTATTGTGACATATTTGTCCCTGGATATCAAGGCTATCTGAGTACAGAGGAATAATCTAATATGCTCCCATATATGCTAATTTTCAAGGAGAAAATCACAAATTTCAAAAATGAATACTGACTTATTTGGAAAAGCATCTTGTTGGTCAGGTGATCCCTGGAACAACCCCTCTCCCCATCTCCAAATTCTTCACTCAACTGTAAATCTTCAAATAATCAAAATGTACATTAAAATACACTTCAAGAGTCCCAGCATTACCTGGTGTTGAAGGAATACTCGCTGAAAAAGAAAAAAAAGTGATTTGATTACATTTCAAGAAATTTACTGTAGTAGTTTAGCCACACAATGACTGTATTGATATGGATATCCATTTCTTATCGCATTGCTTGTAAAGTGGATACAATGACCAAAAGAATAGTATTTACTTTTGTTTTGCTAAGACTGCAAAAGTTACTTACCTGTACTCATGTGGAGCCAACTATTTGGTTTCAAGAGGCCACTTCAAGAGTACAAAAAGGCAAAAGGACTACGTTTTCCCCTAGCTATTCGATGTAATTAAACAGCCCTCTCTGCCTGCGCTGCAATCATTATGTAGCTAATTCTGCTTCAACACAAGATTTTCTGGCAATATTATGTGACTCTTTCAGGGATAGTAGAGTTGTTGTCTAATTTGAGAGAGTTATACATCTACTGCTCTGCCGGGCATTATCAAAATGCTCCTCCATACTATCACATATGAGATGGCTCAGTAGAGTCTCTAAGCTACATGCTATTTTACTGCTCTTTCTAAATAGAATCCTGGCTTCTATTTATCCACCTTGTCCTGGAATTTCCTGAAAAGAGTACGATCTCTTTGTGGCTTCCTCTGTTTAACCATGACTCAGCTATATCTTCCTGGACTATATCTAACTGCAATGGTTACCAGCTTTGGGGTGGGATTCAAAATTCTGGTTATCACTTATCAAGCCTTTAATGGCCTTGAGGCTGTTTATCTGAGGAAATGTCTATCTACTGTGGCTTCTGTGGCTCCATTCTATGCAATCAGAGTCAGCGTGCTTTGGATTCCATCAGCTAGAACAGGGGTGTCAAACTCGATTTCATTGAGGGCCATATCAGGGTTGTGTTTGACCTCGGGGGCTGGGGTTGACGTGGCTGGGGTTGGCTTGGCCAGCTTGACGTCACCCATGTTGTAGGCGTTTTTGGTAGCCTGAACACTCTGTCAATGAAAATGGGCTCCCAAGCTCCATTTTTGGCTACAGTGGCTTCCTGGAACCTTCTGCCAGTGAAAACAGAGCTTG
Organism: Masticophis lateralis; assembly: GCA_030761175.1. NCBI lineage: Eukaryota > Metazoa > Chordata > Lepidosauria > Squamata > Colubridae > Masticophis > Masticophis lateralis. Next base: position 59,757,997 of record JAUDYJ010000005.1, on the reverse strand, counting down.
GGAAGTCCGCATGTGGCCCTCCTGAACTCTGATTTCACCTGCAGGGGGTTGTAACAGGCTGTCACAGCCAAAGATGGAGCTCAGGAGCCCATTTTCACTGGCAGACGCACTGTGAGCTGTCTTTCACTATTTCCACTATTTCCACTCTGGGCCAAATCTAAGCATCCTGCAGGCCAGATCCATCCCCCAGGCCTTGAGTTTGGCACCTTGAGCTAGATGGTATCACTTCATGGGACCAAGAAAGCAGAGGTCTGTTACAGTACCTGTCCTCTTAAGTGAGGTTCCTCCAGAGATTCATATAGCCTACATGTATTTAAATCAACTCTTAAAACCTGACTCTTCCCCCCCCCACACACACACACTCATGGGTCTCCACTACCGTAGTGCAACAAGTTAACCTCAACTGTATTCCAGTCTGGCATGACATTTTTCTTCAGGTAAAAGTTGCTGACAGGCATATTTCTGCAAGCCTGACTTTGCCCATCTAACTTTTTCTTTTCTTAGTGAATCCTTTCCTTTTATAATTTTATAGCCATCATTTTCTTCTGGGTTTGTTAGTATCCTGAGTTTTCATTAGGTAAGTTCTAATATTTAGTTCCAACCCTAACTACAGTAAGATGTACAAACTCTCAACATTAACTACCGATAGGAAAAACCTTCCATAAAATATGCAGATTGATCTCATCATAGGATGACAGCGTACCTGAACAAATAACACCAGCATCTTCGTTGTGGTTGCAATTATGATTTCCCCAGCCTGAAGTTGCACAGTGCCAAAGATAGTATTCATACCCACGGCAGTTAACGTCATCCAGGAGAATAGGACCAGATCCTTGTCCAAAATATGCTGAACCTTTTGCTTCAACAGCTTGTCCACATCCGAGTTGTCTGCATACTACCGCCGCATCACTTAGATCCCATGAGTCATCACAAACTGTCCCCCATTGTCCGTAGTTACGCCGAACTTCAACGCGGCCTCGACACCTATTCCCTCCATTTACCAATCGGAGGTCTTAAAATTTAATTAATGAATTAGTATGATTGCTCTTTTTGATGAAGATTCACAAATTTAATATGCAGATGTGGTACCCAGAAGCTATCCAACTTTGGCTGATCTCAAAACAAATAATCAGGGATTATCTTTTGGGTTCAAGTTTTCTTGGAGGTTATTAGGAAATGCCAAATGTATGCTTGAGTGGAATTTTAAGAAAATCTAAGGAGAAGACGATGGCAATCTCTTCCATATTGTTGCTGGAAAATTAACATTTTGAATATAACTGTTCAAGAAAACTATTTTTCTTTTCTTGAACACATTGGAGGAAAATGGGCATGCTGAGATTTTATGCTTCAGTTTCTAGCATCCTCAACCAAGAGGACCAAAAAGATTACACAAGAATAGCACCTCCACCGCCACCGCCAACAACAATATGGTTCATTGATACTGCAGCACCAAGTGATGAACGAATTGAAAAGAAACTACTAGAAAAAAATAACCTAATACTGCTATCTGCAAATTAAAGTTGAGCAATTGTGGAGGAAGAAATCAATAGTACCAATGGTTGTACCATTGGAAATAGGAGGCCTTGGAGCAATACCCAAAGGGTTGCCTAGTTACATGGAAATTTTGAACTTATCCGACTTGAATATCCTGACTTTGTAAAAAACCACCTTACTCGGTGAACTGCCATATACTGTGATGTTACCTTATTCTTGATTCTAACTATGGCAACCATCTGATGACTTTTCCAATACTTGAGGCAGTCAAATATATTTCATTTTTCTTGATAAAGAAATTAAAATTCATTTTTATGAGAAATCGATGGTTTGGAATAATTATTTTTAAATGGAAGTGCAGTGGCTCATGTGATTAAGATACTGGGTTGGCAATCAGCAAGCCTGTTTTGAGACATGAGTGCTGCTGCAGGATGGGGCGAGCTCCTGTCCTTTGCTCCACCTCCTGTCAACCAGCAGTTTGAAAGCGGGCAACTGTAAGTAAATAGATGGGTACCACTTTGGTGGGCAACATAATACGGATATGAAAGGAGCCCACAACCAGTTGTCTTCTGGACAACAGGGATGTCACCAGCTAATCCTTCAACCCGGAAGCACTTCAGTGCTTCCAACACAAGAGGGAGCAATTTTTAAATGGTGGGCATATTTTTACAAAGCAAGGATTAAGAAGGGAATAATTACTATGAATCAGTTAGGATGTAATAATATTTGAAAGCCAGTTTTGACTCTTGAATTTCTACTGTATATGGTAACGTCCATGTACCTTTCTTGACAACATTTTCAGAAACAATGAACAGCTGTGTCTTGGGGACTTACCCCAAGACACAGCTGCCTTCAAAGCAGGACTACACCTGTGGTTTCTGAGGTCCTAATTTCACCTTGTAACCATCAGGGTAAAATGGCTCTCAAATATTTTCTTTGCTATCCAGTTTTCTTACTGGTAATATATCAATAAAATAGAATATACTTTTAATTGAGTATAATTGTATAATCAATCATAATAACAGTTGTAGAATAAATACAAAAATTGAGAATTATATTGTAACAATTAAAAAAATGAAATTAAATAAAATGAAATTTTATAATTTTTTCAATGGTTACTAGGGCATCCTTATTATTATATGTATTTCCTTAAAGATCAGTAAAATTAAGAAAAATAAATATAACAAAATTGGGCTGTAAAAATCCCAACTACCAGATAGCAGCGAAATCAGAGTTTTCTATTACTATGGGGCCATGCTTTGGTCTTCTGTAATTTTACAGGCCAGATATGAAAGCTTAGCTTAAATCAATAGTCCTTGAAATTACAGTTTAAAAGATAGTGTTACTCTAGACATAACTATAATCAGAAGCAGAAAGAAATGCTGAAGTTAATATCCAAATTTTATGTGATTTATGAAGACCAAGCAAAACTTTTTTTTCATATTAGCAAATTGCAGGAAAGCACAGTGAATAATTTTACCTCCTCTATAACCAGTTGTGAATTGTGGAAAAGGAGCTGAAAAAAGAAAAAGAGACATATTAAACTACATGACAGATAATAGCATACTAGTAACATTTTACCCATGAAATATTTTAGGGTATGTCAAACATGTGATGATATCTATCTACATACACACACATGTACAACATTTTCTTTATGAAAACAACTTGAAAGAAAAGAATATAATATAAAAAATGAATAGCATCCCACGTGGACCATAGCCACTCATTTATTAATAGTTAGTATATTAAGGGGCCTGGTGGCTCAGCAGAGTAAAGCACTGTGATTAACATCAGCTGTCTGCAATTACTGTAAATTCGAATCTCAACAGGCTCAAGGTTGACTCAGCCTTCCATTCTTTCTAAGGTAGGTAAATTGAGGACCCAGTTTGTGGGGCAATAAGCTGTCTTTGTATTAATATACAAAAGTATGAAGGCTATTGCTTAATGCATTGTAAGCTGCCCCGAGTCTCCGAAGAAGGGCGGCATATAAATCAATTTTTTTTTAAAAAAATTAGAAACTATCATAATCAACTTTTATTTGACTTCATATGTCTATCTAACAAATCCCTTATATATTTCTATCTGCCTTTTTAAAAGGCTTAATTTTATGAACCACTCCATCTCTGATGTCACCAAGAAATAAGAATAATTAAACACAAAGATAAGTAACCAAATTCAGTTTGATGCTTTTGAAAATCTTGAGTGGGAACTGCAAAGCCATTATACAGGGCATAGTGATTTTTTATATATCTTGTTGTAGGAACAGATCGCCTCAAGGGGGCGTTCCAAATTAATTTAAATGATTGCATCTGTACAATGTTACCATTCACATAATGGTAGCCTATAATTCCTTATATACCACAAAAATAACTATAACAAAACATTTTGTATGAAAACTGTAAATAAATGGGGAAGTGAACTTTGGTTTGAAATGAATGGATGGAGAATTGCTTAATATATTGCTCCTCTGTAACTGAAAATTCTTCAGATAAACAGAGCAAAGAAATTATATCTGGAAAAATGGATTTAAGAGAATTTCATACCTAACCAGGGCTTTTTTATTTCAACATAATATCTAACTACCAGAAAGGTAGTAATTGTGTAGTTTTAAAAAACCATTTGTTTTTTTAATCACAATGTTTGTGGCAGTTCCCATGATTTAACAAATGTTATTTTTAAACAACGCAGCTACTGCCTGCCTGGTAGTTAGATATTATGTTGAAAAAAAAAATTAAATATCCAGAGTGCTTATACTTCTTTTCCATATACCCAGATCAGTTCTGCTGTACAATAAGGATGGCAGATGCCATTTATTTCCATTTGAGATCAAGATTTGTTTGGTTTTATAAACTGTTCCAGAAGCTAAGGAATGTTACAATTATACAGTACCAAAGAAACAAATTACTGTTATGTAGCATGAAGCTGTATATTGTGCAATATGGGAACTGTTGGTGAATCAACAGCAGGTCAGAAGAGGAGCTGCTGCGGGACAGAGATGACAGTTGCTCTTTAAAAATTATGATTTAAACCGAATTGATTTAAATCAAGTCTTTTTACTAGTGATTTAAATGAACTTGATTTAAATCAAATACACCCTAATCATATCCTTCAAATGGATTACATTTAACAGATGAAACAAATCCCCAAAGCTTTCTTACCAACGGTTGTCCATGAGGTGTCCAATGGTGTCCATTGGGGACCTGCCGGTGAACAAAGATAAAGCATTAGATAAGCTACAGTGATAGATAAAGCATGAAGTTACGTTCTGAAATCATGCACCGTACTACATCTAACTTCGAGACAGATAGTAATTGTTTAGTTTAAAAAAACCATTTGTTAAATCACTTTTTTTGTGGCAGTTGCCATGATTTAACAAATGTTTTTTTAAACAACACAGTTACTACCTGCCTGGTTAGATATTATGTTGAAAAAAAAATTAAATATCCAGAGTGCTTATACTTCTTTCCATATACCCAGATCAGTTCTTGGTCCTTAGTTCTAAACTGCTGTACAATAAGGATGGCAGATGCCATTTATTTCCATTTGAGATCAAGATTTGTTTGGGTTTATAAACTGTTCCAGAAGCTAAGGTATGTTGCAATTACACAGTACCAAAGAAACAAGTTACTGGATCTTAATTACTCAAGGCTGACCAACCCATATCAGAAAAGTATATGCGTGTTTGTGTGTGTGTGTGTATTATTTTTTATAAATAGCAAAACAATGTTTTACAATAGCAAAATTGATTTATATTTCACAGCTGGATACGAATAAGTCATTTTGAAGATGTTGTAGAAGAGGACCAGGCTGAGCCTGAGGGAGGGGTCAAATGTATCATAAGTCACGAGTCACTAAGCCCCTGCAAGAGATCTAAGTCGAATTCCTCCCTATTCTTAAGTGCTGTGTATTTCCCTTAATGGTCACTTGGCCAGATTCTTGCAGAGAATTTAAGCTTATAATAAATCTTTATTCTGACTTGAACTGCCTGAATCTCCTGATTTCCCAGATGCTTGACAGTTGTATTAATTCAAAATTACCTGTTGTTTGAAGCCATTTTGAGTCTGTCGACAACAAAAGAAGAAACATGAGGCATTAAATGTGCATATTATTGTACATATTATTGATCATGATAATATATTATATATATATAAATATATATGGTAATTATTTTCTCCTGTTGTAGAAAAATATGTAAATAGCTAATGTTTATGATGAAGAATTGCACAACCAAAGGATTTTATATATTGGAAAAGTTAATATACATCAGATTTGCAGATAGAGAGGTACAAGATACATTCCTTGACTGTTCACGGTTTACAATGAAAAAAGTGAGTTATGACTGTTTTGCACACTTACAACCTTTGCAGCATTCCCATGATCATGTGATCAAAATTCAGATGCTTGCCAACCGACTCACGACCATTGCTGTGTCCCAAGGTCATGTGATCACTTTTTGCAACCTTCTGAACAAGCGAAGTCAATGGCGAAGCCAGGTTCACTTAACAATTGTGTTGCTAACTTATCAATGGCGGTGATTCACTTAACAACTGTGACAAGAAAGGTTGTAAAATGGGGCAAAATTCACTTAACCAGTGTCTAACTTAACAACAGAAATTTTGGTCTCGATTGTGGTCGTAAGTCGAGGATTCCCTATAAATGAAGAACATCTTAACTATCTGGGACTAATAAATGATTGATCATAAACATATTGGTCAAACAAATAGTAACAAAATCCTATCAGCTACCTTATGAAGTGCTCCTTAATGTTGGCGCATGAAATGTTTCCAGCCAATACAATTCATGGACATGGTTAATATAGCCAATACTTCTGAAGGGCACTAAATTGGAGATGGCTATGAATATTGAATTATACTTTGGGCGTCTGCTTTTACTCTATAACCTGCTTTTCCTGGTATCAACATGACACAAAATCAGAGAATGACTTATACCTGCACATGTGACTGCAACATTTGTGTTGGTTTGGCAACCTCCTTCTCGAAAAGAGCATTGCCATAAGTAGTCTTCATTGCCAGTACAGAACACGTCACTCAAGTAAGGGTAAGTGATGCCGTCGTCGTATTTTCTAACTCTAAGTGGCTGGCCACACTGCAGCTCCCTGCAGACAACCTCAGCATCCGTCAGGCTGAATTGATCATAGCATACACCAGCCCAGCCACCAAAGTAATAAACTTCAAGAAGACCGGAACAGTTTCCCGACAGCCTCACATAAATTTCTTTAAACAGACATTAAAAAGAGTGTCATTAGCAATAGTACTTAGCAATAGCACTTAGACTTATATACCTCTTCACAGTGCTTTACAACCCCCTCTAAGCGGTTTACAGAGCCAGCATTTTGCCACCAACAATCTGGGTCCTCATTTTACTGGCCTTGGAAGGATGGAAGGCTGAGTCAACCTTGAGCCAGTGATATTCAAACTGCCAAATTGCAGGCAGCCAACAGTCAGCAGAATTAGCCTGCTGTACTGCATTCTAACTACTGTGCTACCACAACTCTTACTTACTTACTTACTTACTTATTTACTTACTTACTTACTTACTTACTTACTTACTTACTTACTTAATCATTAGGTTTCTACATATTTGTACATTTAATGGACACAAAATGATGGTTTTAAAATGTATCTCCCAAATAAATGTGGAATTACCGCTTTGCTTCAGTCTTACTACTTTTAAATGGGATGCTACAGAAAAGTCTCACCTTGGGAGATCTAAACATAATATATTGTAAATCTTAGCCTTTTGTTTCCATTCCTTCTGATAGGATAGTGGCCTGTTTCTGTTGTAATAACTATATACCTGGTCAGGATTACCTCAGAACATAGATGATGTTCTTCTGTTCAAAAGGTCCATGCACTACTAAGCTACTATGTCAGGAAAAAGGATGGGATAGGCCTCTTTCCCTCAGATACCTAGTTTATGTTTTATTTATTTATTTTAAAATTATTTATTTTATATTTTATATTTCAAGAAGAGATTGGACTGCCATTTGTCAGAAATGGTGTAGGGTCTCCTGCTTGAGCGGGGAGGTTAGACTAGATGACCTATAAGGTCCCTTCCAACTCTGTTAATCTGTTAAAAATCTGTTTTAGTATGCAACATGCTCCCAGCAATTCTGGGTAACTCACAATTTAAAAAATAAAGGGCAAAAGCATACAAACATGTTATAGGTTGTCTGAACCAAAGATGCAAAAAGAAAAAGGAAAGGAAAAGGAAAAGGAAAAGGAGAAGAGTAGAGAAGAGAAGAGAAGAGAAGAGAAGAGAAGAGAAGAAAAGAAAAGAAAAGAAAAGAAAAGAAAAGAAAAGAAAAGAAAAGAAAAGAAAAACATCCAACAGGATTCAACTATTGCTCTGATCCAAAGCTTGGAAAGATAACTAAGACTTCAAGGATTCCTAAACTTAATCAGAGAGGGAGCCTTTGGATCTCAGGAATGGGAGGGAAGATATCATTCCAGAAGGAAGATACTACAAGAGAGAAGGGTCTAGTAGAGTCCCACTACATGGCACTGTTTAAATGAGGGGATCTGAAGTGCTCCTACTAAGCCTAATCTCATGGAACAGCCAGAAGTAACATGGAACAGAGGCAAGTGGTCACTCAAATAACCAGACCCCATGTTTATATAGAGAAAATTCTTCTGTATGTATATTTATTGATCATTGATGGCCCTAGTTGAATTTTGAAACAGTATGATCTAAACTCAATCCACCTTGGATATGCAAATGTTTTGGATTTAAAGTTGACAACTCAGAACGTCCATGTTTTTGTTCCATACTCAGAACAAAACACAACTTTTTCAAGTGGTGCTGTTTCAGATGACTTTACAGAAATGTTGATTTGGATCTTGCTATTTTACTTTAAAAAAGTAATTTTAGACTGGGGCAATAGAATAGCAAGGACTAATTACGTTTCCACTGCTGTTGGTTTCGGCTGGGAAAACAAATATTGCTGGAGCAAAGCAGGGAATATCAATAAGTGAAATATCCTTCCATAAAGGCATATCTTTAAAGCTTCTCTCTTCCCACTTCCATTTGAAAGAAGAAGCCAATCTTTTCCTATAAAAGTCTTCCTTCCCAAACAAGGCATGACTCAAGAGGCCAAAGAGCAGTTAAAGGAAAGCAAATAAACAGAGGGCCAGAGCCTGCTACGCTGGCCAAAGGTTTGGATAATTGGAGTACTGTATATGACAGTTTCTGGGGGGTGGGGGAGGCCATTTCTGCCCTCCCCAGGCTCCTAGAAAGTCTTGGGAGCCTCGGGAGGGCGAAAAATGGGCCTACCGGGTTCACTGGAAGTCAGGAAACAGGATATTTCCAGAGGGCCTCCAGGGGAGGGGAAGGCTGTTTTCGTCCTGCCCAGGCTCCTAGAAAGCTTCTGGAGCCTTGGGAGGGTGAAAAATGGGCCTACCGGGCTCACCGTGCCATCACATGCCAAAAGCAGGGAGAGCGCAGGAGGTCAAAAGTGCATGGGGGGGCAGAGTGCATTGAATTATGGTTGTGGGCATGTGTGTAACTCCCCCCATGCTCCCCCCACTTTTGGCACATGATGGCAAAAAGGTTAGCCATCACTTGTCTAATGTAACCTTCCCAAATGGCAGTTTTCCAGGCATGCCATGATTACAGCTCCCAGAATTCCAGTTGTGTATTTGTTGCCTTCCTGTCCTCTCCCATCCTCTGGAGTTCATTTAAGCTCACACCTACTGCTTCAGTGACTCCATCCAGCCACCTTGTTCTCTGTCGTCCCTTTCTTCTTTTGCCCTTAATCTTTCCCAGCATTAGGCTCTTCTCCAGTGAGTCATTAGGTGGCTAAAGTATTTTGAGTTTCATTTTCAGGATCTGCATTAACTAAGTGAGCTGCCCCAAATCCATCTCCTCCCAAAATGCCTGCTTGTTTCTTTAGGAAAATTTTATTCGAAGTAGGTGTTATATGCCTACCAAGAGCTTGACACAGCTGTGCTATGGGCTAACTATGTACATATACACCTTCCATAAAAGCTTATCTTTAAAGCTTCTCTCTTCCCACCTCCATTTGAATGAAGAAGCCAATCTTTTCTTATAAACGTCTTCCTTGCCAAACAAGGCATGACTCAAGAGGCCAAAGAGCAGTTAAAGGAAAGCAAACAGATGGGGACAGAGCATGCTATGCTGGCCAAAGAAGGTTTGGATTATTGGAGTACTGAATATGACATGGCAATTCTATCTTAATCCCTAGGCCACTATAGTTTACTATTTTAAACTTTTATAACATTGTAAATTGACAGATTGTCAACTGTCCAGTGTTTTGTGACAGCGAGATGGGCAGAATATAATAATATGATATGATATGATATAATGATATGAATCTAATCTAATCTAATCTAATCTAATCTAATCTAATCTAATCTAATCTAATCTAATCTAATCTAATCTAATCTCTGGACTGCAAAAACCTAACTACTAGATGGCAGACAAGAATTCAGGTTGTTTTTAGTAGTCTAACAGTCATCTGATTCTTACATCTTGGTACTAGAAGCCTGGCTGTAGTCATCTTTATTCCTGAATTGCTTTTCCTTGTGATGATTCTTTGTAGGACAAAGGCAACTTTATTTGTCACCTGTCTCATTTTCAAACCCTCTACTTCAATCTTTATTTGTCTAATGCAATCTTCCCAAATGGCAGTTTTCCAAGCAAGCCATGATTACAGCTCCCAGAATTCCAGTTGTGCATTTGTTGCACTTGGGACACAAGTGCTTGACAAAGGCTTATCTAACAACTTTAACTCAAACCAACTCACCATCATAAATGGGGGTTGTATCTGGAAAATAAAAAAAATACATTAGTGATTTGCAGAAACATGTTTTATTGCAACAGATCAGTCTCTGATTTTGTGCTTATTAGAAAGAATATTTCTTAAGAATATATGAAAATTACTGATATCTCTCTAGGGAAAAACCTTATTTTCATAAGTAGTTCATTAATTAAATGAACTTTTAAATGTCAATGAAGCCCACAACAGGGGTGAAAAGATCCCAGTTCGGACCGGATCACTCGATCCGGTAGCGATGGCGGTGGGTGGTTCAGAGAACAGGTAGCAAAAATCCCTGCCTCCCGCCCCCACCATGCCCAGCTGAACCGCAGGATCATCAGAGGCTTTTTTTTTTTTACTTTTAAAAGCATTTTTTCTACAACCTCTTCTGACAAAAAAATGGTTTTAAAAGTTTAAAAAAAAGCTTCTGATGATTGCACGGCTCAGCTGGGATAGTCAGAGGCTTTTCAAAGCATTTTTTTCTGCAACCTCTTGGCCGAAGAGGTGGTAAAAAAAATGCTTTGAAAGGTCTCTGAGATCCCAGCTGAGATTCCTGATTGGCAGAGGCTTTTCAAAGCATTAGAAAAAATGCATTGAAAAGTTAAAAAAAAAAGTTGGCCACGCCCACCCAGTCACATTACCCCACCACCACCAAGCCACGACCAGAAAACCGGTAGTAACAAATTTTACATTTCACCCTGGTCCACAAACTAAATGATTAAATTCACATGGTAGATTCTGAAATGTCAAAGGGGGTATTAACTTTTATAGTTCAAACCTTCTGCCCTCTTTTCCAATATAGGAATTCATTCCTGTGTACAATTCAACTTTTGAAAAATGGTGAGCATACAATTCTTCCCACTGTCTTGTATTAGAGATGCCAGTGAAAACCCAGTTATATTTGTAGCTTGGGGTTGAAATGAGAAGTACCGGTAGCACTGATGATGTTACTAGTTTGCATAATGAAACATCTGTAAGGAAACAACCAAGCTCAGAGATCACAGAGGACCACTCAGTTCCCTTACATTGTCGTGATCCCCCCATTATCAGGGTTTAAGTCCCTGTGTTTGCAGTTACCCAAATATCCCTGCAGAGGCATTTCCTGTCTTGCTGGATAATAAAATGCAGCAGTTATGCGCATGTGCACACTCACACATTCAGAAATATATCCTGAAACAGCCACCTGTGTCTGCAAAAAGATATTTAGTGGTTTGGAGGGCGAGTGTTTTGGATGCATTCCTATGAGTTTTCAAGCTCCTTTTTCAAAATATTTGCAATTCCCTCCTAATCATACTGAAATAAGTCTATGGCTCATATCATATTGATACGGTCCCATGGGACTGCAGTTCATCCAAAGCCAATTGTGTCAACAATCAGTTTGCATTGGTGTATGAATTGGTTCACACAATAAGACAGGAGTGTCAAACTTGAAATGACACGTCATCACGTGACATATAACTTCCCCTCCTTTGCTAAAATGGGGGTGGGGGCGTGGCCAGCACATGATGCATCCAAGCCGTGGGCCGTGGGTTTGACACCCCTGCAATAAAACAATGCGAAAAGAGTCAGGATGGTGTGGAGTGTCATTATCTGTGCTCTCTCAAAATTACATATTTGAAATTATGTTTGAGGCAAATCTAGAAGGAAATTTGCTTTAAAGATATAGTACTACGTCTTATATAGTATATTATACACTGCTCAAAAAAATAAAAGGAACACAAGCAGAAGACATCTGAGATCTGAATGAATGAAATAGCCTTATTAATTACTTTGTTTGTTACATACAGTAGTTTTGTGTTCCCTTTAGTTGTTTGAGCAGTGTATAAACTACTGTATGTAATGAACAAAGTATTTAAAAAGGCTATTTCATTCATTCAGATCTCGGATGTCTTCTGCTTATGTTCCCTTTATTTTTTTTGAGCAGTATATATCTTTAAAGCAAAGTATGGGCTATGGAGCATAAATATGTACAAGCATGGCAGTAAGAGTCTGATCAGAGTTTTCAGCAGGACAATAGCAGCAACAATGTTATTTTAAAAAAGCAAAAGACTTACAGACAGTTGTTGTTCTTGTTGTTGTTGTACTTGCTGTTCTTGTCATTGCTGTTGTTATTGCAGAATTACCTGTAGAAATAATATAATCAAAGTGCTAATGAGTTTAAATGACATTGCAAAAAAAATTTTCCAGGTAGTTTTAAATGAATACATCATGTAAACTAGAAGGCTTAGTGAATGCCTACAAACTACTCTGACAACTAAACTCTAACAATATAACCTGCCATACTGCATACCTCACTTACCTGCTTTATACATTTTTCAAATAAGCAATCATGATAAATAAAATAATGCAAAGCAAATCCGCAGTTCAAGTTGCATGTGTGTATAATAACAGTGAAGTGCAAGAAAGACCTAAAAAGTATCTTTCTTTCTGCCTTGCACATAAGCCAAAGAACGTAATACAAACCCAGATCCTTGTTAGCTGGCTTGGATAATATAAGGAATTTTTTCTCTTCCCATTGCCACTATTCCTGAAGAAGGAAATAGGGATTCAAGCAGACAAAAGACTATGTCCAGACACACTAAAATTCAGGAATTGCTACAGGCATTTTTCCTATTTACATAAAGGCTAAAATTGCGGGTGTATTTTCCTGATTTTGTACACTTGTGATGACAGGGGCGTGTGTCTAAATTAGAAAAGGAACATCAGTTCTGTATTATACAACAGATTAGCCTACTCAAGTAACACCATTGGCAGTTAGTTCAACATGCGTGCCTATTGGAACTTGATCCAAGACCTTACATTTTCTGAGCTGGGTCTATTTTTTAACTCAATTATTTTTTCTTGCAAAGATTCATAGGTGGCTGAAAAAGTAAGATATAGGTTATGCCTTTCTTTCTTTCTTTAACATTTTGAAATAGGTAATAGATTAATTCTCTGCATAGTTTGCAATAAAATGTGTATACAATAAAATCAAATAAAGTGCAAAATGAAAACCCCCTATAAACTAGACAGCAACAGGACAGCCATTCAATATATAAAGCAATATAAGTTAAAATGCAACTACAATTAAGCAAATGCAAAAGCCTGGAAAAAAAGTTTTCACCTGGCACTAAAATGATGCTATGGTGGGCATCATTTAACATTTCCTTGGAAAGTCATTCCAGCACCACCACAGAAAAAGCTCTCTCCTTTGTAAATCCCCACCTCTTCTTTTTTTGGTGGTAGGGGCTGGAAGAGAGCCTTTAAGAGAATTTGTTAGACAAATGTTCTTAAAATCTGGGCATGTACATAAAAGAGAAGATGCTCCTTCAAGTAACCTGGAGAAGTAAAGACCTTTAAAGGTTAAAAAAAAAGATACTTGCTCTTTTTTATGAGTTTACTGAGTCTGTAAATGTATCTTTTCCCTTTTTATTTATGCAAGTGGTGACTTGTTCGTTTTATTTTATGTCTGTCACTCTGTTTGAAAAAGGATTAACAAGAGCCTTGGTGGTGCAGCAGATTAAAGTGCTGTTAAGTAACACCAGCTGCTTGCAATTACTACAAGTTCGAATCTCACCAGGCTCAAGGCTGACTCAGCCTTCCATCCTTTCGAGGTAGGTAAAATGAGGACCTGGATTGTGGGGGCAATAAGCTGACTTTGTATAAAAAAAGAACACCACTTAGGGGGTGCCGAAAGCCCTACTAAGCAGGTATATCCAAGTATGAAGGCTATTGCTTAACACATTGTAAACCACCCTGAGTCTCCGGAGAAGGGCAGCATATAAATTGAACCAATAAATAAATTGAACCAATAAATAACAATGTCAAATAAAGAAACAATAAATACAAGGTTGCTAAAATTTATTCAGCATGAATTTCAGTGGGTGTCAATGGGATAGTACTTTTTTTAACTGGGATTAGATTTTGTGTTTTAAGTAGGTCGCTTTATTGAATTTTATGGCACTTTTCAGTTTTTTGGCTTGCAAGCCATTTAGAAACATGGGTTGTCATGGTATATAAAGTAAATAAATATAATAAATAATTTATAGAACCAGTGTGGTGTAGTGGTTAAGTCGCTGTCAGGCTAGTATAGTCCTAGTCCTGCCTTAGGAACAAAGCCATCTGGGTGACCTTGGGTTAGTCATTTTCTTTCAGCCCACGGAAGGAGGAAATGGCAAACCATTGAAAAACCTTGCCAAGAAAACTTCAGGGAGTGATCTAGGCAGTGTCCACAAACTGAAACTGATTTAATGGAAGTCAAAAACACATAATTTGTGTGAGAACTAATCATGCACAAATAATATCTGCAAACAGACTTTTTATAGTTGGTAAATTCAAGAACCTGAAGACTAACATGGCCTTCTCATCCATTTTTCTAACCTTGAGCCAGTCTCTCAGGCCTAAGAAGGAGACAATGGCCTATCACTTCTGGAATTTTCCCAAGAAAAAATGCAGGGATTTTTTCTAGGGCAGTCTGCTGGACTCAGCAATGTTTTGAAGGCATACAGACACAGAAAAAAGGTATAACAGATACCTCATGGTTTGATTTCCGTAACTGAAATATAATAACTATAAAATTTGTTAAGGGGAAAGAAGTAAACATATTAGTACATGTTAAAACTATCCACAGCTGCCCAGAAATACTAATGAATGAACTTAGTGATATTGCAGGTAGCATCCTAATTTTAAAAGATAGAAGAATGAATACAAGAACCCAGCCAGCATGGCTACATGAAAAGCTAAGGGAAGGTCTGAAAACACACAAATAAAGCTATAAAAAGAGTTGGACAGATAAACTACCAAAGAAAAGGGCATACAGCATTTATTCATTACACTGAAAGTGTAATGAATAAATGCTCGTAATGCATGGCGATTGGCTAAGAATGTTACGAATAACAAGATATGTTCAAAATTAAATAGAAAAGAATCAACTAAGAGAATAAAATCCTAATATTGTTATAAAATAAAAGCTGAGCTAATCAACAGCTAATGCACCGTTACTTTCTCCAATTAGAGAGCCAGAGGCACAGTTGTAATAAACAGGATAAAAGTCAAAATTGAAACTTGAGATGGAAAGAAACATAATAATGGAGGATTTATTTTAAAGTTTAAATTTCACCCTCAAGAATTATTGTTTGTCTGAAGTTTTTAAAGAAATTCTGAAGAACAGATTATCAAGAAAACCTTGGAAATGCCAGATAACTAAATAGGGCAAAGTATTCCTTATGTTGAAACAGAGGAGAAACTAGGATCTAGGGAACAGCAGATCAGCCAGTCCTGCAACGATACCCAAGATTTCAGAGAAAGCCGTAAAGTGATCAAGAACAACTTTTGCCAAATTATACCATTTTTGACAGATAACTGGGAATGCTTAAATATAAAATCATTAACTGCAACCAGGCAGTTGGTAAAATTGCCCATAATATTCTGATTACCATAGTAGTCAATCATGGATTAGTTAAATGGCATGCCAATTAAGCAGATGCATAGCTGGCATGAAAATAAAATTGAAAGAATGTTCATCAATTGTTTCTCATGAGACTTGAGTGAGATATTGAATGTATTGATACAAGATTAAATCCTAATATCTGTGTTGTTTAAAAAAACTTGGATAATAGACAGTTAATAAAGATTCATAAAGGTGGTTAATAGATAGTTAATAAAGATTTAGCATGAGGACTTCTTATCACTGACAGATTCTTAACAATTTAAAAGATATCCCGAAAATTAGAGATGGTGGTTTGCTGGCTAAACATATATTTAAAATGAAACTTTGCAATATAAGAAAATAGTTTGCACGATTTAGAAACTTAAGGGATGAGCAGAGCTCAATTTGATGTATAAGTCATTTAAATATACAATGATACATGATATACTTTCCTATAAAACTAAATTCTAGAATTCAGTTCAGAATGTAAAACTTTATATGGAATCTGAACACTGTTTCATTTGCTTCCTGAGGGTGAACATTCTGAATTAATTGAAGATACACAGAATGCAAGGATTCAGTTTCAGCCGTGCCCTGTAATTTTTCAAAAACAGTCCCATTTTGGAGAACTTGGATGATCCATCTACTACACTATATTGCAATCACCCTGGAGAAGATTAAGCATAGGATTTACCTGCAAGCACTAACAGCATCATCCAAGAAAGCATCCTTGTGATGTCGGTCTTCCCAACCTTTCTGTCCCAGGTTCAAACCCACCAACACCTGAATTTAAAAGTTTGTGACGACGCGGAGGTGTGGTCCCCTACTTTACTTTGCCTTTGTTGTCATAAATCTTAAGGCAATGTCTTTCAAGGATCAATATCTGCAATTTGCATGTATGCTCTAGTTGTTTGCCAACAAGGATAGCATTGCAGTGATAAGAGGTTTCCATGACTTAAAGAAAAGAATTGCCACATACTCAATAAAAATATAGATTACTTCCTTTTGGTCATAATCATTTCCCTGTGATAATAAAGCTCTTCAGGTGAGCCTGAAGAGGTCAAAGAACAAACCATAACTAAACAGTTTGAACGGTAGAATAGGCCTGCATAATCTGCTCATAGGGCAGCATTCAAAGGCCATCAGCAGTGTTACCAAAAATATTTAAGGGTATTGAGTGAAAAATTATGATTTATTGTGTGTTTGACTCTTTTAAAAATATGAAACATATTGTTATTTTACAGTCTTGAAGCTGGTAATAAAGGAAAAGTAGAGACAGAAAACGAAATAATGTAAAAAAAAAAACACATCAAAAGGAGAATCTTAGACAGCTCGTTTTCCCCTTCCATTGTCCCAAGCCACTAATAACTACTTAAGTACAGGTAGTCCTTGATTTACAACAGTTCATCTGGTGACCATTCAAAATTACAATGGCACTATAAAGCGACTTATGACCATTTTTCACAGTTACCACCTTTGCAGCATCCCCATGGTCACGGGATCGAAATTTGGATGCTAGGAAATTGGTCTATATTTATGATGGTTGCAGTGTCCCAAGGTCATGTGATCCCCTTTTGCAACTTCTGACAACCAAAGTCAATGCGGGAATCCAGGTTCACTTAACAACCAGGTTACTAACTTTTTAACTGCAGTGATTCACTTATCAACTTATCAACTGTGGCAAGAAAGGTGGTAAAGTGGGGCAAAACTCACTTAACAAATGTCTCACTTAACAACAGCTATTTTGGGCTCAATGGTGGTCATTAGTCGAGGACTATCTGTACTTATACTTTTCTTGAAAATTGGACATTGTTGCTAATATTAAAGTGGTTCATATGTTTTAATTAATCCTGTAGCACTTTTTATCAAAAAGTGTATTCCAAATGTATGAGTCGTGGTGGCACAACAGACTAACTCTACCCACTGCCAAGAGTTTGATCCTGACTGGCTCAAGGTTGTCTCAGCCTTCCATCCTTCTGAGATGGGTAAAATGAGGACCCAGCCTGTTGGTGGCAATATATTGACTCTGCAAATTGCTTACTGGCTGGGTCATGTTGTGAGAATGGCTGATGATTGGATTCTGAAAGATCTCCTGTATGGAGAATTAGTGCAGGGAAAGCGCTTCAGAGGGAGACCACAGTTGCAATATAAAGATATCTGCAAGAGGGACCTAAAGGCCCTGGGAATGGACATTAACAACTGGGAAACCTTGATCTTCGATCGTTCAGCTTGGAGGCTAACGATGCAGCATGGCCTTCTCCAATTTGAAGAGACACTTGTTTGGAAGGCTGAGGCAAAGAGGCAGTCCCGGAACCAGCGAAATCTGGGGCTGGGCAGGGGACAGACTGTATCTGCCCTCAGAAATAAAGGAAGACTAGTATAGATCTATTTCAAGCTATTTAGCTCATCAGCTAGCCATGGGATTTGAACGTGGGCTGCTTGCATATTAGGTAGATGCATTAACCTCTAAATCACTTAATTTATCCTCTGTACAGCTGACAAAGCAAAGAGCACCTGTGGTTTAGAGATTAATACATTTATCTAATATGCAAGCAACCCAGGTTCAAATCCCAGAAAGTATGGCTAGTTGATGAGAGCTAAATAGCTTGAAATAGATCTATACTAGTCTCCCTTTTTTCTTTGTCGGTAAATATAAATTTAACACAAAATAGTATGTCACAAAAGCGACTGCCTGCAAAGGCTCCTGGATTGGGGCTGAAAGGCGAGAGGGAAGCACTCCTTCCTATATTTGGGTAGTCCAGGTTGCCCTGATAGAAAAAAAACACTAATAATATTTACTTTCTATTTACTATGAACATGCCACTCAACAGCCTCATTTCAGTTCAAATAATTAACGCTCTGAGTCAAGGGGGAGCCAACTTTATTTTTAAAAATGCAGGTATATAGGCAGGGGAAGGCAGTTGTTAGAATTCTGGAAAGAAATTTAATCCAGGTTAAACATAATAGTGATCGCCATGGATTAGAACTAAGTGAAACATTTGAGTAGGCCCTGTTCCAACTTCACAAGGATTGTTTCAGGTGCAAAACTGCCTTCTTTTGTTTCTCATCAGAAAAACCATCCTTCAAGTGTTTATGTCTGGAGCTTGTCTTTCCTCTTGCTCCCTTTTTGTTCATATTCTTGTGTACTCTTGGTGCATTCCATGGTATATTAGCTTGCGAGGGATTTGTTGAAATTATTGTCATTTTCTCCTGTTTGTTTTTCAGAAGCTTTAACTTATAAAAAGAAGGTGAGTGTGTTGTATATGTATATTTGTATTTAAGAAAGGGAGTGTGCATGCCATATGATTCCTTTTTGTTTTGCAATGATGTCTTTAAGATGTAAATATTTTTTTTAGGCAGAATAACATTCTTTCTTTCTTTCTTTCTTTCTTTCTTTCTTTTCTTTTCTTTTTTTTTCTTTCTTTCGTTCAGCATTTGCAGCGTTTGGACTTTCAACGCTCTGATTTCTGAGATTATACTATGCTGATCAATTTGACATCAGAATCCTGGTTTAATTTTGAATACAGCATAAGGATCCCAGGATTTTTAATCAGGAGGAGGAGACAGGATTCTCCAAGACTTAATCATTCCCCATACCTCTCTGGAAGTCTTGCAAGTGGATTCAAACACTTTTAAGAAACTGAAAAGTACCCCCTCTCCATGCACAGGTCACTGGGTTATTTCATCAAACCAAACATCTCACAGCCTCACCTTGTCCACTCCACACTGCAGAAGTGATGTTAGTGATACTGTACATCAAGCATATATCAATGATGCTAGTGATATATCAAACTCATGGGCCCTATTCATGAGCTATATAACCAGTTATTACATTTACATATTAATTAAATGGAGGAACATTAAAGATATTTTGTGTAGTGAGTGCTCTTTCTAGTAGCAGACCTTTTTGGGTTACTGAAGACTTATATTCACTCAATTTATCCCACATTGGCTGAAGCAACGTATTTGGTTAGAGCCGTGGTTTTGGCTATCTGTGAAAACTTGCTCTCTCTCCAAGTCTTTTGAAAAGTTGATCTATGGTGTGGGATAGGAACTGTTTAGTAAAGCTGAAGAGCTCCTAGAGATTTACTACACAGATTCTCATACCTGACTATCATCTATTTGGAAGGTTTGTTTTGATATAGAGTTTAGCATTGTTTCAAAACTCTACATTCAAACAAGCGTATAAAACAGCTTTTCTGCAGAGTAGAGGAACTGCTTGGTAAAGAAAAGAAGTTTTCAAGTGTTTGACCCACAGGTAAGTATGGTAACCCAGCATGCTTGAGGATAAATAAAGTTGCCAGTCAGAGGACATGGACTACCAAGAACAGGGGTGTCAAACTCACATCATCATGGCGGCATCACATGACATATCGGGACTTTTTCCCCCTTTGCTAAACCAGGTGTGGGTGTGGCCAGCACGTGACGCATTTGGCCCACCGGCTGTGAGTTTGACAGCCCTGACCTAGAAGAACAGTACAATCTCTCCCTTCTGCTCTCCTGCTTTAATGTGCAGCCATGCCCATCCAGTGACCAATTGTCTGGCAACATGGTTTGAAAACAGATTTCATGTTTTCTGAAAAACGAGTAAGGCACATTTAAAGCATGCAGCTGACAGATGATTGAATGAGGGGATACTACATCATAAGGTGGGAGAGTCAATTCATTCAAAACTCTCTAAAAGAGTCAATTCTCCCATTCACTATGTGATTTCCTGCCCTTGTCAAGTTGAAGTCCATCTCTGATTTTCTTGTCTCGTTACAAAAAAATAGCCCAATAGATTATCTTATAATCTATTGGTACCTTGGCCTGGTGTTGAACCCACATCCTCTACCAGGTCCAGGGCACAGTGACATGTGCCCTGGAACTGGTAGAGGATGTGGGCTCAGCACCAGGCCAAAGTGCCAATAGATTATGGGCTAATCCTACCCACAAACACAAAGTCACTGTTCACTTTTGATCATCTAACTTTGCTGCTGCTAGGTGTATTTGGGAATTGACATGTAATTCTCTTCCTGAGAATTCCAGCTGCTGGTCGCTCTCAAAGGGAAAACACAGGTCTGGCTAACCCAGGGATGTCAAACTCATGTCATCACAACAGCATCATGTGACGTATCCGGACTTTTTCTCCCTTCGCTAAACCGGCTGTGGGCGTGGCCAGCGTGTGATGCATCATCCAGTCCATGGGCCAGGAGTTTAACAGCCCTGAGCTAACTAAAGACTAAGGCTATCTAATGAATGGGCTGAATAGGCACTGAGGGCAACCAAATGGGGACTTAGAAGAATAAAGGTGTCACCAGGAAACATTTTCACAATGGTAAGATGCAAATGAGAAAAGGCCCAGTAAAAGAAGGAATAGGTTAACAAGAGCAAAGAAAACTGGCCTTATCTGAAAAATCCTAGCTATTTGATAACTGTGGACAATGTGAAAACTGAAGTCCAGAGTCAAATAAAGAGAATTGTCACAGGCAATGGAGGGGAATCTATCTAAGGAGAACCATAGCAGATGAAACAGTTTAAAAGATGTTCCAGCCATCTGAAGGGAACATGGTGTTTTTAGGATTCCAAATTTGGCACTGAACTGATAAATGAGAAAAGCAACTTCTTACAGAAGAAAACCCAAAAAGGAATGGAAATGTTGGCAGTCAATAAGAGTAAACAAATGATCTGCTTCCTTTCTTTGGAGGAATACAGGAAAAGTGTTTATTTCAGTGTTTTCTTCTGACAATTTTTAGCATACATTCTAACATATCAGCTCTACTACTAAAGAGAATAAATCAGTGGTGTCTGGAAGCTAAGGTTGGCTGAGAGGTATTGGAGGTCAAGGCTCTTTCTGCCGATTAGCTTAAATCAAATCATAACTTCTTCAAATCTCAAATCTCTAGTTCAAGTCAATTGGGCCCAGTTTGTGCAGACATAATAAAATACAATGTAAACAGTATCAAACAGGCTTGCAAATAAATTAGCTAAATATAGGTGATTTTTAGACATTTTCATTTAACAGGTAAAAATAAAAGCTTAAGTATCTGGAGATGCTAGTTTTCCTGGATCTTCTAATACTTTTGATTGTGGATCAATTCTCAGAATTAGAACTGGAGATTGGTGATATCATGGCTCACCTCCTCCCTGGAAGACTAATGAATGTTAAAGACTAGTGTCCAGTCCTACAATATTTAGCTAAAGGGATCCCACAGGATTTTGTGTTTCTCTATACAATCCTGTATAGATCTAGGGGTTACTAATGTTCTAATAATTATTGGTCTATTTTTTTAAACAACTTCTGCAATAATTTCTACAACAATAATCTTAAGAGCATTGTTCCAATGTTCTCTGGAGGCAGTTACACATGAAATCTTTTTCAGATTAACAAAATTGGTAGGGACCTTGTAGGTCATCTATTCCACCACCACCCCACCCAAGCAGGAGACCCTACACCATTTCTGACAGCCCGCAGTCCAGTCTCTTCTTGAAAGCTTCCAGTTATGAAGCTCCTATAACTTCTGAAGGCAAGCTATTCCATTGGTTGATTGCCCACCCTGTCAGAAAATTTCACTTTATTTCTAGGTTGAATCCATCCTTGTTCCGTTTCCATCCATTATTCCTTGTCTGGCCTTCAGGTGCTTTGGAAAATAGCTTGACCTCCTCCTTCTGTGGCAGCCCCTCAAATCTCAGAACATTGCCATCATGTCTTCCCTGGTCTTCACTAGACTAGCCATGCCCAGTTCCTGCAACTGTTCATTGTATGTTTTAGCCTCCAGTTCAGGGATGAAATGCTCCAGGTTCAGACCAGATCGCCCGATCCGGTAGCGATGGCGGCAGGTGGTTCGGAGAACTGGTAGCAAAAATCCCTGACACCCAGAGACTTTTTTTTTTACTTTTAAAAGCATTTTTTCTACAACCTCTTCCGATGAAAAAATGCTTTTAAATTTTTTTTTAAAAAGCTTCTGATGATCGCGCAGCTCAGCTGGGATAGAGGCTTTTTAGAGCATTTTTTTCTGCAACCTCTTGGCTGAAAAGGTGGTAAAAAAATGCTTTGAAAAGTCTCTGACGATCCCAGCTGAGTTGCCTGATCGGCAGAGGCTTTTCAAAGCATTAAATAAAATGCTTTGAAAAGTTAAAAAAAAAAAAGTTGGCCACGCCCACCCAGTCACATTACTCTCTCCCTCCACCAAGTCACGTCCACAGAACCAGTAGTAACAAATTTTACATTTCACCACTGATCCAGTTCCCTAATCATCTTGGTTGCTCTTGTATCTAGTGAGCCTTACTGTTATGTGGGTACATTTTATGAGACTATTACGTCTCATAAATTGATAAGAAAATCAATTAAAATCTTCAACTTTGAACAAGTTAGTCACACGTTAGAAGGCTTTTATAAATAAGTAAATGCAAGCAAATTCTGAGATAAAAGACCTTTCACACACTGTATATTGTGCAAAATGGGACAAAGTTTAAGATAGAAGATCACATTTTCGTTAGAGTCAGTTTCTTGTTTCTTCCTTAAAGCATCTCTGCATATATTATTCTTCTGTGATGCATCACTTTCAACAGAATGAGCATATGATTATACATCCAAAAAATGCACATTAGCCTGCGTGAACTGACAATTGACGAGGTCTGTCTCTATTTCCACAAGTTGGTAACTTGACAGTTACAAAATATATATTAAGAATTTGAACAGAGATATTCTTTGAAGGGAATTATTTCACAGATATTCTAAATAAATAATAAGTAATAAATAAGTAAGACCACATTTGGTATATTGTATCCAGTTTTGGTCACCATGTTATAAAAAAAATGATGTTGACACTCTAGAAAAAGGTGTAGTGGGCTAGAAGATAAAACATATGAAGAAAGATTGCAGGAATTGGGTATGTCTATTTTAATTAAAAAAGGACTAAGGTAACATGATAGCAGTGCTCCAATATCTAAGGGGCTGCCCTAAAGAAGAGGGTGTCCACCTGTTCTCCAAACCACTGGTGGTCCACGAGAAAATGTTGATGGTCCGCAGCACACCTAGGTGGAGGAACTGTTCCAGGATGAGCAATGGCCAGTCCTGTGACTTGAGCTCTGGAATATGGGACTGGCCAGGCATGGTGGGGCTGTAAATCTCCACTGTGGAAGTAGGTTTGTGCAACTTGCAACTTTGCAGTGCAGCTCTCGATGGTCGGAATGAGGTAATGGTGCAAGGGGAGGTGGCAGTGCAAGTGGGATGAAGCAATGAGTGACGGCAACCCCGAGCTGTTTCTTCCCCCTGCTGTAGCTTCCTGTCAGCTGAACCCACCAGTGGCTGTCCCTGCCCCTTGCCCTCCCTTCCCAGTCACTCCTCACCTGGCAAGAGAAAGGTGGGGAATGGAGTTTCGTTCCATATTCCAGAGCGGGAGTGAAGCTTCGTCTCTTGCTGGATCTCGTGGCCGTTTCTTCTGGCCTTTGTTGGTGCTCCCCACACCTTAGTCTCTCAGGGAGATGTTTGACTTCCTCTCAGCCCCAAGAAACTGGCTGGCCCATGAGATGAGGAAGACAAAGAGAATCAGAGAGAATCAGAGAGAGAATGGGAGAGAGAGAATGAGAGAGAAACAGAAAGAATGTGACAGAGAGGGAATCAGAGAGAGAATGAGAGAGAATTAGTGGGAGAGAGAGAGAGAGAGAGAGAGAGAGAGAGAGAGAGAGAGAGAGAGAGAGAGAGAGAGCCTGAAGGACCCCATCCCATCACTAGCAGTCCAGGCGCTTCAGCAAGTGGCGCACTGGATTCGTATTAGAGGTCCGCGGGATTTAAAATTATGAACTTGGTGGTCCCTGAGGTCCAAAAGGTTGGGGACCCCTGCTCCAAAGCACCTGAAGGCAGGACAAAAAACAATGGATGGAAACTAATCAAGAAGAGAAGCAACCTAGATCTAAAGAGAAATTTCCTGACAGTTAGAACAATTAATCAGTGGAATGACTTGCCTACAGATGTTGTGGGTGCTCCAATACTGGAAGTTTTTAAGAAGAGACTGGACAACCATTTGTCTGAAATGGAATATGTCTCCTGCTTGAGCAGGGTGTTAGACTAGAAGATCTACAAGTTTCCTTTCAACACAGTTGTTCTGTTAGTCTGTTATTTTATTGTCCTGTTAAATAAGAGAATTTCAAACATTATAGCACCACCCCACCCACTGAAAATGATAGATAAAGTTATTTGACCATCACAGATAAATCTAGTTATTTTATTGGAGGCAGAATTGGGCAAAAAGTAAACATACCACTTTGATTCAAGTTTGATGAATGTTTCAAATCTGAGATAGGTAGCTGGTTTTTGCGACTTTCACAAGCTAAAAGAAGAACAAAGGCAACAGCAAAATGTGTCTGTATTTCCACTCTGCCCATATACTCTGGGTCAGCTTGGAAAAATTGTGAGCCCCCTCACCTTTCATGACAAAAAAAAAAAAAATCCCAGAAATCCTGACCCACAGTTTGAGAAACTCCACCTTTGATCATAAATCAAACCTCCTCAAAATTTAACACTTTTGTACCACCTATAAACAAAAAATCTGCTAATAGAGAATAATCCATATTATGTATTTTATAACAGTGATAACCATGCCAACTCACTAAACTGATCTAAAATTAAGGGTGTCTAGCATTTCCCAAATGTTAACATAACAATGTACAGAAACAATAGTAATTTCAAGGTTTGAAAATGCAGCATTCAAAACAGAGCGAGCAGAGCATGGCTCTGTCTAATTCACCCACCTAAAATATGCATGTTTTATTTGTCTAAAAATGGAGAAAGATGGGGTTTCCCCTTAATATGGGTACTACAACAGAAGACGTCAAGTAAAGAAAACCACCAAGTAAAAATAATCACATTTCCTTCTCCTCAAGGTGAATTTTTACCTTCCTTATCTAAAGGTGAGACTAGTAAGCAGATTTTATGAGTGCAGGAAAGGATTGGCTTGCTTCTTATCTATTTATGGTTAGTCTAATTTTAAGACTCAAGGATAGTCAAAATGCATCAACAGGCTGCAATCAGATCACCATTCTTCCACCTAGCTAAAAATAGCATTCTCTGGGCAGACATTTAGAAAAGTGCTATGTCCTATAATTGTATAATGGTACGGTAAGAGTCCTATATTGTACTTCTAGTTCCAAATTGAAACTATGTTATCAAGGATGGTATTCACTTACCTTCACTACCGGTTCGCAAATGTGAGTGCATGCTCTACCTCTGCACATGCACCGGGCCTTCCACGCATGCAAAGCATCAAAAACAGGATGTGATGACATCTGGCCGGGTGGACAGAGCCTTCTGCAGCAGCCAGTTTGTCCGAACCGGATATAACCGGCTGAATACCACCACTGTATGTTATGTTTCAGAACTAATGAGGACTGAGATATATTTCCAAATTTTGTGGGTATACGTGGCTCCAGAATTCTCTTTTAAAAAGGAGACCATCTCAAAGAATTATAGTTAATATATTAATATATATTCTATATATTAGAAATATAATTTAATAGCACTACCAATAGTATTTAAGACATATCCATGTTTCCCCGAAAAAAAGACTGTGTCTTATTTGTTTTCATCCATAGCCACAAGGCATGAGCTCTGAATTCATTGGTGATGTCCATTTTTCTGTCCGAATTCATAGAGGCCTAACTCTAACCCTAAGCAGACTTTCCCACCAATGGGATTTTTCCGGGTGTTTTTAACAGGCAATGAGGATAAGCCGGTGTCGAAAAGTCAATGCCCTCTTAAACATACCCATATACTCAAAATTCATTGGCAATGTCAATTATCTGCATGTCCTGGTAAAATACATAGAAAAATCCTATTGGTAGCAAAATCCACTTAGGGTTAGGGTTAGCTCAGTATAAATTCGGAGAGCAAAATGCACATTACCAATGGATTTGGAGAGCTTGGTTATGTTTAGGAGGATGCTAACTGTTTGAGCCTGCCTTATCTAGGTTTCCTAGTAAAATACATGAGAAAATCCAACTGGGGGAAATTCCATTTAGGGTTAGGGTTAGACTTAAGTCACCATAAATTCAGAGAGCAAAATGGACATTACCAATGGATTCAGAGAGCTTGGTCATGCTTAGTATGGGGGCTCACTCTTTGAGCCTGCCTTATCTAGGTTTCATGATAAAATACATGGAAAAAACCATTGTGGGAAATTCCAGTTAGGGTTTAGGTTAGTTTGCCATGAACGTGGACAGCAAAATGCACATTATCAATGGAGTCAGAGTGCCTGGGTATATTTACGGTTAAGATTAGTGTTAGGGATAGGGGTGGGCTAGGATAGGGTTAGAGTTAGGGTTAGGATTAGGATTAGGGTTAGGGTTAGGGTTAGGGTTAGGGTGAGGTTGAGGTTTAGGGCTGCTGGATATTCTACTTAGGGTTAGGGTTAGCTCAATATAAATTTGGAGAGCAAAATAGACATTACCAATGTATTCTGAGACCGTGGTTATTCTCAGCAAGCTGCTTACTGTTTGAGCCTGCCTTATCTAAGTTTCTTGGTAAAATACATGGGAAAATCCAACTGGGGGAATTCTACTTAGGGTTGTTGGAAGGAACATCCTTCTGGGTTCTGCTCCAAGTGGGGAAAAAGACACTGGAGACATGGAGACTGCTTGGAAAGATGGTTTAATGGTGGACAGGATCACATGGCTTTGGTTCCTGAACAGAAAAGGGCAGATACAGATTTTGGGTTTTATGATCTCTCTGGCTTTGAACTTCCTGAGGCCCAGAAAGAGTATTCTGATTGGTTGTCAGACTACCAGGGGGTGGGAGCCTTAGCTAGCCTTGTTGGCTGATGGTCACATGTGCTTCCCAGGTCATATGCTTTCCAGGTCACATGTGGTGAGTTTCTGCTGCTATTGTGTAGAGGGCTAATCCTACCTTTGTTGGACCTTTGGCAATTCCTACTATGGCTCTGCCTGAAGGAGACAGATCTTTGTTATGTAGAATAGACTGGCCCAGGCCTTAATGGCCCATTGACAAAGGGTGGGGGCATGAAGATGGAACCAGCTTCAAAACATGCTTATCCATTTCTCATCCATGGAAATATAATATTCTGCCCTTTTGTAATGCTTCCTAAAAATATTTCATTCCTCTAGGAAAGGGGTGGGTGCTAACTTCCTTCAGGGTTAGAGTTAGGGGTTAAATCAAGGTTAAGGTTAGCTCATCATAAATTCAGAGAGCAACTTATACATTACCCACGGATTCAGAGAACTTGGTTATTTTTAGGTGGGTGCTCACTGTTTGAGCCTGCCTTATCTAGGTTTCCTGATAAAATGCATGGGAAAATCCCATTGCAGGAAATTCTAGTTAGGGTTAGGGTTTGGTCACTGTGAATTTGAAGATCAAATTAGACATTGCCAATACAGTCAGAGTGCCTAGGTATGCTTAGTGTTAGGGGTAGGGGTAGGGATGGTTTAGGTTATGGTTATGGTTCACTGAACTGGTTCTG
This sequence comes from Masticophis lateralis, assembly GCA_030761175.1. Classification (NCBI taxonomy): domain Eukaryota; kingdom Metazoa; phylum Chordata; class Lepidosauria; order Squamata; family Colubridae; genus Masticophis; species Masticophis lateralis. The sequence continues at coordinate 59,729,844 of JAUDYJ010000005.1, read as the reverse complement.
CTCCCTGCCCCTCCACCCCCCCGTGCCCCTCCACCACCACCACGTTATTCTTACCTTTTATTTGGCCCCACCCCCAATCTATTGCAGCCTCCTGATTCCCAGCTGATGGCTAGAGGGGAAAAAAACTGTTTAAACTCTTGCTGTGGGACTTCAAAGGGCCGCCCTACAGCTGATTAGTAGTAAAAGAAAACAAATGAGTAGACTGGTGCCTGCAGAAATAAATGGGTAGACCAGTGCCTGCAAAAATGCATGAGTAGATAAGTGCCTGCAAAAAATAAATGGGTAGATAGGTACAGCTCTGCAAGCAGTTAAAAGCCTGGTAGACCAGTACCTCTGCTAAATCCTAAATAATTGTCACATGACCATCAAGCCATGCCCACAAAATAAGCCACGCCCACAGAACTGGTAGTAAAACATTTTAGAACCCACTCCGGTTATGGTTATGGTTATGGTTATGGTTACGGTTACGGTTACGGTTATGGTTGTGATTGTGGTTGCGGTTGTGGTCACCATGAATTTGAAGATCAAATTAGACATTACCAATGCAGTCAGAGTGCCTAGGTATGCTTAGTGTTAAGTGTTAGTGTTAGTGTTAGTGTTAGTATTAGTGTTAAGGGTTAGGGTTAGGGTTAGGGTTAACGGTAGGGGTAGGGGTAGGGGTAGTGGTAGTGGTAGGGCAGTGGTGGGTTTCAAATTTTTTTACTACCGGTTCTGTGGGTGTGGCTTGGTGGGTGTGACATGCCTTGGTGGGCATGGTGGGCATGGCAGGGGAAGGATACTGTAAAATCTCCATTCCTCCCCAATCCAGGGGAAGGTTAGTGCAAAATCCCCATTTCCTCCTAGTCAGCTGGAACTTGGAAGGCAGAGAATAGATGGGGGGGGCAGTCAGAATTTTTACTACCGGTTCTCTGAACTACTCAACATTTCCACTATGGTTCTCCAAAACTGGTCAGAACCTGCTGAAACCCACCTCTGGGGTAGGTTTAAAGGTAAAGGTTGTGATCTGTCCCCCCCTTCAGAGACCCACAAAAACACAGCCAGTCGAGGGTTAAGAAGCACTTGGCACACTCCACAGTTCTTATCTCAAACTTGGCAGCGATATGCACACCATCTGCCAAGGGCTTTATTAGTTCACACAAAAAGAAAATCACCTACGTAGCTTTGCCAAAATCCGTTCTTTTAGCTCCCAAGACTACGAGATTGCTTTGTTGTTCGTCACAGAAATCATGACCCACTCTCCTGTCTTATATAGGCTCTGGGTGTGGTCCAGTGACTCATTGATCCTGTGACTCCAGTCCAGTGACTCAGGTCTATTCCCTCATGCGTCGCCGCAGCTGCAGTAAGCGTTTATCTCGCCTTCTTTGGCGTGCGTCCAGGAATGACGTCTCTCCCTCACTCTCATCTGAGACACCTGTTTCCCCACTACTTGGCTCTCTTTCAGCTGGCACCTGAGATGGTGCCAGAGGGGGGGAGGCTGGGAGATCTGGCTGGCTCCTCTTCCTCCTGCTCAGAGCTTCCTTCCTCCAATGGGATAGGCTCAGAGGACGGGGCCACAACAGGTTGCCTCGCACATATGTGCTAGTCGTTCCTGATTCTAGAGGGCAGTGCTCATCTCCGTTTCAAAGCCAAAGAGCCAGCGCTGTCTGAAGATGTCACATGGTCATGTGGCCGCCATGAGTAAATGCCAAAGGCACATGGAACACTGTTACCTTCCCACCAAAGGTGGTCCCTATTTTTCTACTTGCATTTTTTACATGCTTTCGAACTGTAGATTGGCAGAAGCTGGGACAAGTAACAGGAGCTCACCCCGTTACACGGCACTAAGGATTCGAACCGTTGAACTGCCAACCTTTCGATCGACAAGCCTTAGCTACTGAGCCACCGTGTCCCTTTTAGGGTAGGAGTAGGTCACCATAAATTTGGAGAGATTAAGAACAGATTCAGAGAACTTTCTCATGCTTAGGAAGATCTGCACTGTTTGAGCAACTAACAAATACAAAAAGCCAATAAAAGCCTAAAAAATAAATAATCCTAACAACAGTATCAATTACAATTTTGAAAAAAGGGGGAAAAGTCATTTTGTAAATTTCAGTTTACTTTTTCCTGCCTAGAAGTTTGGTCCCCTCTAGTGTCCCTTTTCTGTATTTACAAAGTTTCTATTTTCTTTTTTATTTTATTTTCAACTTTCAGACAATGATCTCATTCCTAATAAACAAAATAACTTGTGATTTGTTTAGTCAATTTTTCAAAAGTTGTAATATTTAAAATTCATCTCGTCCCTTAATCCTTCAAAAACTTTCTTAGAGTAACTTCTTACTTAACTTTTTTGCCATTTGCAGAAATTGTGTATGCCTTGTTTAATGTAAAGAAGGACTAGGGGTGGCATGATAGCAGTGTTCCAATTTCTAAGGGGCTGCTGCAAAGTAGAGGGGATCAGCCTATTCTCCAAAGCACCTAAAGGCAGGACAAAAAGCAATGGATGGAAAGTAAGCAAGGAGAGAACCAACCTAGGAATAAGAGAAATTTCCTGATTGTAAGAATGATTAATCAATGAAATGGCTTGCCTTCAGAAGTTCTAGATGCTCTATCATTGAGTTTTTAAGAGGAGATTGGACAATTGAACAACAATTTGTTTGAAATGGTGTAGGGTCTCTTGTTTAAGCAGGGGGTTGGATTAGAACAGAGGTCTTCAAACTTATCAGCTTTAAGACTTGTAGACTTCAACTCCCAGAATTCTCCAGCCAGCTATGCTGAGAATTCTGGGAGATGAAGTCCACAAGTCTTAAAGCTGCCAAGTTTGAAGACCTCTGGACTAGAAGAACTCCAAGATCCCTTCCAATTCTGTTAATTTGTTTTATCTTTTTTTAAGTTCTTTAAACTGCTACTTAGCTTTTATTCTATTTTGGGAGGCAGTTTTACTTATCAGGGTTTTTTTCCCCCCAAAGGTATTATTTGAAAGACCTTTTTAAACTAAAATAATTGTAAATCAAAATGTGATTAGTAAGTGAAGTGGAGGAATCTAGTATCCTTAAAGGCTTCACCTCAGTTGAGAGCTTGATGGTTCCCTTGTGTGGAAACCACTGCTCTTCACTCTTCTTGCAAGGGGCAGATGTCCAGAGCACAATTAGGCCATTTTTTCAGGTCTTGCACTTCGTGTTTCTTTCAGCTTCTGCCAACCACCAAGAATGTTGCAGTAATGCAGTGATTGCTGAAGAGAGAAGGCAGACATTTTAACCCTTTTGGGAAAGTTTTTGTTTTCTTTTTACGTCCCTGTAATCCCTTTATATTAGGGAAGAGTAGGGATAATTGATGGGACGTGGTGGCTCAGTGGCTAAGACACTGAGTTTGTTGATCGAAAGGTCAGCAGTTCAGCAGTTTGAATCCCTCCAACCTAGCAGTTCGAAAGCATGTAAAAAATGCAAGTAGAAAAATAGGGACCACCTTTGGTGGGAAGGTAACAGCGTCCCATGCGCCTTTGGCGTTTACTCATGCCGGCCACATGACCATGGAGACGTCTTCAGACAGCGCTGGCTTTTCAGTTTTGAAATGGAGATGAGCACCGCCCCCTAGAGTTGGGAACGACTAGCACACATGTGTGGGGGGAACCTTTACCTTTTAGGGATTGAATGGAGATGAGTGTTTACTGGTTTACTTCCTGACACCTACATGGACTTCACAGCAGATATTTTCTCTTTGTGGCTTGATAAATATCTCTCGCTGCCTAGGATTGAACTCTCAACCTCCTGAGTTTAAGGCGAGCATCTTCACCTCTAGGCCATTGTGCTGCTCCCTTTTGAAAAAGATGAATTGGTTTAGAAAAAACAGTTGAAAACCTGGGCTATAGTTAAGAAACAGCAACTTGCATGTCTGTGTCTTTTGTCACAAGTCAATGATGGTGGATCTTTGGATGCCCAGTCCTGATTTAGAGTGGATGTTATGTGTGTGAGTGTGTATTGTTGTGTGTGTGTTTTTCTTTTCTGAAGGGCAGAGCAAGCTTAGGTATTTTTTACTCAGTTTCACTTTAAAGAGAAAAACATTTACAGTTCATTTTTAAAATGTCCATCAATGAGTTCATTGACCTGAACCGGATCTTTGGTTTCACACAAAGGAGGATTCTTTTTAAAATTCAGCCACATAAATTTAATATTGTAAAAGTTGAGGTGTGTATGTAAATATATATATATTTTAAAATATATATATTATTTATACAATAAATATAAACTTTGAACCTTTTTTATATTGTTCGGAAGCCCAGAAACAATAAAACCAATAAATAATCTATATGGGTTATCAAAGGATCAAGTTATTCATTAACTCTAAATTGCCAAGCCATAAATAACTATGTGTCTACTGTATGCCATACTGTATTGCAACACATTACAAACGAATGCAGACAGACGTAATCAGATTATTTAAGTGTTTTTTTAAAGGCTTGCATTTATATAATAACCCTAACCATGAGTTAAATCTACAACCTATATTTTTCATACAAATATATTCAATTTCAATTAAGCTCAGTATTTTCCTATATAGTATTTATATATTTCATTAATTCTATCAAACACTTTATCATGTACCAGGAAAACAAGTTTTTGCTCCCTTGGTCTGCATGGAGGAGAAACAGAGGAAAGTCTGTACATTAGCTTGTTCTAATGACAATGCAGATAAATGTCTGCTTAGCATCTATTAATATTAAATATGTTATATTGATATGACAGTACCTTGACAGAAGAAAATGCAAAGGATCTGCAAGGCCTAGTATTAAAAGTCAAGGAACACAGTGAAAACACGGTTGGTATTGGAGATGACCCCTCAGAAGACCATGAACAGTTAAGAAAACAAACATATCACTGAACAAATTAACCTAAAGTTCTCAGTCATGGCACAAATGAATGGGCTCTAATTATTCTACTTCAGACCCATAGTGCCAAGAGTTCTTTGGCGAAAAGTCTAATGCTGAGAAAGGTGGAATGAAAGAAAAGAAGATGACCAGCAACAAGGTGGAGAGACAATGAAGGCACATTTGAAGAGTTGAGGACCAAATTAGGGACAGATCATCATAGAGACAATCTGTGTGGTCACTGAGACTTATCCTGGTGTCACTTCATTATCACTATCATCATCATCATCATCATCATCATCTAAATGGCAAAATGCTACATGTAAGATTCAACTTGACATAAAGTAGTATTTAATATTTGGCTCTATTGGGCATTTGGCATTTGGCATTTGGCATTTTGTTTTGTCAGTCTCAAATGTTACATTTTGCTTCTGCCTACCAAATCAAAATAGCTAAGAAGCAATAGCAAATATTTAGATAAAACCCATCTTATTTTCAAACGTTAAATGGAACAACTATAACAAGTTTGATTTTCCTCACTTTCTAAAGCCAAAGTCCTATCCAGGATATCTTGGTCAGGCTAACTGTAATGAGATAAGGAATGCTGAAAGTCAATAGCTGACAGAAGAATTTGTAGGCAGTCCCAAATCCAAGATTTAAGCAGATAAAGAAAAAACCAAAGTCCCAAATATGACCCTCTTCCCCCCAAAAATCAAGAATTCTGGTATCAAAGTAATCTTTGATGCAAAGACATTGTGGGATCAACATTAGGAGTTTTGAAACTAGGCCTGCAAGAATGAAGCCTTTGCTTCAAGTGTCAACCATTAAGTCATTTAGAATAAAGTCCTCTTTCGTGCTAAAGTTCTGTTCCTGAATGGAACTTTCACTGCTCACGTTCCCTTTAAAGGAGAGACCTATTACTGAAGCCTGCCCTATCTTTTTGAATATAGAGCCATGCTACCTGAGTCTCAGTGGGAACTTCATCCCCTCTGTCCAACTGAACTGTTGGCGGAACTTATCTTGAGCTTTCTACTTCTGTTGCTAAAATGTATGACAGTGGTTCCCAACCTTTCTGCAGATCGGTGGTGGTGGGGAGGGGAGATGGTTTCATGTTCATGTGCTCCACTTGCACAAACGCAGCTTTCTGCACACACACACATACACACACACACACCTGCTGCTCGTCTGGCCCAATTCCCAATGGGACACAGACCCGTACCAAGCTGCATTACTGGGGATTGGGGACCCTTGGAATAGAAGGTGGAGAACATCCAGGGTTGCTGCCAGTGCTGAAATTCATTTTTTTTACTACTGGTTCTATGAGCGTGGCTTGGTGGGCGTGGTATGGCTTGGTGGGTGTGGCAGGAGAAGGATATTGCAAAATCTCCATTCCCACCCCATTCTGGGGCCAGCCAGAGGTGGTATTTGCCAATTCTCCGAACTACTCAAAATTTCCGCTATTGATTCTCCAGAATTTGTTGGAAACTGCTGGATTTCACTCCTGGTTGCTGCTGCTGCTGCTGCTGCTGCTCCTCCTCTTCTTTCTCCTCCTTCTTCCTCTCTTGATCTTAGCCTAAAGACTGATACTAAATACTCCTTTCTTTTACACATAAAGTAGCCATTTCACAGCTTGTATATAATGCCTTATCAAGATTTCAGCACAGTCAATGTTTTTAAGCAAATGGGGATGGTAGTTCTCAAGTTATTATCAGTTGCTTAGCAGCTGTTCTAAATTATGGCAGACCCTCCAAAAGCTACATGACCAGATCCCAAACTTACAGCTGCTGCAGCACCCCCGTGTTGATTCACCCTAACAAGCAACTGCAGGATAATACAGTGCCACCTTCTACCTATCTTCCCACACCATCACCCACAAACATTTCCCCAACAGCTCCCAACTGGCCTTAGGCCTGATCCGTAACCGGCCCCATACACTCCTTTTCAATTACCTATGTTGCCAGTAGCCAAATTGCTTTCTGGGAGCTGTAAATATTACCACTGCTTCTGGAATCATGCCACATGGCCGTATAATAAAGCATCCACTCTAGCAGTCTTGAAGGTCTCAGAACTCTCCAAAAGGTGGAGGGTGTTTGGCTTGGTGCAGTGGTGTCGGGTGGGAATCCGGCCTAAAGCTTTGGAGATGGGGGGATGCAATGGGGGTGAGAAAAGGCCTCTGGGGATCCAAGGGGCAGGAAACAGAGCACAGGGTGTCATGGAGGGGAGATTTGGGAAGGCCAGAGCAGGTGAACCTGGGCCTATGCTAGATCTCCAAAGGCCTCAACCTTGAGGCACCCTGTGTTCTACTTAACACCTGCATGTTTATTTAACGATTGTATTGGGAGAGCAGGGATGGGAGATCATTAAGTAAGATGTTTCACTAAACAGCCATTGTGACATGCAGCTTTAATGGGCAGGCTTCATTACAGCTGTATCTCAAGGACTAGCTGTATTGCTAATTTACCAAATCATCTTGGTATCAGGCATCTGATTTAATAGTGTGCTTTGAAGAAAACAAACTTGTGGAAGTCAAATGTTAAGAAAACTTTGGACATAAAATTTAAAAGTGTTGGCGAATTGGTTCAGTTCTACTGACCAAAAGTATGACAGAATAATACAATAATTAATTCAAAATCAGCTAAATCTTTAAAACTTTTCATGTCTTTGTTAGCTTTTGGCAGGTGTTTCCTGCTACAGTTATAAAACACATTGGAAAAGAATCATATGTGATATATTTACTTATACAAGATTTCACAATATTCAAAAGACCATTATGAGATAAGCAAATAAGTAGGGGAAAACACCAACTGAAAAATACTTCCTTATGTGTTGTATCATTGACCTTGCAATCCTGGAACAGATCTTCATATAACTATTTTCCAGAAATAAATAAATGCTCATTTTACAGTTTAATGCACTTTTCTGTATAAGTTTTAAGAATCTGGGGATTACTTAAAACAATTAAGAAAGTGAGGAAAACTGTTTTAAAACAACCAAGGTGAGGGGAAACAACAATAAACTTTTTTCATCATAGTTCAGAAAACCAAATTGAAAGGTCTTGTCTTATGACAAAAGTATACTTAGTCTGATAGGAAATCAATCGGCAAAGTTAGTATTAAGAAGAAGATGACTCAAACTTCTAGTTATTTCTCTTGATCTTAGCCTTCCAGTGTGTTACAATGGAATGAGTTATACAACCAGCCATTGACCATTTGAACTAATGTGCAACTTCAGGTGTGGCAGAGTAAGCAGAAATGTTCTTAGGGTGAAATGGTTAGGATGAACTTCTGTTCTCTGAGCCTCACAGAGTACAAATCTTGACTAATAGTACATAGTGCACCACAAAGAAGGAAGAACATTAAGGCTTGTATAAACAGGGTTGAAGTGGGTTTGTAGCTTATTATATGTCTAATTGTTTTGCCTGTGTTCATCAGTTGATATTGTGTTTCTGATCATTTCTAAATGAAGATAACATAATAGGTTTTCTTATGTTAGATACTTGTAAACACACATCTAGAAAAGACCATTTTAAGATAAAGATCTGATTTCAAGCAATCTCTCTATTTTTGTTTGCCCAGAAATGAGGCTTTAGGTGTCCTTCAACTAAAGGACATATCCAGGGAAGCAGATATTAATCTATATTAATATCTGCTATTATATTAAAATGCTGATTATTCAAACTTTCCTATATTATTGTAATCTCTGGAAAACAAAGATTTTAGTTCATGGACACTTGGGTGTATCCTGTAGATTTTTGGCTGCTGATCACAAAAATAACCTGTAATTTAATATCTCAAGTACCAGTTTATTTTTAAAAAATCATCTGTTTTTGTCAGAATGATTTAACAAATTTCTTTACGCAGGTTAATCACCTCATTTTCTGTGCTGACATTGACAGTTTGTTAACAGTCTTGGCTTAGGAGTATGATTCATTAGAAAGGTGTTTCTTTGGGAATCCATCAGTGCTGGCTGTGTATCGTTGAACATTTCAGTTAGATGCTTCAGACACTGAGTACAAATGAAAATAATCAGCAAAACACTTTTAGCTCCTGGAAACTCATACAGCCTGTCCGAAGCATTATGCCATTAAATACATTATCGTCATTAAAAGTTAATTTCATATTTCTCAAGGTTCCTATGAGATTCCATCATTCTGAAATTACATTTGCATTCAGTTGGAAGGGGTCTATCATAATCACCAAACGATTTTCAGGAAGCGAACTTTAAAAAAAATATGTATTGTTCAATGATCAAGGATACAGCTGTCTTTGTGTGTGTTTCTGTGTGTGTGTGTGTGTGTGTGTGTGTGTGTGTGTAAGAGAGAGAGAGAGAGACTTTTAACTGACCTTCTCGTTCTTTTCCTTCTTTTATTATTGGCAAAAGAAACGGTAAGCCACTCCCTTAGAGGCTCACTGTATAAGTATATAAGTATCCAAACTATCTTTATACAAAAGGAAAAGACCCAGAAGAATGTATACTGCCATGGAACCCATCCTGTTTTTAATATTAATTGCAGAAGTACTTCAGGACATTGGCTCAGGTAACATACCTACTAAATATCTATACTGAACTCTGGAAGGTGGAAAGTTTTCCAAAGGCAAAGATTAGAATGAAGTTAGCATCAGGAGTAGGGAAGAGCAGATTTTATTTTATTATTTAATGGTGGCATTAAGTACTTTTTAAATACTTTAAATTTAAGAAGAAGAAATTCAGGCGGTAAATGTGTAAGTCTGCTGTACTTAGGACCCACTTGGTGAAGTTGTGAGATCCTTTGCATATGTTACCAATAGAACAGTGGCATGAGAGCAGAAACCCAGACTTGCTTTTAATTGGGATAAGCAGATTTTGGGAAATATGGGTTTGCAAAAAAGAAAAAAAGGGAGCAACAAGAAAAGAGGTGATTAGTGTCTTTCCCAACTGCTCCTGTTCTATTTACGCTCACAACATCAGGAGACTTGATTTATTTTTATTAGTTTAATGACAAGTGAAAGTGATTAAAAATGCTGTTCAAATGACTGAGTTCCAGATGCAGCTGTAGCTTTCAAGCAGAAGCATAGATGCCAAGCAGGAATGGCTAGATGGGAGGGGATTCATTTCAGTGGTAGGTTGCCCCCAGTTTGCACCAGTTCTATAGAATGGTAGTAAAACTGGTGGGAGACTCTACCTACCAACCCCGAGATCATCAAAATGACGGTTCATTTTGTGTGGTTGTTCTGTGGTTCGCTTGCGTGCCCGCAGCCCCACTGCAAACTGGTAGTAAAGATAAGTAAAACCCACCCCTGATTCATTTGGTATATAATACAGATTCTCAAAATTAGTATTCCTTGTAAAAGCACTGATAAGAACTTAATATGCATGAGCATGTAGAGTTTAGCCACTTCCTTATACAGAGCAAAAGTAGTATCAAATCTATGTCTAAGTTCCACTGTTCCAGTCTGTGGGTATGGGCTGGCATGAACAAAGTTTCTTTCATTCATCCCAAAAGAAAGTAACTATTTTACAAAGAAAATATGCCTGTTGGACATTTTGACTACATTTGTTTTACATGCGACTAAACTGACTGATGATTTGGGAGTCACCACTTGTGGGAAGGAAGGAAGGAAGGAAGGAAGGAAGGAAGGAAGGAAGGAAGGAAGGAAGGAAGGAAGGAAGGAAATTCCAGACTCTATAGGCCAAAGGTCTTCAAACTTGACAGCTTGAAGACTTGTGGACTTCAACTCCCAGAATTCTCCAGCCAGCTATGCTTTTTGGGAATTCTGGGAGCTGAACTCCACAAGTCTTAAAGCTGTCAAGTTTGAAGACCTCTGCAGGAGGCAATAAATCAGTGAAAACTTATTATCATTGATTAGTCCAGAATAAGCACACACATTAGTCCAGAATAAGCACACAGAATAAGCACATATTAGTCCAGAATAACTACACAGAAAATCTGTATCTGCATCTGCCAATAAAATGAGAAGTATAAAATATATCAGGTGCTCCTGGCCTGTTAGTTCAATAATATAACAACTGAGCAATATAATAGAACATGATCTATCTCGGGTTCTCAATCTCCCTTGAACTATAAGGACAGATCCAGGGGATTCAGATTTGGGATATTACGAAGCTAATCCTACCATTACTAATGGTAGATCCAATATTACCTTTTTTTGTATAAATTAAAGTGCTTAGAAATATAATAATAGTATTAAATATCACAGCTGATATTAGGGCTACTTTTGGACAGGGGCCACCGTTAAAAGCGATATATCAAAAGTAGTGTTGAACAACCTTTTTGCATGATAATTGGCTTGCAAACCTTATTTATTAGTAAAAGCTATTTATTTCCATCTGATTCAATTATTTTTTTAAAAGATGGGAATCAGATTGCGATCCAAAATGAATAAACCAATTTTGGACTACTATATCTGATCTGGAGAAATTCAGGCAACCACGAGATGGCAGCAAGGAATGTATAGAGCATTTTAATTGCCATCATGGAGCTGGCCAGATATTTTTTCACCTGGATATGGTAGCTTTACAAATATAAATTTCTAGTTGAATTAGTGCAAGCACAAAATGTGAGTATTGGGTTTCAGTAGGTTTTTTGGTTTTACTTCTCATGACCCACTTTTAGAGCAACTATTAATACGGCAAGGATTCCTAACATTATATTAGTATAATAATGAATTGCTCTCCAGTTTTTACATTGGACTGGTTACTAAAAGTAAAGATTTAGCTCCCCCTTGTGGAACTATGCCTTAGGTCTTAATTTTGGGGAAACTAGATTTTGATTGTTTCAGTCAATGTTCTTGCGTATGAATTCATTATTCTTTGTACAGTGCAATCAAAGAGTTTAAATTCATTTGGAAATTATTATCATAATAGCAATGACGGTGATAATTATTGTAATAATCTGCTTCTTTTAATCTCAATTTAGTGTCAGCTCTATCTACCATGGCAACACCTCCAACTCCAGGTTAGTGTGACTGTATAAAACACTAGGTTAGTCTGATGGAATGTCAGACTAACTAAACTATTTTTTTTTATCTTAGCATATATAAATCTTATATTTCATACCTTCTTATCTTTAGTAAAGCAAAATGAGCATCTAAGGAAAACGTGCTTTTTACAAAGGCAAAAAATTCCCTTTGAAAAACACAACATTCTTTTATATCACATCCCTAAACACACAATCAAAATCAATCACAGGAAGATTCTCATTTAGATATGGGGAAGAAATTAGTCTGGTGCACATTTAAATGAAAATTTTCTATTATTTTGTATTTTTAATCTAATATACCTGTTCAAAATTGTTTTGTGGAAATAATTTGTGAAAATTGAATCGCAATGCAATATTCTTATCGTATTTGTCATGTCCATCAAATGTTTATATTAAGGAAGCACAGATTAAAAAGCATATATATTGATGCTAATGACATTCAGAAATGTATTTGAGTAAATTTCTTGCAAAACATTATTATTAATCAGAAATGCATGCAAAAATACGTAGAACAGAACTGTGCAATTGTGAAACATGAGAATTCATCTTAGAATTAGATGTGAAACTTGGATGTTTGTCACAGAACATAAAGCAAAATAAAAATAAGGCACTTCCAGGATAGATTGGGAAAAGGAAGTACTTAAGTGGTTGGAATTTTCACTGTGTTTTCTACCACCCTTCCTTAAAAATAAATGCACATAAATACCTACTATTCTGCCATTTAAAACTCACTTTGCATTTAACTACTGTTTGAAGAAATTTTCAGTCTCAAGGTAACCTATATGATAGTATTCCAGATGTTGGCACTATAATTCCCAGAATTCTCAGGATACTTGATACATACTTGATACATACAGGGAAGTCTAGTCTGCGAAATGAAAGAACTAAACCTACTCTATTTTATTCACTTCCAGATGTAAATAATACTAATCTGTTCATTCTGGTCTTGCATAGGACTGTCTCTCAGGCTTGCCGGCACATACAACTATTGTGAGGGACGCGTGGAAGTGTATTATAAAGGAACCTGGGGAACTGTCTGTGGCAACAACTGGGATATAAAAGATGCTCAGGTTGTTTGCCAACAGTTAGGATGTGGGGATGCTGTAGAAGCCCTGTCCTGGCCTAAATTTGGCTCAGGCTCAGGCAAAATTGTCCTAAGTGACGTACAATGCAAAGGAGATGAATTTTTTCTTTGGGATTGTAAGAACCCTGGATGGGAAGTGCATAACTGCAATCATCAACAGGATGCTACCGTTCTCTGTACAGGTATGTGTGCGTTTTCTTAAGTCTTGATTTTTACTAGAAGTTGGAATCAATATGGTTATTCACTAAATAGTACTGTAGAGCAGCGGCCCCAACTTTTGGGCACCAGGGACCGGTTCTATGGAGAAGGTTTTTCCACGGACCAGAGGGACTGTGTTTTTGCGTGCTGCTTACATTGTTTACAAGGCCTGGTTGCTGGCATGCCATGGACCACTGCAGCTCCTTGGACTGGGGGCTGGAAACCCCTGCTGTAGAAGCACTCATAGGGTAAAATGGTTCCATAATTACAGATATCTGTTCTAGTGTTTCTTGTCATTTCTTGTCGTATTAGTTGCCCAAATCCATTAGACTGTGAGCAGCATACAAAATTAGAAAACCCATAAAACTTATGGATTTTGATACGTTATCAAATCAAATAGACATCCTACAGAAAAACTAACTTGTAAACTTTCAAGGTGATCAAACTACTCCTTCATTTACAGTGGCAGTTGGGACCAGAATTTCTGTCACAAAGTGGGATGGCCATAAAGCATGACTGCATCACTTAGGGTGGGCAATTCCTGCAGTCCCAATTGCTGTTATTAACAGAATCCCAGTGTAAGCTATTAGTAGTATCTAAATGTGGGTTTCCTCAAATGTCTATGCAACCTTTTAAGTGATATTTTTAGTTAATCATTCAAGATGAACTATGAGCCTGCAATAGAAAGGAGAAACAGAACAAGTACTTGAAGGCAAATATTGAATGGCCCTTCCACATATTCCCTGTTGCATACTGTATGGTCTATTGGTTGTTGCCTTTTTCATGATAGTTCCCATGGCATTCTGTTAATATTTGGATAACTATGAACATATGGGGGAAGTTCTGATAGTTTATCTGTCAGTCCCCTAGGAAAGGTAGAGACTTATTTGAGAATGTCTGGTATAATCAAATTCTCCTTTGTGAAGCTAGTAGTTCAAACATTGAGCAATTACTGATTAAATTCTAAAAGATGAAGATGAAACCTTATTACATAAAATGGTCATTCTTAATTGTTCAGCTAATCAGTGTAGAATAATGCCATTCCATAACTCCAACACATTGACATTTCCCACTCTTTCAGTTGCTATACAATCCAGAAATAAATTGTAGAAGAGTCTCAAACGCTAATAACGTTAAGGTTAAAACCTCAAGAGCAATCATGATATGCTCAATTTGCTTAATGCTGAATTTGATCTGAATTTGAAGGCCATTCCAAACAGGTTCAGAGAACAAAACACAGGCAGGTCTCAATTAATACACCACAATAGGAACCAGCAACTCTGATACTAAACAATGCGGTCACTGAATGAAACATTACATGACTGTGCCTAGCTTATAATGTCAGCTCTACTTCAATAATTAAGAGATTCATCTGTGTTTGTTAAGTGCAACATCATGTGATCCAGCAGATTCTGATCAATTCTGGAGAACCAGTAGCGGACATTTTGAGTAGTTCGGAGAACCGATAGTAAAAATTCTGACTGGCCCCGGCCCCATCTATTCTCTGCCTTCCAAGTCCCAGCTTACTGGGAGGAAATGGGGATTTGCAGTAACTGAAGGGATATTGTGATGGTCACAAGTTTGAGGACCAGTGCCATAAGAATTCAAATGGTCGCTGAACAAGGCAGTCATTAACCAAGAAGCATCTGTAATTTTTTTTCTCTTACTTACCTCGTTTCTCTCAGTTCAGTTTACTATTTGTGCTAAGCAGTGTCTGAAGCAAATATCTTAAAATAAAAAAACTTTAAAATAAAAAACTTTAAACAACATCCATGTGGTAATGATTAATTAATCATTAATTTTATGAAAATTGTTTTTTACAGGTGAAAAGTATAAGCCAGGTATGTAAATCTTCTCTTTAATTTTTATGAATATTTTTCATATGTTCTTGCACAATAATAATGTACCAACTGTGGAGCATCTTATCAAAGCGAGTATTCCCCAGTTTTTTTGGGATTTCATCACTATTGGTGGGAAATAGGTTGCAAAGGGCTACTTTGGGAATATTTTTACATTTAAAGTATTTTTTTTTAATTGAAAAAGTTTTACAAATACAAATTTATTAATCCCCCCCCAGTTGCCCCACCCTCCTATTCCCCCTCCCCTCCCTTCCCCCCCCCCTTGGCTTCCCTTACAAAAAATATTATTCTTATTCGTCTACTAATAATAAACAAAAATAAAGGTGAAATCCAGATCAGATAACATATCAAATATTTCTATCATCTAATCTACCCCCTTTCAACATTAAAATTTTTCTAAATATCAATATAGTAAAACTAATTATCTATATTAATCAATCCCCCTTAATACATAATAGAATCCAAAAAAAACCTAGTTTTCCCCCAATTACTTATCCCCAAGCATTGACTAATCCCTATATGACATATACATTATAACATTCTGTATCAATATGTATATAAAATAAAATTATTCTATCAAATATATGCCGTATTAATAATTGAACAACTCTAATGTATCAATCACTATTCCAAATAGTTTTACCTCCAAATACTTTACCTCCCATATGCTATAACTCTCAACTCAACATAATCTTCTTCAAGCAAATATTAACTGATACTTCTTGGTTTGATATTTATTCTGCACATAATCTATCCATTTCTTCCATTCCCGAACAAAAGCTTCATGGGTCCTATCTTTTAAATATGCTGAAATCTTTGCCATTTCTGCAAAACTAGCCATCTTCAAAGTCCATTCTTCTATAGTAGGTACACTGTCTTTTTTCCAATATTGTCCAATCAGTAACCTAGCTGCAGTAATCATGTGTAATATCAATCTTGTTTCACTTGGTGAGCAATCCTTAACTATACCCAGCAAAAACAATTGCGGAGAAAATTGAAGCTTCTTTTTCAAAACATTCTGCATGACCCACCAGAGTTTAATCCAAAAAGCTTTCACTTTTCTACAAGTCCACCATATATGAAAATATGTAGCATCTAAACATTCACACCACCAGCATCTTGGTTGAACATTAGGATACATGCATGACAATTTCTTAGGCTCCAAATGCCACCTATAAAACATTTTATAAAAGTTTTCCCTCAAATTCTGTGTCTGAGTAAATTTAACAATCTGAACCCATATCTTTTCCCATGTTTCCAAAATAACTGGTTCTGTAAAATTTTGTGCCCACTTTATCATACAATCTTTAACCAATTCGCTTTCAGAGTCTCTTTCTAACAATATATTATAAACCCTTTTAATGTGCATCGGCCCTTTCTGTTTTATCTGTATCACCAGATCTTCTTCATGCGACATTAAACCAATTTTTTGATCTTTTCTCCATCTTGATTGAAGTTGAGTATACTGTAACCAAGTTAAATTAATCCCTTCTTCCAACGGAGTTTTTAATGACTTCAAGTTCCAGCTGCCCCCGTCATTAAAAAGCATCTCTTTATATAAAATCCCCCCGAGTGACTTTATATTCCGTATGATATGCTGTACATTTAAAGTATTAATGATTCACAGTATGCAGTTTGGTATCAATTTTTGAATGCTTGTGATTTTGCAAGTTCTCTGGAACTAAGACCAGTATAAATTTTATAATTATAGTTCTTAGGGAAGATTATGAATAAAACCATTAGTAGATATTACTTTGGATGTGGTTTATTCAAAATTCTGAAATTCTATTCAGATAGGACTGCTCTATCTTTAAAAGTCAAAGTACATTGCTCAGAACCAAATGAAGAAGGCAAACAAGCATGAAATTAATAGAAGTGATAGAAGTCTGCTGACAAAGTCATAACCAGAAGCCAACAAGGGTTTGGCAAAAACAGATCATGCTAGAAAATACTTATTTCATTCTTTGACAATGTGACAAATTAGTAAACAAGCAAAATGCTGTGGATATAATTTACTTGGACTTTAGTAAGGCATTTGATAAAATAGACCACAACCTACTACTAGATAAAATAGCAAAATGTGGGTTAAACAGCATTGCTACCAGATGGATTTGTAACTGGCTGACCAACCACATTCAACGTGTAGTCTTTAATGGAACTGCTTCTATGTATGGAGGGAAGTATATAGTGGGAGAGCCCAAGGCTATGTTTTAGGCCCAGTACTCTTTAATGATTTAGATGAGGGGATAGAAAGGGAAGTCATCAAACTTTTAGATGACACTAAGCTGGCAGGAACAGCCAATACTCCAAAAGATAAGATCAAAATACAGAAGGAGTGTTTGTGGACAATCATTTAAATATGAGCCAGTATGCTGCAGCTGCCAAAAAACCAAACACAGTCCTAGGCTGTATTAACAGAGGTACAGAATCAAGATGACGGGAAGTGTTAGTATCACTTTGAAATGCCCTTGTAAAACAGCATTTGGAATATTGCATCCAGCGCCATGATATAAAAAAGATATTGACACTCTAGTCTAGAAAGCAGCAGCAGATGCAGTGATTCAGCAGACAAAAGTCCTATTTAGATCAATATAATTATAAAAAAAACTAAGACCCGGAACTTAAACAAAATTCTAAAAGGTTCCTCATTTGCACGATCTTTTACTATTGCAATTCACCAGCTGTTTAGTTTTTAGTGTACATTACACAGCCTCAATCATGGGATGTTAAATATTTGATTACCTGACAATATCTGAAGATGTTGAATTTTATTGCGGTGAAGAGGGAAATTGTTTTACTTGTTTGTGCATATGTGTGTGTTATCTATAGACATAGATGTAAATAGATTGCAGATTTAATAATCACATGTTATTATGTCTTCCAGCTGGAACTGAAGGAGATGGTGAGTCTGTGTTTAGGGACTTTTCTTTTAAACAAAACACAGTAGCTTTTAAAATATTCTTTAAAATATAGTCAGTAGACTATGTATGTACAAAATTCAGCAAATGAAAAACCTCTGAATGTAATTCACTTTTTAGTTCAGTTGATTCATTCAGATAAAGTTGATTCATTCAGATAAAGATTGGAAGTGAGCTTCTTGTGAGCTCCTTTCCAATGTTATCCTTGGAGTTATCCTTGGAATCTTTTTACTTTTCCCCTAATTATTGTGACTCTCTAGTCTCTATGGATTTATAACCTGACAAAATTTACTACTGTTTCTTAAAAGCAACTTGGAGAATGCATCCCTATTAAACTACATCTCTGTCTCTAGAGTAGCATGCATGACATGCAAGAGATTGTTAAAGAGTTATTATTAACTATGAAAGAGTTCCATATTAAAAGCATAAAACTGTATTAAGTAGTACAAAATGTAAGATGGAGAATCCAGTGAACCATATAAATCCGCCAGGCCTTGAGACTTTCCAATGTTATCT
Organism: Masticophis lateralis; assembly: GCA_030761175.1. NCBI lineage: Eukaryota > Metazoa > Chordata > Lepidosauria > Squamata > Colubridae > Masticophis > Masticophis lateralis. The sequence continues at coordinate 59,711,450 of JAUDYJ010000005.1, read as the reverse complement.
TTGGAGTCTTTGGTCTTCTCTGAGCTTGGATAAGCCTCAAGGACTCCACAATTCTGAGCTACAGTATATATATTTTCTTCTATTCTTCTTTTCTTCTCCCTCTCTGCTGACCTAACCCCTTTTGCTTTGCCTGCTACTCTATTTCTGGCCAATCCCTCTTTTATTTGCATCTGCCCAGCCCACCTTGTCTGGCCTTTCCTCATCCTGGGTACTTCTCTTCTAGTTTCTCCATGCTGCTTGTCTAGTCTTCCACTTGATTCTACTCAGTTTGCCTGTCCTCCTGAGGTCTTTTCACATTACCTCTCCCTACCCATACCTGACCTTTTCCAGATCTCCCATAATCCTGTAAACTTGTTGAAAAGGTTGCAACTTGTTTTCTATCTGCTACTTTAAAAAAAATATTAAAAGTCACAATGACACTGAAGCTCTTTTTAAAATGATCACAGCCTTCCTGGCTACAGGGAGTCCTCGACTTTCATCAGTTCATTTTGTGACCATTTGAAGGTACAACAGCACTGAAAAAAGTGATTCATGACCGTTTTTTACACTTACGATCATATGGCATCTCTATAGCCATATGATCAAAATTCAGATGCTTGGCAACTGAGTCATAGTTATGATGGTTGCACTATCCTGAGGTCTTGTCATCCCCTTTTGCGGCCGTCTGGCAAGCAAAGTCAATGGGGAAGCCAGACTTATTTAACAACTGTGTTAATGATTTAACAATCACAATGATTCATTTAACAACCAAGAAAGAAAGGCAAGAAAGGTCATAAAATGGAAATTCACTGAACAACTGTTTCACTTAGCAACATAAATTTTGGGCTCAATTGTGATTGTAAGTCGAGGACTACCTGAATTGACTAAAATGCAGCTCCCTCTATTTGATGAAAAACAAAGCCTTAACTTATGCATTTTTCTTAATTTTGAAAATATGTCTATAATCAGTTGTGCTGACAGCAATCATTTTTGTCTTTTTCCCCCCCTTGCTAAAGTGATGTTTATGCAGCTGGTGGGTGGCCCAAACCAATGTGCTGGTCGTGTTGAAATCACTTATTTTGGCAACTGGAGAAAGGTGGTTTGCAGTGAAGGTTGGGACATAAGGGATGCTCAGGTTGTCTGCAAAGAACTGTACTGTGGCAATGCTCTTTCTGCCTTGAGCGACGGCTCTTTTGGTAAAGGGGACAGCGGCCCTTTGATGACTAAAGTAGATTGCCTTGGGTCAGAAGATTATTTAATGTCATGCCCATATGAGTATCGTCCTGCTACATGTGGAAATTACAACGATGCTGCTGTTATATGCTCTGGTAGGTATTTTCTTCTGCTTTATGAAAATTTTCAAATATAGTTTGCACGGCATCCGTCTCCTTCAGGAGACTTTGTATTGTTTAGTCAAGTTATTTATTTATACATTTATTATTATAAATTATTCACAGTGCATACCTCATCATCAGGCATCATCTTGAAACTATTGAGCATATCAGTTAGTAAGGTTGAACATTTCATTTACTAAATGGTGTATGCAAAAAGGTTAAAAATAATTTCAAAAATAACCTCTCTTTTTTGGTAAATTTTAAAATGCTATTTAATGTTAAGCAAAGCTTCATGAATTACTAATAAATTTCCTTTCTTTGGCGCATATATTCAGCTGCAATTTAGTTTTTGTTTTTTCCATCAACAATTCTTGTTGTTTAGAATTGATCATAGATTCATTGGCAATGAACTTCTGTTAATATCTAATCAGAGTTCTCTAGGGATGATCCGAAAAAGGGTTTTGTTCAATGTAAATGTCCTTAATGTATACCTATCTAATCTGCAGAAAGAGTTCTCTGCAGTTTTTTGCTCTGCGGGTATTATTTGAGTCCAAAAAGCCCCAAGAGCAGCTATTTGTGATAACAGTTTGAACAACAGTTCTATTTTTTTTTAGCTGGAAGCTCAGAAAAGTCTCCATAGACTTTTTTTGAGATTCCATAGCTGCAACCATCATGTTGTCTTGAATAAGAGTAATCTTTCTAAGAAAGTTTGCTTTGCTATTAAATCAGCTGAGGCTAGAATTTTGAGTCTTCTAAAAACCTAACCAGACTGTTTTGTTTTTTTACCTAAACCATATGAGTCTTAACCAACTAAGTGATGACTAAATTTCATTAAAATTAGTGGAACAACAAATAGTTATGACTAAGCCATGCATCATTGCTCTCAGCAAATCACGCCTGATTTTAGTTGGAATGGAGCTACTTTCTTGATAGTTTCCTTTGTTTGTTCCAAGAAATCCATACCCAAAAGCTTAGCTGAAACATATTTTTCATATTAGTGGAAGATTTAAAATATTATAATAAAACGGTTGGCTTCATTTCTTTCACAGGGATTTTCAGAGAGATAGTGTTTTGTTCCCTACAGGGAATGCAGGACTGATCCTGTAAAAAAGATAATTCCTCATATAGAAAGTTGCTACAAGTCAAGTCAGTTATTTATCTGTCCCACCATCATAAATTATCACTGGCAGGGATTTTCTAAAGACTCACACAAAAGTGTTACACTGATCACTTGCTTTCTAATCTTTAAGTTAAATCAACTGAGGAGTGAATCAGAAAGTTTCTGATGTGAAGCATTTCTCAATCATGAACCTATGATCCTTTCTTAGAAGGACATCATGGCCTTGCAGTTGTTTGAAAGATGATGGTGAAACTGACAATGATGGTGATGATGATTCTTTAAACTTGTATGTACATGTCCTTTTTGAGCACTCTATTTATCTCCATTTATAGATTCTGGATTGACACCAACTGGAATGCCAGGTAAGATTACAGTTAATTGTAATATTGTTGAAATTAATATATAATAATATTAAGTCTGATTACTGAATATTTTGTAATGGCCAAACTCAGAGGGAGTAATATTTCCCCACAGTCCAAATTGCCATTACTGCATAAATTCTTCTGCATTAGGTTCAGGTCACAAAGATACAGTCTGAATGGTTTAAACTTTGTAACAAGAGAAAATGCTGCTTCCTTGCCATAAGCACATCTGTAGGATTTAGACAAGTGTGTCTCAACATTGGCAGCTTTCAGATGTATGGACTTCAAGTCCAAGAATTTTCCAGCGAGCCACAGTCCCTTCTCAGAAGATCTATGGTCTTGCAGTTCTTTGAAAGATGATTTAAAATTGTATAGAATAGAATTCTTTATTGGCCAAGTGTGATTGGACACACAAGGAATTTGTCTCTGGTGCATAAGCTCTCAGAGTACATACAAACAACAAAGTGATAGGTCATACATCATAAAGCATAGTTACAATCATTAATCGTAAGATACAAACAAGAAGTGATACATCATAAAATACCAAAAGGAGAAAGTGGTAGGAAAGATGCAGAGAAAGACGAGAAGATGACAAGGAAAATAGCAATACAGCCTACTACATGGATAAATATCTTTAGGCCTATGCTGTGGGAATTAGGTATTCAGCAGAGCAATGGCACAGAGGGAAAAACTATCTTTGTGTCTAGTTGTTTTGGCATGCAATGCCCTATAGCAGCTTCCTGAGGGGAGAAGTTGAAACAGTTTATGTCCAGGATGCAAGGTCTATAGATATTTTCTAAGCGCTCTTTCTGGTTCGTGCAGTATAGAGATCCTTAATGGAAAGCAGGTTGGTTGCAATTGTTTTTTCAGCAGTCCCAACTATCTTTTGAACTCTATCTCTGTTCTGTTTGGTTGCTGTGCCAAACTAATTTACTGAGGTACAAATGACAGACTCAATAATTCCTCTATAGAACTATATCAGCAGATCCTTGGGTAATCTGAACTTTCTGAGGTGATGGAAGAACATTCTTTGTTGTGCTTTTTTAAAAATGATATACATGTTCTTTCTGAACATTCAATTTATCTCCATTTACAGGTTTTGGATCAAGCCCATTTTTTGCTTAACAGGTAAGTTTCCAATTAATTGGGATATTAATAATATATAATAATATTAAGGCTGATTACTGAACATTTTGTAATGACCAAATCCAAGGAGGCAAAATTTACACACATTTGGAATTAGTTTTATGGTTGGGGAATTCTTGAAATCCACACATCTGAAAACTAACAGGTTGAGACATCCTGTTAGAGACTTTTCCCATTTTCTTTTTCACTCAGTTCTTCCCCCTAACCCCTTAGCCAGTTTTCTCATTTTCATTGATTCAACATCAACTCTCGCTTAGATTTTTTTTAGGAATTCTAAACTTTTACAGTACATCCATATTCCAAATGTGTTTGTCTTAAATATTTCCCAAGTGCATTTCTAAATTTTGCAGATGTTAAACAGCATTCCCCAGGTTATTGCATGTTTCTTGGGAAAGATACAAATCCAACCAGGGCTATATCAAGATCCTGCTGGGCCTAAACATGTGGGTTCCTGTTTGAATAATCCAGATCCTCAGAATTATAAAGATATTCCATGAATCTATTTTTCAAAAAGTTCAAGGTAATAAGTGGGAGATAAGGAGTAACAATCCCTTAGATTATTTTATTCATTTTTATTTATTAAATGTTTATGTTTACTAATAGGATGTACAATATGGGTTTTGAATTTGTTATTTTTCATTTTTGTTTTTATTAATTTTGTAGGTCCTAGGCACACAGCCTATTGCATCTAAATAGAATGGATGCCATAAAACCAGCTGGAAATGATAATAAAGAGAATGCTTGAAGCAGGAACTATCAAGATTTGAGAGAAAATTGTCAGGAAGTTCCTGCAAAAATGGTTTTAGTTGGCAAGCCAAAATAATCTACTAATTTAGTCATTTTGCACTGACTGATAAAATATTCCACTGCAGAATTCTTTCCAACCAGTTAATCATCTTCAGCTACAAACTAGTCATTGCTGGTTTTCTCTCAGAAAGTTTTCATATATTTGCACATCATAGTACATAATGATTCTTGGGATGTAATTGCCTTTCCATAAAATTGTAGATTAGTGGTTTGATGAAATGTCAATGTAAACGCTGCGTTTTTCCAATTTCAGTACACTGACTTTGGAAGATTATGTAGTTATGCATTGACTGAGGAAGCACATGAATAGCTCACAGATCTGGAATGAACCATCAGCTGACTTCACATTGATCTATTAAGGTTAGGCTGCTGATGAAGCAAATCAGTGGCCTTTGATACTATGTAAAAGAACTTAATTAGAGAACATCCTGTACAATGACCAAAAAAAAAAAAAAAAAAAGGCGTAGACCATGAGCCTATTATATTTCTTACATTCACAATAATACATCCTAGATGGAACTACCAAGGGACAGTAATGGGTTCCTTTATATGAAAATTATGAATAAAAGCATTGGCTTAATAGAATAAGCAAGAATGTCTGTGCATGTGCATGACATGGTATATAGTAAAATCAATGGTATTTCAGTTTCAAACTAGCCTTTATCTGAAAAAACAGAACAAATTTTTATCAGGAATAACACATTATATAAGTGAAAGTACTTTAATTAAATTACAGTAGTTTTTTTTTTTTAAAAATCAGCATAGGTTCAGGACTTGCATGTGTACAAGTCATTTATTTCCAATATTTTTATATTGTTAACAGTTGTATTTCAGGAAATATCAAGCTACTAAAAATGGAATACTGAAATGTATGTTATATAGGTAGTTTATCTTGCAGATTAGAATGGATGATGGAGTAGCCAATAAAAATACATAAAAAATAACATATGGAGCTCAGATTGAAATGTAGTCCTTGGTGATCTCTAGCTTGGATGCTTGTTTGCAGCTTTTTCTTACATAACTAAATAACATCATCAGTGCTAGCGACTGTGGCGTTTGTTCCTTGTTTACATAGAGTAGCTTGTATGGGTAGAAATGAAGTATTTTCCTTGGTAGATCCTTGATTGGGATATTACTTTCTGCTTGGTTATTTTTCTGGTGTTAATCCCTGCTTATCTGGGTGTAGGCTGCTGGAGAAGATGTATTCTAGTCTCTTTTAGCTTTTTTATTGTTTATTCTGAATTGTAGCTCAGAGAGCACCAAGGACTCCACAAAGAATACAAAGTACACAGTAAGAATAGCTGAAGTATTATCTTCAACACTTAACCTATTGAAAAATTACTTTATTCAGCAATACAATACCACTAAACGTAGTTGGATAGTTGGTCAAATCTACTGTTTTCTGTACCAGCACAGAGATAATATAAACAGTCCAGTGCCTGCTTGTAGCATGAAATCCAGCTCATGTCTCTATTTAATGGTCAATTTCATCAGGAATAACTGTTAGAATAATGTCCTCATTTCCTCTGCGTACTACCATACTGAGTGTACTGTCTTTTTTGATAATGTCACTGACATCATTGGCAGAAATTATTGGTTGCCCATTAATGCTTATAATCACATCATTTTCTTTCAGGCCTCCTCTGAAAATAAACGAGAAAAAATTTTAGATTCACACCTGCTTTCTATATCAATATACTTCAAGATCCGGGAATCAAATTCAATCCAAGAAACTACTATCTAGTATATGTATGCTTACTTTGAGAAAAGAAAGGAAGTTTCCAGTGACATTAGACAAAGCAATGTATTGTATCAAGGAACACGCATCCCTTGATAAAGAATCCATGATTACGTACCTCTCATTGTAAAGTTTTGCCCAAAGTAAATAAAGAGCTGATATAATAATAATTAATAATAATTAATTTGCACGTACTACATGCAACATATATAGGATGCTATTTTTGCCTTTTCTTCCTACTATGTCTCCTATAGCAACGTTATTGCCTTGTTGGTCCAACTCTCTCACTACATAAGCACAAAACAGTATGAGAGCCTTTGTAGTATATATTTAGATTCCTGTAACTGACTCCAGAAAGAGCCAACTGGTACAAAATGCAGCTATTAACTAATGCACAATTGTATGAGCTTATCATTTTATGTATGAGATAGATTAAAAATTAAATTTGAAACTGGGCCTATTTATAAAGGTCCACTTTCTGAGGCATAATAGAAAGAACTTTTATCAATTCCAAATTATGAAATGTGTTTTCTTCAGAACTAATATTGATTTCATCTCTATATGTTTATAATGGCAGTTTTAAAATAGTCAGGTTCATTTTTAATCTCTGCTATTAACCGTCTTGAGGTTAATTGTTGAAAGACAGCATAAAAGCAACATAAATATTTAATAAGAAAATAGGCAGATTTTGGGACATCGATTTAAAATTTAAATAATAATTGTTCTATACACTTGTGTAATTGTTATTTAATTTATCTAATATATAATTGTTAAATTAGAGAGGGGGTTAGTACTTCAGTGATCATTTTTAAGAAGAAAAATATATTCAATTTACATTTTTAAGAACATTTTAAACATTTCCATGAAATAAACCTTACATGATATCTAACAATTGCAACCTTTATTGCTTTCTTTTACAAACTTTTCTTCTGACTGAGAAATTAAAGTTAAACCTCTAGAGCAAAAGTAAATCTATCCATCAAGGTTGACTATGTTCATGTTGGTTGCACTGAAGCTAATGAGAAAAGTTCAGAATTCTTTCCCCACCTCATCTTGTTCTGTCTTGTAGACGAACTCCAGCTATGCCTTATGGAAAGACAAACCCACTTAACAGGCGGAGACATGAACCAACCCCCAAGCACAGCTATTTTATGTAGCCACAAAGCTTTCATAAGGTTTGCTTATGTAAAGAGAAATACCTTACACAAGCAGTTCTTTCAAAAGAATCATTTTTCAGGAATTATTAATTTCTTGACAACCTACCATTTACAATGCTTAGGGAGATCATTAGTACGAAATGAAGAAAATGAAGAAACTTCATCCTTGCTGTAGGTATGACAGCTCCAGAAAAATTAGTTCAATAAGCAGTACACATTCATTAAACATTAATATTAGTAGTGTAAATTGTGATAATACTTTCAAGCTATGTCTGAAGCTGAGAAGACTATAAAGAAGAAATGAACAGATCTCTTTGAAGAATTAAGCCTTTGAAGAAATAAGTACAGAGATTACCTGAATAGTAATATGTTTTATGTGTCAAAAGGATGTTCATATGACTGCCATATACCCACATACACCTTTCAGTTCTGCTCTATTCTATTCAAGTTGCAAATTAGTTGTGACTCTGATGCTGCCCAGGATCCTTCTGAAGTCAGGCAGCACCAAAAATGAATAAATAATAATAATAAAATGCAGAACTCTGGGTTCTGGTTACTCTTGCCTTATATTTCACACAGAACCATCTAACCCAAGGGTGGGGAACAACAGCCCTTTTATGACTTGTGGTCTTCAACTCCCAGAATTCCTGAGCTGCCCATAATGGCTCAGGAATTCTGGGACTTCCGGTTGATGTCGCTGCGAGAACGATCGGAAAATAGCGGGCTCCACTGAGCCTTGCGAAATCCAGCCGGCAACTGCTGTTGGGAGACCCTACTGGGCCCAAGCTGCATTGCAGGGGCAGCAAAGAAGTGGACCACGAGGAACTTGCAATTTCCTCATTAGGTCTGAAGCAAGCTCTCCTGAGCGGCAGCAGGGACGACAGGCATTTTTGGCTAGTCACAAGCTGGGACAACTGGGACCACAAGATTTGTGCTGGAGCGGTCCGTGGACAGAGTATTGAAGCTGGGTGAGATAACCTCCAACACTTACTTTAAAGACTTTAACTTAAGTACAAGAATTTTTTTAAATACTCCAAGCGTTAAGGAAGCAGTGACTAGACACATGGAGAAGATTAAAGATTTTTGACATACTGTTTAATGTTGGAATTTGGAGTAGGAGAGCCATTTACTAGAAGAAGAGGAGCATTACAGCAAGAGAATTTTCAATGAAAGTGTATTACTGTATTTTTTGGAGTACAAGACGCTTTGGAGTATAAGACACACATTAGTTTTTGGGGAGGAAAACAAGGAAAAAAATTCTGTCTCTGCCTACCAGCATCCATTGGTTATAAATTTATAAGATTATAAATTTAGGGAATTTGGAGGTATAACTATGGGACTGACTAAATCTTATTAATAATTGGCTCTGTTGGAGTTTTTAAATACTAAGATGTTAGAACCATAGAGGGATATTCAGTAATTTTTATCAAATTGTTACAAAATGGACTATAAGGAGATAATAGAGGGATATGAAGAAATAATTTTGATACTCAAAAGTATGCATTAAACTATAAAGAACAAAAAGGAGACAAGGGGCTTATCTAAAGATAAAGAAATGAGTATAGAAGCTTCTCAACAACTGGGGGGGGGGGGAGATGAAAAAAATGGCAACACTTTTTTAATCATAACATTGAGGATCCAGTAGGTTTTCTCAAATATCTCACAGAACTTTCTGTTGATGTTAATTCCTTCTTTGTTTTTTTATTTATTTTATCAAGGTGTTTATCAAAGCACCCTTATAAGCACTTTGATAAGTACAAAACAAGAATTCTTTAACTTACATCTCAGCTGGTGTGTCTGGAATTACTTCAATAATAAAGGCTCCAGAATTAACATCAGGGAAATCTTCATAGCGTTCCCTAAGTTCTTTAGCTTTACTAGAGAAAACAAAACACATGAATTGATTATTTAGTGAGAACATAATAATACAATCAAAAGATTTATAAAAGGAACAGCTATGTTTATATGCATCAGAAATAATTAAGTCATTTAGCTTCTGAAACATTAACAAATCTATTAAGGCATAAACAAAATAAGAGACAGGATTCTTTCACTTGTTTACTGGAATAAACATCGCTGTCCATGAAATAAAAATATCTTTTGCTCACAATATGGAACAATATTTTGTCTAGAAGTTCATTACTGATTCACACTAAGAAATTTTGTTTCTTTTTTTAATACCAGGCCCATTTTACAAATGGGCCTAGTATTAAACATCAGGATTCTGAGTTCATGAATGCCTGTAATCAAGACTCTTATAGTTTTAAAACGTACCCCTGACTGAGAGACATCATTCGAATGCCAATGTATTTTTTCTTAGTTACAGCTTTTCCTGTTTCAAAAAGATGGGAAAAAAAGAGGAAAAATTTGTATTATTCCCTCATCTAAAACAACGAAACAAAAAATTCTAATATACTATTATATTGTGATTTGACAGACTTAACAGAATAACAGACTAAATTAAGTTGGAAGGGACCTTGGAGGACTTCTAGTCCAACCCCTGCTCAAATAGGAAACCTCACACCACTTCAGACACATGGTTGTCCAGTCTCTTCTTAAAAAGAGATTCTCGACAATTTCTTCACAACTTCTGGAGGCAAGTCCTTCCACTGATTAATTGTTCTAACTTTCAGGAAATTGACTGTATCACCTTCACTGTATCACCTTACAGATAGTTACAACCATTTGTCTAGTGACCAATTGAAGTTACAACTACATTGAAAAAAGTGACTTATGATGGTCTTCTTACTTATGACAATTGCAGCATCCCAAAGATGGTCATGTGATTAAACCTTGGGTGCTTGGCAATCAGCATCTATTTATGATGATTGCAGCATTCTGACATTGTGTCTATCTTCCTAGTTGGCTTCTGACAAAGTCGATGGGGAAGCTGGATTCATTAGAATGTATGATTCACTTAACAATTTGTAGTGAGTTACTTAACTGTGGTAAAACTGAGCATGATTTACTTAATAACTACCTTGCTTAGCAACAGAAATTCTGGTCCCAATTGTGTTTATAAGTCAAGGACTATCTGTATATACACATTATATAATAATACGTGCTTTCTTGTCCTCATTTTTGCAGTAAACATTACATGCATTTTTCCTTATATCCAGTCTCTTTCATTTTATCGTTGCACAATGTATAATTTTTCAAATGTAATTGGCAGAGTTTGTAATATAATTCCTTTCACTCTGTTCCAAGCAGATTTCACATTCACTTTGCTTACATCCAATTTCTACTCATTCCATTTCTTTTCCTATAGAGATTTTATTATCATTATATTATTACTGCCCTTCAGGTGCCCCTGATGGGAAGCAGGGAACAGTATGCTGACTTTAAAGCTATCTTCAGATTAAATGTACCCCGTTTGCATAGAAGAGTATGACCATGCTTGCAGTATATAAATGCAATTAAACAAACAAATCTGAACTTAATTAATATTTGTAACATATTACAAAAGACTGATCACTCTTGAATGTGGTCAGGATATGACTAAAGCTTGTAATCTAGACTACTCTATTTTACAAAAAAGCATTATGTGACAGCTTCTATTGACCAAAGAATGATGGGCTATGAAATGCACCTTTGATATTAATGGATATATCTAATAAAAAGGTAAGATATAAAATCTTAATGCCAGCTCATATAAACAGTACAATAAAAACCAGGACACTAATAAGGAACAGATGATATGGTTTCTTCAATGATATACTGGCTTATTAAGTGGGCAGAATTTAGAAACTTACCTTTCAAAACGACTTCTACCTTTTTCTCCCTACTATTGCATAGTATAGTACAATACCTTTGGATTGTCGGTCATGTGATTCAGTGAGAAATTTTTTAATTTTGTCTGATGGTATTGCAAAGGAGATTCCAGCAGTGACCTTCAGAGTATTAATACCAATCACTTCCCCATCCTGTAGTAATGTGAATAATTAAGTAAGCATAAACTCTTCAAACAAAGGCTCCAATTCCTATTCTGAAAATTGAACTAGTACTCTTATCTGTGATTTATCATATAGCATCTATAGAATCTAAACTGATTTTCAACTAGACACTGAATATTGCCTTCAAAATAAAATCTAGCTTTATTTCCAATTTGAGTACAACTGGATGGCAATATCCTTAAACTTTTTCATGCCAACTTGCTGCAGTCACAAAATGGACTATATAATCAATGCACATTCAAATATGTACATAGTACAAGTTTGAATGCTGAACACCAAAGACAACACACAGAATTGAGAATGAGTGATTAAATAAATACAAAATCTATTACTTATAGGGGACATGGAAAAGACTATTATCATTTATAAAGTCCCAAACCTCAATGATTTAAGTAAAAAAAAAACAAAACAAAAAAAAAAAAAAAAAAAAAACAACCCTTACCAGGTTCACCAAAGGTCCTCCAGAATTCCCATACTGTAAAATTTAGGAAGAAAATATCTTTTAATTTTCCATTTACACTGATTTAGAAATATATTTTATGTTTTAAAATATATTTGCTACCTAATGCATTCTAAAAATGATGTTCACATTTACTTACTCACAGAATTTCTTAAAGGGAAGTAAATAGTCAAACTTAAATGGAATAAATCTAAGAGAAAGTCTTCCAGACAAATTGATTTTACAACTTCTGTTTGAAAGACAATGTTTAACTTATGATCCATAATATCTAATATCCATTGGATATTATGTGGTAAAAAAACATTACACTGAGAGTTGGTGGTAAACCCAGGGTCATTATAAATGGAAAGACTATACAGTATAATTCTGGAGTTAATTAATGTACAATAATTGCAAAAATCTTTATGCCAAATCACTAATCCAAAATATAAAGACGAGTTGAGCTTTAACAGATCTTTCCAGCACTGCCAATAATCAGTGCATTGCTCTATGACCAATCATGCTAAACTATGACACATACATAGTCATAAAGGATTAACACCCCACATGTAATCAATAGTTAAATAAAAGGAAAATAAAATAAAAGTGACTGATTTGAAAGGTATGTCAGGACACCAGAGATCCAACGAAATAGTATGATAGGCCAAATGAAGTTCGTCTTGTTCATCAAATCTTGAGAAGCTATTCAGGATCAGAAGTGGTTATTATTGGATGAGAAGTCACAAAAAATAAGAGTGCCATAGGTTAAAATGGAAAGCAAAGACAAAGGAACATTCCCAGAAAAGTCAATGGTTCTATATGCTTTTAATATAGAAATATGCATTTAATCTAAGAGATTTATAAAAAGTGTCCTACATTGATAATGGCATCTGTTTGGATGTAGTCCATATCAGAATTTCTAAGTCCCAACTCTTTGCCTCCTCGCTGGGTAGTGCTAACAATCCCAGTAGTGACTGTATTTTGGAGAGAAAATGGACTTCCAATTGCAACCACAAATTCACCAGGCCGTAACTCTGCTGAACGTCCAAGGAGGAGGACTGGAAGCTTCCTCTGCAAGATATGGGAGAAAAAAAAAACAACATAAAGTAATAGGATCACAGGCATGGAAGCAGAGCTTGGTTGATTTAGACCTAGTGGTAAGTGAGCTTAAACCCACAGTAAAAGCAAATAACTTCAAACTTGTGAATGTAAAACGGATGGATGAGAATGAAGACTGAATATAAAACCCTCTTTTAAGTCTTATTTTTCTGTTGCAGCCTTAAACCAAAAACCATTATCGATAGAGATATATGCATAAATGCACAACTGAGGCAAAATTATGAGTACAGAGAATTGAGAATGGGGGATATACATGCAGAATGTAATCATAACTTGAATATTGTTCTGCTGCTATACTACTGTATTTGGGAGTAGGATTGTAGATTGATCAAAAAATTGGGTTTAGACATTGTATGATTCTACAAATGATAATATATTTTGCTCAGAAAGAGAGAATCTACAAACTAAGACTGAACATCAGAGTAAGTGTCCTTCTTAGAGAGTAAATCAGCATTTTTCATCTTACTCCATGATTCTGTCCAATACTTATGCTAAGGAAAAAGAAGAAAACAATAAAAACTAATTTATCTGAGAAATTAAGTAAGGAAAACAAATACATAAACATTCATATGCTGTCCATAATAACAAAATCCAATTGCTGTCCATTTGTCCCATAATGGTCTCAAACAAGTGGCATTTGTCCATTCTTAGAGAATATGAGTATCCCAAACATAATATGTATCATTTCTACAGCAGGAAAATGTTGTTTTGGAGATAATTTTGCTAATTTGCCAAAATTAATGTCTGATGAAACTCTGATGAAAGTAGTGCATTTCCTGATACAGACATATTTACACATCCTTGAATTATTTCTGGGAAGAGAAAGGAGATTTGTAATAAACAGTTGATGAGTAATATAACCATTTACAGTTGTGCTGAGTCTTCAAGTCCAGGCCAGCATTGGTAAAATGTTAGTTTGGAGCCAAGAACTGTTCACATTCATGATTCTGGAGAGATATCCTTCTCTTTTGTGGTATTAAAACAAAATCATCTGCAAAACATTTCCTCCATCAGCAGAAATTTTAAAATATAGTTTTAAAAACAAAATATGTAGGATACTGAAAGTTTCCAACAAATATATTTTTAAAAATTTACCCTCAAATAATTGTGTATAAGATATTTATTTCCAATGTGTCCTTTATCCTCTAACAGCATGGATTTCTTGTGAACTAAAAAGTCTTCCCTATATTTTATTAAAATACATCCTATTCAGATCAGAAACTAAGTCAAACCATGGCAAAAATCTAAGGAAGTCTGAGTGCTTTTACATAGGAATTTTAAAGAGATAGATTTGCAAACATGCTTATTTGCGCTACAATTCTTTCTTCAATGTTAATTATCTGAAGTGTGATTTAATCATTATCTCCATATAAAAGTGTTCCCAAGCAGTTTCAACAAAAAAAAAATCTGATATTGTGTTAAGAATAAGAAACACAAAGCTGTTAATACATGTGCAACTGTCTAAAACTGTTAGCACTACCAACTATTACCCTGACACTGAGAAAAATAGGAAGTAGAATCCATATTTATAAAGCTGATCAGTGTTTAACAGAAATAATCCCTGTGATGTTGCACTCACAGTTCATCACTCATTTTGCTGCCTGAAATAAGAATGTCATCCCAGCCTCATTCCTTGTATACTAGTTAACTACTGAATTATTATTATTAACTATTATTCAAGAGTGATCATTTAGGAATATCTTCTTCTATTCTGAAAGCCAGAGGCTAACTTTGGGCCAAATTCTTCTCAAGCATCTAGTTGTTTCCTCTCAGTATCTGTGAGGCAACTACCCTATTAGGCCCACTCATTGCCAAATTCTGAACTATGGGTCAGATATCCTATTCATATCACTTTTTGTCAATGTAAGGCATAAATCGTAAGTATATATCCACAGCCTTTGCTAGACTACAGACTAAAAGAATAAATTCAAACATTATACTCTATTTCTGGGTTTAGCCTAAAGTGTCAACTTAGTTAATTCAGGTTGAAAACTATGGTTTATGAATTAGTGTAACATATATAATCCCAAGAAATAGTGGTTGAGGAAACAAATCAGATAAGCAAGACATATTTTATTAGGTTTTTTTTAAAAAATGTAAAAAAAAATATAAAAGCATACTTTTATTTCATGTATTAATTAATAACATCAACAGATTCTGAATTATATTTTTTTTGACAAAAATGAAATAAATCTAGCAAAACCTGCTATCTCCTCATTCTAATGTGACTCAGCTGCATTTTTATTTGCACAGTCAAATGTTCAAGCATTTATTTGGCTAATTAAATGGAACCACCACTTTGTCTTAATCAGTTGACAGATCCTTAGTCCAAATTTGTAACAGAAGTAAATCTTTCTGAAATAAGTGTGGTATTGATGTTGCTGTAAGAAAAGAACACTTTCCAATGTAGTCTGTATTTTTGAGAGTTTGAGTTCAGATTTGTTTTTAATGTTGTCTCCCTTCATCTTCTTAATCAAGGACAATAAATATCTTGGTCTATCTGAACTATATAGTTAAAATTTGAGTCTTTTACAACCAGGGCTGAAATGACATTCCTCCCAGCAATATACAATGGATAAAGAAAAGGTTAGACAAATCTGCTCCTGTGCCATGCTGAATCTAGGGCAAAACATCATTTCTTTTTCTCAATCTCTTTTTTGGGAATCATCTAATAACATTTCCAGTATGGTATCATTCATGCAGGGCTGATGCTGTACACACTGGCAACATTGTTTTAAGTTTGGAAAGACTAATTTATTTTTAACATCATTAATTCCAGTGAAAACATTACTTGCAGACTTATATACAGAAAAGAACAAAGCAAACCTAGCTTGAGTTTTGAAGTGACAGTAATCCCACTGAGCAACAATTCCCAGTAGCGTACAAGTACAAACAGGCTGAAGGAACATCACCTGAAACTTCCTCACAAGCAAAGGCCTAAGAAAGATATATTTGAAAGTCAGAATAATAGAGAAACTTTGTTCAGCAGTCACTGGATTGAATATAATGTAATTCCTATTCCTATATTGAATATAATGTAATTCCTATATAAATGTCATTCCTATTTGTATTAATGGGAGCAGTGCTGTTGAGATTATTTCCCAAACTGATAGGCTCCCCATGATTTTGAGGCTTGCTATTGAGATACACTTTTACACAAGAAAAAGGTTAGCACAACATAGCACTCCTATCATTAATATTAATAGTGCTCCAGGATCCTATGATATTCCTACTATGTTTTCTAAAAATAAGACCCTGTCTTACATTTTTTTGAACCCTGAAATAAGCACTTGGCCTTATTGCCATGCGCTCAAAAGCCCGATTGGCCTTATTATCAGGGGATGTCTTATTTTGGGGGAAACAGGGTAATAAGACAATACCATTTTGAAGAAAATTAAAATATGCGCATTCCTGCAGCAAAAGAACAATGCAATTTTTGCAAGGTTATTTTGATATTCAGAGAATAATATCAGAATTGGTAGAAACATTCAGAGGCCACTCTATGCAAAACTCTCCTTTTGTACCAATAATACATCCAATCTTCCCATCTCCACTGCAATCAAGATATTCATTGGCAGTGACTTGCATAAGAGGAAGCTGCAGTAACTTTGGACAGCAATCTCTCTCAGGGCATGGGAGGCCAGCTTTTAGACAGGCCTTTCTATATTAAGGCAGGAACACTGTGTCATTTCTTAATGCCAAAAGAAACAATACACTTCTAACTTTAAATTTTAGAAGCCTGCAATAAATTTTATGGATCAGATTCTAGGGAGTCCTTAATTCTCGTCTATTGGAGATCAGATTCTAAATCTAGAAAAGAAAAAAAATCCCACTTTAAACAGTGGAACTGAACAGTGAATAAGGTACCTAAAGAATGTTATGATACATAAGAAAATAATAATTATGCTTAATGAAAGCAGATTTCTCCTAAGAGATTATGGTTTCATGCACTGCCTGAATCCCATAGGTGTGTGGATGGGGCTTTGCTCACTTGTGCAGCCCTCTTCCAGAGCTGGTCTATGACCTGGGGGTTGGGGACCCTTGCTATAGGTTATCATTCAGGGCTACCATCAGGGTTTTTTTTGACTGGGGGGGGGTAATAGGGACATGGTCAGCTCGATGTCACTCATGTTGGGGGCGCCTGTGGTGACTCAAGCACTCTGCCAGCAAAAACGGGCTCCCAAGCTCCATTTTTGGCTGCAACAGCCTTCTGCAACCCTCTGCCAGGAAAAAGGAGCTGCGAGCTCCATTTTCACTGGCAGAGGCACACTGGGCCAGTCCTTCGCTGTTTCCAGGGCAACCCTGCGGGCCAGACCTAAGCAGCCCTCAGGCTGGATCCTGCCCCTGGGCCTTGAGTTTGACACCCCTGCTATAGAGGGTGATGATACAGCAAAGGCTGGGTCTAGTTTATCCTGACAATTGTACTTATTCTGCACGTTCATTTAATGATCAGGAATGGAAAGAAATGTGAACTTTTACCCTCCCCATTTCTCCTTTGCCCATCAATCTGTCTGCTCAGTTCATGTAGTTCACTTGGTTTCTCTTGCTCTGTGGTTACTGTTTGGGTGGCCAGAGGGAATATTTTTTTTCCCCTGTGTACACAG
Source organism: Masticophis lateralis (assembly GCA_030761175.1). NCBI lineage: Eukaryota > Metazoa > Chordata > Lepidosauria > Squamata > Colubridae > Masticophis > Masticophis lateralis. Next base: position 59,693,692 of record JAUDYJ010000005.1, on the reverse strand, counting down.
CCGATGGAAATCAGTAAAGCAAACTTTACGTGTTTGTTTATAAGTATGCTAATAAATGGCAGTTTATGAAGACAAATTAAGTCATATTTCAGAAATGACTTTTACAAAACTTTGGAAGTACCCAAAAAGATATAACCAAACCTCAGAAAGTTTAATCCCATGTGTTTACCTTATGGTGCCTTTAAGATATCCAATGAAAGCAGTCTTTGAACGATAATGTTATTCCACAGCTTCAGAAGGCAAATTTTCTTTTCTTTATTTGTATATTGTGGTAGTAGTTTTTAAACACATCAGAAGACTTAAGGCCTCCTTCAAAGCAAAATCTATGCAGGAAATGACTGAAGGGGATTGCCAGTAAGTATTAAAGCAGTAACAGTAACAGAGTTGGAAGGGACCTTGGAGGTCATCTAGTCCAACCCCCTGCTCATGCAGAAGACCTATACTAGGAATTCGAACCGCCGAACAATCGACTTTTCTGATCGACAAGCTCAGTAGCGTAGCCACTGAGCATTTGATGAAAGTATTTGACCCTTACTCTCCTATTGTTAATAAGCCTTGCATAAGCTAATTTTCTCTTATGTGTGTTGAAAAACACATGGCAATCAATGTGGGCATGAGAATTATGGTAGCTGCAACAAGACATCTTGAAGAATGATGTATTGAGAAAGGCCATATTGCATAAGTTACAGGTATGCATGTTTCCATTCAGATTCTGCAAACAAACAAGTATTTTTTTTCCTTTCTGCAATTAGATCCTATTTATTAGTTGACATTCTTAGTTGACATTCCAACAGGCTGGGCTGACCATCTAAATGAATTTTAATTAGGTATTTTAATTCTGGGTTTTTAAATTTAATTGGGCCAAATTATTTAATAATTTTAAATTTTAAATTTATGATGTTTGTGTGTTTTGTGTTTTTACCTTGGCTGTGCACCGCCCTGAGTCCTTCGGGAGAAGGGCGGTATAGAAATATAAACAAACAAACAAACAAACATTGTACTGGATTTTCAATTAATGATTCACATTGGTTAGGTAGTTGGGTAATGAATTAGGTAAATTATTATGAAGAGGCAAGACTTCCCTCAACAAATATTCTTCCCCTTCTTTTCGCACCACCATGTGAATCATAATTTTTCTTTTTCATATATGATTGAAGCCTAAAAAGGGAAATTAACTATTGTTTATTGTCACTACTCAACTTTTTAAAGCCAGTCTAAATATATATGTAGATAAATATCTACTTATATATGTTTCAATAAATCATAGAAATATAACTGCATTAGAATTATTACATAATTCTAGTGTATACTCAAAAAAAAAAAAAAAAGGAAATTGATGGTTCCAAATTCCTCATAGTAAGAAGAGAGCACATAAGCCAAATGCTTACTTGAGCTTCTTTTCATAATAAATCATTCAAAATCAGCTATTTCTGTGTATTTAGTTGCCAATATTTTCTTTCATACAGTATCTGTATTTATCTGTATATCTTTGCTGCAGATATACATTGTTATCAGGAATTACATTAACTTTGAACTGCATGTATATATATAAATACTGATATGGAATAGCTAAACATATATGTAAAGCAGGGGTGAAATCCAAATTTTTTCCCTATTGGTTTTGTGGCTGTGGCTTGGTGGGCATGGCAGGGAAAGGATACTGCAAAATCTCCATTCCCTACCCTCCTGGGGGAAGGATCCCCATTCCCACCCCACTCTGGGGCCAGCCAGAGGTGGTATTTGCCGGTTCTCCGGACTACTCAAAATTTCCACTACCAGTTCTCCAGAACCTGTTAGAAGCTGCTGGATTTCACTCCTGATGTAAAGTATTTCTTTTCAAAGAAAATAATTTATATCCAAGATTAAAACACTTAATCACCTAAATTACATGAATAGAAAAGTAAAGCTTCTTTGAAATTGAATTCAGTGCGTGGTAACTTTACAAACAAGTTCATGTAATATTCTTGGCTGCAATACAGAAATAGTTTGGCACTATTTTGCTCTGGGATATTTTGCCTACAATGCTGATATTACTGGATGTTGCCCAAACAAGTACTAACCAGTCTGGGCCTTGCTTAGCTTCCAAGTCCAACCTAGGTGCTGCCACCTGCTATCAACTTAATAAAAGTACAAGCTTATAAAACATTTTTTTCATTGATATTAATTATCCCCTCCTTATCAATTCAACTAAACCAGGGGTGAGAAACCATGGCCCTTTTATGACTTGTGGACTTCAACTCCCAGGAATTTTGGGAGTTGAAGTCCACAAGTCATAAATGTGCCATAGCTCCTCATCTCTGAACTAAACCAAGACAGGGAAATAACACCAAAAGCAGAGCAATTTAAGGTAGATAACTCTTTTTATTCTTTCTTATGATTAAATCTTGAGTTCAGAAGTTGACAATCCTTGTCAGGTGTCTAATATTTCTGGATGACATATACAGAGGTTCTAAGTCTAAACTTTCAGGTTTTCCCTAGATTAGCTGCTACGTTAATAATAAAAAAGACACTTTGTGGTAAACTGAGAGAATTTCTTAGCTTCGTACTCAAACTATGCACATTTTTTCAATCTTAGAAGTTTTAGTGTGGGAGGTTTACTCAGTTCCATTTGTTTTGGCCTTTAATCAGCCACAGTAGATTCAGAGGACATGAGCTGCATTCCTGATGGCTCTTTATCCAGTTAATTTTTGCTGAAGAAACAGAAAAACTTCATTAAGCTTTGAAATCTGACAAGGTCACTCTGCTATCCTTGCACCATTCCACCTCTATCTCTATAAAATAGCAACAGCACAGTCAGTATAACACAATACCATGTACCATGTGAACAATGGTGCAATAAGCAGACCTCCCAATAAGCAAACACAAAAATAAAATCATATAATGTGAAAATCAGGATTTAGTATAAATCTTAAGTGATCCAAAACAGCAGCTCTTCCTTTGGAAAAACTTTACTATTTGCTCTAAAGCATGAACATTGCATTAAAATACAATTCCCATTTGACAAAATTTATATTTGGTTAAAAGAAAAAAGAATTTTGCTCAATATTTTGATTCTTGTGAGCAGAATTCCCTTAAAATGAAGTAGGATATATAGGATTGAATGAAGAGGCATTTAGGATTCTTTGTGAAATAAGTGAACAGTGACAAATATTACAAAATAATGGATACGAAGAAATATCAATTGATAATTTCATATTCAACTGATGAGTTATTAATTTGACTAGAGGGATCATTAGTCTCCTTTCCTTATGTTTCTGCTAAGAGTGATGCTTTGTTGAGAACACTGGCTGCTTCCTTCGTTTTCTTGTATCACGGATTTCTAAAAATAATCCTGTCTCTCTTTCTTCAGTAAGCATTTATAAAGCTCCTTGATCTTTCTCCAAATATTCAAATCCAGTATTATGGACAGGGGCACCCAGAAATGTCAGAATGATGAAATGTGCATCATGATATCATAATGCAAGCTTCACATAAAAATGGTTAGATATGACATCATGATGCAAGTACAAAAATTCGCATTGATATAATTTGTCATTTGATTCCTTATCTTTTTCTGCTGATGCCCATGGTACAATGTATATTATAGCACAACTTTATGGAAAGTTCAAAGAAATATGTTTCTAATTTATGCTGATGACTTTTCCAAGGGAAAAACAAATTAATAATTAGAAACTAGTTCATTCATTGTGGTGCGTAGCTCAGTTCTTTGTTAATTTTTTTCCTGTTTTTTTGTAAAGCATCCTATTCTTAGCCACCATTTAAAGAAAAACTTTTATAAGAACATAACTGTTTTTGAAATGTCAGTATCATGGAATCTTACAGCAAGTTTTCATGTGTTTTAACCCAGATATCTGAAGGATGATGGAAAATATGCTTCAGGAAAAAAAAGTTAAATGGATATATTCAACAATTTGAGCATATTAAAATATTCCAATTATGGAAAATTATAATAAGACAATATTTTAATCATACAGCTTTTCAAATTGCTATTTCATATAATTTTAATTCACTAAAAAGAAGAGTACTAACTTCAGATATTTAAAACAGTATAAAACAGTAAACAACTCCTTTTTAACATGTAGAAATATTCATTTAACTATTCAATCATATTTATTTTTTCTAATATTTCTATTAAAAAGTAAAAAAAAAAATATGCCCTTTACAGTATAAGGAACTTCTTATTGAACAATGCCCCAAACAAAGCATTTATATATCCTTTATAAAATTAAAAGGTTTTAAAACGATACAGTATACATATTCTTACTAAGAATACCTTAAAAAATAATAACGTGAGTATATATAGCTTAGTTTGTATTAGCTAGAATGAAGAATTTCCTGCAGCACATTATTTCCAGAAAAAAATGCTTTAAATAATTCAGGAAACAATGCTTAAAAGGAAATTGCTGAACTCAGCTACTGTATGTGTCTATCAACTTATTTCCTCTGTTCATCTTTGCCAACATTCGGTCTCACAGAATCTATCATCCCGTGATCTCTGCATAGCCGGAAAAGGTTTTCACTGTAATTTCATTCAGGCATTACTGAAAGCAGAATGTCCACTGTCCATGTGAGCTTTCTAGTCAAGCGTCATCAGTTTTCTGCCTGTACCCTGACATGTGAGACTTTTTTCCCCCTGTAAACCTGCCAAATGTGCAAATATCTGCAGGAAGTTCCTACCATCTGAACAATGTTCAGTAGAACAAATATGTGGCCAAGGGGAGTAGGATGAATTCCCACCCTCCCAGCTTGCCACTTTGATTCACAAGAATGCCTCAAGACCCCAGACCCCCAATGAATGTGAGTAGTTGCTGCCAATACTATAGTAACAGCCACTTTTCTGTGAAAGGGAAATTTGGTTGGTAGAAAATACACGGTATTTGCCTTTTGGTAAATGCTTGATTTGTGATGACCATAAAAAGTGACTTTGTGATAATGCCCACAGCATGCTCTCAAAATTCCAAATATATTGGGTTCAACTGTGTGTCCATTCCTGCCCCAACCTCTCCCCTCCTTCTCTTTCAAGTTTCAGTGTTGAGCAATTGTATTTTGTGATGTATAGCAAGAATGTATTAGGAATTATCCTGGTGTACTATTCAGTCCTTTACTAATCCCTGTTTTGTTTGAATCCACAGATTATTTCTCATTTTGTGTGGAGGATTCCAAGAATGCTGATTCAAGAGAACCTAGATTTCCAGGCTGAAGTCAGTAGTTCAGGATGTTTTGATGCCACTATGTTAATCCTGGGAACATTATTTGTTCAAAAAATACAGCAGATAATAGATTAATAAAATAGTGGCCAAGAAGACAATTAACATTTCTGTTTTGTGGTCTATTCTTAGACTCTAATTGATTCTCATGAACTGCACTTCACTCACTCCAATAGATTCCTTTTCATGACATCCTGCCCTATGCCCTCGGGAAAATGCAAATCAAATACAAATGACTGTATCCAAATATACCTGTTTAGAGCAGTCCCTAGGCTACTTCTTTATACTCTAAATTGAAGCAAAATTGAAATGAGTTAGGAAAATCTATGAAACCTGTCTCCAAACCAGTAAAATAGATATTAAACCTACGGTAATTATTCTGTTTATTTTGGGACAGTGATGATAAGTTTGTTTCCTTTTGAATGGGCTTACAATAATGAATAACTTCAAGTTATTATCAAATTCTCTGAATTTTTATTTCAATCTATGTTTATCCCTATGAAAATTCTGCACATATGTCCAACAAGTTTATGCCACGTATCTATAATGTCATTCAGCTTATATAATAATGATCGAGCTGTTTAATACTTGCTGAAAATCCCTTCAAGATCTGAAATTCCAGAATAAATATTTGTGTACCTGTGTATTCCATTTCCTGAACAATGTAGCAGTGTGGAAATAAAAGCATTTTTTCAATATGCCAAACACATGCATACCATCAATGCATTAAAAAGCTTTGAAATTGCATGAATTTAATGTTAATTCCAGCTCATGAATTTAATGGCAAGCCATATGAAAACCAGAATGGTTTAGAAGAAAATCAAATGTTACACTTCAGGCAACTTTAAACCTGTGCCAGAATATGATCTTCAAAGCAAACGAGTTATATATGTTTAATTATACATTCTGCTTCTCAAGGTCATATTGTAGAATTAGGACGTATTTGCATAGGAACAGTCTATTCTCTTACTAGACTGTTGCATCAAAGAAGAACAAAACGGACAGTCACGGTAGGGATAGAATGTATCTTTATATTTTAGATTGCCCTATATTAAAAAGCCACAATGCAGTTTCTGCTTGCCTTGATCTCAGAGAAATAATCTCCTGGTCTAGCAAAAGTTCTTTTGACATATCGATTGAAAAGCATTCTGAAAGAATATACTCAAAACCAAAATAAGGAATGCATAACCAGGAGGACTACTGTCTGTGTTTACCTCTTGTCCATGGTCTACTGTTCAAGTATTTCCCATTGTAAATCTGTACAGTAGTAACTTCTTAGTTCATCAGATGTGTAATATTTGTTTGTTTTGTTTGTAAAATACAATATAACTGGGAGCAGGAGACTTTTAATAAAATATTTTAGCACATATGGGAAGCACGTTAATGGGAAGACTGAATTAAAGCCAGAATAGCAATTACGAGTTTTCCTAAATCCTTAAACCAGGGGTCCCCAAACCCTGATCCATGGACTGGCACCAGGCTGTGCTAACAAGCAAAACCCCATGGGTGGGATGCAGGCAGCACATGAAACCATGCCTCTCCAGTCCGTGAAAAAATCTCTCTGTGGAACCGGTCCCTTGTGCCCAAAAGGTTGGGGGTCTCTATCTTAAACCATTCCTGTTCTAGATGGGGAAAAACAGATAAGGAGGGCCTAAATATTGGTTCTTGAATTTATTTGCTTATTTCCTGATTTTCAATAAGGGGATATGACTACAGATACAAAGGAAAGGTATCTTTTTTAGTATAATTTTTAACAAGAATATGTGGCTATTCTTTAGATAATAGATGCACCAGAATAGAATAGAATAGAATAGAATAGAATAGAAAAGAATAGAATAGAATAGAATAGAATAGAATAGAATAGAATAGAATAGAATAGAATAGAACAGAACAGAACAGAACAGAACAGAACAGAACAGAATTCTTTATTGGCCAAGTGTGATTGGACACACAAGGAATTTGTCTTGGTGCATACGCTCTCAAAAAGATACATTCGTCAAGAAATATTTTGCTTAACCTAAACTCACCTGAGTATCTATTTTTATTAGTGCAATATCTGCTTTCTCATCGATATCTTTAATTTTAGCATCATATGTCACACCATTCTTCAATTCCACCTTCACTCTGTTTTTATTGGTAACCACATGAGCATTTGTAACGATCAGTCCATCTTCAGAAACAATGAATCCTGAGCCACTGGCAGCAGGAATTTCCCTTTTTGTAAAAGGCGATCTAAAAGACAATGCCAATATCAAAAAGTAAATTAATTTCTGAAGATGACAACATCTGCATGAATCTTTGCTATTTTATATTATTCTGTCAATTTCTGTCATTATTTATATATTCAGCATCTTCAAAAGACACAGTTCACTATGTTCCAAAGGTGCTTTTTCAAAAGGCAACTGGACTTGGTTTTTTCTTGAAGACATTTTGGTTCTTATCCAAGAAGATTCTTCAGTTCTTCATTCAAAAGCACCTTTGGGACAACCATGACCTGGATGACTGAGAATCTCCATAGACACAGATCAGTACATTTTTATAAAAGGTGAACAGTATTTAAGAGCATCATAAAATATAAATTCAAAATAATGTTCTTTAAAATCCATATAATCAGCAGGACCAGCAATGTAGTTTGAATATTTTGTTTACCTGCGAAACAATTCTATATGAACCACAGCGGGTGCTATCTTCTCCACCACATCTGCAATAAAATTGTATTTATATCGCAAACTGTTGGGATCTTCCTGGCCTAGAGAGAAAGAAAGACAGAAAAATACTTGTCATAAAGTATCATCATGACCTAAAGAAAGGCACACAAAATTATTTATTGCCCGTAATAAAGGGAGGAAAAATTTTAATTTCTAAGAAGCTGATTAGAAGAAGTATGAAGATTATAAAAAAAAATTGTAGTAACATCGTGAGAAAAAGTACTATATAACAGACAGGATAGTTTAGGTTCCTGTTCAAGCATACTTGTCCAAACAAACTACCAAATATATGAGATTATGATAAAGAGAGATTTCACTTAAGGAAAAGTCTTTTGCTTTGTAAGTTAACTCTTGATAGATCATAAATACCACTCACTTTTAAAATGTACTTTAAAGTTTGGCTATACAGGTAGCCTTTGACTTACCACCATTCATTTAGCAAGGATTTGAAGCTATAATAGCGCTGAAAAAAGTGACTTACAAATTGTCCTAACACTTATAACCGTCACAACATCCTGTCACATGATTTAAATTTAAACACTTGGCAACCAGCACATATTTATGACAGTTGTGGTATTCTGGGGTCATGTGATCATCATTTACGATCTTTTCAGTTAGCTAATGGCAAGCAAAGTCAATGGGGAAGTTGGATTAGTTTAACAACTTCATCATTCACTTAACAACATCAATGATTCATTTAACAATCATGTCAAAAAAAGGCTGTAAAATTGGCACAACTCATTTAACAACCACCTTGTTTAACAACAGAAATTGTGGTCTGAACTGTATATGTAAGTCAAGGACTACCTGTATAAACACTATGTATGAATTAAGTCAGTGTTTCCCAAACTTGACCCTTTGAAGGTGTATGGACTTCAACTCTCAGCATTCCTCAACCAGCCATACTGTCTGGGGAATTCTGGGAGTTGAAGTCCATGCACCTTAAAATAGCCAAGGTTGGGAAACACTGAATTAAGTGTTCCTCCATGCATCTTCCTCACCTTCTATAATGATAGGCCATTTTTCAGGACTTTGCTACTTAGTGTAATATGCAGCAAAGGCATCTCAGTTTACAGCAGCTCCTTATTAGTGAAGGAGTATATGAATCAATATTGGCTATTTGCTTTTATTATGAATTACTTATGCTACTATATAATTGTTACTGATTAAACCAATATTTGCCATTTGCTTCTGATATGATATACTGCTAGAAATAATTTATTAGAAATTAAGCTTTGTTATTGGCTTCTGCTTATATCAGTGTTTCTCAACCTTGAAGATGAGTGGACTTCAACTCCCAGAATCCCCCAGCCAGCGGTTGAAGTCCACTCATCTTCAAGCTACCAAGGTTGGGAAACACTGGTTTATATTATTGTATACTGTCATAAATTAGTTGTTAGGAACTAGTTCTAGCTTAGTAAATTGTAACCTTAATACTGGTTGGCATTAGTGCAAAGTTTGTTATCTCACTGCTGTGTCTCGCTTCTATTCTTGGCTTCAAAGCTAGGCACATCCTTGAAAATATAGAAGAAATTGTTACCCAGGAAATCAGGCTCCATAGATAAAGGAACCAGAGTAGGTAGTTTTCCTCCTCATAAATTCTTAATCCTGAAAGTATTCTGCCCAATAAACAACTTGGCCAAAGGGGCGTGGGCAGGGGTGAGTTCTAATTTTTTTTACTACCAGTTCTGTGGGCGTGGCTTATTTTGTGGGTGTGGCTTGGTGGTCATGTGACTGGGTGGGCGTGGCTATCTGGTCATGTGACTGGGTGGCCATGGCTATGTGTATAGGGACTACTCAGAGGGCTGAAAAAAGTAATTTCTGACAGGTTCTCACACTTATGACTGGTCCTTACACTTACGACCATCCTCACATTTATGCCCATGCAGCATTCTTAACAACCATGTCACTCATTTCACAATTGTTTCTCTTCACCATGGTGATAAGATAGGACAAAAAACGTAAAATGTGAGGACAGTCGTAAGTTTGAGGACTGGTCAAAAGTGCGAGGACCAGTCAAAAATAACTTTTTCACCCCTTTGAGTAGTCCATATGCACAAAAGGACTACCCAGAGGGCTGAAAAAAGTGATTTCTGACAGGTTCTCGCACTTTTGACCAGTTTCGCACTTATGACTGGTCATCATTTATGCCCATTGCAGCATTCTTAACAATGGTGTCACTCTTTCACAACTGCTTCTCTTCACTATGGTGACAAGATAGGGCAAAAACGTAAAATGTGAGGACAGTCGTAAGTTCGAGGACTGGTCAAAAGTGCAAGGACCAGTCAAAAATAACTTTTTCAGCTCTCTGAGTAGTCCAAATGCATAAAAGGATACAGCAATAGAGAGGGATGAAGGAAGGGAAGGGAAATTAGAGTAGGAGTGAGGGTAAGAGAGGGAGGAAGAGAGGACGAGAAGGAGAAAGGAAGAGGAAGTAGGGAGGAGAAAAAGAGGGGGGGAAAGAGAAAGTAAGAAGGAAAGAAAAGAAAGAGGTGTAGGTTTGAGGAGAAAGACTGCTGTACAATAAAAAAGATGAAAGGGAAGAAAGCCAACTCCAAACAAATATAAAGATATTAAGATAAAGAATGAATTGTTAAACTTTAAAGAATAAAAGAGAACAAATAGCAATAAATAGCAATAATTAGAAACACACATACAAACATACAATGTGTTTTCTTTGAACAGAGTATTTGGCCGGTTCACAAATTTAAACAGTGTTTAGTCATTTCAATTAAATTTACAATTTCTATATTTCCTTTTTGCCATATTTATTCCTTATCTATTTTTTAAAAAAATCAATATTTCCCTTCATCCTTTTCTCTAATCTTAATCAAATTCAATTTTTCCCTTCTATTCCATGTTATACCTCTTCCCATTGTCATCCATTTTTATATCCATCCTCACATTGGTTAATTATGTAATATTACAGTTGTTTAATACAAATTCAACATTTTAATATAAATCAATTAGTTATATAAGTATCTTTTTTGTATATTAATCAATATGAAAATGAATATTCCAATTATTTCCATGCAATCCAATGTCTTACAAATCAATTAATTATATTTAACCATTTCTGCTTTCAACACAATATACAATTAATAGTATCTCAATTATTACAATTCCCTAGTTAAATAGAGCTTTTTTCTTTTGTGTTTTAAAATCTTGAACTCTCCTCTTTTGCCCTAAATTTCCCATTGTTTGCAGTTTTGCATTTACATTTTTGGTGAGGAAAAAGAAAAAGAAATCTCTCTGCCTCATTTTGTCACGTTGCAGCAAAGACCCTGCTTTACTTTCAGTTTCGCTTTTAAGCATAGCTTAGGAGGAAAAAAAACTGCTCCAGCTCTCTTTGCAGCTACAAAGCCCTGAGCAAAACAGCTGAGAGCAAATCAGCTGAGAGTCAGGACACAGATCTAATCAACTTGTGGTAATTAACCTGAAGCTGAAAGGGGCTGTTTTTTTCTATTTTTGCAGACACTGGTGTACTCATTTGTTTTCTTTTAACACTGATCAGTTGTAGGGCGGAGCTTTGAAGCCCCCTGGCAAGAGTTTAAACAGTTTTTTTTCCCCTCTAGCCATCAGCTGGGACTCAGGAAGCAGCAACAGATTGGGAGTGGGCGGAGTAAGTAAGATTAAAAAGAGCCAATCTGAACTGTTTTCCATTTGAAAAGTTTAGCAATCCTATATGAATCCACAAATTGGCTTCCTTAACAAGACATTTGTGATTACATTTCAGTCCCTTAAGCAAAATTGGGAGAGAAACAATATGTCTTATTGGTGCAGATAGAAGGGGCAGTAACTGTTTCTTCTGCTGCTCAAATTGCTTATTGTATTTTCTTAACTTCTCAGTAGACTCTACATATTGAGACTATAGGAAACCTGGAGATACTCAGAAACAGGCAATTCTGCTGCCAAATCTATAGTGATTTCCAAAGATTTTTCACATATTGAAAAGTCTGATACACTGTTAACAAGGCAGTTTCAAGGTCTTCTTTCTAGCATGACAAAATCAGAAAGTTGTCACAGAAAAAAAACCAAAAGTATTAAAACTGAAAAAAGAAACAGCAGAAAAAACTACAGAAAACATCAAATGGTCTCCCCCATGTTAGATCTCTTAAAGCAATCCAATGTTTCAATAAATTAAATGTTTATCCTGTGCAAAATAACTTGAACGGGGAAAAAGATGCTTCTTTAGAGAGCTATACTGGTTTCCTTGTTCTATTACTGTGCCAAATTAGATGATCAATCTAATGAGTAGTGACTGAATGCCTTCATAACCGGCACATGTAAGAACCCTCCTAGCCTTTGAAAAAACCTAAAATCTCTTTGATGGTATTAATGTTGGTGATGTTCTGTGTAAGCATCCAAGTAATGTCGGTAATCAGATTCTTTTCATTTTATTTTCATAATATTCCGAAGGACCAGTATCTAGGCGTAAAAATTCAGTCACAGCTGCTGTACAAGATAATTAACAAAAAATGTCAACATTCAAAAGCAGCCAAGGATACAGAAAATTTATCAACTTCTACAAGGCCAGCATTTCTTGCAGCATGTAGAAGAAGAACAGAATGCTCTGAAAATGAAAGCTTCATTCATTCTTTTGCTATTTTTCCTTCATTGGAACGCACAAAAATTATTTAAAATATTCACAAGCAGTGAGTTCTCCTACCAGTAAATCCCAATCAAATTAAGCACAGCTGCCAGACTCTGGGCCAGATCCAGTAGAACAATGTCTCTCATTTCACATAAAGGATATTTGAATAAGAACCTAATACCCATTTAGGAAATTATCCAAACAGTAACCAACACAATACAGGGAGTCCTTGACTTTTTTTTTTTTTAATTTGATTTATATGCCGCCCTTCTCCGGAGACTCAGGGTGGCTTACTATTTATTTATTTATTTATTTAGATTTATATACCGCCCTTCTCCTTACGGACTCAGGGCGGTGCACAGCCAATTAAAAACAAATACACAAAAGTTAAAATTTCGTAAAAGAACAAATATAAATGGCCGTAAATTAAAACTAATTCATTTAAAAAATAATAAAAACTCTAAAATGATAAAATATTTACAGGAATCAGGCTAAGCCGGCAAGCTGAAAAAGATGAGTTTTTAAAGCCCGCCGGAAAGTCGGGAGGTCGGAGATTGTTCTTAACTCTGGAGGCAGATCATTCCAGAAGGTGGGTGCTGCCACAGAGAAGGCTCTCCCCCTGGGGGTTGCCAGCCGGCATTGTCTGGCTGACGGCACCCTGAGGAGGCCCTCTCTGTGGGAGCGAACCGGCCGGTGGGAGGCAATTGGTGGCAGAAGGCGGTCCCGTAAGTACCCTGGGCCTAAGCCATGGAGCGCTTTAAAGGTGATTACCAACACCTTGAAACGCACCTGGAAGTCCACCGGCAACCAATGCAGCTCATGCAGGAGAGGTGTCACGTGGGAGCGCCCCGTCGCTCCCATAATCCCCCGCGCGGCCGCATTCTGTACCAGTTGGAGCCTCCGGGCGCACCCCAAGGGGAGCCCCATCTAGAGAGCATTGCAGTAGTCCAGGCGGGAAGTGACAAGAGCATGAGTGACTGTGCGTAGAGAGTCCTGATCTAGAAAGGGCCGCAGCTGGCGTATCAGGCAAACCTGATAAAAAGCCCCCCTGGCCACGGCTGTCGTGTGATCCTCTAAACACAGCCGTGAATCCAGGAGGACGCCCAAGTTGCGAACCCTTTCCGTGGGGGCCAATGATTCGCCCCCAATAACCAGCGATGGTGTCAGCTGGCTATATCGGGACGCCGGCAGCCACAGCCACTCGGTCTTGGAGGGGTTGAGTTGAAGCCTGTTTCTCCCCATCCAGACCCGCACAGCTTCAAGGCACTGGGACATCACTTCCACGGCTTCGTTGGGGTGGTCTGGGGTGGAAATGTACAGCTGAGTATCATCAGCGTACTGATGGAACTCCACCCCAAAACCACGGATGATCTTACCCAGCGGCTTTACATAAATGTTGAACAGGAGGGGCGAGAGGACCGACCCTTGTGGCACCCCACATACCAGGCGCCTCGGGGTCGACCGCTGCCCCCCTGTCAACACGGATTGCGACCGGTCGGAGAGGTAGGAGAACCACCGCAAAACGGTGCCCCCCACCCCCAATCCCTCCAACCGGCGCAACATGATACCATGGTCGATGGTATCAAAAACCACTGAGAGGTCTAACAACACCAGGATAGAGGAGTACCCCCTACCCCGGGCCCTCCAGAGATCATCCACCAACGCGACCAATGCCGTTTCGGTGCTGTATCCAGACCTGAAGCCGGACTGGAGCGGGTCTAAATAGACAGCTTCATCCAGGTATCGGGGGAGCTGCCACGCAACCACACTCTCAACAACCTTCGCTAAAAAGGGAAGGTTGGAGACAGGACGGTAATTGGCCAAAACAGGTGGGTCCAGGGAGGGCTTCTTGAGGAGGGGCCTCACCACCGCCTCCTTCAAGGCGGTCGGTAGGGCACCCTCACTCAGAGAAGCGTTTATAATCTCCTGGAGCCAGCCTCGTGTAACCTCCCGGGAGGCCAGCACCAACCAGGAGGGACACGGGTCCAATAAACATGTGGTTGCGTTCAGCCTTCCCAGAATCCTGTCCACGTCCTCGGGAGCCACGGGATCGAACTCAGCCCAGATAACACTCTCAAGACTGGGCTCAGTCACCCTGCCTGAACTAACCCAGTCAGCGGCCAAATCATCCCGAATCTGAGTTATTTTATCATCCAGATATTGAACAAAATCCTCAGCACGTCCCTGTAAAAAATCTCTTTACAGTGCAAAAGCAACAGACTTAAAACAGTCTCTTTAGTAACTGTTATGTCATGTGATCAAAATTCAGATGCTTGGTAATTGAGTCATAGTTATGATGGTTGCAGTGTACCGGGGTCATATGATCACCTTTTGCGACCTTCTGACAAGCAAAGTCAACGGGGAAACCAGATTCACCTACTAACTTAACTATAGTGATTCATTTAACAACTGTGGCAAGAAAAATCGTAAAGTGGGCAAAACTATCTTAAAAAATGTCTTGCTTGCAACCAAAAGTTTGTCCACAATTGTGGTCGTATGTCAAGGACTAACTGTAGCACAATGTCTGCCGCTGCTGAAGAAATAGCAAATAACAGTCTTATCAAAATCTAAACAAGCACCTGCCCTGTGTTTAACTGCCACAAACACTCTACTGTAAAGGTGTCCAGCATTGGTAACTTTAATACTTGTAGACTTCCTCATGCTGGCTAGGGAATTTTGGAGTTGAAGTCCACAAGTCTTAAAGTTGCCAAGGTTGAACACTCCTGCTTTAAGTATAATACTGAGGAACCTCCAAGTCATCTACTTCAGGTGGCAGCATTCCATTAGAACCACTAGAACCACGCTTCACGCTACCTCTTCTTACTTCATGGACATCAGTTTGATAGGCATAACATCCCTCTTTATAGATCTTCAGAGCAATCTCAAAAATGTAAAGCCATAATTGAAGACTCTCTCAGGAAGATACCTGATATTCTGAATTGTCAGAATGTCTGTCAAGTATATGAGGAGGATTCAGAAACAGAGGGTCAGGAGCAAACTGAAGATAGTTTCATAGTTATTTTGTAAAAATTATGACAGAAAATTCAATTTCCTATAAAATAATATAATTTATTCTTTTCCAGCCATTATTTTTGTCAGAACTGTTTGACTAATCAAGATTCCTCTATAATTGAAGAGAGCAGTGTGATTCTGATTTGATACAAAAGAAAAGGAGCCAATCCTCTCCTCTCATTCATTCAAATTAATTCTACCTAAAATCAATTTCTTAATTTCACCACACATAGGTTTGCAAACTGAAAAACATCAGAGGAAAAATTACAGATTATTGGTAATAGAAAAAAAAGATAGATTATTAGTAAATCAAAATTCACTATTGATGTTTTAGAAGCAAATTGTCTACTTATCTTTGGGTATTAAAGCTATAAGTCCAATGTTATATAGGGGACACATATATTTAAACTATCAGGTGTGTGTGTGTGTGTGTGTGTGTGTGTGTATGAAACATTGAAATACAAGTACAAATCAAGTATAATCAGTTATGTACAATTAGAGGATTTAGCTTTGTAAAAACTTAAATATTTACTACTATGAACTGTGCAGATAGCAATCATATGACCCTAGTTTTGAATTTGATACAGATTTCCTATTTACCATTTATTTATTTAGGTTTATATTAGATACAGATATATTTTGAGCCTCTTATACAAGATGATCAACAAATGTTAATTGCCAGTATCTTGAATTCCAAATAATTGTTACAGATTCCCTCCACCATTATCACAAATCAATGGAAAAGTAGTATCATGAACTATGACAATTTAGTCTAAATATGTCAGCATTTAATAGTTTCCAATAACAAAAACGAGCAATCATTTAATTGCATTCAATCTAAACACTATTTTATCACAAATATAAGGGTGCTAGAGAGACTTCAACTGATACTATACCGAGAAAACCTCTTATGTAAACAGGAAAAATCCCTTGCATCGGATTACTTGCATGTATCGCTATCAGTGGAAAAATGGCCCTACTAACAGCAGAAAAGAGAAAAGCTGACAAAGAAACTTGGCAGCAACTGATCATGGTAGCAAGAGCAAATGACTCAGCAACCTTCTGGAGATTAGTTGTAGCAGTGTTAAAACTGCTTGAAAAGTTGTTCAGTTTTTATTGTTGCTATTTTATCTTTGGGGCTTAATGTGTGTGTTTCTCTTTTGTTCTCCTTATTTAAATAGCATTTTTGTTTTCTGTTTATTAACCCTGCTGGTACTTTCCTGATTTGTGGTATACATTATAACTAAACTTCCCTTTTTGTGGTTTTGAATAACTCTCAAGTATTCCAGAGAGATTTTACACTCTTAATTTCTCATGCAACTTCCTTTTTACCAATTCCCTTATTTTAAAGAAGTTCCTTCTTTTGAAAACTAATGGCTTGAATTACTTGCTATTTTTTAAATAGAAAGTAATTTATATATATATATATGTTTTTTAAAACATATATATATATATATATATGTGTGTGTGTGTGTGTGTGTGTGTGTTTTAATATAAATCATGTGAATAATTATCTAGTCCTTCAATCAGTTCAACAATACTCATGCTGTGTTTGGTATAGATCAGGGTTGTCAAACTCCTGGCCCACAGGCTGGATGCGTCACATGGTGGCCACGCCCACACCCAGTTTAGCGAAGGGGGAAAAAGTCCTGATACAACATGTGAAGCTGCCATGATGACATGAGTTTGACACCCCTGGTCTAGATTGTCAGTTAGAGTGAAATCTCTGTTCTAGACCACAACTATTTTTGACATTTAGAAATATCAGCTATTCTTTGTTGCCAAAACACAAATTACTATAATTAATGTAAGGAAAATTAAGTTACTCATTACTCCCTCACTTTAGATGTCTAATGTTTAAAATTTCTATATATACCTATATACCTCACAAAATTGTATGTTTTTCTGGATTCTAGCTCTTAAAACTAAAGAGGAAACTTTATAATTACTATAGTACACGAATTAAGCTCAAGGTTGATTCAGGCTTCCATCCTTCTGAGGTAGGTAAAATGAGGCCCCGGGTTGTGGGGGTAATAAGCTGACTTTGTATAAAAAAGAACACCGCTGGGGGGTGGGGGGGGGGAGGCAAAAGCCCTACTAAGCAGATATATACAAAAGTATGAAGGCTATTGCTTAACGCATTGTAAGCCTCCCTGAGTCTCCGTAGAAGGGCGGCATATAAATTTAACTAACAAATAATAATAAATAAATTTGATTATAAAGATATGGCAATTTTCTTTTGCATCCACAATGAAAAGTTTAAAAGTTCTGAAGCTGAATGAGACAAACCATATATTCTATTTGGGATTACCAAATTGAGATGCTGCCAGGATTAGTTTGCTGCCTTTTTTCTGCTGCTTCTTTTTAAAATGTATTGTTCTGCATTACATCTTGCAAGAAGGGCACCAAACAGTGATTTTAAAAATTAAAAAAAGTAATACAATTATTTAAATGCAAACAATTATGATTCACCAAGGCTATAAAGATATAAGTAAAGCTGATAGGAACATAATTACTCATGACACAAATTATGCGTATTCAGAATAAGGTTACTGATATGTTTCTGACAAAGAATGAAGTGGCATGTTAACTTATATAAAACAATCTAAATTAATTATGCCAATAACTTTAAAGGTAAGATTTATAATGTAAGCTCTGTTGAATGTGACAGACAAACAGAATTAACTAATTTGATTCTATTGGAAAGGTAACTTCTGTGGAAATAAATTATATTCCTGAGTCACCATTATTAAAGCAAATTAAGCATTCTTCTCACTTTTTAAAAAAATACATGATCTCTGACTGCCATGTCCTTAAAAGTGTTCTTTTTTAAATGTTTCTTATCATTCTGATCATTTTCACTTTAGTACTTCTTGCCCACCTGATCTTCTCTTATGACCTGTTTCACGTCATATGAATATATGTGATATGTGAACAGGTCATCTCTTTTCTTCCTATTCTACAATTCCACTTAAGAAATTTTAATGGGTTAGATAGCATCAGAATCAGAATCAGAAATTCAGAGTTTCTAGCCTTGTTTCTGGCTAGACTGGTTCTATTAAATATTTAATTTTTCAAAATAGACATGAGGTCATAAGGTAGGTTCCATAAATTCTCATACAGGAATAGCTTGGTTTTAAACAGGAAACCATCTCCTTGCTAAATTGTAACCACAGTCCATGATGTATGAAACAGCCAACTATCTTCATGATTATACAGACACAAACTGCTTTAGTGAGAAATATTGTCGCTTATTTCTAGGTGATAATGTTGTGAAATATCACATTATCAACTAGAAATAAGCTATTTCTCACTAAAGAAAGGGAGTCTAGAAATAGGTGTCGGCAATACTGTATAACAGTTCTAGAACCCATTGTCAGTGGAATGTACCGGTAACTACATGTTTTCCAGCTTCCCTCAAAGTGCTAATGATAAAGCTGCCAGAAAGTTACATCAGTAGAAGTATTATAAAAGCATTTACTGATATTCAGAATCAACTAAGACGAAAGCTTTCTAATGAGACAGCAAGAAAAATAAATTAGATAGTCTAGAGCATGGCTGTCTAATTCCTGGCCTACGGGTCAGATACATTATGCACTGGCCATGCCCATGCCTGGTTTAGCAAATGGGGGAAAATCCTGATACATCACGTGATGCTGCCGTGACGTGAGTTTGACACCCCTGTTCCAGAGCCAAAAGACTAAATAACCTAGAAATAATGTATGGATTCTGGGCTTCTGGGAGCTGTACTTCAGTGAAATCAGAAAGGCTATCACATCTCAACAATTAAGAGAACCAGGACAAGCGGGGTCAACCTAACAGTCAGTTGGGATGGTCACAGTGAAAAAAAAAAGTCT
Organism: Masticophis lateralis; assembly: GCA_030761175.1. Classification (NCBI taxonomy): domain Eukaryota; kingdom Metazoa; phylum Chordata; class Lepidosauria; order Squamata; family Colubridae; genus Masticophis; species Masticophis lateralis. Next base: position 59,674,314 of record JAUDYJ010000005.1, on the reverse strand, counting down.
TTATAGGTTGGTCAATGTAGTGGCTCAATGTATTTCAAAGTTTTGAAGAAACAATTAACTAAACTGTTATTAAATATTTTTCATTTGAGTACTGAAGGACCCTAAATTTAGAGGCCTTCACTGATAGCAATTAGGTACTGTATATATCCTTAAATACAAGTGATGCTTTTTTCCCTAAAATAAAGCTGTCATTTGAAATTATTGATTATTGAACTGTAAAGGCTAACAAGGCAAGCTGCAGCCTGCATACAATCGCTTAAACCACTTTTTTAACCACTAAAATGTATTGTTAAACCACTAAAAATCAATGAATCAAAATGTCTTATTTTGGGGGAACCCCCATAAGTTCTCAAACTGTGGCTTCTGACTCTTCCAAAATGTCACAAGCAACAGGCTGAGAGTCAGACCTGACTGGAGAGCATTGTCAAAACACACATGAAATTTGGCTTCTATAGGTTTTCCCAGAAAATTAGGAACAAGTTTTAACAGTTCTCTCACTCTGCCTATGCAACTCCAAAGCAAGCAGCAGTTAATTCTACCACAAAGTTTGAAAGCCCCTGTGATATATCTATCACAATGTAATAAGTTGCTTTGTTCACAGGTTCAAAACACAGGTTCAGAAACAGGGAAAGAAAGATGGGGAAACCACCTACAGATGGTTTCCCCACATAAACAACAAATTTAGTGTTTCATTTGAGCCAGTCATCTGAAATGAGTAAAAATTAGCTCTTTATTTAGACTTTTAACATAAATATTTATTTGTATCTATCAATTCAAATGAATACATGATCAGTACAAACTGATTTGATCATTGTAAGTGTCTGGATAATATAAAACATGGCAATAAAGCAACAAATCCCTTAAATATTATAACAAAATGGTCCTTTATTGTTTTGGTATTTATTTACATTTTTTGGGGCTTTATTTAAATTTTTGACATTTATCTCTTAGAAAACAGGATGCAACCATTCAATTCAGTAAGTGGGCATTTGATAAGCCTTAATGGTCAGTACATTAGACATTCTTGTTGCGAATACAAAGAACTAGTTGTCTCTGGGAATTTTCAATGAATAAAAAGTCTGCTGTTCTAAATACCTCAAATATTAATTTTTTTCGTTCCATTCAATCATGTCTGATTCTTGGACATTGCCTGGACAAGTCCCTGCAGTTTACTTGGCAAAGTTTTTCAGAAGTGGTTTGCCATTGCCTCCTTCCTAGACTTGAAAGAAAGTCACTAATCCAAGTTCTTCCGGCTGGCTGAGGAGGGACAAGAACCCACAACATTTTGGTTTCTAGCCTGATGTCTTAATCACTATACAAACTGACTCGCAAAACACTATGAATGTAATGGCAAATGAAATTCTTATAAATTAAATATAAATTAAACTTTGTTAATTGTAGTTCCTAGCAAACTAAATTTAAATATTTTATTGCTTTGAACAGAAGTTTTCAAACTGTAGGTTGAAACCATCTGAAATTTAGAAGGCAATGCAATTATTTAAAAAAAAATAAGTTCAGTACTGCACAAGCAGAATTACAGCCCCTGTCAAACCAGTCTTCACTTTGCCTGCACAAATATCAGTGGAAAGTTACAGCATGCAAAATCCAAGAATTTACAATACGTCAATATAAGTTGAAAATGTAATTTATAATATATAAATTGTATATTTACTTCTTGCACAATCCTAATCTGCCCTTCCCCCCCACCCCCCAAAAACCCCAATTATTTTCAGTCACTGGAGGAGACATTACACAAATTCATTTATCATCTGTAGTATAATCACAATACTACAAAGTTTGGGAAATCCTGGTTCAAACCATCATTTTCCCCAAAACTGGTCATACCTTAGTGACAAGCATATTTGCAGCTTATTTCTAGCTCTTATGTTTTTTCCCTTCTAAACTGCCATTATGACCTTTTGGAAAAAAATCAATCAGTCTGTGTAACATTAGTTACATGTGTTATTAAATTGAACTTTTTAAAATTCTCCGTCCTATCAAAGAATACTGACCCACCTGCCCCCAAGACTTTGTGAATGGATAAAAAGCAAAAGGCTCTCAGCTTTTAGCAACTTATTTACTTCAGTGATTATTGTTCTATTATACTCAAGACAAATTGATTTTTCAATAAGCCAAATGCCTGTTCAAGCTCCTATCCTGTTTAAGTGGCTAGAAGTGTCTTCAATCTGCATTTTGTGGAAGAGAATCTAGTCTTGCTCTCTAAAGACATTGCCATATATAATTTATGTGCTCCAATTTGCCCTCTAAAATATTTTAGCATCATTAGGAACCAGCTCATCATTAATTAAGTGCAGAGTTAAAAATGCACCAAAACAAGAGAGGGAAAAGGAGGAACAGTAGTGTAATTCTCTTTGTGGTTCATCACTGAGGATTCGTCTTAATAACCACTCTCAAGGGTGGGTGGGGAGCAAAAAAAAATCAGTCTTCATCTGGCTCCAGTCCAAAGGTCTATTTTGTGCAGCTATGTTATTAAGTTAACCATAGGAAACATCTTAAGAAATTGTTCCAGGATGTTGACCGTGTTTATCTGATTTTATCTTCTTAGGAACAACTGCAAGTACAATTCAAAATGTTATTAATTTTATTTTAAAAAACAAGTAGGTTATTATTGCCCCAAATTTGTTAGTGGAAAAAGCATTTATTTATTTAGCGTATGGCTGGTCACACACAATATTAAAAAAACTTCATTTTTACAGGTTAAAAACAATTAAAACAATAAAAAAAAGCAGTAAGAAAACCTAGAAGGAAAACAGAAATATCATTTCAAAGTTTGATGTCGAGTTTGGAGATCCAGTCAGTAGCTGCTGTTGTTATGCAGAGGAAGTCCCTAGAATCTCCTGGATACTTTTTGTTAGTGCATTCCCTCACTATATGCTGGATAGTCTGTCCAGGGGCCCCACAATCACATTGTGCTGAAGACATCTTTCCCCATTTATGCACAGACCTCATGAGTTGTTCTAATTCTATTATATGTCACCCATATGTGTTGGGGTAGGCTAAATCCTGAAGGTATACTACTAGGACTGATATGCTCAGACACATCTTGGACGGAACAGCTATTCCACGCCTCCATCCACTTTTGTGTGGTGTTCTGATGATCGGCCATCAACTTAAGCGCTGTTAAGAGTGGTGGATTTCTTGACTTTAATCGGCATTTTAAGAGATTAGGAATGTATCCATTTATGGGTAGAGAGGAATTTAACAGGATCTTACTATATTCCCGAATGAGACCTTCTTGTCGTCGTAAGTGCGGGGGAAGTATGTGACTAAGAACTTAAGACTAAGGAAAAAGCATTTAGCACCAAGTACTAAATCAAAATTAGAAGGCAGAATCAAAAGGCAGAATCAAAATTATAATATTTTAATTTCTCATGTTGATTTCATATTTTATCTCATCAATGTTTATAAAATGATTGGAAAATATATCATAATCCCTATGGAGTAACTTTATTTTTTTGGGAACAAAAGTGGTGGTTCATCCTAATCAAGGATAATTTGAAATGGCTTTTCAAAATGTTAGCAAAATGACTAACAAGTCTATTTTTCTGTACAAATCAATAGATTACCCTTAATGTTCTGCCTCGTATACAATAAGAAATAGAGCTGCGTTATGCAACTTTTGCCTCTTTTCACCAATACGCACCTTGCCACCAGTTTATCTGGCTGTTGCATCTTTCTTTGCCACTTTGCCGAAGATGTAATAACTTGCTGAATTGTTGAATGCTGCCCAGAGTCACTTCCCATGAGGTGGAGGGCCATATAAATTTATTTATTATGGTATTAAATAAATTAATAAAAACTCCCAGCCAGCCATGCTCAATAGAATATTATGTGCAACTCTGGGCATGCCAGTTTAGAAAAACTATTGAGAAAATGAGCACTTCTGGATGATATCAACGCAACCATAAAGGCCTTAAAAGAAAGAAAAAATAAAACAATCAGTCAGAGGTGCTATGAAGATTTAGTACTAGAAGAGAAGCCTTTAAGGCTACTTGGTAGCTATCATTTAGAGGATAGTATAGGCTTTTTCAATACTGTACAGATGAAAAGTCAAGAAACAATGGGTCTAAACTGTAAGGCAACAGATTCCAACTGGATATTAATGGTAAAAGTATTAATGGTAAAATGTGTTCAACAATAGAGTAGGCTGTTTCAGAAGATTGATTAGGATTAGGATTTAGGATTTATTGGATTTATATACCGCCCTACTCCCGAAGGACTCAGGGCGGTGTACAGCCAACAATAAAAATACGTACGTACAAAATTTAAAAACCAACTAAAAACAGATTAAATGAATTTGGCCCGGACAGAATTAAAACTCCCCAATATAATTAAAAAAAAAATTTTTTTTTAAATTTAACACTAAAAATGGGGAGTGGTTAGGCCAGGCCCGCCTGGCGAAATAGAAAAGTCTTAAGAGCACGGCGGAAGGTGGGCAGATCCGGGATCCTCCGTATCTCTGGGGGGAGCTCATTCCAGATAGTAGGTGCCCCCACAGAGAAAGCTCTCCCCCTGGGGGCTGCCAGCCGACATTGTTTGGCTGATGGCACCCGGAGGAGACCCTCTCTATGAGAGCGTACTGGCCGGTGGGAGGCTATTAGTGGTAGTAGGCGGTCCTGCAAGTACCCAGGTCCTAAGCCATGGAGCGCTTTAAAGGTAGTAACCAGGACCTTGAAGCGCATCCGGAAGACCACCTGGAGCCAGTGCAGCTCGCGCAGGAGAGGTGTCACATGGGAACGCCATGTCGCTCCCATCACCACCCGCGCGGCCGCACTCTGCGCCAGTTGGAGCCTCCGGGTGCTCCTCAAGGGGAGCCCCATGTAGAGAGCATTACAGTAGTCCAGACGGGAAGTGACAAAGGCGTGAGTGACCGTGAGCAAGGAGTCCTGATTCAGAAAGGGACGTAACTGGTGGATCAGGCGGACCTGATAGAAAATCCTCCCGGCCACGGCCGTCAGATGCCCTTCCAAGGACAGCCATGGATCCAGGAGGACGCCCAAGTTACGAACCCTCTCCGTGGGGGCCAGTGATTCGCCCCCAATAGTCAGTGATGGCGCCAACTGACTATATCGGGGCGTCGGAAACCACAGCCACTCGGTCTTGGATTGGTTGAGCCTGAGCCTGTTCCTCCCCATCCAGATCCGCACGGCCTCCAGGCACCGGGACATCACTTCAAGGGCATCGTTGGGGTGGTCTGGGGTGGAGATGTACAGCTGAGTGTCATCAGCGTACTGATGGTACTTCACCCCAAAACCACGGATGATCTCACCCAGCGGCTTCACATAAATGTTGAACAGGAGGGGCGAGAGGACCGATCCTTGTGGCACCCCACATATAAGGGGCCTCGGGGTCGACCTCTGCCCCCCTGCCAACACAGACTGCGACCGATCGGAGAGATAGGAGGAGAACCACCGCAACACAGTGCCTCCCACCCCCATCTCTACCAACCGGTGCAGCATGATACCATGGTCGATGGTATCAAAAGCCGCTGAGAGGTCTAACAGGACCAGGACAGAGGAGCACCCCCTGTCCCGAGCCCTCCAGAGATCATCAACCAACGCGACCAATGCCGTTTCCGTGCTGTACCCGGGCCTGAAACCTGACTGGAACGGATCTAGATACATCGCTTCATCCAGGTGCTGGGGAAACTGTTTCGCAACCACGCTCTCAACAACCTTCGCCACAAAGCGAAGGTTGGAGACCGGACGATAATTTACCAACATTGCCGGGTCCAGGGAAGGCTTCTTGAGGAGAGGCCTCACTACCGCCTCTTTCAAGGTGGCAGGAAAGACACCCTCCCCCAATGAAGCCTTTATAATCCCCTGGAGCCAGCCTCGTGTCACTTCCCGGGAAGCCAGCACTAACCAGGAAGGACACGGGTCCAATAAACACGTGGTCGCGTTCAGTCCACCCAGTATCCTGTCCACATCCTCAGGGGTCACAGGATCAAACTCAGTCCAGATAAAATTCTCAAGACCTGCCCCAGTCCCTTCCCCCGAGACCACCCAGTCGGAGTCCAAATCTTCCCGAATCTGAGTGATTTTGTCATGCAGATATTGAACAAAATCCTAGGCTCTACCCTCCAAGGGGTCCTCCCGCGCTTCCTGGTGGAGCAGGGAGCGGGTCACCCTAAACAGGGCAGCCGGGCGATTATCTGATGACGCAATAAGAGCAGCAAAATAGCTACATTTTGCTGCTTTTATCGCCACTAAGTAAGTCCTATTATGGGATCTCACCAGTGTCCGGTCAGATTCAGCAAGACTGGCCCTCCAACTACTCTCTAGGCGTCTTTTCCGGTGCTTCAACTCCCTCAGCTCCTCAGTGAACCAAGGAGCCAAGTGAGATCGACGCCGGGTCAGAGGCCGCAAAGGCACGACCCGATCCAGAGCTCCGGCGGCCGCCCTATCCCAGGCGGCCACCAGGTCTCCGGCCGAGGCGTGTGCCAGAGCCTCAGGGAATGGCCCAAGCTCCATCTGGAACCTATCAGGTTCCATCAGGCGCCTGGGGCGGAACCATCTTACCGGCTCCACCTCCCTGCGGCGGGGTATTGCGGTTCGAAAGTCAAAACGAAGGAGAGAGTGATCTGACCATGACAAGGGTTCGATAACTATGTCCCCTATATCAAGATCTCTCAACCTCTCTCCTTTCCTGGGAGTATTGAAGCAAAGACTGAACAGACATCTGTTGTGAATACTGTATTAATGGATTGTTATATTGGGCAGGTGGTTGGACTACAATTGAGAGGTGTTAAACTGACGGCCCATGGGCTGGTTGAGTCACAGGCAGGCCATGCCCATCCCAGCTCCGCAAAGGGAAAAAACATGGCAATACGTGACTGCAACATGATGCAGTGACTTTGACACCCATGGATTAGATGATCTCCAACTACATTACAGCCCTTACATTCTGTTTTAAACTCTGACTCAACCTATTGTTTAGCGAAGTTTTCTATAGAGAATTATATATATAAAGATTAACTTTATATAGTTAATAACTCTAACCAATTTTTCTGCAGTTATTTTTGCTGCATCAGGATGAGATATGTTTTTCCAGCCTTTTCCTACTGACACGCAGACAAAGCACCAGCCAAAGGAAATGCACTCTATATTTTCCAAATGTTCCTAATTAGTAGATAGCCAAAACATATACTTTCCAATCAAAGAAGCAAATTAGTGCAGGAATTTTTTTTAAAAAACTCAATCAGGAAATCTAGAAATTGGGTAACTGGGTCAAACTTTTATTCAAAAATATCACTCTGCTCAACGTCATCAAGTAATTTGCATCATAGCTGGGAAGGACAAGAGGAAAAGAAAATCAGCAATATGTTGAAGAATTTGAAAAATATTGAAAACTGTACGGTTAATAGAAATCAACTTTTGAAAATTATACATAATATACTGTATAAGAAGAAGGAGGATTTCTATCAACAGTCCTATTGTCTGCTTTCTATCTATTTTTTTTTATTTCTCAGATCTTCAAGGAAAATTTCTAAACAATACTGACTTTTAAACATCATCTTCATTTTCTCTAATTCATTAATAGCATAAACATTTAAGTCCAAATCCAGAACTTATTTTATATAGATTCAGCAGCCCTGCTTTTCTCACTCCAATATGGAAAAAAAACACCAAAAATATTGAAGGGAGCTTTTTTTCTGCCTCCTTGCTGATGTCTTCAAATATATATTTTCTAAAAATTTAAAAATACATGTATCTCAAATATTTAGCTAATAAGAAACCCTAATGGTCTGTGGGAAGTTAGCTAAAGAAGACAGTGTTTAAATAAAACTCATTCCTGATAAGTGGTTTGATTGGGGAATGTTCTTTTCCTGATGCCTGGTGACATGTTAAAAAGAGACAGAAGAAAGCCAAAGAAGAAATATGAGGGGCTAGAGCAGGGGTGAAATCTAAAATTTTTCCCTACTGGTTCTGTGGGCGTGGCTTGGTGGGGGGGTGTCCTGTGACCGAGTGGGAGTGGCCAACTCAATGTCACAAGACCCCCTCCCATCAAGCCACACCCACAAAACCCGGTAGGAAAACTTTTAAAATTTCTATTCTGCCGGCATGTCCTTACCTTTCTCCCGCAGCTCCGCCCACCCGCCCTATTTCCCGGAGCTGGGGAATGGACCATTCCCCGACTCCAGCCTTGCTGCAAAGCTGCTACCTGCTCACCCTTTGCCACGCGGCTCCGTCCACCCGCCCCATTCCCCGACTCCTACTGCTCACCTTTCTCCCACGGCTGACTGTCAGGGAAGGCAAGCTCCCGAAAGATACCGGAGTCGCTCACTCTCCTTCTTGAATGAGCCACTCTGGTCTATGCACCGGCTGCGCAAGCGCACACCCACCCTGCTGCTGAATTAAATAAATGGTGTGCGCTTGCGCAGCCGGTGTGTGGAACAGAGCGACTCATTCAAGAAGTAACTTCTGGGCGCTTTCCTTCCCTGACGCCAGCTGCGGGAGAAAGGTGAGCAGTAGGATACATTGTGTGGGAAAGGGCAAGCAGGCAGCGGCTCCGCAGCAAGGCTGGAGTTAGAGAATGGTGCATTCCCCGACTCCGGGGAATGGGGCAGGTGGGCGGAACCTCCAGCTGCCATTACTACTGGTTCTCCGAACCACCGGCCATCATCCCTACCTACTCACCCGAGCCGGTCCAAACCAGGAGCATTTCATCCCTGGGTTAGAGTTTTCGGCAAATAAAAATTGTGTTAATTTTGTGGGGACCAACATATAGTACCTGCAGGACCACATTTTGTGATATTATTTGCAATGTTAACTTCCAATGGGGCCTTGGGTTGGACTGATACTCTCTAAAGGTGTGGAGAAACTCATAGCTGAAAATGCCGGCTAGAAAGGCAGATTCTGGTGAGTGCAATGAAGGATAAATAAAATGAGGCCTCCAGAAGCAAGAAACTCAGTAGTGGATGACAGGATCCACCATTGGTCAGCCATGGAAGGTGTGCTGCATAAGCAGAAGAAAGAGAAGACAGCTTCTCGTGAAATGCAATTCCTGAGCAAACAGGAATTATTGTCTCTGTAAAAAAAGCTCTGGGAAGTAGATTAACTGTAAATTTCTATACATCATCATTCAATAGAACAGGGTTAAGGTTAGAGTTAAGATGAATGTGTATTAAGGAATTAGTGATCATGAAGAAAAGTATTAACTCTAAGACCATCCAGTTTTGTGGCTAAGCAGGATGAGAATCCAGGTTTCTTTAGGCCAGTGCATCACACTGTTTTTGCTGCCATTTCTCTGAATCTTTTACAAAGAATCAGCATTTTTTAAAATTAAACTTGCATTTCCAACCATCTTGTGACAAAATGCATCATGTTAAATGGATTACATTTTGATAAAAAAAAACATTGCTAAGAAATGATCCACTTATCTGTAATAGCTTTAGAGCAAACCCTAAATCTGCTGTTGAAATCAGGATTATATTTTCCTTTAATTTGCCATAAATTGTCAAGGAAGTTTAGTAATAAACAAATATATATTAATAATACTAAACCTACACCAGTGTAACATAAACTCATATTCAGAGTGCACAGTTCAATTCTAGACTGAAATGATTAAAGTCTAGAATTTGAGACTTATCATAATTTTTTAAGTCTATAAAAAGAAGATTGCATATATTACTGGATAGTCTAAGAATGTACAGTATATGAAATCAGATTAAAACTATGCAGAAAAGAATTGTGCAAACATGCCAATTTGGGTCCTACCAATTACCTATAAAAGAGAGAGAATGGGTTGGTGTGAAATGCAAGGACCATATATGAACTTTCTCCCTGTTACAGTTTTCCATTTCAAGCTATATTAATTTACAAATAATATAGCTTGGAATTATTATTACAATTATTATTATTTTTCTCCTTCACGAAATTTACATAAGCATAATGGAGGCATTAAAAAGACTGGAAAATTATATTTTCAATGGAAAAATGTAGGAAAGGGAACAGGATTTCACTTCCCCTCCAATCTGCCCACTATATCTACTGTGACCCTGTGCTTACAATTGTCCATAGGACTGAAGCTTGATCCAGCTTTAAAAAATCCTCTGTTGCTGGGATTTATAGGTTAACTGGATTGTGGCCTAAGCAGGTAAAAGACTAGTAAGGGCAAAACTCTTGTTTTTTCAGTCATAGTCATCAAAGAAAATATTTATCTCTAGGAAATTTTTCCTAAGAGCCAAACCAGATGTTTTACCCAGGTAAACAAGTCTTCCAACTTTTTTATGAAAAGTAACCACAGGTCCCTGCAAGAATAAGCAAAGAAGCAATAACTGCTTAACCCCTCTCCTTCCAGCTGCCTGTTGTTCTATTAAAAATGCACATCCATTCACTTTTTCATCCCTAGGAAAAAGGTACTTGTACTCATGATTTCCCTATGCAAAGAGAAAAATGACTCATCTGTAGTTAGGAAATTAAATACAAAAAAAGGGTTAAGCAGCTGTTTGGCTGCCAATGCTCATGGTTATCCTCCAAGGTTGTTTTGGTCTTTAAAAACTTGATATGTATGATCATCATGGATTCTTAACCTATAATGACTTTTGAGCCATACAAAATATAACATAAAACTGAACTAGCGGTGTAATTTTATACATTCTTTCCAGGAGGTAAGACCCAGAGAACACATCTGGACTTCTCAGTAGATTTTTGTTTATTTAGTTAGCTTATTCTTCCATTAAAAGGAATCCTGAAATAGCCTACAGCGTTACAAAATAAATCAACCTAAGAAGAACCACAGTAAAACACTATGAAACATACTGGTTATTTATAAACTCATCCTGGGTTAAAAAAAAAACTGAATTGGGATAGAAGTAACACTTATAGGTACATATTATAAGGTATATATAAATTATATAGTACTGTACTAATATACTCTTATTTATTTGGATTTGTTATACCACTCATTTCCACTATGGCTATTCCATAAATTCAAAACACGTATTAAAAACACAAGTAAAAATCATATCTGCCTGGACCAAAATAACATTCCTCAACATGCAAAAAAAGTTCAACAGGGGCTCCTATTAGAAGAAAGAATCTATTCTATTGATTTCAAAATGACAAAATCAAACAAATATATTTCCCTTCACACTCTGTTGGATCAAAAGCCAGATATTTGACTAGTATATAAACTAGTTTAAAGGTTGGTCCGACTTTTCTATTCTCACCTAACAAAACTGAATCCTCTCTTTCTGAGCTGTGATGTTTCTTTCACTGTCCTTTCACTATTACATCTTGACTATCTTGTTGTCTTCTTTCCTTGGAACATACTTTTTTTTCATACAGATGTCCTCCATCTGCCCGTTCCTTCCATGACCCAAGCCAAGGCCATTCAGCATTCCTGAGCCATGCTGCATCCCCAATTATGTACCCCCCTCCCTTTCTAGAATATCATGGACACAACTGTTATCTATACCTTGGAAACCAGAAGCGTAAATTCTCCAGGGCACCACAAAGTAGTCGTTTTGTTATCATTTAAATATGCAAGATAACATTTATCTTAGCTTCCCCTAGGAAAAGACGATTTCACGCCCAGCTCAAATCTTCCCCCTACCTTCTTCAGTCAAGAAGAAAGACGCTAAATTAAGTTTTATAAATAAGTTAGTATCGTAATAGCATTTTAGACTATCACCCCCCCCCCCCAAAAAAAAGCGACGAAGAGAGAAGAATACAAATCTAATTCAGCGCCATGAACCGCGCAGGGTGGGAGTCAGATTTGCAGGAAGAAGGGGAAAAAAGGCAACTATCCAGGGCTCCAATATCCCCCACCACAATATTTATGGATGTTGCAGTCCAACGCATTTCGAGAGGCGACGAAGGCGCGAGGAATTAGCAGAGAAAAGTTGAGAGATGCGCGCCCTCCCTCGCCCCGCCGCTCTTCCGGAAAGAAGGTCTCACCCTGACCGCAGGCGCCCCTCTGGATGGCGATGACGGGCGGCTGATGCTGGCTTTCGGAGCGCTGGCTAGCGGTCCGCAGCTGGCACAGGTTGCCGTAGCTCCTTCCATCGCTGCCACACACCGGCTCGTTCCCAGCACACACGCAGTGGCCGGCTTTCGCTCGCCTCCGCACCGTGGCCGAAGCCGCCACTCCAGGTCCCCCGGACGTCAGCACACACAACAGCCCTTCGGCACACGACGGCTCCCCGAACGGGGACCCTCCGCAAGACTCGCCTTCTTGCGCGGCACACACGGGGCAGCAGCCGCAGGAGTCGAGCGTCTGGCCGCTTCCCGCGCACTCGACGGGCACCTCCGGGCACCGCGCGCGGTCGCAGCGGTCAGGGCAAACCCGTTCTTCGTAACGTCGCCCAAAGGCTTGAGCCGAGCCGCCCGGGAGCAGGAGCAAGAAGAGGCACGGCCACCAGCCGCTGGGCGCCAAAGGCCACTGAAGGGCTTTCATAGCTTCCTCAAAAGAAGGCGCAGAAAGTTCAGCGAGCGAAACAAGCGCAACGGACCGGGACGGCGCGGCCGAAGTGAGGAGGATCCCGGAGCGCGGGGAGAGCCGGGAATTGGAAACCTTGCCCAGCAAAAGCGCGGAGAGCAACTGAGGAGGGAAGCGCTGCTTTAAAAGGAGCCGGCGCAGCCGGAGTGGTTGGATGCGCGCGTGGCTTGAGGAGCTGTCTGGGTGGAGACTTGGCGGCGTTATGCAAGGCCGGGGAAGGGAAGGAAATCTGCTGCCGCGCCAAATGGGAGTGCAAACTGCAGCAATTTCACGGAACTTCTTCCCCCCCTCCCCTTTCAGTTTAAAAAATTTTTTTTAATTAATATTTAAAGGCCTGGTTCTGTCATTTATATTAAGTGAACATACTTGCCGTAAGAATATATTATTATATACTCTTATATATTATGTACTCTAGAATATTATTGCTCTTATATATTTGTGTGTGTATGTTTTTCTTTAAACCAGGTTTTTCCTATGTAACCAAGATGTTTCTGCAAACCCGGGTTGAGTGAAATCACATTCACTACTTTCTGGGTTTTTTTTCCTTCTTTTCCTTCTGGCAGCCAGCAGATTTTGTGCTTGCCCATATGTGTGTGTGTGTGTGTATTATATGTATATATTATATGTATATAACATATATACACACATATGTATATATGTATATGTATGTATGTGTGTGTATATATATATATATACACACACATACATATATACATACATATATATACATATATACATACACACATTCACACACACACACACACACACACACACACGAAAATCTACGAATATATATATTTGTAGATTTTCACGGATACAGGTATGCAAGTCTTGGTATATTCAGGTCTTCTCCCGTGTAAGATTGAGACCACTTTGGCCAAAGTGCTCTCAATCTTACACAATATATAGTATATTATTATACAATATATTTTCTGTAATCGTTTATACCTAGTGGAACAGGCGGTATTATGGGCGTTCCGTTAACTTTGCTCTGCACTGTTTTCTATAAGTATATCATCCTATCAGCCAACCTAGAGTTCCATACTTAGCTCAGATCCATCATGCTGCCTGTGGAATGCACCATGTTGTCGTTTAACACATACACACACACACACACAAGCATTTTAAAAATCCAAGGTCCGAAGTGCTTCCAAAGTTTTCTTCCAATGCTTTTGTTCTTGGACTTCTTTCATTAAATCTTGCTACCAGATGTTATGAAATATTCACAGGGGGGAGGGAATATTTGGTTGAACTTAAAGAATATTCTCTGCACTGCACCTGCACTGGTGGCACATACAGATGTATAGCTGATCTTAAGCCCTCTGCAAATTGGATCAAAAATGCAGTTTTGAAAAATGATATGCTTATGTTTGGGAATTAACATAGTTGGCCTACTGGCGAAGGAATTGAACAGTGTTTTGACTCTGTTTGTTAGACGCAATGGTGATACCTAGGATGTCAATAAGCACAGCCTCAAAGAATGTGACCTTTCCTCATATTAGCCTACCAAATTTGCTTACCATCTGAAGCTCTCTATTTGTTTCTATGACCTACCCACTTTATATTTCAGTTTGCAAATACTCATATGAAAAATAGTTATAAGGCACCCCAAAAATATTTCTATTGGTTTATCAAAATGTTATTTTTCCAGAATATTTACATTGGTTAGCTAACATGGCCTATGCTTTTCAGAAAAGAACTGCTGTAGGCCATAATTTGAGATGCGCACTTCCAATGGAATCAGTATATTCTGTCCTAAACACAGACTTCCCGGAAAGTGTCAAATTTCTGGGACACAGGAAAGCATTCTTTTTGTCCTCAGAATACCTTCCTATGCTGCTGCTAATACATTTGCAGTATTGCTGGAATACAACCAGCCTGCTACTTAGGAGGAAAAGGTTAGGACACTTACTGACATTCAAGACTGCCTTTTCAAATGCTAAGTGAAGATACAAAGTGTTGCATATTTGTGCTCAGAAAAATAAGTTAGAATTCTTAGAATGCCAAGTGAGATTCTTCCTTATATCAAACAAGATGGTGATGCAATATTTTTCCTCTTCTGTTATAAATAGGAAATACTATGGAAAATATAGAAAATACTACTGAGGAAGACAAGCAAAGAACATCCCAGAAATCTCAGCTCGGATTTTTACTGTCCTGTAAAGCCATTGATTACCCTATGAAGATGGCAGCTGTCTGTTAGTTGCTTTTAACTGTATTTTTGTTTACAATTCATATTATTTGTAAACTTTTTGGGTGTACTTTTAGCCTACAAGGAATTATATAAATAATAAGAGAAACATAAGGAAAACCAGTGTCACTGTTTGTCAGTTTGTCTTAGAATGGGATATGAACCGTATGACTACTTTGTTACTATCTCAAGAAAAAAGAGCTGCTTTGGGCATAGGTCCAGTATTAAGGCAGGAGTGAGGTAGCTATGTATAGCTGGCCAAGTATTATTGAATCACAATTCCTGGTAGCAGGACATTTGGCCACAATAATCAGAACTTTCAGAAGTTTTAGTTCAGTTGCCAGATGTTCCTTCTTCTCTCATATTATTAAAAACAGGACTCCTTCCAATAGCATATTAAAATGCATCTGGAATCTCAAATAGGATTTTAAGGTAGCTAAAAAGACCAGCTTTACTCTGGTTGGAAGCGTACTTCCAGTTTCCTTCTTGATACTTTTTCTGTACTTTATATAGCTTAAAAGGATTCTCTCTCAATTTTCTAATTTTGGATGTTATAATACAGTATTATAGTATTTCAAAATTTTATTTGTCCAATTTAGACACTTCTTATCTCACTTGCAGAGTCTGCTATTTAACCTTTTTGAATTTTCATCTGAACTTTTAAATATGTACTACGAACGGTTGTCAATGTTTCTTGTATAAGATATGGTTTCTGAAGCCTCATTCTTCAGTATCATTCAAGGCTAATTTGCCACATATGAGGACTGTACATATGAAAACACATGTTTACAAATTGGTATATTTAATAACATACTCTGATAGCAGATCATACCAGAATGTCTTCAGCAATAGTTTTTTACAACCTAGTTTTAGCACTCAGGAATATTGTCTCTTTAAAATGTTTCTGATAATAAGATTAGTTGTACTAATGAAGCTAGGTTTTTTTAATGTTTGCTTTTTGATCAATTAAAAATATCACTTTTAAGATTTTTGGTAAATCTGAAGGGCAGAGCAAAGTTTGCAAAAATAGTTTCATTCACTGAACAATTTGTCTTTTGAAGTACACTAAATGTAGTAGTCTGATAAGATTATTATAGTTCATTGTTTATGTCAATTTATTAACAAGTGTGACATTTACAGAAAACACCACAGGTTCCAAATAAGTTAACAATTTTCTTCAATTTTATATAAAAAAGTACTGTTAAATTAAAAGTCCTGACAATTTGCCAACCACAAGCATTTCCCACACTATTGAATTACCTAAGCAGTTTGATTTTAAAGAAATCCATAAGATTGCTGCTGTGATTACAATTCACTATTGAAAACTGGTAATATTCAAAGAATAAAATAAACATGCAATGTAGAAATTGTACCAGAACCAGTAAACCTAGCACAACATCAAGGTATGGCAATACAACAAACAATCCAACTCAGTTTCTTCCACAAAATAAGTATTGTGAAAAATAAGGTCTTTCATACATTTGCTAAATCTGTTACAAGTTAAAATGTATTCTCCTGAATTAGACTAAACAGAACATATACCTTAATTCACATGTAACTGAGAAGGCAAATAAAATGTAATTTACAAACACTGCTTGTAAAATATTTAGCTTATAATTGAGAAATATAAAGGTACTGCTGTATTGGAGCAATCTGAAATAACATCATAGAAATTTGGCATTCTACTATCTTTTTAGGCCTTGTCCATTTTTATTTCAATTTTTAATATCTACAGATTTGATCCACATAACTTTCAATAAATGTAGTTAGTATATTTAATAACAGAATATATGTATTCTTGAGAGGCAAATTCTTCAGCAAATTGCCACAATTACAATAGCTGGACTTCGTGATCCAAACTGTTTATTTGATGACAAACAGAACTGTAGCTAAGTGGGAACAACAGTGAAAATTTCCTATGAGACAAACTTAATGAAACATCTGGAAAGTGATTGATTCAGTTTGTGTCAGTGATACAAAATACTTACGCCTTTTGACTTTATGTGCAAAAACAAAATAGAGTGACAAAAATGTTCTCTTTTACAAGTGTCAAATGATTCTTCTTGCAAATATAAAAGCTTTATAGATAAAGCCTGAGATCAAGATTTTGTGGGAAAGTTATATCTGGGGAAATTAATTTGGGAGCTAGAGACCATTTAGTTAAAGGCAGTTAAAAGCAGTGATGGTATTCAGTCAATTCGGACTGGTTCAGATGAACGGTAGCAGAGATCGCGGGTGGGCCAGCCCACCAGCCCAGGCGCTATGCAGTCCTATTTAGCCACGTTTTTGAGGCTGGGCGCATGCACGGAAGGCATGCGCGTGAGGAAAGCACATGCACAAAAGGCTGGGTGCATGAGTGGAAGGTGCGCACGTGTACAAAGCGAGCATGCACGTGGGTGCGAACCGGTGGTACACATATGTGAAAACCACCTCTGGTTAAAAGGACCATAAATCAAACACTTAAGCATTAGCACGGACAAATGAACCGCAAATGAAAATGTTTCAAGGTGCAGGTCAACCCAGCTCATGACTGTACAAGAGTTGGGTGTACAAAATAGGATATGCATGGAAATAAACACGTAATTGGACTTTAGTATTACTCCATACACCCTCTTTTATACATATGGCACACAGAAAGTAGGTATGGGGCGGTTTCTCTCTCTCAGCCCAACCCGTTAGCAGAGTTGTTATTATTGGGGGAAAGAGGAAGAGACAGGAGTATTAGGTAGGACAGGTTAACCACCTTGAGTTAGTTATAAAGGTAATACAAGTGGGATAAAAATCTAATAAAATAAAAGCAGGAATGTGCTGGTCACTGCTTAACTCAATGGTTCTTAAACTGTTTGGTTCAATTATTCCTCTTCCCTGTTCCAATTAATGTTACTATCCCACCCCAAAAAAAATATCCAGACTGTTTTACACAGACATCTTGGCAGCTTCAGTCCCAAACTGGATTGACTCACAAACATGCAATTGCAAATTGCTTCATTACTCTCAACTACCCCCTTTGGGGAAAATTATCCCTCCCCCCCCCCATTTAAGAACCACTGGTCTAACTGAAGTTCTCTAAGAGAATAAAAGGTTTCTTGCGCCCATTGCTACTATAATTTAAGCAAGCAAATAACAAGTATTTTAAAAATTAGAATATCTTTTAAAAGCTGTGACAATATGTACAGTCTAGTCAGCTGAGTAAAAATCTATCCTTCCTTCCTGAAATGGAGAGGGTTGTAGAATCATCCCCTTTCTATCTTTTTAGTAGATAGTAGCGGAAATTTGAAGGGAACAGCACACCTCTGCTCTTAACTTAAGGGAACATCCCTTTCAACTGATTTGAAAATTTTGGATTTTGCTCCACTAAGACATAAAAGAACATCTACCTCACTGGAATAGTGGAGATTTTTTTGCTTAAATATCTTCATTCATTCTTTAGAATTTCTCAAGCATAACTTACGCAAAATACTATACAATGGAAAATATGAGTTGCATAAAGCAGCAGCATGTGAAACTTTGGGCCTTTTGTTGATTAAACAGATTTTTTTCACTACCTATTTATAAAATAGTGCATTATCTTTTTGATCAATTATCCAGCATCAGCTTCTTAAGCCTATTATTATTGTCACTGGAACTGAACAAATATCCAGTTTGAAAATCATTATACTGGTATGCTGGAAATTGCACAAGCATTTCACCTTATACACATGCTGAACCATATCACACAAGGCTCAAAACCAGAAAAATAAATCTATCTAACCCCCAAACTTTTAACGTATCACGAAGAAAGAACCCACAGGCACTTTTAATAAATACAGTGCACAGACGTTACAGGCCACAGTTGCATGATGGAATAATTCAGTACCAATTAATAGCATGAAGCAGAGTTTGTTCAGTCTTTTACTGACCAAAATATAAAATGGGAACCAGTTACAACTCACTGAAGAGGGGAGGAGAGGGGAGATCACACAAGAGAAAACAAAATTTGGAACAATTG
Organism: Masticophis lateralis; assembly: GCA_030761175.1. Lineage (NCBI taxonomy): Eukaryota > Metazoa > Chordata > Lepidosauria > Squamata > Colubridae > Masticophis > Masticophis lateralis. The sequence continues at coordinate 59,655,670 of JAUDYJ010000005.1, read as the reverse complement.
ATTTAAATAATTACTGCAAAGCCCACTATAAAATATTTTCTTTAAACCTTTAAAAGATTTAATCATTTATGTTCCCTAGTTTTTAAAAAATCTACATAATACCTTTATTTTGGTGGTCCATCAATATCCAAATGTGCAAAAGTTACAATTTACCTTTAGGAGTGCATCAAAAATAGGCTTAATATTCAAAATAGCTGTATTATGGTAATGTAAATTTCACAGCACCAGTTTTCTGTAATTCTAAAGGATTTGGATTCTATGGAAGGGCAGTGATTTACAAAGCATTTATCAGGAGCTCCAATTAAATCAGCACATTTAGATTACCGTAAATAATCTGTGGGCCTTTCTTATAAGCTTTCTTTTCTCATAGAGATTCTCACTTATTGTACTTTAACAAATATTATATTTGTTATGAGCAGTTTTTGTGCCTTGAATACATAGATTGCTCAAATCTAAGCATTCATTGTAAGGAAAACATACCTCATTTCAGATACTGCAGCATGGTGTTTTTCTTAATATTCTTAACATGAAATAATCTTAACATGAAAAATCTCTTTGCATAGGAAAAGTGCATTACATTACCTCTACTGTTACACTCTGCAGTCCTGACAATTAAAGAACACTGTATACATAGATGCCCAAAAAAACTGCCAGTATTTTTAGAAAATAAGCCGATTTGGTTGACAATAGCCTGAATTACAAGATCATTAAGCTGTAAATTGGCTTTTAAAAAATAGCATTAAGGAGGGTTTTTTTTTTCAGTTTTGCCAAAATGATGATGAAGAGCAGCTGGTACCTTGCTTAAATAACTTTTAGATCAAGTATCATATTTCGGCCCCTTGCTATCAAAAAGATTTGTCATCAGGGTACAGAAAAAGCAAAAAGTCCGCTCTGATACACAGTGCAAGGTAGCATATAACTATTAAAACATACAAAATTTTGAATGTATGCATACACAAAGGTCAACATAAGCAACATTCTATGTTTTGTTCTTTCTATCTTTGGCTAAAAGTCTGAGAAAGGAAATTCAAGGACCAAAACAATTCTTAATTTTCCAGACTCTTCCCCATCATTACACATCACTAACTGGAAGGCTTGCATCATCAAGATCCACTGGATCAGGATCCTGTTCCTGAGTGCCATTTTTATTTTGAGGTTCCAATAGGGCCTGCAGAGTCACTTTGGAAGTTGAGTTTCTTGAAGGGACAGCCTGGATCTTGAAGCTCCCTGGTTTGGCCGTGGTAAAAGATTCATGAAATCTTCGCTTCTCCAAGACAAGGGGTTTGCTGTTAAGGGTTTGGACCAAAGTGGGGCGGTGAGTGGTTGTGGAATGTGAGGTGGCTGCTGCTGTTTTTGCAAGACAGCTGGATTCTGAGCAGCTGGAATGCTCCTGTAAAAGACAAGTAATTATCTAATTAAGTTGGTCATTTACTCCATGTTAATTACTCAAATCAGAACTATGTCACTGAAATAATGAAAAGGGAAATACAAAGCAAGGCATAAGAGCACAAAGCAGAAGCTTCTCCGATGCAGCACAATGTTAAGACTGTGAGCATACAGCATTGTGAAACAGCAAGCTGAAACAGCCAAGACAAATCCCTAAATCTAGTGCGATATCGTTTAATTCTGACAGTGCAATTGCACCGAGTTATTATGCCCAATGCTATCAATCTCCCAGTGGAACAGATTTCCCCCTTACTTGCCTCATGCCCATTGTGAGCATACCACCGGCAACATTTTGAAGAAACGGTCGATTTTGAGAATTTGCAAATAGGATTAAATATTTTTTTGAAATCTAATCCTAAAAGAATTTCAAGAAACTAATCTCATAAATTCATGCAAGTGTATTCACTTGTAAAAAAGAAGTATAATTAAATTCTTAAAATTTTATGTGAATTAAACTTCCACTGTTAAGGCGCTTTATCTTTTTGTTCACTGTGCTTTATTCTTTTGTTATTTGTTCTATGAAACCGTAGTAATATCTGATTTTGCTGGTCAATATTTCCAGAAAGTAATATAATCTGTTATGTAGTTTGGATTTTTCTATATTGTACTCTACAATGTAGCTATTGTTTTGGTAGTGAACTATTTGTTCTATTCAGTATTTTTCATACTTATTAAATATGATCATACCATTATTGAGTTCTGCATTTTAATACTATGCTTAATGAAAACTGCAGAATATAATTTCTACAATAAGCAAGAAACATCAAAGAATATTGTCCAGACTTTGCTAGGCTGCAAATATTACCAATTAATTTGAAAACTGAGAAAAATTTTTTTGAAGAGTATTGAATAATATCAATAGTTCATCAACTAAAATCAAAGAGAAAGGTATGCTGAGAATTGGCAACTGTAACTTATCCTGTATTGGAGCAGTTGGGAATTTCATCTAAAATTATATCAGAATATGAAGCTTCTTAATGAAAGATCATAAGACCATAGCAGTCTACCTGTCTGTTCCAGAAATGTTATTCATTTCCTGCCACATTTTGGAATTAGTGTTCCAATGTTCTACATCTATTTATCAATCAACCTAAAATGGAAGCTTCTGACAATCTGAAAATTCTAATATTTACATTAGACCAACAACATTCTAGAATGTGCTTCTACTTTAAGCTATATTGTGCCTCATCACATATTAATACTTCTATGAACAAAATATCTCTTATTTTGAATTGTAGGCTTAATAGAAAATTTTCCATTTCTATTACACAATCATTAGCTGGAGAATGTAGCTGCTTAGCTAGATTCAGAATTAGCTTGGTCAACAAACTTTTATAATGATCAGCAGATTATCCAGATAGCAGATTAAACAGTGAACAGGTCTAGAAACGTTTATAGGAATCATCTAAATGAAAGAAGATAAAGAAGAAATTTAAAAGTGATCAGAAATAAATATGTTTAACACAAATTTGATTGTGTAAAATAATTTCCAAATACAAACTTCTTTTCTAAAGTGAATACTATATAAATATTTCTATAACATTTTTAAACTGAACCCAAGCAAGATTTGTGCTGCAGCAGCATTTCAAATATTTCAATTTGTAGTTTTGTGATGAGATACAAATTTTGTGATTAGAATGTAAAAGACTTATATTCATTATTTTGATTAACCATAGGTTAGTTAATCAAACTAATGCAAGCTATAACAACCTCTGCATCTTGACTAATGAACCCATGCATATATAATGTAAAAACCATGCAGGTTGATCAGTTATGTTTTTCTTAGTGTGCATACATATGTGCACACATTTTAACTATTAGGTTCTGAGTGGCTTTTACTTAGTTGTGTTTTAAAATGATTAAATTCAAATATGAACTCTCATGCAAATTAGGCCAAACGTAGTTTCTGTCTCCATGTATTTGATACTAGAGCTTTTCTTCTCAATGAAAGAAACAGAGATTTCAGCAAGTGAATATTTGCCATTTTGAAAAATAGATTTTATTTAGAAAGACCAAATTTATTAGCCAATGGAGAATGTTTCAGAAGTTAGTAATTTCATGGTGATAATGATCAACAGAAGAAACCACAAGATTAAGTTCATCATTTTATATAATGTTAATAAATGTTTTGGATTTCAGCCCTCTGATGAAATGGCAGGTTTACATGAGAGCCCACATACGTGCTGCATTCACCAGTTCTTGATGTATACCTCTGTATACAAGGATTCGACAGCCTTCTGGCCTGCCGCATCTGGAACACAGTGCAAAGCTAAGATTAGAGTAACCTAAACTGAGAAGAGGAAGGGAGGAAGAGAAGAAAGGACAGGGAAAGAAAAGAACTGCTGATAGCCACTAGTAGAGTTATCCCACCACAAAAATTGAAAACACACCAAAGACACAAAGGAATACCCATTCCCAATAACCTTTCTATCAGCCAGAATGCATTCATTCCCAGAGAGAGCTTCTAAAGGATTGTGACAATTAATTAGATTGTTCAATTTTTGCAAAAAAAAAAAAAAAAAGTGAAATTTGGTGTAAGAAACACAATTGTTTTAATATCACCATACTGTATACAAGCTAGAATAAACTTCTAGTATATTGACAGAAATAAAAACAATATTGCTATAAATGAATAGCTAAGAATAGCTTTAAAAAAGAATCACCACAGCACTACATTATAACAATTATATACTCAGTAGTATAAACATATGTTGGATTGAAAAAAATATGCCATCTATGGAACAACTACATAATTACTGACACTTATAACAAACAATTTGGCAATGTTACCCATTGTAATACCAGCTGTTCAAAAAAGAAACCTAGAATCTTTTTGAATTATAAACTCTGTGCCAAGAGGACTAAATGTTTCAAAGGATTCTACTCTAAGGTGCTTTAAATCAGTTTAGGGATGTCTCAAGCACAAAATTCAGAAACGATCATATAAATTCAAAAATTTCATTGTGGTCAAATTAAGAGAAGAGAGTTTAACGTCTAAATATTAAGATAACACAGAAAGACATAAATAGTTTTTTTTAAAGATTAGCATTAAATCAAAAATGTAATAGTCTATGCAAGTTGTAATGCATGCAAATGTGTTACCCCAGATCTAAGAAAGGTTTGACTGATAAAAGAGTATGCACAGTACTGATTATTGTTCAAGTGTCATAATTTAAGCTGTTTAAAAACATACGGAAGCTGCTGATCTTCCAGGTCCCCGTTGGGCTACTATTGCACCAGAAATTGCTTTAATCCAACTATGCATGTCTTCTGGACTATCGGCCTAAAATAAGAATATAAAACTTTTGTGGAATTTCAGTTTTAGATGTAAAAGTATTTTAACTATACAATGTAAGAATATGTCAAACATTTTCCTCATGAACAGATTTAAAACATTTAATCTAGACTAAAAGAAAGACTTTTTCATGAAAAACATGAGGATTTACTACAATAGTGTATTTAAAGCACAGTTCATGACATCACGGTCACTATTTTGGAAATAGTTATATTAAGCCATTTTCTACTTCCTGTAAAGAAAAATCCTGGCAGGTGACCATAGCTATTTTCAGATATTTTTCAATGAATAGAGATATGAAAAGCCCATTAATAATTATTACAATTTCCTTGTTACCAACCTAACTACTGAAGAGGATTCATCGGTATGTAATTTAACCTCAATATGCACTGAAATTATGTGAATAATTTATAATGTTCTAAAAAAGGAACAAAAGAAAAAGAAAAAGAAAACTTCAGTGGGAAAAAGAAAAAAAGCTTTATAAAACTCAAGTAATTATAATGAAAAGGATAACACTGCCAGGCATAAAAAAAATCTTAGAAAATCTTAGAAACAAACCAACAGACCACTTGACATGGCATCACCACAGCATACAGTCCAATTAAAACCCTACAAAACATCTTATATAAACCAAGAGACCTAGTAGTCGAAAGAAAGAAAGAAAGAAAGAAAGAAAGAAAGAAAGAAAGAAAGAAAGAAAGAAAGAAAGAAAGAAAGAAAGAAAGAAAGAAAATAAACCAGGAGTCATCACATGCAGTGGACTGCAATAGCCACTATGTAGGACAGGCAGGCAAAGATTAGTAGAGCACATCTATAAATACCAGCTACAAGCAGGAAGATATGATGAAAACTAAAACCTACAATACATGGGACAGACTCAACTATAGTTTCAACTGGGAAACTATGAATATCCTAGATCAAGCTAAATCCAAAAATGCTGGGGAATACTTGGTTGCTTGGCATTGAGACAAATCATCCATCAATAGACACATAAACCACATTTTCACACCATCCAAAAGAGATAATTAAAAAGCTAAGAAGGAAACAAAAAGACCAAGAACCCATCCTTTCCAGCAACCAACATCTAGATAAATTAATATCACAGATAATCAAGCAAAAAATAACAGCCTAAGCAAGGAACTGCACCAAGGAGAAACCAATCAACACTGGCAGAACAAGATATTCTAAATAAACAGGGAGCAAATTCCACACTTATTTGTACTAAAGATATTACCTAATAAAATATCTGCAAACAACTGTTCAGCAAGTACCAACCCTGAGCTCCACATATTCTCTTCTATTAGTATAGCACACCACTGGAAAAAATCCTCTTAGCAGGCTTTTTAAGAAGTTAATCAAAGCATTTCACTAAACCAATTATGTCACTCTAAAATACAGAAAATCTAACCTGAGAATGAGAATCATTCAGTTCTACCGTACTACTGAGATATTTGTTACCAGTTGGTGGATAACACAGCTCCACAGGACCTTCCTTGATATTTATGAAGCTCACTGCCCTGATCAAACAAAATTTTTAATAAATCGTAAATCATGATTAGACATATGGCTTATTGGGTCTTCAGTTTCTTAAACCTCCTTTAAAAAGTCATGGATATTTGCAATCAAATGTTTTGCAAGTTGGATGGCTAATTGGTTGTGGTAGAAAGCAATCTTCCCAGGTTATCTTCTGATAAATGGATATTTTATTGCTAGTCACCAAAATAGCTATTTTGTGAATAGATAGATTTCCTCACAATAGACATTTTGTGAAAATACCTACTAAATGCTCTCAACTTCAGATGTTCCCACTAATACTCTGCAAATTGGGAGCCCTTAGTTCATGTCTTTTTAGTTGCAAAATTAAATTAGTTGTGGATATATATTTGAAAGGAAATGGAGTCTGTTATCTTACATAAAGTAGAAGACTTACTTGTACATAAAATGTTCGAGAAGTTGTTACAATTTCAAAAAGATTGTCTCTCATCATAATATCACTGAAAAACACAAAAATGTAAATGTACATATTGTTAAAATCAAATTCTAGCTTATGTATCTGACACAGAAAAATGCATTCTATACAGTTTTAAAGTATCTGCTTTGAAAGTAATTAAATTACATGGAGGTAGTTCTCATTTAATTATCACTATTAAAACCAGCAACTTTAAGCAAAGCAATCGCCAACGAAACTGCTAGTGTGCTTATTATGTTATTTTGGCTTCTCTTTGCTTTAGGACCTGCAAAGACATAAATGCAAGGACTGATCACAAAACTATTTTTTTCACCAGCACTGTAACTGTAAATAGTTGTTAAATGAGGACCACCTGCACTATATAGATAATCCTTCATTTATGACAATTGGGAAGTTCCATTGCTAAGACAGTTGTTATACCTGATTAGTGGACTTTTTTTTGCTAGTTTGTTAAACAAATTACTCTAGCTCTTAAGTGAATCACATATTGTTAACTGAATCCAGTTTCTCCCATTGACTTTGCTTGTCAGAGCTGGCTGGAAAGGTCACAAATGATGATCATGTGACCCCAGGACACTGCAGTCATTATAAATACATGCTGGTTGCCAAGAGCCAAAATTCTGATCACATGACTGTGGGAATGCTGTGACAATTGTAAGTGGGAGGACCAGTCATAAGTCACTTTTTTCAGTGCCATTGTAACTTTGAACAATCACTACAAATGGTTGTAATTCGAGAACTACCTGTATTCTACACTATAGCATGTAATATACTCTTACCTCCCTTCTTCTACCACCAGCTCAAAGCAGCTACATTATTAAGACTCTAGATAAGCAAGTTATAGCCACTGTATTTGAAGTTATGACCAGACTGGCTAGTGTTTAGATTATACGTAGATTATTATCATCTTTTTGGCACAACCTCCATAAGAGTGATAATCAGACAAAGGCAAAGCTAAGACATATACCTGTACTTCCAGATTTACCAGGATTTACTGTCTCCTTCTTTTAAAACTCAAGGCAAACATGCCCACTGCTGAATCTTAACCTAAGCTTACTCCTCAAATTAAACAAAGCAAACATGGAATAAAAATACATAAAAGATGTCCTAAGAAACTTTATAATGCCACAAAAGAATCACCTGGTAACTTAATGAACTGCATGCTTTGATGTATTATTTGTGTTTATAGCTAGGAAATCTTTAGGAAAGAGTTTATTTAGCCTCTGACTGATTATACCTTATTTTACAAAGGCATTATTTGAAATATCCTGCATAATGCAATCAACCCTTTCAAAATAATATATCTGATATATCCTCCGACTTTCATCCATTCTTCTACCCAAATGCATTACATAAGAACGTAAGCGGTTCCCTGATGAATGTCACCTCTGGCCATTTAGTCCAGCAGACTATTTTCACTGCGACCAACCAACAGCACAAAGAAGACTACTAGTCCTCCAGCAGATGGCTTTCAGAAGCAGTCAAACTACTATCAAAGCTAATACTCACTGTTCCTCCTGACTTTCATGAATTGATTCAACCCCTTTTTTAAAGCCAGCGTAGCATTTTTGGTACCAAATACATCATTTTATACCTGCTCACATTGAATGTCATTTGCCATTTTGATATTCACTCCATTAATTTGCAGACATCCTTTCGAGCTCTTGATAGTCCTTTACTACTCTGAAAAATTTAATATCATCAGCAAATTTGGCTCCTATACTAGTTAGACTTAATTCCAGACAATTTTAAATGTGTTAAAAAGCATCAGTCCTTTCAAGTCATGTTCAAGGTGACTATTTCTCTGCAGTTTTTTTGAAAAGCACTCCTTGGAAATGAGTTGCTTTTGTCTTCTGATTTTTTTTAAAACTGCCCAATCTAATCATATTATTACTTGATCATAAAGCAAGTTAAATACATTAAATGATGATGAGAAATAGAGTGACCAGGTTTCTTACTACAATTACATATGATTTGATACCTTTACAATTCTCACCTTTGTTTACATTCTTGGACTTTGTGAACTTCTTTCAGTGGTATAATCCGAAGAGGCTCCTTATCCTGAAAAATTAGAATCATTAAAATTTTAGCAAGTAAATAGCAAAAATATGTGTTGTACAAACCTGTTTTGAAGGGAAAAAAGCCAAATAGAAAATTTATTGACAAAATAAAAGCTATATGGACACATTTTCTACGTGAGTTTGGTTAACAGAAATAACTCAGTTTCTTCCATTCCAGGTTGATTCCCTAGAGAAAGGAGGAGCCCAGAAAGAATTGAATTAGCCAGTTAATATCTTAACAAAAGGAAACTGAACAGTTTATTTCAGTATTCCACAATTAACATTCTGTAAAAATAATACAGGTAGTCCTTATTTAGTGACTGCAATTGCGGACCAGCAACTTAATTTTAAACAAAGCAATTCTTAAGTTAAAAAAAAAAGTGACAGCAATTGTACTTTTGATTTTACTTCGGCATTGACTCCAAAGTGATAAGTAAGCCCAAACAACAAGAAAAGTTTCTGAAACTTGACTCATAAGAAACTGCGTAAAAGAGTAAATCTTATAGCCCTTTTTCTCCACTACTCTGGCCTTTGGAATGTTCACCCTGGTGGTGGTATAATTAGCAAGAAGACAATGTTTCTTAAATGTTTTTCCCCACCCTCCCAAAGTCACCCAGCATTCTTTTATCATGCTGCCTCTTCCTTCAGGAGCTGAAAACCCTTCCTGCTGAAATCCCAAGCAGCATTTTCAGCCTCTAAATGATGAGATACTTGTGCATGGCCTGCAAAAGGCCTCCCAAGAAATTCCCTACCCACCTAAGGCAACCTATGATCCTCATCTTATCTATGCTGCCTCCCTGCTCAGAAGCTAAAACTCTAGCTTAGATTTTGGCTCCTTCTCGTCTCTAGATGGTTGAAAGAGCTGCCTGCCAAAGAACATCAAGTCTCTTTTCTGCACATTACTCCACCCTGAAGTTCAGGCCGCCTGTTCTTGCATTCCTACACAAAGGTGCAGAGGGAACATCTTTGGTGGGGTGCAAGAACAGACCTCTGATCTTCAGGATCTGAGCTCTGTTTTTCTATCCCACTAGAGGAGTTTAGTTCCCCTCAGCAGGCAACTCTTCCAGCCAGCCCCCAGAAACCTCCTCATGGGGAATCCTCTTAGCAAATGGATGCAGAAGTTTATAATCTTCCTTCCCACTCCTCCATTGACTTTCTGGGAAGACAGCAATGACATGATCACAGGGTGCTTTTCAACCTATCGTAAGTATGAACATAACTAGGGGGGGGAGGTATGGTGTTACATTTTATGACGGACTAAAGTGCTTTACAAGCCATCAAGCACCTTTTCCAAGGCCACTGTAACTTCAAACCAATGTTAAACAATGGGTGGCTATGTCCAGGACTACCTATAGTGAAAAACTGATTAGGATGTTGTCAATTTCAGGCAGTAGCTGAATAGCAGGGAGTATTCTAATCAACTAATTAAGGTCACAAAAAGCAGAACTTGTGGCTTGCAATTTTTAGGGCCATGCTGCACTCTGGAAGAAAGCAGCTCAGGAAAAGGTTACTTATTTAGGCAATCTCTCCGCTCTGACAGAAAAAGGGGTGGGGGGAGGTCAAAATTACTTTTTCATTACTGTCACAACTGCAAATGGATGCTGTCTCTGGCAGTTATTAAACAATGTATTATGGTTACAAAGTGGTATTACACTATAATCATCTTCCTCCTTCTTTATTACTTTATAGATAATATAGTAATGTTTTATTGGGAATTACTTACATTCACCAAAATTAGATGCCTACTATTGCAAAACTTTGCTTATATTAAAAGACCTTTTAAAATAATCTAGTCATACTGGTAGTACACATATTAAAAACATTGTATCACTCAAATGTAGTAAAATAATACTCCAAGGAGTTTGTTTAATACAGTAATCTAATTCAGCCATAAAACTAAACTACGGTGATTGATAATTGCTTGAGTACTTGCATGTTCCCATTCATTTCTTTTATCTTTTATTTCTTTCTTTATTGTGTACAAAACTGAAATGTAACTAAGCAGAACTAAGATTCGAAGCAGGAATGGGAGACCTGAAGAACACTTCAAGTATCATTTCAGGGAAACCTTCAGGATATAAGTTCTCACTTTCACTGTAGAGAAAAAAACTAGGATCTTTTCCATATAGAATAGAGATAATACAATTTTATAATTTACTTGTCTTGAGGAGGGGTTTACACATATAGTTTTCTGTTTTTTCCCAACCACATAGAGAGAAGGGAGCCTATGAGCTTAATAATATCTTAAAGATGTAGAATTACAATCTATTGGTCTCTTTAAAGTAACAGGGCAATCTATAATTTTAAAGGACAAATGTTATTTAAATGTTTAGGCACTATAAAATATAAACACTGTGATTTTTGGAGAGACACTATTGTGCCAAACAGCTAGATTTCAGAAAGATCTGAGCACATAATTTTCAAATGTGCCAAACAGAGAATTACAATCTATATAGAGCTCCCAAAAGATGTCTTGGATGTAGAAAAATTACATAATTTCTGAAGATGAACAAAGCCTTCAGTCAAGTTGACTAAGATGTTTTCTTGACAGAAGTAGCAGCCTTTTTCAGGGTAGTTATAAGGATTTCTTGGTAGTTTTCCATCTAAGTATTAAGCAGGACTAACCCTACTTCACTTTTTAGCTAAATATCATGGTCAAACAAGTTGGCTGGGCCTACCTACTGAATTTCTGAACCCACCCAGCTATGTGATGTTACCATATGATTTCTCAGAGTAACCTCTCTTCAAAATGTGCCATCCCTTGACATCAAGACTTTGCCCTGATGTATTTTAGAGAAACAGAATAAAAATGAACTTAGTTTGTCGTAAGTATATTTTAATTACAATAATAAATTATTATACATGCTTAATCAGAAAATATATAAATCAAAGTATTAGCCTGGTGGTTTAAATTAACAAGGACAAGGCACAAATAATTTAAAAAGAGTACACTTGTAATTGCTGTAATTACTTTTGGTTATCCATTCACAATTAACTAATCTGGCCAAATATCACATCATTTTTTTACAAAGTGGAAATTAAAACTATGATAATTAGCCATATTAAATTTCTGACCATGTTGAGTGATGAATGGAAATATGGATTTGAAGAATATTAATGTATTCAGATTCTGATCAAATGTTAATTCTTGTGTAAGCAATAAGTATTTCAGGATTTCTGAAAACTTTACAGCACTAAAAAAGAACACATGAACATATTTGAAAACATAATAATTTGTGACAGAATAAAAGACTGCATAAATGTATTAATTTTTACATTGTTTTCTTTCATGTAATATGGTTCAAAAGGTATGTATTGATCTTTTTCTCAAACTGGCAAACTATAATCTTTCAAAACCTTCTCTGGGCGCCATCATGTGGTTGCTGTAAGGAAAGCAAGTGCACACTGTTAACTCCAAATGAAGTTAACATGGTAAAAGGACACTTCAGAAACATTTCATATTTCAAGAGCAAATATGTTCATCTATTTTTTCAGATATTAACTGCCAGAAATGTGACAATTACATCTTCAGGAATAGTAAGTAGTGGCATTTATTTATTTTTCTTTTATCATAATGCTTCACTCTGATCAAGATCCTGCTGGAATTATGAAATTATGTTGTGTTGTGTTTTAGTATAACAATTTCAGAAATGGAATACTTCTTGAAGTTCTGTTGGTTATTAAAAAGTATATGCAACTTGACAGTTTTGAACATCTTCACTGAAATCCTACATACTTTCCTAGGAATAAATATTTGCAGGATTGTTTCCAAGTACACTTAATACCGGTAATTGTTAATTCATTCTGTAGCCCACTGACACTATAGTCCAGTAGTGTCATATATAGGAAGAACTAATCAACTGTGAAATTTCTTAATTTTCATATTTTTTTCATGCATCCTGTTTAAACAACAAAGAACGCTTAAGAGCTAGCAGCAAACCTGAACCTAGTACCTCTCATACAAGATTCAAGGTGTCAGCTCTTCATGGGAGTCTAGACAGGAAACCAAAACCATAAGTATTCATATTACTTTCATTGTAAGAATCTTGCAAGTATGAAAGCATTTTCTTCCCCCTTTGATTTTATTTTCCAGAAAACTAATAGGGTTCCTTCAGAGACATTCTTCCCCTTCACTCCTCCTGAGATACTGATACTTCTTATCAGACTGTTCTCTAGGCTTTAGCTCTTCCTCCTTCCAAGGTTATTCTCACATCCCATAACACAAGGTGACGAGGAAATCATTTTAAAACAACTGAAATTTATTCTTGACATATTTATAATTTATTAAATATTTTCAATTATTTTTCTAACATAATACTTAGCAACATAAACATATAAGCTTCTGCTTGTTAAAAATTTGCCTGTTAAGAGTTTTAAACAGTTTTAATCTATGAAGATAAAGAACAAATTAAAATGTTATCATTAGCTTATTTCTTTCAATAGTGAGTGTACATATGCAGTACTTGATATTTGGAAAATATTTTTTCTCACATGGAAGGGTATGCGAATTGCTTTGCATGATCCCATCTATATCCAAGCATTTTCTGGGATATACTGGTAATAGCATAATAAAGGCTTCTAAATCTCAGGAGATTATAATCCACAAGATAACTCATATATGGTCAGCAAATTTCATAAAGAAAGACATAATTCCCGACATTAAGTTAAAAGCAATCTGAGAGTTTATTTTAAAAAAAAATGAAGCTAAGCACCTGTATGGAATGGGCAGTGAAATCAATGAAGAAAGTAAAATAGCATTTTAAGGGGAAGTTCAATGTTGTACACATATTTAATTTAATGTATTTGGTTTAAATAAAATTTTAGAGTCTTAAAATTGTTTTTTCCAAAGAACAGTGCAAAAGCTTGAGGGCAGAACAGGGCAGTCCATGATTTGCCCACTATGTCCTTACAATCTTCAGCAGAAAGGGTTAGCATGCTTGTGCATATGGGGGCACCCTTATCCATTATAATAGTAGCAATAACAAAATTCCCACAATAAAGCCAAAATTATATTTTACTAAAATGGAATAGCCCATATATTCTAGAGTTGGATCTCTTGTTGTGTTCGCAGATTGTACCCCTACTGAAGCACAAATGTCAGTTCCGATGCATTAATGCATAAAGACAAAAAACAAGAAAACTTCAAGGAATCAGCTGTAACACCCCCACAACAGAAGCAGAGAGACACAATTGATCCACCTTGATATTATGGTGCTGGATATTCTCTTACCAATGGTGGATGAGACACAATCTGAATCATGAAACCCCCTTTCTGAGATGCTCCTTAATTATTAGCCAATTTAGGCCATTCTTCCACCTTCAGGTGACAAAATGAAGGTTGAAATATGTTCCCCCTTGATAGAAAGAAAGGGTCAATTGTAAGATTACTGAATCAGAGTTCCAACCCTGCTGAAAAACCATTACATTCTGAGAGCCTATAAGGAGAAGTCAATGAAGTGTCTCCTTCAAAAAAATGATGAGTTGATTTTGTTTTGTATTTTATTCTCATTGATAAAATATAATAAATATATTTAACCAAAAAAAAAAGTAAGTTGATGCAACCATGAAGGAATAACCAGGAATACTCTGCAATGACTAAAAGGCATGTTCCTACTTTAAAATCTCAAACCCTCTCGCTGTCATTTCTTCAGGCAAACTTTATACCACTATTGAATAATATTCATACGCTCAGGCAGAAAACTTCTCCACCTGTTATACTTCCCTATCGCCCACATAGTTCTGATACTGCAGACCTTTTTTTTGTTGTTGTTATCATGCTGGATTCTTCTCACCCTAAATATCTAAACAGAGGGTAGGATGAATAAGAATAATTTTAGAAATCTATTTTTTAAAGTGTTAATTCCTCATCAGGGCCTGAAGCATGTTTCAAAGGAAAACTGTAAAACAGGTCCTTTTTCTGTTGTAAGGACAATTATGCAAAGCTAATCTACAAACTCTTAGCCACTGGAGATAATAGGAAGACCAATCTACATGACAATGCTATCTACACTGAAAAAAATTGATTATTTCTCATCTAAAGCAGACGTTCCCAACCCCCGATCCATGGGGGTGGCACCACACCGTTGCATGCCAGAAACCAGCCTGCACAAACAAGCGAAGCCCCATCCACAGGATGCAGGCAGCATGCGAAACCACACACCTCCAGTCTGCAGAAAACCTTTCTCCTCAGAACTGGTCCCTGGTGCCCAAAAGGCCGGGGGCTGCTCATCTAGGGTACCTCTTTATACTCTATCAAGAAATCTTCTAAAAATAGAAACACTAGTCTACAAATAATTATTAGACTTTATTGCTACTTATGTCTTTTGAGAATAAAGCTGATCAAGACCAAATAAAGCTCAAACAGAAACTAAAAGGATAAAACAGCAACAATTAAAAAAAGCCAGCCATGTTAACAAGTGTACATTTTTTCATGCTTAACTTTACAAACTGTCATTATCAATTGTTACAAGATAAATTATGTTTGAGAATATTTTTCTATTTAAAATATGAAAAATATAATACAATATACAGAATATTCAACAATAAATATAAGGCATGAGTGAATCAAAAAGTATATAATTCTCTGTTCAGTTATAAATCAACATTGCATACAACATTGTTCAGAAAGTATATTAAAATATATTATTAATACCAAAAAGATTACATCTGCTGTTTTCTTATTTGAAAATGTTTCAATGTTTTAAATTAACAAGAGTGGTTGTCTATAATACGAAAAAACTAGAGATAAGGGGAATGGCATTTTTCTAATATTCTAAAATTCCCGACATTAAGTTAAAAGCAATCTGAGAGTTTATTTTAAAAATGAGTTGTAAAATATCTTTTACAACTGCATTCCATCTATTTTTAAGAAAACCACCACTATAAACCATCCTTATTATTTCTGGTTCCATTATCTCTGGTAAGTAAATATAGATCAGGATTTATTATCTGCTGTAAAGGATTTCATATAACTACAGTTTTGGTGTGTGTTTCTGTTTGGAGGAGAACTTCCTTTTGAAGTATTTTTTTTTTTTTTTGTATATTTTACATGTGTGCAATATAAGGAATAGTCTTCTAGATATGGCGATACATAAAATGTTATGTTCACCACGTGACAAGGATTCAGGAGAGACCTGGGCAAACATTAACACACACCTAAGAATTCTTCTGTTATTTGGGGATTAGGCAGAAAGTAATCGGTTCAGAGAAGAAGCATTAAAAAAGCAAATGAAAAGATATTTGCCCTAAAAGGCTAAAGGATAAATTGGGCTCTAAAACAAAACTAATCCAGTTGCTGAAATTTCTGTTACTTAATATCTGTTTCTTTTAACATATCTTCCTGACTTTATTTTCTCAAAGTTGCTCATTTTGTTTTAATTATCCATTGGCACCCTTGAAATAAGAAAGGGTATCTATATAATACAATTCTAAAAATTGCCATTATGTTCATACTAGGATAGATAAATATAACAACTGTTTTTAATTATTCATCTTTAATTCAAAATGAAATCAATGTGCATAACAGAAAAAGAAATAAAGTACATACATTATCTCTCTGTGTTTAGTTATTAAAAATTCAAGTTTTCCTCCAGTTTATATTTTAGAAACATGACTTATTCACTACTAAATACTTATTCAGAGCACTAGATTATGTATGGAAAGTGATAATCCTATTATTAATTACACATTAAAACTGTCAATAGCATCATTATATTGGAATCTAACTATTGCTCCATTCACTATAATTAGAACCATCAAGAGTCCACTAAGTAAAGGCAATGGATACAAAGGCAATTATGTTCTAAATTCTGTTTCTAAAAACTTATTTTTCTATCAAAATAATGGAAACAAAGCAATTATGCATTAACACACTTGGTCAAAATATTTCCTCTGAAGTTTTGCTTAATCAAATGGATATAAATGGATACCTACCAGTTCTGATTTAAAATAGCCAATTGAGTTTTCATCAAGCTGGAAATACCTTCTTTTCCAGTTCTTCATCTATGTATACAAACAAAAATGTAGTAACTTAAATATATTTTAAAGAAACATGTTATTTTTTATTTATTCATTGTTTATTCACTGAGTTTTAGGCTATCAAGACTACATGTTGTTTTTCTCATATACATATACTATGCAATATTCAGGTCTAGTTCCTTACATTAAAAACATTTTTCTGATTCAATGTGAGTATAAGCGATGATGTTCCCACTGGGCTCAGAAACTGCATAAGTTTATAGTATTCATTAGATGAAAATGGATCTAAATGGGCAGGAAAAGCTGAATGTCCAATATGCAACAAGAGCAACCAGAAAAAAGATAGCAATTCATTCTTTAGTTGATTGTAAGTTCTTTACAACTTGCCCTCCTTCACGAGAAGAGAAAACCCAAAACAAATTGTTTGCTGAATCAACACCCAATTCCCCAGCCAGTATGGCCATTGCTAAGAATCCAAAGAGTGGAATGCTAGAGTCCCCAAACTGGGAAACAGTGGCTGATCAGTTCAGTGCTCAGGCAGGAAAGACGTCTTCATATTCAGTAACAGGTAACAGTAACTGGTCATCTGCAGCAGCTGTTGCTAGTACTTTCAAGTACTTTTTAGGCTCTAATTTGGCATCACATAGAAGTAAAATTGAGGACTTCTTTATATAACAGGTACTCCTCAACTACAATTGACTACAATTGAGCCCAAAATTCATGCTGTTAAGTGAGAAATTTGTTAAGTGAATTTTACTCCATTTTATGACTTTTCTTGCCACAGTTGTTAAGTGAATCACTGAAGTTGTTGCATTAGTAACATGGTTGTGAACCTGGCTTCCTCAATGACTTTGCTTGTCAGAATGTTGCAAAAGTGGATCACATGACCCCAGGACACTGCAACAGTCATAAATATAAAACAGTTGTCAAGAATTCAAATGTAAATCACATGACTATGGGGATGCTGCAATGGTCGTAAGTGTGAAAATGGCCATAAATCACTTTTTTCAATGCCACTGTAATTTTGAACAGTCAGTAAAACAACTGTTGTAAGTCGAGGACTTCTCATACACTGTTGTCAAAATTCTTAATGTGGCAAAATTTCCATACAGGAATTACATTATATTATACACAAAAATTTATGATGCATACTGCTGTACACTATGCAGTTCCACATTTGGTTAGATAATATGCTGATAATATGTACTAAAAATTCATTATAATTTCAAGTGAATTATCTATGGTCCTATTTTCACATCCAGTACATATTACAATAAGCAGTCCTGTTATGTTGTGGCTCCGTTGCCTGAGCCTGCGTCATCAGCAGGGGAGGACTCTGAGAGTGAGGGAGAGGTGGCAAGGCCTCCTTCTCCAGGACTCTCCTCTCTGGCAATGCCTCCGGAGGACACCGAAGGGCAGGAGATAGGCCCAGAGCCAAGCTCGTCCCCGCAGCCACAGGAGGACATTGATGAGAGGAGTAAGTTTTGGTTGGACCCTCGCCAGCATCGGAGAGACAGGAGAGCCCAGCAGAGGAAAAGGCGTGGTCGTGATTAGCTGGTGGACCACGCCTCCCAGACTATATAAGAGAGGGATTGTAGCCGTATCTTTGTGACGAACAAAACAAAGATTCATGGATCCCGGTTTTGAATCGGGCCTGCATCTCAGCTTTGGTGGTGTGTATGTGACTGACCTATTAATAAAGACGTTGGCAAGCAACTGCAGATTGCTGCCGACCTTTGTTATCAGCTTACTTGGTTGCCTGCCAGTTCATTAGACTCTGATTGTCTGAGGGGAGGTTATTTCTGGGCAGGGGCCAGAACATGTTATCAAAATAGAGTATTGTTCACATGCCTGAAGAAGTAGAATATGAGTTGAATCAATATCAATATCAAAAATACCTGAAACAAAGCCCTGAATTTGAAAAAGCCACTGCAGGTAAACAACTTAGTTGAAATAATTCTAAGAACCTTTCTTCAAGAACAGTTGCCAAAACACATGTAGCTAATAGTAGCAAATAGTGTACTAATTTTTTTTTTCTTTTCTGAACCTTTTACCTCCAATGAACATTCTTTCTTTAGCGTTTTAGGGGATCTGTTCTGCATGGATTAAAAAACAACACCTTTGCATTATATATTGCATAACATATTTTATTAACCTCAAAAGGTCCTCTATCTGCTTACCACTGCTCCCTGTTTAACACAATAGCCTGCTTTGATAACTGGATTGTCTGGAGGATACTTAGTAGTAAAGTATGGAAGATGGCTTTGGGACCGTTTCAAGTAGCTTTTATCAGTTTCACCACATTCATTTCTCTCTTCTTTCTAGAAAAAGTAAATAACATAATTTAGAATAAATATGGTTTTGTTTCCATATCTAGACAGAATCGGATTTATATAGCTATGATCCTTTCATCTATGATTTACATCAAATAAGTGGTATAAAAAATTATTTTCACTAGATAAATGTACAGTGAAAAGCAAACCAAACATTTTAAAGATACTGGAGACAGAGTTCCTTGTGTTGTTCTGGAATTACATCCTTGGTACACCCTAAATATAGAGATCAACTACTTCACGTTCCTTGGAGGCATCATCAAAAAATTTAATAAACAATCTTCAAAAACTGCTTTTTAAATTCTAACTTATCACACAAGTAAGTGAACTTTATAAGTTCCCCAAAGACCCAGAAAATAATATAGCTACAAATCAAAGAATCTCAGGTGCAACCACAGATATACAGTAAGTTTCACACTGACTAGAAGAGCTGAAGAACAAGCACAATTCAGTCAGCTTCCTCCTTTCACTGAAGGCAGCATATTATAAGCTAAAGGAGTTGGCAAATACGGGCAAACTAAAACTTTCTAAGAACTGCTTTTATTTTTCCTTCTAACATTAAGAGGTCTCTTAATTGCTACAAACATCTGGCAATGAGGTATCTTGACAATTTTTCCTACCTTTTCAGGTTCAGTTTATTCAACATCAATAAGAAGGACAACATTCCAATAATATATCTATTATCTTGGAACTGGTATTATTACCTGAGTAGGAGTGATTATGGGAACACCACCAACAATTTCTGTTCTGTAAGACATTTGTTTTCTTATTCCCAAATTTTCAGAATGACGCAATGCATTATCAGTATGACACAATGAGTCAGCCTGCTTTGGTACCTGAAAACAGAACATTATAAAAATACTGGACTGAAGTGTATCTTCTAAATCAGGCTCTCTCAGAATTTGACTATTCTTGTCTATTTTTAATTATTCACAAGTAAGATAAATAAAGCAAATGTTCATCATTTCCGGTATCCCTTTTGGATCTCTTTCTTAAGACATGGCTAAATTATTTACTTTCCTATTTTTTAAATGTTGCTCTAAAAAAGCTATGTAAAAGGCGAAAGATTTATACGATCTGAAGAGAAACCAGAGTAAAAAAAGTAACAAAGCTATGTACATATCTAAATATTTTAATAGTTTCCTGTGAGCTTCTTTAATAATTTAGCTGAGCTGTAAAATCTTAAATCGTCTCCTACTGATTATTTTTAAGATTTCATTCTACCAGGATGAGGCAGACTTTCAGAAATATTTTTTTTAAAAAAATGGTGCAGAAACATGATGTGGAAACAATAGTGAAGAAATGTACTTATAAATATATACCACTGCTCAGAAAAAAGTAGATTTGATCATGAGTATTTTGAGAGTGGTACAGCTTTTTGCAAATGGGCAAGTTCCCATAGCAGCCATTTATTTTGAGTGCCCATGACATGTCCTCAAAATATCAAGTGCCTCCTCCTGCCCCCGAGTGGCTGGAAACACCTATTTTAATCTACCAAATTAATATAACCTTGAAATACTAATGAAAGTTCTTATAATTGCCCCATTTTAATGAGACCCTATGCAGAATAACCTAGAATTCAAAATGATCACTTACTGTGATTTTGGTAGCTTTGTTCAGGACATTTACCCATTCAACTAAGTCTTGCTGATCATTGGCTTGTAAAAAGTATTTTCTCATTCCTGCATTCATGACTTTGGAGAGAAAAAATTATATAGACAGATTAAAAATTTAACATGTGCTTGTGTGAAAAGTAAAGACATTTTCACTTTGTCTAGACAAAGACTCAAATGTTGGGAACTATAATTTTTGATATTAGTACATATACTGCAAATTCACAACAAATTCATTTTTGTTTAGATTTTTTTTGTCCCCCTGATGTCTGATATACTAATAAACAATTTATTAAAATAATTACCAAATTGTACTTTAAGACTGATTTTTTTTTCAAAAACCAAGAAAATAAATCCAAAAAAGCAAGCCAAAAATATGCCATAACAAGCAGAATTCAAGATCAAAGCTTGTAAAACAAAAAGATTGTTGTTATTTCTTATATATACCATTGGCAACTGCCATTTTTTATTATGGGATCAGCAGAAACATCTTTTTCAATATTTGATCTATAAAATACTGGATTTTAATATTTTTAAAAAACATTGTTTTCTTTAGATTAGAAAGAAAACATAGAATAAACTGGTATTCAAAAATGTCAATGTTTTAAAATGAAAAAGCTTGTTTCCATATCAAAAATTATTTATGGTGCATAATTTAAAGCTTTTTTAAAACTTACCAAAACAGAATTCTGCCTTTGGCCTCAGTTTAGTTGCATCACTTACCTATCAAAGTGAAAACACTGGCATTATATTGTGTAGCACATATAAACACTATATATTTTAATATAAGTTTATATATTGTAATATGTAGATAAATCAAGCACACTGCTGTTCATGTGGATCTATGAAATAAAGCAGTGAACTGATGCAAGAACAGCAATTTTTATCTTTGTTTTATATGTTCCCTCACATTCTACCACTAATACATACTTTCTGAAAAGGTAACCATGTGTGTGAGTTGGGCAGCCATATAAATTTGTTGAATAAACAAATTTAGTTTAAGTTTACAGACAACAAGCTATCCTGTATGTACATAAATTTCCTACTGAAAATATATCATGTTCAACTTCCTTCTATATACCTAATGTAGTTCCTGGATGTTATTGAATAGTAATTCACAGCATTCCTTGCACTTGGTCATACTATCTGGTGCTATTGAGACTTATCATTTAGCTATGTCCAGGATTCTGCATCCCTATTAACTATTCAGAGCTCTGAGGAAAAATTGATTGTGAATAAAATACCCTATAATAAAAGCACGTCTCACTCTTTCTCTAAACGTGCACAGAGAAATACCGTGTTTTTGAACTTTCCAGGAGTTCAGTCATTAATTATTGCCCTCTCATCTAATCTCATTTTTCCAATTGTAACTTGCATTTGTGATCTTATATTTGCTGATCACTTTCATAATGGGTCACCCCACCTCTTCTTTGAGATGGAAAGAGAATAAATAACATGGTACTCTTGTTTGTTTAAAAGATTTGTATGGCCACTCATCTCAAACGATAACTGCTTTATCTTCTGATTATTTTTCTAACATATTCCTTTTTTTCTTCTGAATTAAAAGTGTGATGCACAGTTGTACCAATTCTTCCCCACCTTATCTATTTTAAATATTTCAAATTTAGCCATTCATTGCTATTTATCATATCCATTTAATAAAAAATCTAGTTTTCTGGAAATACTCATACATTCTAGTAATGGACACATTTTATCACAAAATCTGATGTTACTATATAAGTTTATTTATCATGGACAAATAAAAAAAAAGCTTGAAATATGAATTACTACATAATACCAGAAAAATGATATAGTCAATTAATCCAGAGCACATCTTACTTTACACAACAAATACGATGAGTGGCTAATAAAATCAGCCATACGTTCATTTTTAATATCTTATTCATATTAGAAAAATGTCCATTCAAACATAATATTATATGTGTATTGTTGTATCAGAAGCCCTTATTGTCTCTTATAGTTTTGAACTTTCACTGAATCCATTTCACTCAAAATGAATTTTAAAAAACTGAAATGACTTGCAACTCTTTCAAACTATGGTAGTTTTGAAATGTTGATCACTAATACTGCTACAGAACCTTGAAAAATCTAAAGCTAAAAGAAGTCAATTTGCATTAAAAAAAACCTTGCCCACAGATTTTGAAAATAATGGTATTTCTTTACCAAATACTTACTCTAAAATATCTGTAAGTGGTTTTGTACCTTTATTTGAAACCATTTAGGTACTCTGTTCAATTTTTATTTGTTTATAATTTAAATTTCCAGGAACACCTACTCATTATAAATCTGGGTAGTTTACAAAAATTAAAGATAGAAACCGTATATCGAAACCATTGATAACAATATACTGGAGAGAACAAAAATGTGGCTCTTTATACAGTATAAATAGAATCCACAGAAAATGTGTACAATACTTCTTTCAAGTCTAAGATGTGGGGATAGCGACAAGTCCTTAAGGATTGGGGTTAAGAAGATCAATAAATCTTTAAATCAACAAAATTGATAATCTCTACAATACACAATTAAACCTGGCATTCTGAAAATCTGAATGCATCTCCATTATACAATTGTTTACACATTCAAAATAAGGAAACCGTAACTATAGTAGATGCAGATGTTTAAAAATCCTTCTAACTGAATTGATGCTTTTTTTCTCTTTTTCTCTAAGAGTACTATAAACTTGTTAATAAGGCTCTAAAACACAAGTGTCAAACTCACTATGTCACATTGCTGTCATGTGACATTTCACAATGTTTTTCTCTTTCGCGGAGCTGGGAGGGGCGTGGCCTGCGCATGATGCATCTGGCCTGCCAGTTTGACACCCCTGCTCTAAAACATGATTGCCATATTAGGCCTATAGTACAATTCTGCAACTACTCTGACCCTTCTATTTTATTAGGTTGTGACTGGTGTCTCCTTTCAATAAGTGTGGGCTCCTTTAAACAGATATTTGACCATCTGAATTCGAAGACAGCGGATTCTTACATAACATGGAAAGGCTATTAAAATAGCGACATTTTGAAATGCTCCCAGCTAACAATCTCAATGGTGAGAAATATGGTTGAAAAATAGGGTCAAGGCAAGATCTGAGGAAAGAGTAAAAATCTTTGATCAAACTTTCTCCAAATTAGTCAGATATGTAAAAATAGAAGCTACAGATTATTGCAAACAACCTGCTGAAAAATCTAGCTAATTCTGGAATAGTAATCCAGAATAGAAAAACTGTATCGTAAAGCTAAAGACATTGTCTAAAATATGGAGAAGTGTGAAATGTTTGCGGTAAAAGAAGAATGCAAGCTCTGAAGAAAAGAACACCTTGCCAATTATAATGCACAGCAATGGTCTATTATGCTTCGGAACTACACAGAAACCAGTGACATAGGAAATATTGTGTAAGTATAAGGAAGGATGGATTAATATGAAAACCATCAAATCTTAGAACAATGTCCCAGTCTCAGTGAAGAAATTTCAACAGTAAAAGAGCTTCCAGAAAATCAATGATCTGAAATACTGATTATCATATTCACAGTGAAGTACTTAAGGAAAAGTAACATAAAAATGTTGAGATAACTTTCAATTCCAAACTGTGTTTATTTTGAATCTGTAAACAACTACATATAAATAGCAAGTACATTTTCAGATTTACAAAAAGATATTGTTTTTGTATTATGTAGAGACTGAGTGTGTAAACTTTTATTCACTTAGGAATTCCCTGAAATGCAATTTCATTTAGGAACTTACTGAAACACAATTCAACAAGTTGTGCCAAAACTTTTACATACAATTGTAAATATGTTGACCTAAACACACTTTTTAATAATACTACTACTAATTGCAATAAAAATGTATCCAATAACATTACAAACTTTAATTATTAGATATTACATCTAATAATCTGTACATGTCTGTACATCTCCTGATTTATTTAGACAACCATCATTATCTGTATACAATTTGTGTAAAAACTGATTTCACTACTTGGTTTAAAGAAACCAACTTTTAAGCATAGATTACATACTCAGTTAAATATAATTACAAATCCTATTTTGAACATAGAATAATAGAGTTGGAAGGGACCTTGGAGGTCTTCTAATCCAACACCTTGCTCAAGAAATATAGATGTGAAGGGTTTTTTTATGCATTATGAATTTAGAAATTCAATAATCTGAGAAGCATACACATACCTTTGAAATGTAGGTAAGTTTAATGGATCCAACTGGTGGAGATCCAGAGGGGAGGTTCTGTAGTTAAGAATACAACATAGTAGCGTAAAAGAAATGCACGCACACACACACACACACACACACACACACACACCCCTTATCATTTCAACCCAAATATTTCAAAATTTATCCAAAGTACAGGTAATTCTTGACTTAAAGCCAGAACTAGAAAATGATTCCTGGTAAAAATCATTACGGTCATAGAGGCACACAAGTGACCAGACCCAATTTCATATTTTTTGAAGTGTCATTAAACAAATCTACATTCATTAAGTGAATGACAAATTTGTACATGCAAACTCCTTTTTCCAGGTTTCTTCTTCTGAATGGATCTTTTTTATGGTAAACAGAATTGAAAATCAACCCATCATTGCCAAATGCCAAAATGTGGTCATGTGACTTTGGGAGGAGGGGGTAGGGTTGTGGCATGACATTTTACAATGGCCAAAAGTGTTTTCTGGGTCCCTGGTAATTTTGAACTATCATTAAGTGACCATTCATAAATCAAGGACTACCTGTAAGGTTCTAACAAGCTTTGTTTCATTACTTCAAGGCAACTGCACTACCATATATTATCCTAAGTTGCAAAATTCTGCGATTATTTATTTTGTCAAGTAGCAACTAAAACTGGAATATACTCTTAATGTTACATTTCTCTAAATAACACTTTACTGTCAATTTTAGCCCATAATCAAATAATAAGCACCATTATCCCATTTATATACTTGATAAGTTATTCATTTATTTCCATAACATAAAAGTAGATTCAGCAATGAGTGATGTTTCAGGTTGCAGCTTTTATTATTCCTTGCTGTCTAGGTTGATGGGAATTTAAACTGCCTAGCCATAGTATAAAGATATACAAGTTTTAAATGATTATCACCTAAATTATAAAAAATAAGTGTTTTCACTTTGCTGCACAGTTCTAAAATATTTAGCACAATAAAAATATGAAATGATTAGCAATTAGTATTTTAGAACCTGCAGAATTTTTCAGAACCTTACAAATTTTACATTAATAAATATAATAATATTCATCTAATTTGTATAAACAAAATTAAAAAGTTGAAGTTTACCTGTGGATTATCCATATACCATACCAAATTATCTTCTTTTGTATCCAGTATGAAATATCTCCGCAGAAATTTACCACTGTTTTCATTTTCTTCAATATCTAAAAAACCACAAATACGATTTTGACGATCCACATAAGGCATTTCTGAACCTGAACATTACACTGCAAAACAGAGAGATTGCTTTATTGTAAGTATGTGAATTGAAAGTGCTATATTTTTAGTTTCGTTTAATAAACTCAGCTTTTCAGTTTAATTACAGGAAATGTATTATTTGCATAAACCAGCAAATATTTTATGTGCATAAAATAGGATTTATCAAACAATTGCATTTAGCAGGTTTTTAGATGTATGTAATTGACATGTTAAAAAAAAGTAACAATATATCCAATGTTGAAGGTCGAAATAATACTTTTCCAGTAGCCATTAAAATTATTTTAATTTTAATTAAAAAGGATTATATTAGGTTGACTCAAATATTAAAACCATTCTCAAATAATTAAAATTGCTTAATTCTATCAACAAAGTCATGTAGTAATTAGATACATTATTGTTTCCCTATCTGGTTAATTAAACATATCTAGACTTTTAAAACTTGGAGCAAAAATGAAATAGATTACAGGTTGGGGAAAGGAGATACTACCAATTAATAAAACCCCAATGCTTGCATTCTGTGTTGTTCTGCTTGAGTGCAACACTAGCAGCTATGAAATAAACACAATATTGCCTCAAAATCAACTAGAACTGAAACCAGTAGCATACTGTTCCAGAACATTCATAGATCCAAAAATCTATAAATCTACCCAAATAGAGAATTTACTGCAGGGTTGATATGTAAACAATTCACGCGGTACTTATATGAATTGAAATCCTTTTAACTATATACAAAACTTAAGCCATTGATCCACTGATAAATTGGGTAAAATGCTGATGAGATGCCAGAAACTTTTTCTCCAGATATTTATATATAATACTCATACTGAATATCACTGAGGTAAAATACATGCAGTAGCAAATACCTTGTCAAGATATCGCGTACTAATTTTAGATTTTAGAAGAACATACTTTACAAAGAAATAATACATGCTTCAGAGCTACACCTGATCATTTTTTAGTGTGTGTGTGTATGTATATGTGTGCGTATTTGTGTGTGTGTGTGAGAGAGAGGGAGACAGAGGATGGATGGACAGGCAGATATCTGTATCTAAATATTGATATAGTTCTATCACATCAGAATTTTGCTTCTGACACCGAGCTATCAACAATATTTAACTTTACAGAAAAATAGTTTACTATCACATGTATATCCACACCCACCATGTTCAACTCATTCACAAGGATGAATTTTCTATGCTGGCAGAATTATTACTCCAGCTGAGAATTTATATAAAAAAAAAAAACCCAAAAAATTCTGAAAATGTCTTAAGCATTGCTAAAAGTAGAGAATATACAAAACTGTTTGGTAGTTAATTCTGAGTCAAAAAGATAAAACATTTCTTGCAAGCTATGAATTTTGACAGAAAAGTAAATATTGTCGGTGGAAAAAAAAGATTACATGAATTCCAGATAGAATGGAAAAAGTCTTATGCTTTTGAACTTAAATGACATTAGTTCTTAGTTGTCAGATTATTTTTCCAGGTATCTCAAGAGTGCAATATTGGTCAATCTTATAAGACCTTCTGTCATTCATTGTTTATAATACATAATACAGCAGTGGTGGCTGCAGGAGAGGGAGGAGGAAATGGTTGTGCGCACACAACCTAATTCTGTGCATGTGCAAATAAAGCTTCATGCACTCACCTGCCCCTTGCGCAGTTCAGTTCCCAAAAGGCCGGTCCATGGTCCAGTGGTTGGGAACCCCTGTTTTAGCCCATAAAAATCCATTCTTATCTTTGTTAACTTATAAAATAACTCACATCCATTCAATAAGCTTAGTTATCACACCATGATCAACAAGAAGTAAAATCCCAAGTTTGAATATAAACTTAAATGTCCAATGGCATGATTTCAAGGGACTATGAACTTAAAATGCAAAGGCAGCCTACAAATTCTTCTTTGATCATGAACAAGGTACTTCATGGAAATAACAAATAGGAAACAAGAATGAAATTTTGCATAATTCCCTCAGTCAAATGCCATAGGGTCAAAAATACTGGTCTCAAATTTCCTTTCTGGTAATGGTCCTGCAGGTAGAAATGGATGCATATAACATACAACTGTTCTTTCTATGCCCAATACACTGAATTATTCCAATATCCCATGATCAGCATTATCAAATGCTGCCGAGAGATCTGAAAGAATCATTCTGTCATTCATTGCTTATAATACAACGTAGAACTCTCATGTCTCTCTCCCAATAGAGCCCACTAAGCAGGACAATCAAGAGTAGTTTCCTAGCTCTATTCAGACCTACAGTCTACAGTCTGGTCTACAGAGCTAGGTCTACAGTCTAAAATTACTGTATTTTATTCAAGTATGCTCATACTAAGTGACATTCACCTTCTCCAGGATTTTGTCCAGCAAAGGGATATTTACAACTGATAGTTGTTCAAAGTTTTCCTTTTTCAAAGCAGTGGAAATCACTTTCTCAATTAAAAGACCCTCCAAAATTTTATCAGTTAAACTTTCCCTGCTACAGCTGGACAGGCATGCTACCAAGAGCCTAAAGTGTAATCACTGGTAATATTCATTGCGCCTGCAATTTTCTGGACAGTCCCATTGTGCAAGTCATAAAATCCTGAGACGGCTTTGAATTAACAGCAACAGCCCTGACACTGAAATCAAGCCCAGCCTAGAGATAACCTCTTCAACTGAAAATTTGCAAAAGCTTTAATATTCATATAATTGCTTTTATTTGTGTTTGGTTTTAAGAGTATTTAAGAGTATTAAATTAATTACAGAGGATGTAACTGTAACTATAGAATGGCAACTTTTCATTCTTGCCATTTTAGATGCTTTGCACATTCAAGAGAACCCTATGTCTCATCTGAAACAGAAGCCCTTTCAAGAAGTGGATTTATCAACTGTTGTTTTCCACATATAAAATATTATTACTTTATATCCTACTTTTATTTTAGCCAACCTAAAGCAATATATATATATATATATATATATATATATATATATATATATATATATATATATAAGCTAGCATTATCACTTGTTCAAAATAAGACATTTGTCATCTTTTTATTGTCTGTCAGTAGAATTAGACATCTAGGGTATATAGATCAAACTCTATAAATTAAAGTATTTTTGAAATGATTAAGATGCCAGAAGACTATTATTTCCTGCTATAGTTGGCTGAAGAACTATATCTATATTGTGCTAGAAATTCTATGTTGAAACAAGTTACAACATTTCACCACTATGTCTGGGAGTTGTAGACAGAAATTGTATATTTAAGACCAAATTGATATTAAAAGGAACAGTATTCACAAAACTTAAGAGCTGACAAATACTTCACATACTCCAGATTTTCTAAGATAAAACAAGCACAGACATATTTTCAACCATTAGATTCTATTGCTTTTTTTAATACTCTTCCTTTGCGAAGTATGTCACATTTTTGTGTAGATGGATTCCAGAGCTGCTTTACCTACTGCAGACAACCATTCTTTCTTCAGAAAAAAAAATTTTTTTTAATGTGAATTAACGGAAGAGTCCAAATAGCCGACTTCATTTATTTGTGCATATTTGTGTGCAAGCCTACAAATAAGTTTTTGACTCCTGGCAACTGCCTTGGCTATTCCAGCAGGCTTTTGGGAACTAATCCAAGATCATCCAGCCGGCATTGTGCCTAAGGCTGGACTAGAATTCATGGGTCTCTTGTATCTAGCCTGATGTCTTAACCTATACACCAGTGATGGCTAACCTTTTCCGGACTCAGGGGCCAAAGTACCCAAACCCCCAAAATGCAATGTGTGCACGGGCCTGGTGCATGTGCCCCATCCCCTGCACATATGTGCACGGCCTCCCCACATGCCTCGTGTATGCGTGCATGCCCCACACATGCCCCATGCGCATGCAGCCCCCTCGCACATGTGTGCGTCCCTTGCGCATGTGCGGCAGAGACCCGAAGACCAGCAGGAGGCATGTGCAGCGGAGCTGAACTGGGGTGACAGCTTGTGTGCCATCAGAGGGGGCTTTGCGTGCCTCCTCTGGCATGTATGCCATAGCTTCACCATCACGGCTATACACCAATAGACTCAAACTGGCATTATTGCTTTTTAACAATAATAAAAATAATTCTAGCCAATGATCTGTAAATCCTTTAATCATAAAAAAAATGTTTTCACTTGGGCTATTGATCTATTGGTAACAAAATGATCAAGAAACACGTATTTCTAAAAGATTAATCAGGTGTCTGTTTAAAAAAAAAACTAAATCTGCATCTCTGATATCAATATATTTGTTGCTATCTGATATCTGCTGCTTGGCAATTTACTGAAATTCTAAAAGCTCAAATATAATAGCAAAGGATTCAACATATCAACAGTGCTCTGTATATTAGTCAAACTGAGAATAGAAATAGGGCTAAGGATAGGACAGGACAGGACAGGACATAGGAAGAATATTGTTTATTGTGCCTTTTTAACAATGATTCTAATGTTAGGTGTCCATTTCAAATCCTGGGAGATTATTTGAAAAATTCTACTGTTGATACCATATTGTCTAATATAGTAAGAGGTGGTAGAATAGGAGAAATCCTCCTAAAATCCACTCTCGTCTCTATAATTTTAAGCATGTTCAGCTCCAGATTGTTCCGGCTGCACCACAGAGCCAGTTGTTCAATCTCCCGTCTATATGCAGACTCATTACCATCTCAAATGATACCAATGACTGTTCTATCATCTGAAAAAATTCACTAATTTAACAGAGGGATCCGTACTTTAACAAATGGATGCATGTTTAGACAATTCATATGGCCTAGCATTAGTTTGATGCTTTGTGTTCAGAACAAAAATACAGATTTTTATTTTGACTGGTATCTGACATCCTACCAATATTTTTTCCCTATTAATGATTATATACAGACTGTGTTTTGTGAAGCTTACACTTCAATACCTACTACAAGATCATTTGGAGACATTTAATGTTTGTGTTTTTCATATGTGAAGTTTTCCCGGAAGTTTATTCAGTATTTTTTTAACACTGAAAGGAAGTAGCTATATCAGGCCAAAAATCAAGAAAGACACTTGGCGATTCTTCCCAGCTCGAGGGTTTTTTAAAATTGTTTCACACCTGCTGACAAAATCTTGCCAGACAGAGGACTCTACTCACTGTATCTACAATATACTCTGTAAACTATCAGGGAGAGGCTGTCTTTGTTCTTGAACAGATAATATCTGGACTGGGTTGCCTTTCACTCCTCTGGATTGCACACCCTCTCTTCACAATTTAAAAAGTCACATTCTACAAAAAGAAATATTACAGGGTACATGTTGGAATAGAACAAGGAATACTTACGTATGTGAATATGTTGTGGGGAAAGGTTTCTGCAAATTAAAACTGGTGAATGTGTATATGTGTATTACTAAATACAGGTAGTCCTCGACTTACAACAATTCCTTTACTGACCATTCAAAGTTACAAGGGTACTGGAAAAAAAAGACCTATTATCATTTTTCAAACTTACAACCTTTGTAGCATCCCTATGATCATGTGATCAAAATTCAGATACTTGGCAACTAGTTCATACTTATGACTGTTATTGTGTCCCCATGTCATGTGATCACCTTTTGCAACCTTTTGACAGTCAAAATCAATGGGGAAGATAGATTCACTTAACATCTTATCATCTGGAATGATTTACTTCACACTGTCAGTCGTATAATGGGCCAAAACTCACTTAACAAATGTCTCACTTAAGAACATAAATTTTGGGCTCAATTGTAGTCATAAGTTGAGGATTCCCTGTATTACTATACAGACTTATGTATAATTTGGACAACCCAGCCACTGAACTGGACATTTGAGAATATAAAAAAACAGTGTAATGCTAATGTAAATATTCCTTCAAGTCTTTGTTCAGTTTCTGGGGTTTTAGCCTGCAGACCTGATATTTCTCATACAGTATTCTCCCATCACTTCCCCCCAAAAAAGTTACTGTGCATTTGGATATAGGATAAATTTCTAAGCAACTGCCAATATTATGATCTCACTGAAATATGAGCAGAATCAACATTTTAGATTTTATATCCATGTTTAATTATTGCTAACCAGTAGTATTAGAAGGTGTCATATAAGTAGTTTTTCATTTTTTTTAGGAACAAGGAAAATGCTCTGGTTAAAATGATAGTGGCACTTAATGTTTTATGGAAGCCTTTAGATATTTTTTCATTTCTATCTACCCTTCAATCTTAATCAAATTTCTTCATATATATATGAAGAAATACACACATAGATATATATGTGTGTGTGTGTGTGTGTGTGTGTGTGTGTTTTCTGAGGTTTTCGCGGGTGTTTGTATGTAGGTCTTTGGTTTTTCGGGTCTTCTCCCGCGTAGAATTGGAAGTATCTTGACAATGTTTCGACGAAGTCTCATTCGTCATCTTCAGGCTGGTGTTCTCGGCTTCGTTGCTCCTGGAAGCACATTGCTCTTGGAAGCACGAAGCCGAGAACACTAGCCTGAAGATGACGAATGAGACTTCGTCGAAACGTCGCCAAGATACATCCAATTCTACGTGGGAGAAGACCCGAATAACCAAAGACCTATATGTGTGTGTGTGTGTGTGTGTGTGTGTGTGTGTGTGTGTGTATGTATGTATATATATATATATATACATACATACACATACACACTTACTTTTCGTAGGTTTTATGTGTGCTTTTTTTAAGCCAGGTTTTTCCTACGTAACCAAGATGTTTCTGCAAACCCTGGTTGAGTGAAATCTCATTCACTACTTTCTGGTTTTTTTGTTTTTTTTCCCCCTTCTTTTCATTCTGGCAGCCAGCAGATTTTGTGCTTCTCAAAGTCTCCAAATGGGTTTGCAGAAACATCTTGGTTACGTAGGAAAAACCTGGCTTAAAGAAAAACATACATACATACATACATACATACATACACATACACTTTAATGTGGTGCTTTCCAGATAGTCCCTTCCAGATGTGTTACCACAATTGTCAAAATTCAATCCCAACACACCCAGTGATCAGCATATTGAAGGTTGAGACACTGTTTTAATAATCGCCTATTCTTTCTTCAATTAGTCTGTTTCATTTGAAAAGTTAGCCAAAATTTAAAGATGTTATGTTTTAATATTAGGACAAGCAAAAAAAATTCTCTGGATATTATGCTGGGAATTTTTTTTTCCAAATTGTATTAACTATTTTGAATCACACCAGGAAAAATGTTCTGCTTTCCTAGTCAATTGTCAATGCTTGACTACTTCTAACCTCCCATAAAGTAATTTATATTATTTTTTCCATTCAGCAAAGATTTTCAGTTTATAAACAGCTTTCAACAAATAAGCCACCAATAACACATAACAGAAAATTTAAAACACATAACCAAACAAAGCAGAATAAATTAAAAGGAATATATATTCCAGAAATTCTCACATAGCTTCATTTAAATTCATACAAGTTTAAACTCAGATATTAACCAGATATCCTATACGCTTTGTCTATTTCCCAAAGCTGTATAAAATATTAAACATGCAAATGTAAATATCTATTCTTTACATGAAAAAATCATGTTTCTTATATTGCACTCTGTAAAACTGGAGACCTACACACCACTGTCATTGTATTTTTGTTAAGGAAACACACCTATTTTTTAATTCATTAATTTCTTTCCTTATTTTAAACAAATTGGCGAAAATTATAGGACATTGTGATTCAAATTTCAAAATTCAAGTTGCCTTAGGATCATCTTTAATTATCCACAGCAGTTCTTTAAAATAATCTCCTTCTCTCGTGTGTGTGTGTACATAATAGCATCAGTTTAACACATAACTACCCCATTTTCACCTGAGACAGTAATCAATATTGCAGTTTTATATATATATATATATATATATATATATATATATATATATATATAAAACTGCAGCCTCCCTTTATTTATAGAATTATCAGCAAAAATATTAAATATATATATATATATATATATATATATATATATATATATATATATATATATATATATATATTAGATTTATGCAGTATAAAACAGATGTTCATTAATATTTCTAGTTTGAGTTCCTTTTTAATGCAATGTGAAAACTAAAAAACAGTTAAGATATAACTACAGGTAATCCCTGAATTACAAGAATTTCCTTAGAGAATGTTCAAAGCAACACGATAAGCACCCACTAGTGCCGTGATGGCGAACCTATAGCACATGTGCCACAGGTGGCATGTGTAGCCATATCGGTGGGCATGCGAGCTCAGCTCCGGTACGGGCCTTCTGGGCCCACCAGAAGTAGGGAATCAGGCTGTTTCCTGCCTCTGGAGGGTCTTGGGGTTGGGGAAGGCCCATTTTTCTCTCTCCCAAGCCTCCCAAGCTTTTCTAGGAGTTTCGGGAGGGCAAAAATGGCCTTCCCCCCACACACACATCCAGAGGGCCTTTCTGGCTTCTGGAGAGCCACTGGGTGATGGGGAAGGCCGTTTTCGCCGCCCTCCCCATACTCCTAGAACGGTTCTCAAGGCTGGGGAGAGCAAAAAAAAGGCCTACTGTGCCAGGAGGGGTGGGGCATGTGTGCATGCACAGGGACAGGGCGCATAGAATGATGGGTTTGGGCACACACATGTGCGACCAATCCAACTCCTGGCACACAATGGCAAAAAGGTTAGCCATCACTGCCCAAGTGTTTACAAACAAGTCCTGAAACTACGAATCTTGTAGCACCACAGTAGTTGTTCACCTTTATGAGCAACTGCAGAGGCTCTGCAACATTTATCCTGTATGTCAGAGGGGCGCATGCGGCTGAGAGGTGGAGAAGAGACTCCTTGCTAGAACTTTACAAGGTAACCCTAACCCCAACCCCAACCCCAACCCCTAACCCCTAACCCTAACCCTAACCCTAACCTTGTATCATGAGGGTATGATGATAACCCTAATATCATGAGGTATTTCAGTGGCTCGGGGAGGCCTTGGATGGTCTTAGGCATATGGCCTGTTCCCCATGGCCTTCCCCACTCTGAAATACTTCATCTGCACTTAACAAGTCTTGCATTTGATTAGCGAAGGCAAAAGGAGGGAGTGATCCCATTCAACGTACAAGAATAATTCCTACGAATCCTCGGGTTACGAATGGAACAAGCAGGCTCCATTGCATTCGTAACTCGAGGACTACCTGTTTTATCCTAAATAACTATCACTCAACAATTGTGCAACAGCACAACAGTTAAGAAACTTTTTTTATGTATAGTTATTGTTTTTATACTATATAAAACATGCATGTTTATTATAAGCCTAATTATTTTGTAAATATAGAAATAGTTAAAATAGCAGGAAATAATTTGGTTTTAGGAAATACTTAATCAAGAATTCAGGAACCTAATAATCTCTTCTTACACAAGCATTTACAGGGAGTAGTCAAGCTTCTTCCCTGAAAGGCAGATAGAACTTAATTTTACTCATAGAAGGACAGAGTCACTAGCTTGTCACTGAATTAATGACATCTAGGCTTAATTGTACACTTCTCAATTAGTGCTAAAGGTTAAAATACTATCTTTGTAAAGATAAATCTTGATCTTTAAAAAAAGCAAACCATGTAAAGAAAAAGTTGCATTCAATTTAGCAATGTATATTTAAAATGTATAAATATCAGTTTTTATGTTAGTAAATGTTCTTAGCACATGCATAAAGCTAAGCCACATTGTATTTTATAGTTGACAATTGCTGTTTTAAAACATTGTTGATTTTTATTATACATGCTTCAAAATAGGGTATTATCACATCTTGTCCTTTTTTTTTTTTTTCGCAAAAATGGCTACTGATTTTAAAAGCAATCTGTGAATACTACCCAGAGCCATTTCACTATGGGATGGGCAGCAAATAAATTTAATATGGCCATAACTTTAAAGACTTTTATAATCATGATCTGAACAATGAAAAGTATTTTTTCAATACATTTCTCTTGAAAGTGTAGAAAAAATATTTCCTTTCAACTAGCCATTTGAACTTATGTGAATTTATTTGTTAATCAAATTCATAAACCACCCATCTCTCCCCAAAGTGGACTCTGGACAGTGCATATTTGCATGTCACATGGAATTACTCCACACAATACACCAATATTGAAATTCGCAATATTTCTCATTTCATACAGAATCACCTACACCAAAACACTGCAATTTTTAAAAAAGTTTAATAAGTGTCAAAGTATCCTAGTTTACACTCTATAAGTATCAATAGTAGGCATAGCAACATTACTAACTGCCTCAAAAAAAAAAAAAAAAAAAAACCAGACACAGAAGAAATACCTAATGCAACAAAAAAATCCACCAAGAGTAGACTTTTTCAGCCATTAAAAATGTACTCAAATCCAATGTGTCCTTTCTTAGCTGTTCTAACATTTTAGTTGGCTAGGACGTGTGGAAGCGCACAACTTCTGAAAACTTAAAGAGTTGCAAGCATTCATGCCCCCACCCATCCTTTAGGAACAAAAGCATGCAACCACAACTGAAATCACCCTTACAATTCAAGTTGGATAAGATCAGAGTCCCTTACCAGGTCACACTAAACATTAAAAAGAAACCACTGAAGTTAACAAGAATGACTCCTCGACACAATCAGCTTTTTTGGCCACTAAGCAAGCTACACCATCCTCAAATATTTAGCAGTTTAATTACACCACGCAACTACAACATTTCCCTCCCAGGTAAAAAAGCCACCAAGAGCCCTAGTCTAATAATAATAATAATAATAATAATAATAATAATAATAATAATAATAATAATAACAACAACAACAACAACAACAACAACAACAACAACAACAACAACAATAATAATAAAATAATAAAAAAAATAATAAAAAAAATAGGCATTCGTGCCAGAGGAAAACCAGGCATGTTACGTGACCAAGCCAAGCCTAATCATGCTTATTAAACAGGTAACTCTTTACACCCATTATTTCCCCCCATTCATTCTTTACTTCCTCGTCCTCTCAGCAGCTTGCCTTTTCCCAACACCCACCCACCCAACTCAGGGCAGATGGGCTTTTGCAGTCCACCGTACCCTGCACCTGAACTCCCAATGCGCCCTGCTTCCCCAACTTTGGGGCTTCTCGGCTGCTGCTGCTGCTCCTCCTCAAAATAGAACAGAGCTGGAAGGGACCTTGGAGGTCTTCTAGTCCAGCCCCTTGCTCAATGGATGCAGAAGAAAGGGGATGTCTATGGAAATTCTACCAGAGCGGAAGAAGCTTTTTGGATGAGAAGCGAAACGTCTTCAGAGAAAAACCAGAAAGTCCAGTTGCCTCTTGAAAAAAAAAAATAAGAAAGAAAGAAAGCACCTTTGGGACCAGAAAGGGGCTAACGGTTCGATGGACGACCTCCAAAAGCCCAAGCACTTTCTTAACTTCAGGGGCCAGCCAAAGGCTTCCCAATAATAATAATAAAATAAGAATGAAGACAACAAAGCCCCCTCCTTCT
This sequence comes from Masticophis lateralis, assembly GCA_030761175.1. Taxonomy (NCBI): domain Eukaryota; kingdom Metazoa; phylum Chordata; class Lepidosauria; order Squamata; family Colubridae; genus Masticophis; species Masticophis lateralis. The sequence goes on along the minus strand of JAUDYJ010000005.1, from coordinate 59,618,056 downwards.
ATTTCTGCTCAGCACCGGGCGTTCAGCAGCGGCATGCTGCCTCTGAACATGGAGGCTCCATCCCGGCTGTTAGGGGTCCCCACCCCACCCCCAATCTTAACTTCTCTCTAAAACCGACCTTTCTCCATCCATGATGAGGCAAAGCGTCCATGGAACTGAACTCATAAGAAAGGGGCGAGGAGAATGGCACGGAGGGGGGAGAAAGAGCAGCCCGCCCCTATGATGGAGCCTCCGGACCCCCCGAGAGTTAAAGCGGCTTCCTGAGCCTTCCCCCCGAACAAGCTCCGCATCGGCTCTTTCCGCATCCCTCTCCAGCCCCGCTTCGGGTCTTCCCCCTGCTTCCTTCGCTCCCCCAACCAGGCGTACCTTCGCCCGTTTCTTCCCCCGGCAAAGCCCTCCGCCTCCACCGGAGCGGCGCGATCCTCTGCGGGGCTCAGCAAATGGGCGGGAAAAGCCGCTTCGGCCCAGCTGGTCCTGGCTCCCGCGAAGCCTCCGGGGCAAGCAGAGCCGCCACTGCTTCGCTCCCTCCTCGGCGCCGTTCCGCCCTCTTTTTCCTCACAGCGCTTCGGCTTTCCTCCCCTTCCCTCCTCAAAAAAAGAAACTTTATGACATCGCTAAGCTACAGGAACGGCCTCCCTATGAGACGTGCGCCTGCGCCGAGCTCGGAGACGCGGGCGAACAAGATGGGGTTAAGGCACCAGGACTACAGATCCCATAAAGGCACTAGGCCAGAAAGATAATAGGAAAACTAGCCGGCCTTCCGAGAAGCATCGTGGGGTATGTAGTCTAGAACGGACTCTCTGCGTCTCGCCATTCCTTTGAAGCGTTGCATGCTGGGAATTGTATGCTCCATTTCGCAGCCTCCAGATCTGAAGTCGCATGCTTGGACTTGCCGTCTGTTCAGGCAGTGACCCTTCCCTGTACTTAGCGACTGCAGGAAAAAAATTCTTCTGATGTTAGGAAAGACAGAGAGATGGCTATCTGCATGGCCCTTTTTGTGTATGAAACCCTATAGAAATCGTGCATAAAAAGAGATTCCTTGCAACTAAACATTTTTGGGATGTTGGATATTTCATCATCGGCAAAGGAAGGAAGGAAGGAAGGAAGGTTTTTAAAACAACACCTCATATCTTCCACGCACCCAAAATAGTGCTAACTATAGCATTTAAATCATGCTCAGTAAAGGCCAGCAATAGAGTAGGCGAGGAGTGGACAGGGAATTTCTAGAGAAGATACCGTATGTGGGCAGGTGAGAATTGTACAGCTGCCTTTAAAATAACTTAACATTGAAGAGAAAGAATGCAGTGTAGCTGATAAGAAAGGAAATATTTGCTGCTGTTGAGCAGATTGTCCCTGGTTGTTGTTGCATTTTAAATGATTTAAAAAACACAACCCATCATATTAGAACCATGTGTGTACTTCCTGGCAAGCCTAATGCAAATAAAGACAAAGTGCACTAATTAAAAAAAGAGGATGGGTGATAAACTTTTTCAATAAACCTTTATTGTATAAATACATCCAATATTTATACTCAAATAATATTCATGATAAAGTCAGCAAATAATTTATTTTTTAGATGTAAAAAGTTTTTTAAGTGTTTCTAGATCAATATTTTTTAATATTATTAATGCATGCTAAGCCATAATCAAACAAACAATAAAAACAAGATATAAGTTGCTAGTTTATAGATACATGTTTACAGATCAAGGGTTACATGCACTGTGTGTTATGACAAAGGATAGGCTTTATCCTTTATTATAATGAAAGTTTTTGTGTTAAATATGCTAGCTCTAATAATATGTTAATTTTTTTAAAATGCTATTGATTACTATTAATACAATACTCGTAACACTTAGGCATTTCCTGGCATACTTTTTCTGAAAGACCATATTTATTCCTGACAATGAAAGTTTATAAAGTAAGATGCGGTAGGTGTGTATAGGTAATCTTCAAGTTATGACCACAACTGGAATTGTGTAAGTTGCAGAATTTCCGTTGCTAAGAAGTTGGTTGTTAAGTGAGTTGCACCTAATTTTATGCTTTTCTTTGCCATGGCTGTTAAGTGAATCACTCTAGTTATTAAGTAAATCATGCAGTTGTTAAATTTGACTTTGCTTGTCAGAAGCCAACTGCAAATGGCAATCACATGACCCTGGGACACTGCAAAATTGAAAATACATGCCTGTTACCTAACGCCCAAATTTTGATCATGTGATTGTGGAGATACTCTGATGATTCTAAGCATGAGGACCTGTTCTAAGTCACTTTTTTCATGGTGTTATGGCTCAGGTCACCTAGGCAGAAGCAGGTTTCTGTAGGGTCCTTTATTGCTCTGTTAAATTCTACAACAGCCGGTGAGGCTCCACCCGAAACTTCCCTGAAGGCAGCTACTCACAGACCCACAAACAAAAGCCAGTAAGAAACAAAATCAATTTGCAAAGGCAGAGAGGAAGTCCAAAGAGAGAATGTAAGCTCACAGGGCAAGGTTCACAGGGCAAGGCAAGTCCATGAGGCAAAGACACAAGGCAAGGCACGGGCAGAAACACGAGTCATGGTTAAGTTTTTCACAAGGCCGGGAAGTTCATGCCAAAGCAAACAATTGTTCCTGACAAAGTCAACCTCCCCCAGCCTCTGCTTAAGTCAAGCCAGTTGTTCCTTGCAAGAAGGGGTGGGTGGCCTTTTCCCAAGCAGCCTCGCAGACCTCCTTATAGCTTGCCTCCGCTCTACTCTCCATGCCCTTGGATCAGTGGGGGAAGCAGCTGTTCCTCATTATAGGGGATCTGCTGCCCCTCATCACTGCCTGTCTGCATTCGATCCTCCCTGCTCTGTAGAGCGACAGTGGGCAGTAACTGAGGCAAGACAGGTGTAAGAGGAACTAAGGTTTAATGCTAACAGTTAACAGAACAGCTTCAGAACTAGAATAGCAACTCAGGCATTTGACAGCTGTTTATACAGTAGCTGTCAAACCACTCAGCCAATGGGACTGCCAGAATTCTCCCGCCATCTCTGGGCATGTCTTAGCCAATGGGGGCGTTGTGTCGTATCTCCAAGGACCTGTCGTAAGTCTGAGGACTTAGCTCTCCCCTGTGTCTGTGAGGGCAGGCAACTTTCTATACTGTTGACCATCTCCCCAGTGCCTGAGGCACCTAGGACAGCTTCATCCTCAGCCCTGGCCTCTACAAACATTCCAGAGGAGGTGCCATTCCCATTGGATGGGCCCATTGGGCCTTTTCCTCCTCTTCCTCCTCCTCCTCCTCTTCCTTCAAATCAGAATCCAATGACACATGGTAACTTTGAATAGTTGCTTGATACCCTATATCACCTTACAGCTGCACAGAGGAATCTGCATAACCTCCAGATTGTTCCCTGTTCTTCCCATATTTGAACCAACTCTGTACAGTACAACTCATGTACTGTATTCTGGTACACATAGGGTTACCAGATGCTGGGCAAAAGGAGGCCATGTCGTCCTTTATTCCTTAGTACAGCAGGCGTAACCTTACAATCAAATATTGTCTCAGTTTTTTAGTCTCTTCCTGAGCAGCTTTTCTTAGGGGCACAGCGCTTCCCTAATAAGTGCTAACCACAAGTTAATAAGCTCAGCTCTGTGCCTTTAATTAATTAAATAGTACCGTCCAGCCAGCTTGCACTGGTGCCTAAAATTGATAAGAGCTTAATCAGTTACAGATTGATGACTTTTGCCTCCTAACTGACTCTAGCCCAATCCTCCCATAGAAAAACCAGTCTTTCTGATACTGGAAAAAAGAATTTCATATACATGTAGATCTAAGTACTTCTGGTTTGTAGTTTTTCACTGTAATTTTCACTGTCCTTAGGGAGTTGGACGGCATAGAAATGCGACTAATAAATAAATGCGACTAATAAATTTTTGTCACAGTTGCCAAGCAAGTTAAACAGAAAGTGTGTCTCCCTTTCCACCCACCCACCTAGATTTCCTCTTTTTCTTTGACTGTTCAGTTATCTGGTAACACAAGGTTCATGGTGCTTTACCTGGGATTATGTATGCATCAGGCAATGGAGAAAGTTCCAGGGTACAATCATTTTGCATTCCGATGATCATATTAAAATGCAATATATGGTATGTTTTGAAAGTATAATATTTCAGCAAAAATACTTTAGTTTCAGTAGTTTGTTGATGTGAAAAATATGGAGAAGGCACTAAAAACTATATACCGTCCCTGCCTCCTGGCAAAGATGTGCCATCCCATAAATGATGATCTTACCCTAATATGGGATGCAAAGTGAGCTGATACTTAAGTGTACCCAGGACAAAATAGGTTCAGCAGCCAGAAATCTAAGCCCTACGAGCAATGAATCGCTTGTGATATAAAGTCCTTCATTATGCACAGTCAGTTGTGGCAATGCAAAATGATGTCTTCCAATAGCTTTTATCTCCCAGATCCTTTCTTGTATCCTGCCTCATTGTGCAACAAGTAATCAAAAATGAAAAGGCTCTCTTGGTGCCCGAAAAACATAGAGAGGGATAAATCAAGTTACATAATAGAGTTTGGAAATATTTGCTGAGAGACATCCAAAATTTGGTTGCTAATCTGCAACACATGGCATGAAATTTCAATGCATCAGTATTATTTCATGCGGTGAAGTTTTTAATAATGTGTTTACAAATTAAGATAAAGTATCTCCTATATCTGTTACTATTGTTTTCTTTAATATTCAATAATTATTTTTCCTTTCCTTTCTTTTTCATATGTTAAAGTTTCCTAAGCAAAAAGGAAAGGCAATACATATGCCATGGTACCTATAAATTACTTGGTGAAGTACCCCAATGAATATATTTATGGAAATATGGAAATGATACAGGTAGTCAGGCTGCTTCTGTGTAGACTGGAAGGCCCCGCAAGCTTGCTTTCAGTTCATTGTGCAGGGAGTAAATGAGGAGAGAAAGAGGTTTGCGTGGTTTATTTCCATCCCACTGGAAATAATAGCAGGGAATTAATTCAGTCCAGCTGAAGGGTGGTGAGGTATGCAGCAGTTCCATAGATCTTTCTAGTAATATGTTTTTTGTCCTCTGTCTTATTTTGAAAGATACAATGGTGGGGAGGAAAAGGGAGTTTGACATAGGACATTTCCTCCAAAATCAGATTTCTTTCTCAACCCTCAGTGCATCAGGTAAAAACATTGGAATCTTTTTCTTGCATCTTGAGACAATCCGACAGTTACATACACATATTATCGTGCTTTAGAGCCTTGGCAACATTAAGATGCCTGGAGTTAAACGTGCTGCCTGGGAAATTCTGAGAGTTGGAATCCATACAGTTTAAAGGTTGGGAAACACTGCTTTGGAATATGAAAATAGAAATATTTCATAAATAGTTATTTTTAAAATGTCCAGTGGAAATTGATAGTTATTTTACTGGTCATGATCAGATAAAATCAATAGATGGAGATACTGAAAAAAGATAGAAATAAATACAATATTTTCTTTAACAGATATTAAATTAATTTAGAATACCTCTACACAAACTTTCTATAATTATAAAATGATTTTAGTGGGGAAAAAAACATTTTAGTCTTGTTTAAAAATAAAAAATTAGCAAGGCATTGCTATAAATATTTGGAAATTCTGAGACATCAAAAACGAAAAATTCAACCCTGTTATGGTTCCTTCCAAGACCAGTTATTGCTGTGACACATGAAACAATGTTTATAACCCAGTTTTATTTGGTTTTTTTTTCTAGAATATTTAAAATTGGCCACGATGCCTTAATTTTAAAACAGTCACTCTCATACACCCATACTGAAACATTTATGCTTAAAATTTTTCAAGGATTTCCTGAATACTCAATTCTTACATATAAACACATCTTTGTTGCAAGCAGGCATTCCATAATTGTACTTCATAATTGTAGTGCATAATGAAACAAAAGGGTAACCACTTCAACAATGAATGCAAAGTCAGCTGGAAACAACGGATTTTCATTACTAGCTACTTGCCTACCAAAGCTATGAAGGGTTACATACTGTGTTTCTTTCTGTGTGGGCCTGCAGCTTTTCATAGACTCACAATTATTCATACAGTCCAAATCATTCTTCAGTAGGAGTTCCATAGCCAAGTCTCCTAGCACTATATGATGGGATGATTCATGAATAAAGGAAAGAAAAAAAACTTCTGCCACAAAGCTTGTCTTTATTCGTGTGACAACAACACTTGCATTGATCATTTATATAAAAGAAACTCATGGTGGTTTTGATGCCTCTTGTTCACGATATTTTGCGAACCACCATTGATGTGTGATGGTATTAAATTTTATGCATCTCTTTGCTGCAGATATGTAGGACATTTTATCCAATGGTGGAATTCAAATTTTTTTACTACCGGTTCTGTGGTCATGACTTGGTGGGCATGGTGTGGCTTGGTGGGCATGGCAGGGGAAGAATACTGCAAAATCCCCATTCCGTCCCCACTCTGGGGCCAGCCAGAGGTGGTATTTGCCGGTTCTCCGAACTACTCAAAATTTCCGCTACCGGTTCTCCAAAACCTGTCAGAACCTGCTGAATAGCATCCCTGATTTTATCCCTTATTTTATGCATTGTGGTTACAACTGATCCTGAATCCATAAATTCTTCATTTAGAAAATAAAAATCAAATATGGGTAGTCCTTGACTTACAACAATTCATTCAATGTCTGTGGAGATTCTTAGGTCATGGTTGCCCTGAAGGTGTTTTTTTTTTCTTCAAGAGGCAACTGGACTTTTTGGTTTTTCTTGAAGATGTTTTGCTTCTCATCCAAAAAGCAGCTGCTTGGATGAGAAGCGAAACGTCTTCAAAGAAAAACCAGAAAGTCCAGGTGACATTTGGGGAAAAAAAACACCTTCAGGACAACCATTTATTTAGTGACCTTTCCAAGTTACAACAGCACTGAAAAAAGACAAAAAGTGTTTTATAACCATTTTTCTCACTTAACGACTCTTGCAGCATCCCTATGGTTACATGATCAAAATTCAGGCATTTCGCAACTGTCTTGTCTTTATAATAGCTGCACTGTCTCAGAGTCCTGTGATCAGCATTTGTCTCTTTCCCAGCCAGTTTCCAACAAGAAAAGTCATTAACCAGATTTGCTTAATGATTTGCTTAACAACTGATATAATTCACTTAACAGCTCTGGCAAAAAAGGTCATTAAAATGGGGCAAAACTCACTTAACAAATGCCTTCCTTAACTATGGAAGTTTGGGCAACAGTCTACAAAGAAAATTCCTAAAAAATGTTTTTTAGGTGGCAATTGCTACCAACAAGAATGGCAAAGATATTCCAAAACTTATCTCCCAGATGTTGGAAATGTAAACAGATACTGGGTTCTTACTATCATATGTGGTGGACTTGTCCAATGGCAAAAAAATATTGGTTAAAAATAAAAAATGTGGCTAGAAGAAATGATAAAACAACAAATAGATCTAAAACTAGAGATATTCTTGCTGGGTATTCTACTGGAGAAGTATAATAAAAGAAATACATATTTAATTTTATATGTGGTAACAACAGTGAAAATTGTCTATGCATAAAACTGGAAAAATGAAAATATACCTATAGAGGAAAATGTAATAAAGAAAATACTAGAATGTGCTGAAATGGATAGATTAACATTGAAAATTAAGGATAAGGAGGAAACAGAATACTTTTTAACTTGGGAATTATTTTACCAGTGGTTAGAAAATAGAAGCAGAAGTTAGAAATTTAGAATTAAGGAGGATATATAAATAAAAATGAAGTAAATGTGTAATTAAATAATGAACATTGAATAAGGAGGATAATGTAAACATCATGATTAATAGATTTGAACGATAATGGCTACAAATGTGATGGTTGTATGATGTTTATAATGATTGATATTATTAACTAATTATAGATAAAACTGAACAAAGTGTTTAATTAAATAACGGAAAATGCTTAATAAGGATATGTGAACAATATGGTGAATAGATTTTGAGAATAATAGTTATAGCTATCGTGTGTATAACATTTATTATTTGAATTTAAAAGATATTATACCCAGTCAGTACACTGCCATTGTGGATATGGAAATTTTAGATATAACAAAGAAAATTATTTAATATAAAATAATATTTTTAAAAAACCAATGGAAATTTGGGGCTCAGTTGCGTTCATAAATCAAGGACTACCTGTACATCAAAACAGAGACAGCTTGTTGAAAGAGCTTGTGAAAAAAATGGTATCTTAAATCAGCAGTATGATGTGATTGTAAAAAAAGATGGGATGTTATGCTGCATCAATAGAAGTACAGGTAGTCCTCAACTTATGACTACAATTGAGCCCAAAATTTCTGTTGATTAAAGAAGACATTTGTTAACTGAGTTTTTAGCTGCATTTTACAACCTCGGTTGCCTCGGTTGTTAAGTGAAGCACTGCAGTTGGTAAATTAGTAACCCAGTTGTTAAGTGAACCTGGTTTTCCCATTCACTTTGTCAGAAGGTCGCAAAAGGGAATCACATGACCCTGGTACCCAATAATAGTTATAAATATGAACCAGTTGCCAATCATCTGAATTTCGATCACATGATCATGGAGATGCTGCAAAGATTGTAACTGTGAAAAACAGTCGTAAGTCTCTTTTTTCAGTGTCGTAACTTGAACGGTCACTCAGTGAACTGTAGTACGTTGAAGACTACCTGTACAAGTTTCAAATCATGGAAAGGAATAGTTCCACTATATCCTACATTACTGACACCACAATGCCCATGTGGTATCCAGTTCTGGGTACCAAACATCAGAAAATATTCCACTATCTGAAACAAGTTATCTATTATCTCAGAGGGAATCCAAAATAGGAAGGCAGGTTGTGGATGCCTCCAAGTAAGAGCAGTTGAAGAATGGAACCAATAGTCCAGGGAAGGGGCTTGCCTTCCTTTTGCTGACTGTGAGGGAGCAGAGGACAGGCATGCACTGTGAATGCTTTTGCTTGGATTTTTGCTCAGAGTAGACATCTGGCCTCGGTCACCTAAGTGACAGCACCCACCTCTATGTACTGTATCTGTGTCTGATGCTGAAGTGAACGTTATCAATATCATCAGACGGAAGAAAGGATTGTCTCCAGATGAGCTTCAGGGATACATTAAAGATGTCAATTTTTTTTTTGTTTTCTTTTAGCCCATAAATGACTACCTAGCTGTGCAGCCTGGCTCATGATGTCTTGCTGCTATTTAAAAAGCCATTTCTTTTTGCACATAACCTATATTTAATTCTTAAGGCTAATTGCATGCATTCTTTGCTGCAACCTTCCACTTTGGAGGGGAAAAATACGCAGCAGCATATTCATTTCTGCAGCAATATCCATCTATAGGAGTGCAGGCAGTAAAAGCTGAAAATAGCCCATCGTGCTTCCTTCCTCCATTGCTTGTTGTTTCCCCCAGTTTCTTTTTATTCCCTTTGTTTCTTTCCTGTTGTTCACAAATGATTATTACAATACATAACTCCAGTAGGAAGGGCACACATAGTAGCTCATTCACTTACAAACAACTCTGACCTTTAGCTTAGCAAAGTTGTTTGTTTTTGATAGGAGGAGAGTTGCTATGTCACTCCAGGTAAAGGGTTGCCCTAATCTATTCTTTTCAAACAATGGCATTTCCTGAAGCCATTGGATCATCTTAAGTCAATGAATTTCTGCTCTAGGTCATCCTGTCATTTTATGTAGGATTACTCAGACAACATAATCAGTTCAATTCAATAAATCATTTTCATGCCATATTTGTTGGTCACATCTGTTGCATATTTAACGCAATCCCTTTGTATGTTTATGAATGCCAAGAATGAACCAACTAAAGTTTACTACTGTTGCCATTCTGGGTCTTTGGTTTTTCCCATTGTTATTTTTCTGCTCAAAATCTCTGTAGCTATTGTGCTATTTACAAACTGAGCCCTCATCCTTTTCTAGTGTTACAAAACCAATCAAGCCAGTTCTACCTAGGCAAAAAAAAAAGTAACAATGGTTTTCTTATTTCAATACTCAATCTGGAAAGGTTTGTTCTTCTTTCTCCCACAGAAGCATAATTCCATGTGATGGGAACTGTTCCTTAAAAATATTTTTGTAAAATCTTCTATGTAATGAATGCAATAATAGTATTCATCAATATATCGTTGAGATAGAGAGCTTCTGCTCTCCTGTGGGTATCTATTTCAGTGTTGTTATTTTTACATACATCAAGTTTCTTTTTCAAAGATTTAGTTATGCTTTAGCCATAAGGGAATGAGAACGTTGTTTGATAACTACCTAATACAACAAAACAGTAATTCCAGCTGACAAAATTAATCTGCTCTGTACAAAATTGTAGTAGGCAAAAATCCTCTGTTTGGGTGTTCTGTAAAGCAGGGATCCCCATCTCCCGGGCTGCAGCCCACTACTGGGCCCTCTCCTCCCCACCCCCCACTGCTTCGCAAAGTCAAATAGGTTAGGGAATTCTGATGTAAAGCATCTGGCTAGTTTAGCCAATGTTAATGAGTATATTTAGCATTTAACCTCAAGATGATAAAGAAGTAGGTTCAGCACCAGAGGTGAAATGCTCCAGGTTCGGACCAGCTCGGGCGAGTAGGTAGTGATGGCGATGGGCAGTTTGGAGAACCGGTAGCAAAGATCCCTGCCCCCGCCCCCCCCCCCCATGCCCAGCTGAATTGTGCGATCATCAGAGCCTTTTTTTTTCCTTTTAAATGGCTCTGATGATCCAAGCTCTGACCATCCCAATTGAGTTGCTCTGGGATCATCAGAACCTTTGGAAAGCATTTTTTGCATGGTTTTACATGTAAAAAATGGTTTTAAAAGTAAAAAAAAAAAAAAGTCCACGCCCACCCAGTCACATTACCACCACCGCCACCAAGCCCGCCCACAGAACTGGTAGTAACAAATTTTAGATTTCACCCCTGTTCAGCACCTAGACAATTTCCTTATATATTGGCTAGGCCCAAGACATAGAGATGAGGCAAAGATTAGGTAAAGCAATAATGCTTTTGTTTATACTCCACAAAAGTGCACTACTACTATTACTACTGCTACCACAAAAAGAAGGAAGAAAAATGCTTACCTAACAACATCCCAAAAGAGAGAACATGTGAACTCTCAGCAAGTATCCTTTCTACAATGAGCTTGGAACCTATTCTGAAGCTCAAGATCTTATTTGAGCAGGTTGTCGTTAACTGGCTTAAGCTAGGCTTGTTATATTAACCTGGACAAGTGCTTGGTAATTCTTTCCTTCCCTGGTGTTTCCTATACATTCTTTTCCACAATAGATTTCTTTTGATAGCTCGTGATTTGTTTAAATCAGTATAAAAGAATTCAGAGATGACCTTAATGAAAGTATGAAAGACTCACTAAAACCTATAGGTAGGATCTTATAGATCATCCAGTCAAGGAACTGAGGCAAGCATGAAAAACAAAACTTAAAATTATCCTTTCTTTAGTTTAATACTTGGGTTTTGTATAAAATGGGACAGAGAGAAACATGAATAGGGTTTCAGTCTTATGTATCTTGGAATTCCTGGGGGGGATAATTTGGCCCAACTCAGCCCTAGGTCTAGTTAGTTCAAAATAGAATTTCCATTTCCAAAACTGCATGGCTGTATAGCTCCGTCTTTGTGTATCAGAACTGGCACAGAATTTTATAAGTTCTTTAGTTCTGAACTTAGGACAGGAACATCCTAAGGATCTTTTTTTCTGTTTTCCTAGAGCGAGGCTAAGGGAAGATATGCTGGGTAAGAAGATTAGAACTTTCCAAACTAGTGCAGTGTTTCTCAACCTTGGCATATTTAGAATGGCTGGTCAGGAATTCTGGGAGTTAATGTCCACACATTTAGGTGCCAGAAGGTTCTTATTGGTGCAGGTCTATGGAGTTTTTGAATGAGGTATAATGTATCCTTCTCCAACATCATAACAAATCTATCTGAAAGTTGGCCAGGCTACAGAACATCTGCAAGGTTAATGTTGATGGTAGTTATTGTCAGCATAAGATTAGCGGGTCTCCCTATGAAATCAATAGGAAAACTTTTAAAACTAAATAAAAAGTAAAAAAAGGAATAAAATAAAATAAATAAAAATTAAATCAAATGTAATTTGAATACTTTGTATACTTGTTTTTATTGGCTCTTCGATTTATTATAAAAAGTGGATATATAAGAAAAGAACATTTGACATACAGTACAGTACTTCAGACAAATATTATCAATAAAAATATATTTGTTTAGGAAGGCACTTTGGATGGCTGCAATTTTACATGAAGAATTGTACCAAGATACACTTGTCTTCACAATAAATATGACTCACAGAAGGTGATTCATGTAGAAAATGAGTTCAATTTAGCAGTGTTATTTTGATGACAAATTATGGACAAGCCTTAAAATTGCAATCCAATGCAAGTTTACTCAAAAATAAAAATAAATAAATAAATCCCACTATATTATGGAAAAGAGGGGGGTCAAAACTGCAATATGAGTGACTTTTGAATAAGCATAAACAGAAATATGCAACTTGGTTGCAATTTTATACCACTTGCATCAGGGGTGTCAAACAAACAGCCTGGATTCAGCCCACGGAAGGCCCAGATTTGTCCTGTGGGGCTGTTCCAGAGATGGGAAGGGACTGGCCTATGCTTCCCCATCCCACCAACCCAGTCGGCAGTGACAACTAGGGCATTCCCACCCCGAGGGCAAACAAAATCCTGATACAGCTAATGAAAGTAAGTAAGGTCAAATTAAGATTTACTTGAGAGTAAATGAGTTGTTCAAGTGCTAGAAGAAATAGCTGAATGGAAATAAGTGGGGTGGGAGAGGAGTTGAAGCAAGTCTGAACAATGTGGTAGAAATGTGAGCTGTAGCTGCTCCTGTTGCTGAACATGACTTCAAAATCAGATCTTCTAATAAACTATTTAAACAGATTTTTGTGTATTTTGCATGAAAACTCAACATCATATGTCTTTTTAAACTTTTTAAAAGAAACATCCTGCATCTTGCAATCTTTCCCAACTAGCCATTCTCTTCTGGAACTTGGCTGCAATTTTCAGAAGTTCCAATCAGACTTGCTGTCTGGAATTAAAAGAGTTGCAGTATCAAATCATCTGGAGGGTGTCTGTAGCTGATATGCTACATTTCAAGGGTAGGCAATCTGATTCTTTGATCTACAAACCCCCACAATGACTTGCTATTGAAGCCTAAACATCTGGAGGTTGCAAGATGGGTATTTTTTGCTTCTCTTTTTCAGAGCCCTGGTGGTTAAGTATTGCAGGCTAATGCTGCCCACATCCGGCAGTTCGATCCTGACAGGGCTCATAGTTGACTCAGGCTTCCAACTTTCTGAAGTCGGTAAATTGAGGACCCAGATTGCTGAGGGCAATATACAAATAATGCCGACATTGTGAACCACCCAGAGAGTGCTGTAAAGTAGTATGGGGCAATATATAAATCCAAATGGTATTTGCTATTGCTATTACAAATTAGAAAATAAATGGCTACCACTAGAAAAGTTTTTTAAAAAATTACTGAATGTAGGAGAGGATTATTTATAGAGAAACAACAAATAAAAGGAATCACACCAGAGATTTTACAAAGGATGTTTGAAGAATGTGGAGAAGGATGTTACAGCATCAGCTACTAAATTAGTGACTGCACTAGTTAAAAGAGCTTTGATGACACTTGAAGGGAGAGTGGTAGAAATATTTATAAATTGTGAAATCATAGAATTAAATAATTGGAGAATCTGTAATACAGATGAGTGAAGTTATTTTTGGAAAACAAGACAGAAATAATTATTGTGAGATGGAAAAAGATTTAAACAATGTGGCATTACTGGAGTTAAGAGTTAAAGAATTGTGTTTAAGAGAAAGTTGATGAATATATTAAAGAGATGAATATGTTAAAGATGAATGTTTACCAGGTTTCTGGAATGAGATGAAGAAGATAACAGATGCAGAAGTGGACAAACAGTATAGAATTAATACAAAGTGTGCAAAATTAAGAAATGTACCAAGAAATATGTCACTGTGTGTTGAGCCAGATAAATTTTCTTAATAAATAAATAAAATATAATTGTACACTTTGTCAGAAAGAAGACCAGAGATCAGGTTCTAAAACAACAATACTAAGTTAATAATAAATAAATCAGAAGTAATTTTGCTCTGGGTACCTATTAGAATATTGTGCAAGGAAAAAGACTATAACTGAACAGAACCAAATAACATTCCACTAAGGCAAACCGGAAGGAGTGGTTTAAAATTTCAAGCAACGAGATAACAACTTCAGTTCAAAATGCAAGATATTTTATGAAAAATTTGAAGAGGAAATGGCTTATTCCAGTTAATAAGATGTTGTGTCTTCTTATCTTCTCTAGCTAGAGTCCGCATGCATTTGTGAATTATTCTATACCAAGAGAACTACCAACATATGAATATTGAATTCTGAAGCTTCAACCACAGGCTTTACAAAGAAATAGTTTGATTTCCAGGCATTTACATGCGAAGTTGGCTAATAATAGCTTTGCCTTTTCTACCTACCTTTTCCATATCATAATGCTGAAACATCATAGTGCTTTTATGATAGCTCAGTTTCTTTCAACGCTAATGAAAGATAGAGATCAGAGAATATAATTTGAGTGATGTCTCTGTCCTTGTGAATCATGTTTATTTAGCCAACCTTATAATGTTTTTGGTAGAACACTTTTTATTTGTTTGATTTTGGCTTTTTGATGCATTTGAATCAGTCTTAAGTCCTGGTGGTTACTTTTTCACATACTTTCAGATTAGAGGATCTAAATGTTATGTTTCTTTTTTCCCATCTAATCAGAGATTGAAGAACTCTGAAATTATGGCAAAGTTTTGCATTGTAACTTGCCTTGCTGATTCCCCTTGGATTAGGAAGATTTTATGTACTTAACTTTTGGTAAAGGCAAATATCTTTATTATGGTCTTTGACCAGCCTTTACAAGAGTATAGTAGAAAGAAATAGTTTGACTCAAAAATTTGTTATTGGGGAAGGAAAAAAATAATAGGACAATAAACAAACATACCTAATTAAAAGATTTGTGCAGTTGTATAACTTGAAGATATTCAGCCAACTGATTTGTGAGGTTAGCATCCCTTAAAAAATAATAAACGGTCTGCAGAACACAACCAAAAACTTATTTTGAAAATTTATATACTATTACAAACCCATGGTAGCTGAATCATAATTGCCACTGTATAGTTTTAGGGTGAACATATATGAAGGTGATCTGCTTTGCCTATTTGCATGGAACCAATTGCAACATGCATGGACAACATGCAGAAATATAGTTATGATCCAGTCATTTTTTATTCTCTAGTGCAATTTCAATAAATGGTTTAATACAGACTGGGTAAGCATATTTTATGAATCTGGGAACTCAGGGACTGGGAAATTATCCAAATTATATTATAATTGAAACCAGGATAGAATCATAGAAAACTGACAGCAGAAAAAGACAGACTGCCCATCGAGACTGCCCTTTGATTTTTTTTGTTTTCTTTTAATGTATTTATGTATTATTTTTATATTATTTTTAATTTTAAATTTTTGTCAGATGATAGATGTGTTTATTCCAAGCATTTAACTCAGTTACTTATAATAATAAGTGCTATGTATGAAGTAATATCAGGGAACATGGCTTTTCATGAGGTTTGACATGTAGTGGGCTGATATGTCACACAGCCCTAATCCTTGGATGTTGCACATCTATTAGGTTAATTCCATTCATTCTTAGCAACAGGAATCTGAAGTATAGCAGAAACATTTTGGTTACAGTGTCTGCTATGCACAATCAAAATTAGAAGGTTGGTATGAGGAAATTATATCTGATGGTCAATTCATTCTTATTCTTTCTCCAACTCATTGCATTGCAATTGTACAAACATAAAGTTGACATAGACATGTACCCGTGTTCTTCAATTAAGGCATACTGCATCTTTTGTATCTTGAGCTGCATTTAAACACTGCTTGAAAACCATTTGCCTCTGGAAGAAAATATAGCTGTAAGATTATTAATTGAAGACTGAAAGAAAAGAAAATATTACTCCAGCACTTAAGAGACTGAGTAGAGTAGCCTCCTGATCTGGTTAAAAGTCTGTAGAGATTGATCAGCCTCCTGATCTGGTTCTGAATACCTATCCAAGGCTAGAGTTTATCGTCAAGGACTTACACAGTATGGAACCAGGGATCTTAAAAGAATAATTTTCTCATTTCAATCACCTCAGCGCTTTGATCTGCTTCAGAGGGCTCTTACAGAATAAATTTACAATACTGGGCTATTTTTCTTGGGGCGCTCATCTGATCTGACTTCATTTTTCCATGTGAAAAATGTAAAGAGATTTTACTTCTCTTTGGGTTATTTTCCTGTTATGGTTCTCTTTTCTACTGTCCGACCAAAGTTTTTAAAACAGTCAACAGCATGCTATTTTTTTTTTATTGCAAAGTACTCTCATGCTTGTAAACCAGCTGAATGTTATTTCTCTCCACATCTTGTCTAAGAATAGAATTGTTAACTGAAATAGTCCAGGGTTTGTTTCGTGTTTTTTTTTTCTTTTCTTTTTTCTTTTTGTTAAAACGTTTGGAACCTTTCTTCACCTTCCATAAGGCTGATTTTATAGCACCCACATTTTTTTCAAATGGTTTGATGGTGGTGGTGGGTGTTTTTGGTGAAGCTTTGGTATTCTCCCTAAGCTCTTTGTTTGCAAATACAGAAAGATTCTCCCGCCCTCCTCCTCCTCCCAGGCGCAGGAGTTGCATCATGCTTCCTGTATTTAACTTTGCTGACATGTTGACCATGTTTCCTGTAACACCCACGTTTTGACTCCATGGGTATTTTTATTATTGTTACCTGATACAAATCATGATCCTGACCTTTGTATTTCTTGGTGTGTAGGTGTTTTGCTGACAGGACCAAGGTGAAAGTCAAGGACAAAAGCAAATGACTTTTGCAAGAGTTAGGATTCTACTTCTTTCGCTTTTCTCCTTTTGCTACTTTGAATTTTTAGGGTAACTTCGTGTTTTTTTAAAAAATATCATTTGTTTTGTTGTTGTGTTGGTGTTGATTTTATTTTTTAAAGGTTAGCCTGTTTTGTGGCTAACCAGCAATGCCATCCCTCTTCAGGACTTATCACAAATACAAATTAAGTGGCTTGATTTAACATATTATGCTAGCTTGTTTTAGTCAAGAAGCCATGATTAAGCATGATGTGTGTATCAAACCACTAGTTGTGCTAATTGGTCATTAGTTAAGCCTGTCCTCCACTGAAGAGAAAGTGAATTTTGTATACCCTGCACATTTATCAATTGTAGTATATAATGCTTTGCTTAACCACCATTTATCAGCTTCTATTAGACAGGTTCATGGAGTACATTAAACCAAAAACAATTATCTTCCCATCCACAAAAGTTTATATAATATATCAAATTAAAATCACATCAATCATGATTTATTGTAAGCCCTAATTTTATGCATTCTTTTCCATGGTATTTGATGCTATCAGAAATTCTTTATTGCCCTCAGATCTCTTATCATTAGCCAGATTGGCTTGGTTTGGTTTGGTTTGGCTTTTTGCGGGGGTGAGGGGGGAGGATGGGGGGAAGGTGCCTTGTTACTTTGCAAAGCAGCTTTGAAGAAGTCTTTTCCATCAACTGTCATTAAAGAAAAGGCCCAGCAGCAAGAATGCGCTTCCTGTTTTCTGGATGCCCATCTATCTTGCCCACATGCAAACACTGTGCAGAAGATTTGAAAGCTTATTCATGAAGTATGTAAGAGATGGATATGCCTGAACTTTCCATAGCTGTAGGCACTTTTTGCCTTCTCATTTCATATATTGTTTCAGAACTTGCCAAAAGGGGAGGGGACATTCAAGCATACGAGATCTTGTTGGTGCCCTGAAAATTGAAGTTGCTTTACAATTTGCTAACTGGACAAAGGAGACTATTTGCCTAACTAGTCAGTAAATGTAGACTGTATTTATCTGTAAGGCAGTTTATTAATAATAGGGCATGCTCATTCTGTATTATGGGATTTAATTAAATTTGCCTTTTTGTGCTTCATTATTGAGAGAGTAAAATTAAAAAAAAATAAATACCGGTAATCCTCAGCCTAGGATCATTGGTTCAGCAACCGTTTGAAATTATAGTGGCGCTGAACAAAAGTGGTTCTCAGGTGACTGGTCCTCAGAGTTCTATCCACCCCACACCCTGGTGCTCATGTGATCACAATCCGAGTGTTTGGCAACCAGTTGACCCTTACCACAGTTTGCCAAGTACCCCATGATCACATGATCCTCATTTGCAACCTCCCCTGCTGATTTCCCAAGAAAGCTAATGAAAAAGCCAATAGGGAAGGTTGCAACTTGCTGAGTAAGTCTCTCCTACCTGCTCCGGCCTCTGGCCTTCCGCTAAACTGGCAACTCACACACCCTCCCCAATCTTTCCTTGCACTCTTGAATACTCTCCCTCTCTTTTGCACTTTGTATACCCCCCTAATCTCTCCCATCTCCCCCCACATGTACCTCCTAGCTCCCTTTGCCACCTAGCTGTAGACACTACTTGTCTGCCTGGCCTGGGACTTGCAACCTCCTGCTGTCTTCCCCGCTGATTTTGGTTGCAGGAAGCCAAAAGGAAGTTGCCTCACCCAACAATCATGGGATGCCATCAATAATGGCAATAGTGAAGGCTTGCTTATTGCTGCAGAATAAACATACCCAGGACTACAGCTGAGTCTCTATACATACTCAAATATCCTAATATTCATGGTTAGGACACTGCTTTGTATCAGGTCAGATTACTCACCCATCTAAAACAATGAATAATCTCAGTGGCAGCAGATTTCCAGAGTTTCAAGTAAAGATCTTTTATCTCATCTGCTACCTGGTATCTGAAGCTTTGTAACTGAAGGTACAAAGATTCAGTATAAAAACTGAATAGACATATTTGACTGCAGGAACATGACAAATTGTCTGGAGGAAACCTGGAACCATGAAATGGGATTTCAGGAGCTGTATGCAGTAGATCCACCATCTACTGCATACATACCTCTACTACAGCCTATATAAAATGCAATTGGTTCAAAAATACATCAAGCTAAACCTAATGTTTGGTGTTTTCTTCAATCTGCAACTACTATTACTTTACTAAGAAACAGAGTTCTCATTTTACTGTATGTTAAGGATGTCTAAGAAGAATAGCACTTGTCTACTTTTCAGTGTGGTGATGAAAATAGTGAACTATGGTTAGCCATATGAAAAAAAAATAGCTGTGATCTGATTTCTTCCTACCCCTTGTTTTCTCAACCAATGATCTATTTTTATTCCAAAACTAACTGGGTAGTAGAGTCAAAGGTGGTTATCAACAATTATCTTAACACACAAAAATAAATAAATAAAATTACCGCAGTACTGAAATTCATGCCTTTATGTGAGGGGATGCTTTTCATTTCCATGTTATTTAAATACAGAAGAACAATCTTGTTCTTAATTTACCTCCAAAGGATGAAGAAAACTTTAATTAAAATCAATTAAAAATTCTATAAAGATTGTATATATTGAAATAATTTATATACAGGTAGTCCTCGACTTGAGATCACAATTGGCCCTGGAATTTTGGTTGTAAATTATAGTGGTCATTGTATTAGTTGTAAGTTGAAGACCACCTGCATAAAGAAAAATCTGTACAGAAATTTCAATAGGTGTCCAGTTGCTTCAAAGAGACAGAAAATAAGGGAAAGGAAAATAGCCATTTCTTAACCAAATGCAATTTGATGAGAGCCTGATGGAACATATCTACTCCTGTGAAGATTTGTGCTGAGTTTTTCTGCCTTACAGTTTTTAAGATTAAAAAGGGAGAGAAAACAGGTAAAACATGATCTGATGGTTAAAGAGTAATATCAACATCTGCTCTAATTGCCATGAATCATGAATATTGTATATTCATCTGGAACCATCTACAATTTTTGTGTGCTTCCTATGGAATTTTTGCAGTGGGAGGAGAAGCTGGAGTGGGTTGGCATGGAAATCTTATTGCTTCATCACCACTAATCACAGTGAAGTTGGCTGCAGGCCAGCTGGATAAAAGGAGAGAAGAAAACTCAATTAAATTTCTTGTACATATGGAAGGTCCTTTACTTGCTAGTTAGGACCATACCATTGCTTGGAATACAACAGTGTTGTATTTGCAACGTTACTCAAAAGCAGAATGTAGATAAGGTCAATGGCCCAGTGAACTGAATATGACGGGAGAGGGTACCGTTTATTTTCATGTTATAGAAACTGTAGTCATCTGCCGGAACATCTCCAATTCTAACTCTCCTCTGCTAGATGTCAGAAGGAGTTCACTGATGGAGGAACAGATGTGATCTTTTAAGATGATGGGAAAAGAAGCAAAAATGTCACATAGATGGGAACTGATGGTATTCTTGCTTTCAAGATCTATGTTTGTGGGGGGAAAAGAGGAAGGGTTAACATATTTCTACTTATGGGACTCATAAAACAAAAATTGATTTTCTTTTTTGCTAGAAGAAAAAGAGAGAAAAAAAAACAAGATACACCTGCAAATATTTACCCAGTTTGCCTAGAAAGATAATATCTAAAGCAGAGGTGGCTGGCTAGGAAATTCTGTGAGTTGAAGTCCATTAGTCTTAAAGTTGCCAAGGTAGGACACCCCTGCTTTAAAGAATTATTTCTTTTCATTTTAACTTTATTGAACTTTGTTTATTAGAAAAGCTCCCCTTCCTGACAGAACTTCCTCCTATGGGAAATTTGCCTTATTTTACCCTGTTGGTTTCTTAAGCTTGAATTATGGTGGAGACTACATATGGTCTAGGGCAGGGGTCTCCAACCTGGGCAACTTTAAGTCTGGAGGATTCTAGGAGTTGAAGTCCTCCAGGCTTAAAGTTGCCCAGGTTGGAAACCCCTGGTCTAGGAGAGCAGTTCCCAACTTTTCTGGCTTGGCAGATTAGCAGCAGTTGTGGTAAAAGGAGGATGGTTTTGCCCATACACACACTGCTTGTGCAAATGGAGCTTTACACACTCACCTGCTGCTTGCGCAGCCCAGTTCCCAATGGGCCGTGGTTCTGGGCCGCGGACTAGGGTTTGGGGAACCCTGATCTAAGAAATAGAAGAAGCTCAGGTGCCCACCTTAACAGGGCTGGAACCCTGAGATTGGCGTTCTCAGTTATAGGCTCCACTCAAAGAGCAAAAGTTCTCCTCCTTTACATTGTTAGAGAAACAGTGAATAGAAGGCATTTTTAGAAGGCTATTTGAGGAGGACAAACTTATCTAAGGACAGAAATTGGTTTTTTAAAATAGTATTTATGTTTTTATTCATTGTGGATTGCTCCTGATTTCACACAAATCCACAATCTTTTGTGGATCTTGTGATTTAATTAATTCTTTTTCCTTCATTTATAGTAAGTTAACAAATCAATAGAAGAGGCAATATACAAAAGTTTATTTAAATAATCAAATATAACCAGGCATGTTTTAAATATTGTGTTTTCTGCTCTGTCTTGATTTCTTTTCACCTTGTGAATTTATATTGTCTGTTCCTAATTCTAAATTATTGTTCAAAACTAAGACATTATAATTGAGAAGTGCTTTATAATTATTTCACATGTTTACACAAATATTTTGTAATTGTTTAAAATGCGTCCGTATTTATGGTCTAACTGCCTTTCTTTGTCTTGCAATTTATTCCCATATAATCCTTAGATCACAGTTCATTATAATCTAGGCCTTTGCCTACAAAGTTATTTTTCTTACATAACCCAGAAACTATGCTTCTCCAGCCCAAGAGATTACTGAAGCTCTATCCTGATTTTATTGTTTAGCACCAAAAACATTTTAAAGTAATTAGTAAATTTCTTCTGGTTTTTCCTCACCTTGCTTTTAGAAGAAGATTTCTTAACTCCAAAGCTTTGAGTCAGCCTTTCTGTGGTGAATTCTTCCCACTTTCCATCTATTTGGCACTGTGCTTTTATTTCATACTGAACTTCCCGTTCTTTCTGTAAACTGACAGGACTGCGCTCAGCAGTAAAGTAAGAGATAATTGGATCTGCATGTCTGACTCTCTGAAATGACAGAGGGGTTCAATTCAGTTCTTCGCTCTCCAAGGCCTATTTGCTGAAGTTATTAAAAAAAACTTTTACCAATAAAACCCTGACATAGGATAGAATATTGTTACTCCACTAGCACTGTTTAAGGACTTCATGAACTGTTTTTTTAAAAATAGAAATTATTCTGGCAAGAAATGCAGGGGGTGGGGGAGAGATTAACAGAGTGATAGGAATAAAGACTGGGAGAGGAAAATAGTATAAAACTTCTCTTTCTCTAATGCTGCCTAGGCCCTTTTTCAGCACATTATCACTATAGAGTTCAACCCGGGACAGCCTGAGTCATATGACCAAGCAAAAACTAATCATCTCTGCATACCAAGGTGTAAACCTAAAGCCTGGATCTGATTTCCAATTGGAACAACAGATCAGCTGAGGAAATCATCGGGGGTCAAGAGAGAACCAGCTACAGATTCAGCCTCCTACACACCTTGGTTACACAATACAGAACTTCAAGAGAAGCACATGTCAGTGTTGTCCAATATGACACTCTTAAGATAAGTTGTGCCTTAATTCCTAGAATTCTTGGCAACTTATCTGGAGAGCATCTGAGTAGGGAAAGTGAATAGAATAGAATTCTTTATTGGCCAAGTGTGATTGGACACAAAAGGAATTTGTCTTGGTGCATATGCTCTCGGTGTACATAAAAGAAAAGATACAAGAAAAAGATTTTTTTTAAAAAGATTTTTTTAAAAAAGATAAAAGAAAAGATAAAAGATGAGTTTATTGGATCTGCAAATATCTAGCTATCTAGAGATAAATTGAACATAAGCTACCAAGTCAATTTTCCCATGTGAAGACCTATCAAATAAATGAATACTTTTTACCAAAAATATATTTCTTCAGCAAGCTTCCATTATTTCTTTTCTTCTTACTGTCGAAAATGGTAAAGAAATAATCTTCTTTGTGTTTTTTATTACGTTGCTCAATTTTAATCTAGCTCAATTTTTTAAATTGATGTTGAAAATCATTTGATGCCACAAAATGCGCTGTCTAACCTGCCAGACCAGTGGTAGTCAACCTGGTCCCTACCGCCCACTAGTGGGCATTTCATGGTGGGCAGTAGGGGTTTTGTCCCTAATTTATAAATCACCATTACTGTGGAACTGGTGGGCAGTGAGAAAATTTTACTACTAACAGAGATACAAAAGTGGGCAGTAGGTATAAAAAGGTTGACTACCCCTGTGCTAGATGCATCTTCCCCTACTAATATCCTTTCTTCAGAATTCATTAAATTAAACAAACAAACAAACAAAAAGAATCTTAACATGGAACGTACTATAGATAGTCCTTGACTTACCACCACAATTGAGCCCAAAATTTATGTTAAGTGAATTTTACCCATCTAATGACTTTTCTTGCTACAGTTGTTAAGTGAATCAGTGCAGTAGTTCAGTTAATAACATGGTTGGTAAGTGAATCTGGCTTCCCATTGCTTGTCAGAAGGCTGCAAAAGGGAATCACATGACCCTGGGATACTGCAACCATTATAAATATGAGTCAGTTGCCAAGTGTCTGAATTTTGATCATGTGACCATCAGGATGCTACAAGCATTGTTAAGTGTGAAAAACCATAAGTCATTTTTTTCAGTGCCGTTGTAATTTCAAACAGTCACTAAATGAACTGTTGTAAGTCAAGAACTATCTGTATATAAGAAAGAGGCAAACCCACCAATACTAAGCACTTAAACAATTTCTTTTCAGGTAGGCATGTATAAGCCAAGCAAATCCTTCTATATGTGAGAATATATTTTCATCCTCCATTGTCAACATGAGTCAAAGTAGCTGAAGTTACCCTTCTGGGTATAGATGACAATGGTCTACAGACTTCACAATACTTTCAAAAAGATATAAATAGGACTTAAAAGTCTGAGTATTACTTTGAACCTCAAGGATCTTAGAAATGCTGTTCTTACTTTCATGTAAAAACTGTATGCTGAAGCATCATGTTTTATTGCTTTTAGCTCGAAGAAGAATCCATAAATGGAAATTACTTCTGCATGATATCTTGGTTCCTGAAATAATCAGCATGTTAATTTGTGTATATAAAGGCATGCTATTCCAGTGTCTTAAAATATCAGAAAATGATCAGTTATGAGGAATAAATAACTCATTAGTACCTAATTTATTCTCTACAGGAGAATTTGCTTTGTCGTTTGCTTCCTTTTACTAATCCCTGTTAAGGATTTTTAGAGCAATGAAATACTACTTATTTCCTTATACATTACACTACACACACTCATTGCAGCAAGAATTATATTCACACAAAATTGGAAACAAAACAATATACCATCAAACAAAATAGTAATTAGGAAAATTCTTGAATGCACAGAAATGGATAAAATGACTATGGAGCTAAAAGAAAGGGATGATTCGGACTATTATGAAGTATGGAATAAAATGTACTGTTGGCTCGAAAATAGAAACCAAAACAGGAAATGTTTAACTTAGTACCGATGAAACTTAAATTGAACAACTTTAAACAAAGAAATGTAAATATAAATGAATATAAATCGGTAGATAAGAATAATGAATACTACTATGTATGTTAATATATATGTTGTTGTAATGTTATTATATTACTATCGAGAAGTAAATAGATATGCTAGAATAGAGTATTACAAAAGCAAAATACATATACCAATACAGAAAGCTGTAAAATGACCTTCGATGGTATGTATTGTTTGCTGTGGTTTGTTTTGTTTTTGTTGTTGTTTTTTATGTTGTTTTTAAAGACAAAACTGTTTAATAAAAAATATTTTTTTTTAAAAAAAAAGAAATACTACTTATTTCCTGTATCATTGTCTGCAAATAATGTAAGATATTAACTGAGATTCCATGCATGAATATATTACATTTGTATTTGTGTACATATAGTAGTAGCTTGTTAAGTATTTTTCAAAATATTTATTGTTCGAAGGAGAAGAAAAATATAGAAACCAATCTAACCAAACCTAAGCATTTTGATGTCTCATTCAGTTCCATGAGAGAATTGAGCATGTGTTTAAGATTTAAATATTTATTTTTCCTCAGAATAATCCCACCAAATTCAATAGGACTTTTAATAAATATATCTAGTATAGTATTGCAATATAATTTTCCCATTATTGTAAAATCATTGCAATGCAAACCTATATGTGTTTATGCAGAAGTCATAGCATCAGTTTAATGGGATTTATTCTTTAATCGAATATGTGTAGGATATATCTTATGTACATTTAATTTGTACGTATACAAGAATTTTTGAATATTTTTGGGTAGAATGATGATTAAAAACAAACAAATTGTAAAGCTTCCATTAACTTGGTTGCTATCAAAATAATTATTCCCCCTCCCTTTTTTTTTGTTAAAAACAACAGAATGAAAATCCCAATGGCCTGCAGATATGATCTCTATCGTCCACCTTCAATTTGCCAATTATAGGTGGTATGATAGTTGAACATTTCTACAGTGTAGGCAGATCAGGAATAAATTGTATTACAATTGGTTTCTTTGATTTCAGCAATGCACTTTATTCCCATCGATATTGCCCTTGAAGATTGTGTAAGAGATTCTGTGGACTGCATTTTGTCATTTCTCCCACTTAATTTAGCAAGTTCTTCACAGCTTACCTCGCTGAGCATAAGACCAAATCTCACTGCTTGAGTGTTAAAGTCTGCCTGAAAGGCCATGTCACCACCATTTTCTAGCTGAAACGAAAATAAAATCTTCCATATTTAGCATGCATAAATTTGGTGCTTTTTCATTTAAATATAGCATTCAATAAAATTGAACAGAAAATGCAATTGTACCACAGCTGTATCCCAATTTTCTTATCAATGTTATATAATGTCACAAGTTTTCTATTTTGGACAGTATTTATAATTGTTTGCATGTTACATCATTGTTCCTTACATCCCACTGGTATGACCTGCTTATGTGAGTCATGGCACAGGGAGGTTTAGTGTGTCATACAAACTTCAAAACGTAACTAAGTGGCCCAAAAAATCATGAGCTTGCCCATCTGAAATCTTGTTAAGATTTAAGCAAAGACAAACGTTTTGCAGATTTTAGTGTTCTGCTAGGTTTTGGTAAAATACATTGTCATCTATATCAGGATCATCTGTAATACTCTCACAGATGACTAAAGGATTATTTCTGTACTTTATAATGCAGAATGATTTCACTATATTTTGACACAACAATAGTTGGATGACTCTGGAAGATGCTATATTTCACAGGTCAAATGACCTGAACAGTTCAGTCTGGTATCTAAATGCTAAATGATAATAGTTTAAACTGACCTATTAATTTATTTAACTGTATTATTTTTCAAATATGAACAAACATGTTAAAAAAGAGAACTATTTACAGCAGGATGGATAGTCACTAAGTTTCTTCACAACGCAATGAAAACATTCCCTATTCCTATTTATAAACTAATGTCCAACACTTGGCAAACTTGTCTGATCTCAAAAAATTGCTAATCAAAGTCAGACACTAAGTGGGATATTACTAGGAAATGGCAACGCTATATTGTTGAGAAAAACATCTTGAAAGGCTGGGTTTGCAAAAGATTGTGGGTCAATTAATCAGTAGAACTGCTTCCTTCCAGAAATTGCAGGGCTGCAACACTGGAGATTTTTAAGAAGAGACTGGACAGCCTCCAAATTCCCTTCCAACTCTGCTGTTCTGTTATTCTGTTAAGAGGACAGTAGCAAACCAATACTGTTCACTGCCACGACAACTACATGGTTATGTACATTCTGTTATCAGGACTTGAAGAAAATATTTCCCCCTGCATCAACTTCAAGTCAAGAGAAGTAAATGGGGTTTTTTTTTTGTAAAAGTCTTTGCAAAATAAGAGTTAAGTATTAATTTGCAGTATGGATAATGCTATTGTTCACTACAATGTGGTGAAACTGATTCACTTTTCATATCAGCTTCATTACGCAAACTTAGAAGTGATATTAATATGGCCCTACGTGTTTGTCCAGTATGTTTTACCTGTGTTCTATATTTTTGTGTATAGATCTGGGTAGTGCCATCAAATAAAGAAGTACAGTTCCAAATTAAAGATTTTTGTTTTAATGCAGGGTCCCTGCACATATACAAAGGTAAGCAGTGAAAATACCTCGTATGAAAAAATTAGAGTTTACAATTAATCCAGACTGACCCATTATCACACTAAGCAAACCAACTCACTGCATGGTAGTGATCAGACAAGATCCTTGTAAGCCATGGCAAAGGAAAGAAATTGATTTCCCATAGCTCCTCTAGATGTCTGCCTTTGGAAAAGACAAAAGCAACAATTCAGTTGTTCCATTTATATTATTCAGCACCAAAGAAAAAGCTGTTTCTGATACACTAAGGAGAATAACTTATGGGCAAATTGGATTGATATAATAAGAATATAACAGGAATAAAGATATATGAGGTGTAGCTGGGGCTTTAAAATGCCAGTTTATAAAAAAACATGAAAGAAAGCTGTGAGATAAGACTGTATTCCTCCTTACTTTCTAGAATAGGATTATTATACCACAGGCATTGGACAATATCCTGCCTTGTGAGGATCCCTCCATTCCATCAGCAGAACATAGCCTTATAGGATATGCCTCTGCCTGTTTTTGGAAATCATTCATGACTTATCTGAGGATCTGCTGACTGGACAAGGAATCTCAACAAGGTACTTGGGCTATGGGCGTGCCATCTCCAGAATATTTTATTTTATGCTGTGCACCGCCCAGAGTTTAGTGGCATCAAACTTGAAATAATTAGTTAGCTAATTTTCTTTTCTGAACACTTCCTGCACTATTTTTCCTGTTCCCCACTGATTAGTCACAAAAGTGTTCAACCTCCTGGCCTTTTATCTTCTCATCCTCACCCATTAGGCCTACCTGTCTATCCTGCTACAGCAGCTACACCAATCTGATTATTTATATCCGGCAAATTATAAACAAAAACTTTTCTTCCTTTGTCGCTATCTCCTCCATCACTGCTACAATTATGAAATTTATCTGCAGCCCTTCCCAAACCTTAGGAATCTGGATTTATACCCAGTGGTTCAGTTGTAGTGGTACTACGGAACTCTTTCTTAACATGCAAAGATTGATTACGTTTAACTATAGTTAATTTTTTTGTGACTTAGGCTTTTGTGCAGGACACAAGTGCCTTTTTAAAAATGGTCTTTGCCTTCCAATTAAAATGCTCTGAAGGAAGCTTGACAATTGCTCAATAAAATCCTGATTTAGAAGTACCTTAAGGCAATTCATTACTCTGACTGGACTTTTCACCCAGTGCTTATTCCTGCTTTTGCTTGTAATGTTAACAGAATTAAACATTGTCAAACAAAAGCAATCTTGTGTCAACAATGCACATAATCTAAACTTGTCAGAGTTGGGAGTTTTGCACAGTCTGTAGTCATGCAGTTCTTCCTGTCACGTGTTTCTGCCAGCCAAACATGCCAAACATCAAGTTTAACAACATTGGCCTATTCACCTGCTTTTGGGATGTTCACACAATGAAAAATAGATTTGGCAATCATTTTTGTGTAACCACTGCTAAATAATTTCTTATCATTTGCTCACAGGGGTGCAAAGAATGTCATTTACCTCAGACTCCTAGAATTGGGGCCTCTGTTTTTGGGGAATGGATGGCTTAAGTCTTCCATAATTATAGGATATTCATTTCACTCCTTAAAATGGTTGAGCCCTTTTCCCCAAAGGCCTTTGCTCAATTTTGGATTACAGTCATCAACATATCACACTAATCTTAAAATGACCTCAACTGGAAATTTCATAGCTTTCATTTAGGGCAGTTTTTCTCAACTTTGGCCATTTAAAAGATGTGTGGACCTCAACTCCCAGAATTCCCTAACAAGCATTCTGAAAAATTCTGGGAGTTGAAGTCCACACTCTACAAGTTTCCAAGTTTGAGAAACATTGATTTGGGTGGAGGGGGGGAATGCATCTGAAATCTATGAGGTGGAGACTTTTAAGTACTTCTCTGTTGAAAGGAGTAAATATACCATCAGCCTGCAAATGAAGGCAATTATTGTTGAAGCTTACAATATAGCTGAGTGATTTATTTTAAAGAATGTGAATAAAGAAGCTTTTCACTCACTTATCCTCTGCCACAAATAGACAATACACTTCACATAGCTGGAACTATTACATATATATATGATATACTGGTTAAAAGCTAGGCTGGTATTGGGGAGATTCGCCCTCACTGGTTAACATGTGCTAATCACTCTCTTTCAGACCAACCTCTCTCACTGAGTTCTTGAAGACAAGTGGGAGGAGGCAGTGTTGTGGATGTTGTCTGGATTTCCAGAATGAAAGACAAGAAAGGGAGGGAAGGAGAGAGAGACACACACAGAGAAAGAGAACTGATAAATAAACATATTGGTTGGAACTTGTAATTCCATCTCCTCTGCTGAGCATCAAGTCAAGAAAAGCAATAAAAATGTTGTTAGATCTAAAGATGGTGTCAGATTTCTTTTCCACTGACTTGACATGAAATAGTTGCATAGAATGGCAAGCAATGTATAGGAGAGATCAGTCATCAGAACAGCATGTTGCATGGTTAGATCCACTGTCACAGCACTGATTAACTCTTGGAGAACTTGGGTGTGTCAAAGCAATGTGACTGGGTTTGGTCACTGTCAAATGAGTGATCCATGCTGTCAAAGCCAGCAACACCATTATGCTTGTCACAGACCCATCCATGTAAGGACAAAGAAAGCAGGACTTACCTGTTTTGGGGGCCTGGAGCCTACCAAACTTATCATCAGTTAGGTTATCCTTTTTATAATGTATTGTACTTTAAAGTATCAAATGTGTGTTTCTACTATTTCCTTAGATAACATGAAACAAGTGGTTAAAGACCACTTTATAGATTCAAAGAGTTATTTCCCATACCTACTTTTTCCTTTATTTTTTAATGTGTCCATGAAAATTAATTAGGGGGTAGAAGTGGGACTGTACAAAACTTGGAATCCTTTTCCTTGATTGAAAAAAATAATTACTTTTTAAAGGCTTTGCAAGGTGTCAGGAGATATAGTTCAATCAAGTTGTTCCCAAATGGGAAAAATACAACAGAGAAAATGTAGATAGAATTTTAATATATATTTTGTATGTATAAGATAAAGGTTCCCCTTGCACATATGTGCTAGCTGTTCCCAACTCTAGGGGGTGGTGCTCATCTCTGTTTTAAAGCCGAAGAGCCAGCGCTGTCCGAAGATGTCTCCATGGTCATGTGGCCGGCATGACTAAACGCCAAAGGTGCACAGAATGTGGTTACTTTCCCACCAAAGGTGGTCCCTATTTTTCTATTTGCATTTTTACGTGCTTTTGAACTGCTAGGTTGACAGAAGCTGGGACAAGTAACAGGAGCTCACCCTGTTACACGGCACTAGGGATTCGAACCGCTGAACTGCCGACCTTTTGATCAACAAGCTCAGCGTCTTAGCCACTGCATCCCCTTTTGTATATATATACAGCTATATAATAATAGTTTTCTTTCATATATAACTGTAGAATACTTTGAAACCTGTTCTATAAAGTACCATGTAAAATGGTATGTTGATAGAAATATTACTGAATTGATGGATGTTTACAAATAAATATTGTTTTTTGTCATCACAAAATTTAGAACAGCCGATTACCTGAATAATCATAGAAAAAAGTAAGCTTACTTGAAGTAATGCCATGTAAACGGAGAGACTGAAAAATAGCCATGTATCGCTGTCCTTCTTCCCTTTCCAAGAAGGCACAGGTCTTCGGTAAACTAAAGAATCAGAATAATGGACCAAAGACTTTATTCAATGCCAACACAAACATTATCACCAGCCTGAAACATTTTACTCTATAAACATTATTTTCCTCATGGAAAGCCTTTGCAATGCAATGAAGAGTAAAGTTCAAGGCAGCCACACAGAGACAACTATCTCATGGCAAGGTACTACAAAATGAGATGATGGATGCTCTTTCTTTAGCAACACAATGGCCATGGAAAACACCTCAACCTCAAAGTATTCATTGTGCTGTAGCTGTTTTTTTAAATGCAATTATTTGTTTGTAAATCTTTACACGCCTCAATTTGGCATGGGAATTGTACTGTATAAAGATTGTGGCAAATACATAATAGCAACAGCAATAGCACTTAGACGTATATACCACTTCATAGTGCTCTTACAGCCCACTCTAAGAGGTTTACAGAGTCAGCATATTGCTCCCAACAACCTGAGTCCTCATTTTACAGATCTTGGAAGAATGGAAGGCTGAGTCAACCTTGAGCCCCATCAGCTCCATCTGAAAGCATTCAGGCATGTTGTTTAGAGAAACATGTGACCGACTTTTAGCTGCAACTTCAGAAAAGAGGCCACTCGGGACTTTCTGAAGATTGAGGAGGCCAGGAGCTTTGTTCCCAGTGAGATATTAGACTAGAGATGGCTCTTCAAAAAAATTTTCAGGGCTACATATTAGAGCATCTGCTGTAGGTGTTGCGGGTGAGGGGGCTCAGGCTAGAGGGAGAAATGTCTACCTTGTTTTGTTCTCTTTTCATTATCTCCTTAGAATGCCTCACTATATCTAATGCTAGGGTTGGCTCTGAGAAGAGTAAGAACTTCCCTAAATAAGAGGCCGTGGGAAGGTAAGTGGAAGGAAAGTGACTGCATAACACAAAAACATAACATCAAAACTCTGACTTACTAGCTTCATCCGATTAATTGGCTTCTTGTGAAAACTACAAAACCAAACATTGCCTAGTTAGTTGAAAGCAGAAACAAACACCTTTGATCTGAGTCGCATCAGAGAAGGAGAGAAGGAAAGGTAAGTAACTCAACTCCCTCTTTTAATGCAACAGTAAATCATAGTTTATTGTTGTATTTATTCGCAGCCAGAACTTACACGTGTGTTTCTATACTGTAATAACATTGACCGGTGTGTCAAAATTTATTTTGGGAGTGACACACAATATGGAATGCTTAATCTGGTAATAAAACTCTGAAAGATTATGTGCAAGGTCCCTCAAAGGTTGTTCCAAAGGTTGAATCGATACCTAACTGCAGGTAATATCTAACCAGCCATTTAAGTGGTTATATAATGATTAATAAAAGCTGAGCACCTCATTTCAAGACTTAGGCTTTTCCAATGTGGAAGAAAGGAGCAGCCCTGAGTTGGTAGACTAAACAAAGCTGTCAAAGGTTCACTGATCTAAGCAGAGAGCGCTTGGGTACGGTTTGATAAACAAATCAAAATTTTCAGATAGTGGCGTTAAAGATTTCTATAGTATTCCTCAAGCAAGTCTTTTTCTGCATTATTTCATACAACAAGTCTAGATGGCCTTGTTATTTATAGTGTGTTTAAAACACTGGGGAAAAAAATCTTCACATTCTTTAAAAAAAAAAAATCTGAAGAATGCACTTGATTTTTTTTTTCTGATAAGGTGGTGCAGAAGAGTGTGGCCTGAACAAGATCTGAGGCAGCTGCTAGTAAAACGTGAACTTAGTCTGGAAAGACAGAAAGGAGTGAAGAAACTCAAGACGGGCCTGCCTTCACTCTCTTTGGTAGCAGAGGGAGGGGAAGAGAAACTGGGTCACACTTTCAAGATTCTGTTATTATAGCTTATACCCAATACAGGTATAAGCTTACAACAATTTGCTTAGTGACCATTCAAAGTTACGGCACCAAAAAAAGTGACTTTTGACCATGTTTCACACTTGTGATTGCTGCAGCATCCCCATGGTCATATGATTTACATTTGGATGCTTGACAGCTGACTCATATTTATAATGGTTGCAGTGTTCCAGAGTTGTATGATCCCCTTTTGGGATCTTCTGACAAGCAAAATCAATGGGGAAACCAGATTCACTTATTAATTTAACAACTGCAGTGATTCACTTAACAAATGCGACAAGAAAAGTTTTAAAATGGGGCAAAACTCACTTAACAAATTTCTCACTTAGCAACATAAATTTCAGGCTGAATTGTGGTCATACTTTGAGGACTGCCTGTAATGAAGAATTCTCTTATTTCTTGTCGTGTCTGTTTCCTAATATGATCTGCCTCAAAGATCTGACAGACAACTTCAAGTGCCCAGTGCAAGGGAGGAAGGGAATATGAAGCTATCAAACTGAGAATATTTGCTTTTGCACTGCTGATTAGCATCCCTCCCTCAGACATGTCACTACTAACATGTAGATTCAAAAGCCATCTGACATAGTAACTGAACATAGGATTACAACCCAAAGTCTCTGAGCTTCTAGGATGAATTCTCAGGTACACAGCTCGTCTTCTTTTTAAATATCTGTCCCCTTTTGCTTATTGATCTTTGCTGCCTCTTGCTTTCAATTTCAATTAAAAGTTAGCTAGTAGATGTCTTCCAATGTTATTTCAAGCTGTTATCAACAGAACTTCTAAAACTGCAGCCATTCACAAAAAGAAAGTCTGAAGTTAGTTAATCTCTTTATCTCATCCAGTGACTTTTGGGGAGTTCATCTGCAACTTTGCTTGATTCGTTTCAAACACTTTTTATTTTTTTATTTTATAGATGCAAGGCATCCAGAAGTAAGCTCTCTAAATACCAAAAGAAAAAAGAAAGAAAGAAAGAAAATGCAATGTGTCATTACAAGTTCAGAAATAAATCAGCTGCCTGTTGCTATAGTTGACTTCAAAAGGCTAAAAGGAACTCAAAAATAGTTTTCTTTTACTTTCTTTTACTTTAAACAATAGTTCATTTCCAGTTCCAAAGGATTTGCATAGAAACTAGCTGCCTTCACTGAAATTATCACAATGCCCTTTATCTGAATTTAACTCATTATTTAAATACAATGTGTTTCACTTCATAATTTTGGAAAAATATTTTCCTGAGTTCTGCCAACTTGTTTGACTAACCATTTTAATTTATTTTTGCTCAGATGTTCACTTTCTAGAATACAGTATGTGCCAACTTCTCACCTTTTCTCCACTATCACATACTGGTAATAAATATGTTTAACACTGATAATTAATCAATGTATTTTTAAAAAGACAAATGAGAACATGTAAATATGAGCTTGAATTCAAACTTTGCTTCGCTCACCGATATACAGATGCACATTCCAATCATGGTAGTTGGTAAATTTTGGAATGAGGATATAGTGTGAAATTGTAGATCAGGGACTGATAATCTCTTTGGATTTAGGGTCCATAGCTTTAGCTCACAGAGTGAGGCTGAGTTCAAAGTCATGTTTTGCTTAATCTTAATTTGTACAGAAGGTTAAATCACACCTGTAGGGCAGCTAAACCAAAACCAGCAGGGCATATTTTTCCTTAGCATGATATGTGAATGTACCTTGTGTTTCCTAGCTAAATCCATTTTTGCTTTTGAAAAACAGTTGATGAGATATGAGAATTTGAGATCAAGCTAAGATTTAGAATTGGGGTGGAGAATGATGGCCCTTTTATGACTTGTGGACTACAACTCCCAGAATTTCCTGAGCCAGGAGCCTGGGAGTTGAAGTCCACAAGTCATAAAGGAACCATCATTTCCCCCTTCTGGTTTAGAATGAAGTCATAAATATGTGAGTTCTTTTCTTTTGTACAGCAGAAAGTTTCATTCTTTTTCCTTTCTATGAGTACCTTGAAGTAGATCAAGAAATAGTTCTAAAGGTCCTCTCTGAAATAGTCCTCAGTGCTTCAGTGCAGTTGATTTTAAAACTAGGAAACTGGCTTTGCAACCAAATCCTAATCAGTAATACACTAGTCCAGGGGTCTCCAACCTTGGCAATTTTAAGACTTGTGGACTTCAACTCCCAGAGTTCCTCAGTCAGTTGAAGTCCACAAGTCTTAAAGTTGCCAAGGTTGGAGACCCCTGCATTAGTCATTGTATTTGCAGAATGTAGATTTAAAGTATTCTAGACACTCTGTTCAATACCTTTTTTCAATTGATTGTGAATAATTCAATTGTCAAGATATCAGAAAAGTCCAACAAAGCAGACATTAAGAAATACAAAGAAGGAATACAAGGCTCATGCAATTCAATTGAGTGAGTGATGACAGGGATCATTATTACACAAATACCTACTCCCTTATATTACATGTCAGCATGTAAATAGCCAGTAATGCCTTCTTGGTGTCATTGTAGTTTGATGAAGATGCTGCTAACGAATGATTGAAAAATAATCTTTAAATGGCCTGGAAACAGGAAATGGACTACAGAAGACGGGCAGGCTACTCAATAGTTGGGACATATACTGTAACAGAGATGGCATTGTAGAAACATTTGGCTAGCTAGTGTTGGAAACAGGATGCTGCATTAAATGGACTTTGGCTTTGACTTAGAAGAACTCTTCCTATGTTCTCAGAGTCATGCTGAACATTAACTCTGAACTCTACTGGGTTTTAAAATAGAGCTGTGATGTGGCAGAGGAGGCTTCTGTTGGAAAGAAACGCAAACACAGACCTCCTTTAGGCACTCTGGAATGAGTTCAGTTATATGGTTCTTTGGAAACTGGCCAGTAACTGGGAATTGGCTGAGATTTCCAGCGCAAGAAATCTCTTGCAGCTGTTTCCATGAACTGTGTAAGGAACTGTTATAAAGTAGCAGAAAGCTACTTGGTATCTCATGTGGCTGCTAAACAATGTAAAGCTTTGTATATCTACTCTTTCTCTTTGTCTATGGCAACCCAAGCCAAAAATACCTTGCGTTGATTCTACAATTCTCCTTGCCAGACTTTTTTTGTACCCACAGAAAACTGTGCTTGAAGCATTTGCACCTAATATGCACAAGGATAACAAAAAGCCACCTGGTTATTCTCAGGATAACCTTTTGGGAAGGATTGAATGGCATATAGTAATAGTATGTTTTTTAAGACACTCCAGTCTCAATATATATCAGCCATATCCAAAAGAGGTTTATGTGTAAATGCTATGCCAAAAATTTCAATCATCCTCATGCAAATTGATGAGACAGAAATTAAAGTCAATTTTTCTTTCCAAAGAGAAAGAAAAGAGTGAGATAGCATTTATCTTGCTTGGAAGGTAGGCAAAGAATATTTGTGTTTTGTCCTTCATCATGTATTTATCTTTC
The DNA here is from genome assembly GCA_030761175.1 of Masticophis lateralis. NCBI lineage: Eukaryota > Metazoa > Chordata > Lepidosauria > Squamata > Colubridae > Masticophis > Masticophis lateralis. The sequence continues at coordinate 59,581,876 of JAUDYJ010000005.1, read as the reverse complement.
CAAGGGACTGTGGGGTCCTTTCCATAACCATTTATGGAAAGTTATGCTTGGCCCCTGATGACTAAATGGACAAATGTCTATTATTACAATCAGTCTTGATGGGATTGGTTCAATCATACTTGAATGATCTCATTAGACCTGTGTTATCCACTGATTTCCGCTCTTTTCTGCTTTTCAACCTTGCCAAACCGAGTCAGTTTTCCCATTATCCACTTGTCTTGTAAGACCAGAGTACGTGAATTTTTGCTTGCTGATCATGGCCTCAAGGGCTATTAGAATAAGATCTCTAGGATGTCATTCAAGACAACCCCTCCAATGGGACACTTTTCAGAACCGTGTGAAACCAGTGATGGGGGGGGGGGGGAATGTTGCCAAAATACATACATAAATAGCGCCTTCTAACTCCTTACAATAAAGCAAGAACAAAAAGCATTCTGAGAATGAAAATCAGACCTTCTTTGGCAGGGCAAGAAAATGTTCATGAAGATGGATTTTGAAATAATCCATTTTTAATCAGCTGCAGTCATTGGATTTACTCTTGTATAACTCTGGTTTCAATATGGTATCTATGTCTGGGAGTTACATTAAAATAAATAGGAATTACTGCCAGATTAAAAGCAATTAGATTTACTCTTGAGTAGCATGTTTAGCATGCTAGGGGAATTTTAATGGGTCCTATTTTCATACCTTTGTCTCTATTGGTTTGTTTCCTGTTAAATTTGCTTAATTTGGGATTTCAGCAAAACCTAGATGATTAGCAAAAGAATAAACTTCTAAAATTCTGTCTACATGTATATATTTCCACGTGGCTTAATAAATAAATGTTACATGATCTATTTATCCCCTTTTCAGCTATTTCAAACTGAAGCATGTTACAGAAGATTATATTAAGCTGACAGAATACAAATCTGTAAATGTCAAGACTATTTAAAATTCAATAAGCTTAAACGAGATGATTAAAAGGATGGATTTCTGGTCAATTAATCAGCTATTTTGAAAGGCAATTGCCTTTGAAATGCAGATTGCTTAACCACATCATCTTACTGTATCATGTACATTATATTAAATGTAACGTTTTATATTAAAAAGACGCCTAGAGAGTAGTTGGAGGGCCAGTCTTTCTGAATCCGACCGGACACTGGTAAGATCTCATATTAGGACTTACCTAGTGGCGATAAAGCAGCGAAATGTAGCTATTTTGCTGCTCTTATTGCATCATCAGATAACCGCCCGGCTGCCCTGTTTAGGGTGACCCGCTCCCTGCTCACCAGGAAGCGCGGGAGGACCCCTTGGAGGGTAGAGCCGAGGATTTTGTTCAATATCTGTATGATAAAATCACTCAGATTCGGGAAGATCTGGACTCCGACTGGGTAGTCTCAGGGGAAGGGACCGGGACAGGTCTTGAGAATGTTATTTGGGATGAGTTTGATCCTGTGACCCCTGAGGATGTGGACAGGATCCTGGGTGGACTGAATGCGACCACGTGTTTATTGGACCCGTGTCCTTCCTGGTTAGTGCTGGCCTCCCGGGAAGTGACACGAGGCTGGCTCCAGGGGATTATAAATGCTTCAGTGGGTGAGGGTGTCTTCCCCGCTGCCTTGAAAGAGGTGGTGGTGAGGCCTCTCCTCAAGAAGCCTTCCCTGGACCTGGCAATGATGGTAAATTATCGTCCGGTCTCCAACCTTCACTTTGTGGCGAAGGTTGTTGAGAGCGTGGTTGCGAAACAGTTCCCCTGGCATCTGGATGAAACGACGTATCTAGATCCGTTCCAGTCGGGCTTCAGGCCTGGGTAAAGCACGGAAACGGCATTGGTTGCATTGGTTGATGATCTCTGGAGGGCTCAGGACAGGAGGTGTTCCTCTGTCCTGGTCCTGTTAGATCTCTCAGCGGCTTTTGATACCATCGACCATGGTATCATGCTGCACCGGTTGGTAGAGATGGGGGTGGGAGGCACTGTGTTGCGGTGGTTCTCCTCCTATCTCTCCCACTGGTCGCAGTCTGTGTTGGCAGGGGAGCAGAGATCAACCCCGAGGCCCCTTATATGTGGGGTGCTACAAGGATCGGTTCTCTCACCCCTCCTGTTCAACATTTATGTGAAGCGGCTGAGTGAGATCATCCATGGTTTTGGGGTGAAGTACCACCAGTATGCTGATGACACCCAGCTGTACATCTCCACCCCATACCACCCCAATGATGCCCCTGAAGTGATGTCCCAGTGCCTGGAGGCCGTGTGGATCTGGATGGGGAGGAACAGGCTCAGGCTCAACCCATCCAAGATCGAGTGGCTGTGGTTTCTGACGTTCCGATATAGTCAGTTGGCGCCATCACTGACTATTGGGGGCAAATCATTGGCCCCCACAGAGAGGGTTCGAAACTTGGGCGTCCTCCTGGACTCACTGCTGTCCTTAGAAGGGCACCTGATGGCCGTGACCGGGAGGATTTTTTATCAGGTTCGTCTGATTCGCCAGTTGCGTCCCTTTCTGGATCGGGACTCCTTACTCACGGTCACTCATGCCCTCATCACTTCCCGTCTGGACTACTGTAACGCTCTCTACATGGGGCTCCCCTTGAGGAGCACCCAGAGGCTCCAACTGGCACAGAGTGCGACTGTGCGGGTGGTGATGGGAGCGACATGGCGTTCCCATGTAACACCTCTCCTGCACGAGCTGCACTGGCTCCCGGTGGTCTTCCAGGTGCGCTTCAAGGTTTTGGTTACCACTTTCAAAGCGCTCCATGGCTTAAGACCTGAGTACTTGCAGGACCGCCTACTACCACCAATAGCCTCCCACCGGCCGGTACGCTCTCATAGAGAGGGGCTCCTCCAGATGCCGTCAGCCAAACAGTGTTGACTGGCGGCCCCCAGGGGCAGAGCTTTCTCTGTGGGGGCACCTACTATCTGGAACAAGCTCCCCCAGAGATACGGAGGATCCCGGATCCGTGCACCTTCCGCCGCGCTCTTAAGACCTTTTTATTTCACCAGGTGGGCCTGGCCTAACCTCTCTTCCTCTTTTAGCATTTAAATTTTAATCTGTTTTAAATTGTGTGGGGTGTTTTAATTCTGTCTGGGCCAAATTTATTTTATTTTATTTTATTTGGGCTTTTAAATTTTGTATACATGTATTTTTATTGTTGGCTGTTCACCGCCCTGAGTCCTTCTGGAGTAGGGCGGTATATAAATCTAATAAACCTAAACCTAAACCTAAACCTGTAGAAGAATGCGTTTATGCATGACATTCATCCTGCACATGTGCCTAGCTGCAAACGCCCTTATTTTCAGAAATCTTTAGATAGAGCAAGTGCTTCTCAGGTCAAGGTAATAAACAATGATTCATCTAGGCCTTTAGCTCATTCCTATCACTTGGTGAAAAAAGCAGGGCTGGGGGGATGGGAGGGAGAGATAAAGAAGAGCATTTGATATTCCAGGCATGGGAACTCTCTTTTGATTCCGACAGTGATTTCTTTTTAGTGGTCCATGACTCACAGGAAAGAATGGTTCATGGGATAGCAGCAGCAGTGTTAAGACAGTCTTTTAAAAGAAATCAATCTAAACCACAAAAAACTATATTTCACAAGCCAGGCTGGAAATCTTTCATGAACTTGGCTCACTTCTTGGAATTCTGTTTGGGTCAGGAAAGGACATGAAAAGGATGACCTGCTGGCTTTCTGCCTTAGCAGCAGCAGATGCAGCTTAAGGGACTGCTAATTCTTTATATTATGTTTGACTGGGATCGGAAGGACATAGGTTCAGCTGTAAAAAATAGGGGGAGATTTCTGCAGGGAGCCAGGATGGCCTAAAGGGTACCTTCCAACTCTTATTAGTCATTTATCTGAGGCCAGCTGTCTTTCATAGCCCAACCGATACCATAGAACTTTTGAGAAATATAATAATGTAGCCCATTTAGAACTTCCTCTGTTGAAGACCACATTGGATCTGGGAATCTCATATCATTACATAGTGGGTGTGGCTTAAAAAAGGCTCCCCACATCCTTTTCCATGCCCATTTCTCCTTTTCTACTTGCAATAGGCTAGAATTCCTGCAATTAGCCAAATGACAGCTTGCTAGCAGAAGAATTTTGAATTTAGGTTGAGAGCTGAAGGAAATCAGGCCTAAGCCCAAGACTGCTTTAGAGGAGGGTTATGATCCATGGAACAAAAGTATACCTGCTAAAATATGTGAGGATAGTATTATAAGATGGGATTATCTGAATTTTCGGATTTTGCTGCAGGAATACCCAGTATAGTGCAGTTCTCAAGAGGTAGAATTCATTGATGGTAAACAACCTGGCAAAAGAGGAAATATTAATCAGTTAGTTACATTTTGAAGTAAACTTTTTTTAATTTTTTATTATTATATATTATCATTAAGTGTGATTCTTAATGAACATCTCTTTTCTTTTATGTACACTGAGAACATATGCACCAAGATAAATTCCTTGTGTGTCCAATCACACTTGGCCAATATAAAATTCTATTCTATTCTAACTTTTTTTTAAAAGAGCAGTCATTTTAAGACACAGCAAAAAACATTTCATTTTTAAGTATTTCCCTTTAATCGTGTCTTCAAAAATTCTATTCAAATGCATGTAATATATTTCAGCATATTAATTAATGTGGATAATGGCAGATAAGGATTGTAATTCCAAAAACAGCAAATGATATGGCCCAGTGTTTGCAAAATGCTAAATTTAATAGCAGCCAAAGGCACAAACTTGTATATTTTTTTAAAAAAAAAATATTTTAACCTTTGAAATAGTGCAGTTAAGATTAACATCAATGCCATTTCAGTTTTCAGTAAGTACAGGGACCAACTTTAACAAGGAAGAAGTCCAGAGGACTTTGATAATGTTGCAGTTTAAATGTGAAAGCCCAACCCAAAATGTTTCTCGACTTCGACAGCTTACAATGGGTGGACTTCAAGTCCCAGAATTCTGTAGCCAGCAATTCTGAAAGCTGAAGTACACCCATTTTAAAGTTGCCATGGTTGAGAAATACTGGTCTAGAATATTGTGATGATTACTTCTAATCTATAAAAATATTTTCAACACATTAGCAGTCAGATATGACTTTGTTGTAAAAGCAAAACATAATTTCATTTACTGATGCATATTCTCTATACATGTGGTGGCGCAGTGGTTAAAATGCAGTACTGCAGGCTAACTCACTGCTCACTCCAATTCTGAGCAGCTCAAGGTTGACTCAGCTTTCCATCTTTCTGAGGTCGATAAAATGAGGATCCAAATTGTTGGGGGCAACAGGCTGGCTCTGTAAACTGCTTAGAGAGGGCTGTAAAGCACTGTGAAGCAGTATATAAGTCTAAATGCTATTGCTATTTCCTGCATTTTTAATAAGAATCTCCACTGGATTGCTAGTATAATATCTACTGTCTAATCAAGACACGTCTTGGCAACTAATTGCTTCCTAAACTAATCTGATGAAATGTTATCTTCTTCGCCCCCATCCTACCCATAAAGAAGACTTTTCAGGGAGGAGATGAAGCTGAGAAATGGCCAGACTAACATTACATAACCCAAGAACACAGAGGCTTTTGTGAAAACCAACAAGGAAATTTGAAAAGAACAGCTCTTAAAACTTTGGAGGAGGAAGCTAATTGCTGTGAAATTCATGAAAGGCTCAGACAAGACAAGAGTCTGTTCAAAGATTAGAAGTGTGGAAAATGTGGGCAACTTTCAGCACCAGCGTGGAAATGAAATAGTCTGGCTATAAACTGTAACTCATTAGGAAAATGAAGAATTTGAGCAAATTGACCTGGAAGACCTATCACCTGCCTGCTACATATAGCTCCCCAGCTGACCAACATCTTTGTCTGGAAAGGTATATTCCAAATAGACCCATGCTACCCAATCACTTGGGGATAAAATGCACAAAGGGGAAGTGGGAAGAAAGTTAAAATGGATAATTGTACACTGATCATTCATTTATCTTTTTCTGCCCTGGGTCAATTTTCATTTCTTATTATGAAGCTTCAATCTTATAAATTCAGGAAAAATAGAATATATTGAAAGGTAAGGGGGGCGGGGGACTGGCAGATGTTCACTTTTTTAGTGTCACTGTTTCTACAACAACAATAAATATTTCCAAGAAATATGCATGGGAAGGGGGACTACAAGACCATTTAGTCCAGAATCGCCTAGCTTCACTATTCACAATGATCAGATTCAACCATTACCTGGTGAATCAGATCATAATATTCAGATTTGAAAGGTTCCATTTAATATAGCCACCATGTTTTCCTGAAAATAAGACCCTGTCTTATATTTTTTGAACCCCAAAATAAACACTTGGCCTTCTTTTCTGGGAGGTCTTATTATTTTGGGGCATGTGAAGCAAGACGGGGCCCCTCTTGCCGTCTTATCTGATTTCCAGCTCTGTCTCCCTAACCCTAACCAGAGGAGATGGCGGGGACCAGCTACGCATGTCTTAAATATTTTGGGGGAGGGTTTATTTTCAGGGGAGGGCTTATTATCTCGGAAGGTCTTGTTTTCGAGGAAACACAGTAATATGGATAAAAGTAGCCTTCCTGTTGAGTTGATTTCTTAAGCCTGGTCTAGCTAGTGGGACCAGTTTGACTCTGCTGTATCTCCTTTCTCCTTAATCTCTATATCCTTACAAGTAAGGTAGTTAACAACTGCCTATATAATTATATCACTGCTAAGTGAAGATTAACACATACATGTTCTTTGCATTTTATGCTGTAACGCCTGCTATTTTATATTTGCTAAAATAGTGTTTGCATTATACCCCATTGCAATGTAGTCCTTGATTAATGATGATGATAATTGGGACCAGAATTTCCACTAGTAAGCAATGCGGTTGAGAGGCTTAATGTCACATAACTGCGTTGCTTAGTGATGGCAATCCCAGCAGTCCCCAGTGCTGTTCCTTGAGGATAATGGGTCACTAAGTGAGCTGCCAGTTTTTAACAATCAAACTCAGAAGGGAAGTTGATAGGAAGTTGCAAGTCCCAGGTGGCTTGCACCTGGTCAGCTGGCAGATAAGCCGTGCCCAGTTTAACAATTTCAGGTCCAGGATGGCTATTGCTGGATGCCAGACTATGCATGATTTTGGGCCTGGGGGTGGGGGTGGGGGCTTCTGTCGGGTGGGAATGTGTCTATAGGTGCTTGCATCAGCATGCACAAGTGATTTCAGGCCTGGGGATAGTTGCTGCCAGCCAAGGGAGACTTACTGGAGCAACTTGCAACCTTTCTTACGTTATCTTGATGGACCTTTACTCAATCTAAGAAGACCATGCCTGCATCCAGGAACCCCTCTTTTTAACCAAGTACTTTCTGACCTTGGAGATTTAAGCACTTTCTGTAGCAGCTCCAGTGGCAGGTTCCGCAAACATATCTGCGAGCCAAGCTGTGGGACAAGGTTTACCTCAGTCCATCTTTCACAGATAGTGATCAAGGAAGGTTGCTTATACTGTTTCCAAAATGGGGAGAAAAAGAGACGTTAATGAAACTCTGAACTCTAGAACCATCTTGTGGCAGAAACTGGAAATTAAACCACTGTATCTACATTTGAGTGGAGACAAAGGAAAGAACATTCATTTCTTTTTGGATGACATTTTAACAGTTGCAAATCTAATGTTATAAAATGAAAGTGCGACTAATACATTTAGATTTGCACCCAGGAAGATTTGCAGATCTCTGTTGAGTTTGCACTAAGTGCAAATATCAAAACAAATTGTTTGTTAGAGAGTAGGTTATTTGTCTCTAGGTGGAGGGTAGTAGATTGGTTAATAATTGATTCCATGACTTTGCAGGTGACGCAACATAAAGACATTGGTCTGTAATTTTCAACTAGGCTAAGGTCTCCTTTTTTGAAGATAGAGATGACCATGGCTTGTGACCATTGGTAGGGCAAGGAGTTGGTACTGAAAGATTTTTCAAAAACTATGCTTAGAGGTTCTGCAGTTGCAGTGGAAAGCTTTTTTAAGAAGTATGCACATAGTCCATCAGGTCCAATAGATAGAGATAGTTTTAGATTGTTTAGGGCCTTTTCAATATTGTCTTCTGTAAAATCAATATGTATAAGATCATCATAATCATTGTAATTGTCTGTAGTACGATTGGGAAATATTGGGTATGTGTTGTTGCTGTTTCCAAAGACTGAACCAAAGAACATGTTAAAGAGATTGGCTTTAATGGTTTTGTCAATATAGTCTTCGTTGCTTGATCCTTTTAGGGGTGGGATGGATCTTGAGTCTTTAAGTTTGTTGTTTACAAAATTATAGAAGGCACAGGTGGATTTTGTGCATAGAAGGTTTTCCTTTTCCTTGATGTGATAATTGGTGTGTATATGTTGGCATAAGTTTTTTTTACGGTTTTTGAAGTTAGCTACATAGTTAGTTTTGTTTTTCCATCAGAGATTTTTTTCTGAATTATAGTTTTCTTATTGTTATTGGTAGTTTGTTTTTTCTGGTTTTGGGGGATATTAATGGTATGTAAAGTTTAATGATTCTTTTGACTTTGTGCAAGAAAATGTTGTAATGGTCGTCACCAGTATTACAGCCAGTGAATAGAATTTGCCAATCGAAAGATGAGAGTTCATTGTCTATGAGATCGTAGTTGGATTTTTTAAAGTTATAACTGGGAATCACATCATTATGATGATTTTTGTGAGGGTGTAAGTTAAGAAAAAAGTCAATCATACTGTGGTCACTGTTGGAAAATGGTTCTTTTATTTGTAGTCCATAAATTGAGTTTAAACTGTTGCAGAAGATGAGATCAAGGCAGTTGTTGAGTCTAGTGTTGTTAGTTACTAGTTGTTCAAGTCTCAGATTAGTTACAGTATTGTACAGGGTTTCATGTATAAGTTCAGTTGTATATTCATTTAGGGTCCAAGTAATAAGTGGTAAGTTAAGATCATCACGAAAGATTATAGGGTGTGGGCAAGAGGCTGCCCATGTTAGTAGTGAAGTTAACTTGTTCTTATGTTTGATGTCATAATCTGGGGCTCTGAAACATAGTAAGAATCGAAATATGGTATTTAAGGACACCACCTCCTCTATGGATTTCACGATCAGACCGGTAAACATGATAGTCTCTTACTGTGGTAATGGAGTCAGGGAAGGATGTATTCAGCCAAGTTTCACAGACAAATATAATGTTGAATATAGCCGTATTTAGTAAGAAGAGGAATTCAGGTATTTTATTTACAAGGCTTCTTGCATTAAGTTGCTTGCATTTAAGGTCAGTAGTAGTTGTTATAGAGGAAGTTAGGGGCGTGCATGCCTAGTTTTGGATGATAGGGGGTTGGATGGAGGAGGATTGGGTGTTAGGATGTGGGTTATGGGACTTTTTTATGATACAGTCGGCACGGAAGTCGATGTATAAATCAGTATCTCCTCGGTCTTGATGTCTTTTAAGTTCTGATTGGAGTTCACAGGAGTGGATTTTTACAATATGGATAAGTTGGGATATGAGTGAAGTTTGTTATGGCTGATGTTGGTTTTGGCAATGGAATTTATCATATGAATGAATATGCATTTGATGGACTCATTTTTGCAAATAACTCTGCAAAATTGTGGAGCCACCAAGCCATCGTTGTACTTGAACTCAGGGCCATGTCTTTAAATTTAGATATCATCAGGGGAGATGTTTGGTTTATGGGAGTTTCTTATAATGTTGCGAACCTTAGTGATATTATCAGATTTGTTGTTGTCATCCAGGCCAAATAAAATAGTGTATGGACGTTTCTGTTCACGTTCAATGGCGTCTTTGATAAATAAGGATATATTATTTGGTGGGTTGGTATTATTTGCTGGGCTGATGGTTACTTATGATTGTGATTGAGGTTTTGGTTGAGGTAGTTGTTATTGAATTGAGGTAGTATTTTGAAGTAGTGGATGTTGAATTGAGGTAGTATTTTGAGCATTTAGGTATTTATTTATCATTTCTATATTTTTTTTCAAGAGATGTTAAACATGTTTGTAAACTTGCTTGTAAAATTGTTTCTAAATGTATTACTAAGCGTGCATTTATGGAGTCAATGGATGTAGACGGGACATTTTGATTGCCTAGCTTTGGTAAATATGATGTTTACGTAAGCTAGTTCTAATTACCTATTTATTTATTTATTTATTTATTTATTAGTTCTAATTACCTAATTGTTCCAGATCATCATCACAACTACACAAAAACTTGCACAAACATAAGGAAAACAAAATGTGCCTGTTAAGACTAGTATATATTCACTTACTACTTAAAAGGAAAACCATTAAGTTTGTAGCTCACCTTGCAACCTGCAGTATAATACCTACAGACATTGGTAGGACAGATGCTTCTTTTCATGATCTGGATGCACCTGGGTAGAAAAGATTGAGCTATAAGCAAGAAGAGGGTTAAGAGGAGAATGAAAAGAAGGAAATACAAGTAATCTTTCTAGCCTTTGGCTCTCTATAAGCAAACCAGATGCATTTTTTCAAGTCACAGAATTTCTTTAGCCCCTGGGTAGAAAATTCTGGTGTGTGTTTCAGTGATTCTTCAGAGAATCATTTTGAATCCTTTCTCTTCATACCCAGTTTAGCCTAGCTCACTCTGCAGCATTTATCCTCTCAAGGGGCATAGCAGACTACTGTTGCGGGGAAACAATATTTGTTTATCTCATGTTTAATTATACAATTCTCTCAGGGATAACACGGTTTGCTTTTTGGTCAAATACTTTATCTCTCTGTGGGACAAATAAGGCTGGTCTCTCCCTCCCTCACCCCCAGTCCAGTCAGACAAATAAAAATGGCTCCTCTGGAGTTCTTTGTAGTCTCTTGGCAAAAAGTAGTTATTTAGAATTGCTGGCCAACTTGTCTGAATTTTGTATAAAGGTCATTTAGGGACAAGACAGAAATGAAGGGAAATCAAAGTATTCTGTGTCTTTCAAACAAAATTTAAGGGGAAGGAGAAATTAACCCGAGACATCACATCAAGACAGAAATTAAACAATAATTCCTTCCTGTTCCCTTTATTAAAATCTCCAAACAACGGAAAAACAATTTATATCAAAGTAAATAGCTACTTTATGATGGTGAAACATCCATGGACATAAAAGTGTTTTAAAAATTCTGCCCCAATACAACAGTAGAAACCTGATACGATGTTTTTCTCCATCTAAAATAATTGTTAACATTTTTTTCAAGACTTAATTACCCAGTCTTTCAACTATCATTCTACACCATGCATATACTTTCAAATTTATCTTATGAAAGAGAAAAGACAGATGAATTGTACACCAGGCACCACCATTGTTTCATCACAAAATGTTTTTGCATAAATGGGGAAACTTGCAAGTTTAAGATTGCCTGTGAATGAATGTTCATTCATCTTACCACTTCTCTAGCAATTTAAAGCAGAAGTCCACCACCAATGTTTTAAAATTTTGTTTAACTACTGATTTTTTTTCCAAAATAAAGAAGTCAATTTTAGAATCAAATTTTATAAAGCACATTTAAAACTATACAATTTAGATAATTCCTTCAGTGTTTCCAGACAGGCAGAGAACATGATCACTGGGTGAGAGAGACACATTTCTATGATTTTCTCACTCTAATATTGTTGGCTTCAAAATATGTATGGGAATACAGAAAATTTTGCCAATAATATTTAAAACCTGATTTAGAAGTTCAGATACAAGAAGATGCAAAACTTCATTGGATCTTACTGGGTGATTAACATAAGCAAATATGCTCTATATTTATTATTCTACATTAGCTTTCTCCAACCTGGAAGCCTTCAAATGTATTGGACATCTCTTAATCCCAAAAGAATGATAAGAACATGATCATTAGTAGTACTCCATTGTGGTTAGAAGTTATGAGAGATAACTTTGAACATAACTGAAAGCCTGCAGGTTTAGTGAAGCCTGTGAAGTCTGCTTTACAATATTACTAGAGAAACAATAGTTTAGATCAGGCGTGGAGAATCTACAGTTCTCCTATACGGAATTCTGCAATTGTCTTCAAGATGATTCTCTGAAGAATCACCGAGACACACTTCCAGAATTTCCCACTGGGTGGCTAAAGAAATTCTGAGTCTAAAATGCATCTGATGGTTGTTTGCTTGTAGAGACTCAGCTTGGTGACGGTGCTGGCCTAGAAACCAAGAGACCAGCCCTGCTTTCATCACAAAAATCAGCTGGATGATTTTGGGCCAGTCACTCTCTCGGCTCAACATTCCTCACAGAGTGTTTGTTGTGGGGAAAACAGGAAGAGGAAGAAGTACTGTGTATGTTTGTTCCCTTCAAGTACTTATAAAGTAATAAAGGTGAGATAAAAATCAAATAAATAAAATATTGCTGAATTTCTCTTTTATCTTCTGTGCTGGTAGATAAAAGTTCATCAAAATTTAGGAAGCCACAAGTTTCCAAATACTAACCTAATTACCCTTGACATTTAAATATAACTATAGTTTAGAACACTGTTTGGGATCAACTTTGGCTGATGAAAGCTGACATCCCACTCAGAACATTTTTGTAATAAGGAATGCCTTGGCATAACTCACTCCCCAAATCTCAAACAAATTATATTACGGTATGTCATAATCTACTTACTTTTGGAAGAGGCTAGGGAACTGTAACACTTCCGCTGCTGCCAGAATTCCTAGAACATCCTCTTCATTCACTTCTGGTTCAGAATTGTACATGTTCTTGAGTGCAACAGCAAAGGCTTCATTGTATCAACAGAATATGCCAATAAACACATGGTTATAAATATAATAAGATGTCAGTATTGCCCCTGCTCCTGAACAGAATATTTACTTAGATTAGATTCTCAATCATCCAGATCATGGTTGTCTTAAAACTGGTGTTTTTTTTTCCCCCTTCAAAAGGCAACAGGACTTTTTTGGGGTGTTTTCTTTGAAAAAAGAACCAAAGAAGCTTTTGGATGAAAAGTGAAATGTTTTCAAAGAAAAAAACCAAGACAGTCCAGTTGCTTTTTGGAAGAAAAAGCACTTTTGAAATTGCTAATGAACTATCACTATACACACATTAGTTGCTCCCATCACCAATGATTTTAAACTATAGATGCAATAGTGAGTTGCTACCAGTTCGCCCTAGATCGGACGAACTGGTAGCGGCGGCGGGGAGAGTCTCCGTCTACCCACCTGGATGCTTCTGCACATGCGCAGAAGCGTTGCACGTGTGCATAAGCACATGTACGCCCACAAGGGAACCGGTAGTGACAGGTTTTGAAATCCACTCCTGAATAGATGGATACCATGAACGCCTTTCTCAGTCACCCATGCATTCTAGATCAAAGCAGATTTTTAAAAGGATTGCTCAGCATTTTTGATATCTAGGGAACACAAAACAGTACAGACTGTTGCAAGACATAAAATACAAGCAGGCCCTAAGATCAGTATAGCTATTTCCATGCAAGGAGTCTGAGGAACAGACTGAGTCCATTCCTTTCCAGTTATTATTAGTCTCATATGTTTGTCATCAGAATAGAAATGGGGCACTGATATTAAACCTGTTCCCATGTAACCAGCAAAGTTAATGATCACAGATGGGATTTTTTTTTGCTTCCAGATACAGGTAGTCCTCAATTTACAATAGTTCATTTAGTGACCATTTGAAGTTACATCATCACTGAAAAAAGCGACTTATGACCATTTTTCATACTTATGACCGTTACAGCATCCCCATGGTCATGTGATCAAAATTCAGCTGCTTGGCAACTAACAAGTATTTATGACAGCTGCAGTGTCCCAAAGTCATGTGATCCCCTTTTGCGACCTTCCGACAAGCAAAGTCAATGGGGAAGCCAGATTCTCTTAAAAATTCCGTTACTAGCTTAATAATTGCAGAGATTCACTTAAAAACTGGGGCAAGAAAGATCGTAAAATGAGGTGAAACTCACTTAGCAACTGTCTTGTTTAACAATAGAAATTTTAGGTTCAATTGTGGTCATAAGTTGAGGACTACCTGCATTTATTTATTTTTTAAGTTTTTTTTTTAATTAGTTTTAAAAGGCTCTAGAGGATGAAGTGGGAAAAGATTTAAAAATTACTAACCAGTATACTACAATGAGAGATATAACCTTTTCCCTGATACTGGCCTGTGAAACATCTTAATATCTATGGCAAACAGTCAATTTATAGAGTAAGGTAGTTTGCATTACCAAACCGAGTGACATCTTGATCAGTAATCTTCAGAGCAATAGTGACTTTTGGCAATTTTTCCTTCTGTTGGCAGAATTCTTCAGGCTTACAACCAGTTAGTAGACAGTGTTTATAACAACGGGTTTCTGCCAAAAACATTGGAAACATAGGAAGTACAACACTATAAAAAGGCAGCATACTTGGCCTATTCAAGGCAACAGTAAACAGATAAAAATGTCTAAATAATTTATTTTTCATTAATACATTTTGCCCACTAATATACTAACAGCTTAATAGCTCATGATAGTTTGTTATTAATTTAGTAATTAATATTATTTAATAATTAAATAGTAATTTATTAAGTATTAATTTATTAATTGTTATTTTCAAAGAACTAAACACTTTTCTAAGATTTTCTATCTTAGAACATCTTGATTGCTCATATAGAAGAGGGAGAAATGTAAAAATACTATAGGCAAATACCAAGTCTAATTTAACTCAGGGTGCCATCAGTCAGACAATGTCGATTGGCGGCCCTCAGGGGGAGAGCGTTCTCTGTGGGAGCGCTGACCCTCTGGAACGGTTTGCCCATCGAGCTTAGGACAGCCCCTGACCTCCTCTCCTTCCGCCACGAACTGAAGACCTGGCTTTTTCATCAAATGGACTGACCCGTTAAGGGTTTTTTTTACATTGTAATAATTTTAATTAATTTTAATTGGATTTTAATTTGTACTTAATTTATATTATTGATTTTTTATCTTGTAAGCCGCCCTGAATCCTTAGGGAGAAGGGCGGCATATAAATCACAATAACAAATAAATAAATAAGAAATTTTGATTCCAGCTGGAAAATATGTCTATAGATTTATGATTTAGAGTCAGTAAGTCTCCATGAAATTTTTTGGCTCTAAACCATTGTGAATCCAGTAAAGTAGAAGATGCCATATATTAAGACCTCAGTGTCTTAAACACTTCTATAGACATATAAAAATAAATTTTGGAACATTTACCAATACCTTTTCTAGATTTCAATACGCTTCTTGTGTTTGGGGAGTAGCTATTCTGTTCTGCTTCGGCAAGAAGTTGTGAAAGGACATGGGATTTAAATAAATACATTCGGTGAAGTTCCCATTCATAACCCAAACAGTCCAAAGTTACATCTGAAGAGAGAGATGGAAGCTAGTTAAAAGCCATAGCTAGTTCTCCGGAGTTGAAAAATCAGTCATGCAGCTTACATATCTCAATTCAGAAGGTTTACCTGGTTCCATGCCTTCTGTGATCTTCTGTGTATAAGAAAAAAGCATCTGATTGGGCAATCTTTGGCGGGAGAATGTCCTTAGTAGAAAAACAATGGATGATGAAACCATGATTTCAATGCACTTAATTTAATTAAAAGCCATAATTTATATAAATTAAATTTCCCAAACCAGAGGAATCAGGATTGCAATTGTGGGGGTCGTGCTGGCAGGGAATTTAGAAGATACAGCCTCAACACATCTGGAAGATTGGACTTAAGTGAAAAATAGTAATATTTTTGATCTGAACTTAAATTACCCGTATAATGCAATAATAATTACCAAGTGTAAAGTGACTTATATAAATCTCTCTGGATATGAGAAAGTCAGTCCTATGAGTAGTAAGATTATAGGAGAGTGTAGTAGCTGTTGGCTAAATATTTATCAATGTCTGTAACTTAATGTGCATCTAACATATACTATATACATGATAAACTGATTTTCCAACTTTGTTTCCACCAATCAATGAGAACCAATGGTAGCTTACTTTGAAACTAACTCAGTAAGTAATGATAATTTTCCACATACAGTTGCATATTTTTCAGCCAAATGCATGTATTATGTCAAATACATAATGATGAATGTACATGCCATTTTGCGTTTGGGGGACATCTTTTACATGGGTGATGGACATGCATCAGTGTTTTTCAAACTTGGCAACTTTAACGTGTGTGGATTTCAATTCCAAGATTTCTCCAGCCAGCAGGAGTTGAAATCCACACATCTTAAAGTTGCCAAGTTTGAAAAAACACTGACATATGAAACTTCCCCAACTTTCTTCCGCCCATGTTTCAAACTCCAAAATGTCTATTTAGGAGAGCAGAAGTTTGGAAACGTTTAGCAATATATATAAGCAATATAAGGAAGAATATTTTTACTACTAAGCATAATGGAACCATATTTTCTGTTTGCTTGCATATGGTATATTACCTTCTTCAGCATCTATAGCCAGAAATAAACTATTAATATTTTCCATATTGAAGCATTTGGTGCAGTGTTATACTAAGAACTACTTCTGGCTCTTACCTGGGTTTGGGTTTGATTTGGGACCGCACACGTGAAAAAGATTGGCTAATAGATTCATCGAGAAGTTCTGCACTTGTTTTCCAGGCCCCGAATTCTTCCCTCCAAGGCACAGGGCTGTCAACTGGACAGTTGGAAAAAAATACAAGGAAGGATTCCAGTAACTATAAGGTAGCACCGATATTTATTGTGTATGCCATTAATTCAACTGTATGATCTAAAAGGGAGAGGCACTTTTGTTTCTTCAACATTATACTATTCTCTTTGCTAACGGGCTCCTTACATTTGCCTGCAGATAGCTAGCCTGAATGCCTGAAAATTGGTGAGAATGGATGGATTTTTACAACACGATGAACCATGAACTTTTGATTGTAATTCTATTTTATTGTTTTGTAGAAATATTTCTGTTTTACAGTTTTATAGCTTTTAATGTTGTAAGCCACTGAGAGTTCCTTCAAGCCAGAATGGGCAGCAAAGAAATCTGATATATTTTGTGGCTCCCCACTTGACATGCAACTCAAGGAAATATACCATTTAAATGACAAATATCCTACAAAAATAAAATATAGAAAATCATAAAGCAAGCAGTTCAACAAAACAACAAATCTTGACAGGTTCACAAGACCTTCTGACCCAACACCCGGGGGAGGAAACTAGGTCCTTAACACCTAACACCTTTAACATAAATCAGGCAAGCAGGATCAGGGCCATCTCAATCTCCAGGAGAATTCTGTTTTATAGGGCAGGATTTTGATACAGTTAACTGAATACACAATGATCAAAATGAGTTATCTGAACACAGCCATAAGGACTGGTCTGTAGATGTGATTCCTGTTTTCTACCTCATTTCAAACGTGTAGTCAAGCAAACATACCTAGTTCCTCATAATACTTTATTTCTGTAACCCTTATTGTTCCTAGTAAAATTTTTGCTGCCGCTCAGGGATATCTACAACATAAAAAGGGACTGGGGTTCAAACACATGGTTGTGGTTACTATCTTGACTTCTTGGAACACCTCAGTGCAATACCAGAATTGGATATAATAGTCCAAGTGTGATTTGATCCCTACCAAGTACAATTGAGCAATTAGCTCCCATTATCTTGAATTAATGCTTCTATTGCTGCATTCTGTGGGTCCATTGGCCTGGTGCACTCATGTGTTTAGTTATCGAGTAAGACCTCTAAATTCTTCACTCATGCATTACATGAGATCTCCTCGATCCTGTACTGTTATTTCTTGTCTTTGTTTTCCTTTTCTGATGCACCTATTCTTGCCACTTTAACATTCAACTCTGTTAATATCATTATGAGTTGTTATGAATTGGGTGGCCTTGTAAATTTAGATAAACAAAGGTGTCCTTTAAGGTGTTAACCAGCTCCCCTAGCTTGACAATTAACTGTATATTTAATTCAGTTTCCCAAATGAGTTCCAATTGATTAGCACAAGGCTGAAGATGAGCCCCAGGGAACATCACTTGATACACAACCATTTTATAAGAAGCCATTGAGTGAACTTGTTCAACCAACTGTGAATGTACTGAATCACTCAAGTCCATTTTACCCCTGTTTTCACAAGGCTATCATATGAGACTCCCTGGCCTTTTACTGAGATCAGGTTATGCTATGTGCACAGCATTCCTTTGGTTTTTCTAATTAGTAACTCTGTCATAGAAGGGTGCCTGATAATGTGGGCATTCTTTTCCCCGAGCTCATAGATGCAGGCCTTGACAGTCTGTTCTGATAATTTGCCCAGCACAGAAGTTACCGGTAAATGGCCTGTGGTTTCCCAATCCTCCTTTCTGAACATCTGGTCTTAAGTTGATCTTTTATAGTTCACTGGCATTTTTCAAAATGTATATAATTAGAATGACACTTTCCACTAAATCTTTACAGGTAGTCCTCAATTTATAACCATTCATTTAATGATGGCTCAAAGTTACAACGGCATTGGAAAAAATGATTTATGACCAGTTTTCACACAGATAATCGTTACAGCATCCCCAAAGTCATGCGATCAAACTTTGGGAACTTGGCAACTGGCATGTATTTACAACAATTGCAGTATCCCAGCTCATGTGATTATCATTTGCAACCTTTCCAGTCAGCTTTCAACAAGCAAAATCGGTGGGGGGGGAGGGGGCTGAATTTGCTAACAAAACTACATGTTTCGTTTAACCTTGTATTTATTCATTTAACAACCGTGGCAAAAAGATCGTAAAACAGGGTGTGACTTACTTACCAACTGCCTTACTTAGCAATAGAAATTTTGGGCTCAATTGTAGTCATAACTCAAGGACTTCCTGTATGTTTTACTTCTCTGCTTCACATAGTACATGGCATGCATACCCATGCATCGTAACTTGTTAGCAAATGAAGGGTAAAACAAATACATTTCTTATTGTGGAATTTGAACCCAGGCAATATTACTAGTTATCAACTTACCTGTCATTATTCTAATCAAGTTCTTATGGAGGCCATCTTGTTTCGCTTTTGCATTCTGTGAAATTCCTAGTAAATCACAGGGTGAACTGAATGGAAATTGCCAGCGATTGGTGGGTCCTGCTTGATTGCGGAAGAAACGTGGTTTCATGGGTCCTGAAATCTTATACAAAAGCATTTTTAGCCCATTATCCCCTCAGTATTTTATCTAAAGAGATTGATTGTCTGCTCTGTCAAGGAAATAATTAGGCAATCCAAATTTCAGAGGCAATATGGTTAGGTCATAGAAATAAAATAGTGTGTTGCTTCTTGCCTTTATTTTATTATTTTCTTTAGATAAACTAGTTGTCTGTCTTGGATCAAGTTGCTGGATTAAGGGCCATTCAGATATCTCAATCTACTTCCACCACCCCTCATGTTTCAGCCGTAGAGATGGAGATAATGACAGTTGTTGGCCCATTTTTTCACTGAAGAAAATTTGAAAGTGAATTCTTTATAATATTGTTAAACAATTCTCTATGAGACTACCAACATTTTTCGAAGGGAATCTCTGGTGTGTTTTTATGTAAGATGGCTTACATAATAACACATCCTTTCTCTCACTCTAAACCAAAGGAAAATGAAATCTGAGCCAAAAATTCTCAGTGATAATTTTTGTAAAAATGGGTGGGTGAAAGGCATTGGGAGGCTAGAGGTAGGCCTTTGTGAAGCAACAAAGACACGTCTTGACAAGGTGATTTAGCTGTAAAAGTGATGCAGCATTTTCTGAAGGTACCCAGTTTAGGTGATACCTTTTGGTGTAGTTAGGTTTTCCCTCTAATCCATCAGACTGGAAATAGATCATCTGAGGAATGAGGCTATAAGAGTTCTAATTAACAGTTGTTAGAAGGTAGGTTGGCAATGCAACACAAGCATTCCAATGAATACTCTAATTTCAAATGAGAAATCTATATATAGGCAATTTATGGCAGTAACATCCTTAACCATTTTCTTGAGCTTCTTTAGAAGGCAAGAGGCTTGCCTCTTTTGTAAAATCATGGCAGTTTCCATCTGTTCATTGTTATTTCTTTTGTCGGTGTGAACAAGGATTACCTAGTAATCATGCTGGTATCTTCCTTATGTTGTTTGAGCTTTGTCTGCTATAATGGAAATGTGCATGTTCTTAATAGGGAAAAGTCAACTATAAAATATTACTAACCTATGCAGCTGTTTTGTGGGAAGTTAACAAAAAGTTCATCTAGAAGGAGAAATAAATAGGGAGGAACAAAGTACAACTTGATGGAAGGCGAGATGAGAAAAACTGGTTCATTTATCATGCTAGCCGTAATATGATTTATTTTTGGCTAAGCATATTGTATGATCCCAGCAACTTATTAAAGTAAACATAGTTAAGCAACCATGGCTTAATATTACATTATTAATATGGTCACTAATCTCAGTGACAAGAAGCAGGTCAAGAAATACAATGGACAAGCACACACAAAAACTAAGGGTACAAGTGAAAGAAACAGGATTTCATGAAAATCTCTTGAATGTGAAGCAAAAGGTTCGGTAATGTTGAGGGAATGAAGCCTAAATGTAGGGGATCTATCAATCAAGGAATTGAGAACTGGGAGCAAAAAAATGGTGTAATGAAGTAGTATGGCAGAACTCTACTTCCAATAGTTTATAAAGCTCTAATTTCAGGTACTATTTCTAACTATTTCCAGGTAAGGCAGTCCTAAGAAATGAGTAATTGAATTTTAGGAGGTTACAATGTCATTAACTTAATTTAAAAGAGCTGACGTGGCTCAGTGGTTAGAGTGCTGTACTGCAGCTACTTCAGCTGACTGTTAGTTCAGCAGATTAGCAGATCAAATCTCACTGGCTCAAGGTTGACCCATTTCGGAAGGACTTCCATCCTTCCGAAATGGGTAAAATGAGGACCCAGATTGTTGAGGGCAATATGCTATTTAGTATACTGTTGATTGTTGTAAGCCTCCCAGAGTCCTCGGAGAGTGGGTGGCATAGAAATATGATGAATAATAATAAAAATTTGGAGCAGGTATTCTATAACTGTCAGTGTCTCATTTTCTTTTGATAGCATTGCTACCCAAAATTACACTTACCTTTGCTATTTCTTTCTCAGATGGTGAAAGTCCTCCCAGAGATACAAAGGGAGCTGATAGCAGATAACTAAAGGTTAAAAAGGTATAATCAATGCCATATCAAGGAAAGCTGCACAGGTGAAACTCTGCCTCCCTCTCAAAAGGATACAATTCTTTTCTTTATATGAAGTACAGTATCCCATGCAAAAACAGGTGAAAATGTTGTCCTCTGCTTTTTTACTATCTTGTACTTTATCTTACCTGATAGTGAGACATTTGCTAAGTAGATGAAAACAGTATCTTGTGAGGAGTTGACCCAAGCATCATGACAGATATCATGAGATCTCTTTGCCTTATTCATTCTCTTAACGTGCTTCGCCCTCTTGTGGCATACAAAAGCCTCCCCAAAATCTCTCCAAAGCTTGCTACCAAATTATAATTTTAACATGTAATTGTTGGAAGAAATATCCATCCAGGTTCAGTTCCAAGTGGGGAGAAAGACATTGGAAACATGGAAACTATTTGGAAAGATGGTTTAATGGTAGACAGGACCACATGGTTTGAGATCTTGGGTAATCGAGCACATGGGTGAGAGAGAGAGAAAGATTTATACCCTCTCTTGTGCCCCACCTTGGAGCTTCCTGTTCCTGTGTAAGGGCAGGTATCCTGATTGGTTGTCAGACTTCCATGGGGCAATGCAGGGGTAACCTTGTAGGTTGTCTTGAGTCCCAAGCTTGGTTGAATCTTGAATCTTGCTGGATGATGAAGTAGTGAAACTAATCCTATCATGTCCTGAGGGTGAAGGAAGGTCTTAATCCCATTACCCTGGAGATGAAAGGTGGGGGGTGGGGGAGCAGGGAGCTGCAAGGAGCTGCTTTGTCTTTAAAAACATCTTTCTCCTTTTCTCATCTAGGGAAATATAATATTCTGCCTTTTTAATATTTCCTACTATATTTCATTCTTCTAGGACAGAGGTCTTCAAACTTGGCTGCTTCAATTCTCCAGCCAGCATCTTCAAATTCTGGGAGTTGAAGTCCACAAGTCTTAGAGCGGCCAGGTTTGATGACCTCTGTTCTAGGAGATGGGTGGGTGTTAACTTTCTTACGTACTGAATAATCACATTAACTGTACTGAATCGTTAAACACTAATTTAGTTCATTAAATAGCATTTGCATTTAAATGACAATAAATACAGTTTAAGTCCTGCTCTCCTTTAGTCTGGAGCACGGCTGAGGAATTCTGGGAGTTGAAGTCCACATATCTTAAAGTTGCTGAGGCTCTATAGAGATGGGACACTATGTCCCCGTTATGACATGTGGACTTCAACTCCCAGCAGGGCTGGCTCAGGAATTCTGAGAGTTGAAGTCCACAAGTCATAAAGTTGCCAAGGTTGGAGATCCCTGGTCTGGGGGCATAGGTCTCAAACAGAAAGTGTGGCCTCTGGAAGGAAACAGGAAGGAAAAGCTCTGGGACAGTGTTCCCAACACTGGCTGAAGAATTCTGGGAGTTGAAGTCCACACATCTTAAAGTTGCTGAGGCTCTACAGAGGTGGGACATTATGGCCCCTTTATGACAGGTGGACTTCAACTCCCAGCATGGCTGGCTCAGGAATTGAAGTCCATAAGTCATAAAAGGGCCATAGTTCCCCCTCCCCTCACTCTAAAACATAATCCACATCCTATGAAATGCCTGGAATCTTGTATCACAGCCTGTCCCAACTTGGTTCTCTTCAGTGTGTTGGACTTCATTCCCCATCATCCTTAGTCACCCTATTTAAAACTAACGTGGTTTACAGCCGAACATTCTGGAATGGTGTTAAGTTGGAGAAAGTGGATCTGCTAACAGACATGCTAGAAGCAAATACAGGTAATCCTCAATTTACAACAACTCACTTAGTGACTGAAGTTACAACAGCACTGAAAAAAGTGATTTATGACTATTTTTCACACTGATGACTGTTGCAGCATCCCCATGAGTACGTGATTTACATTCAGATGCTTCACAACTGACACATATTTATGACTGTTGCAGTATCCTAGGGTCACTTTTCACGACCAGATTCACTTAATAACCATGTTACAGTGCTAATTTAATAACTGCAGTGATTCGCTTAACAAATGTGGCAAGAAAAATAATAAAATGGGACAAAACTCACTTAACATATTTCTCATTTAGGAACCTAAATTTTGAGCTCAGTTGTGGTGGTAAATTGAGGATTACCTGTACCAAGAAGTAATTCCCTTTGCCATCTCTTGCCCATTCCAAAATGATGTTTGGATGAATCAGCTTCTACTTACTGACATGCCATTTTATCAGAAGTTGTCGTTTCAGGAACAAAGGAAGATGTATGAACCAAGTCTACATGATTATTTCTTTTCCCATAAAAATGCTTGTAGTGAGCCATTTGCAAGAAGTTCAAAAATGCTACACTAGGCTATTGTTAATACTCAGGTGAAATAATTAAGAGCTGCTGAAGAAAAACTCCCTGGCTCCTTCCAAATTTCTTTTTAGCACTCTCCTTCAAAAGAAAAATATGTCCAACATCAATATAATCAATGAATAAGAGAGTCCACATAGGTATAAGACAGTATTGTGACATCTTACATCACTGTGGCATCACAATACAGCTTCCGCTGATTCAAAGCCAGGAACAAAGTTATCATCAAATAAGGTGTCTAAGGACAGGCATCTCAGAAAGATAATGGATATTGTTGGTATACAAACAGAGAAAAGTACACTAATTATCTCCCTGTTGCCAACAAACAAATAAATAAGCAAGCAAAATAAAAACTAAAGGTATGTATTCTTTTTAAAAAAGTTTCTCTCTCTCTTTCTTTCCTCCCCCCTCCCCCAGTAGTAGCTCTACTCTCTATAGCATTAGGCAATTTCCTGTTCAGGGTTTAATCATTTACTAAACATTCCAGTTACATACTCTCATTTTAATCTCCCTTTATGCCTGTCTGACCGCATTCAGAAACCAAGCCTTTTGTGTATATGCACAAAAATTCCCTAATTCAACACTAGGTAAAGGTCAAGGTTCCCCTCGCACATACGTGCTAGTTATTCCCGACTAGGGAGCAGTGCTCATCTCCGTTTCAAAGCCAAAGAGCCAGTGCTGTCTGAAGATGTCTCTGTGGTCATGTGGCCGGCATGAATAAATGCCAAAGGTGCATGGAACGCTGTTACCTTCCCACCAAAGGTGGTTCCTATTTTTGTACTTGCATTTTTTACATGCTTTTGAACTGCTAGGTTGGCAGAAGCTGGACAAGTAATGGGAGTTCACCCCGTTATACAGCACTAGGGATTCGTACTGCTGAACTGCTGATCTTTCAATTGACAAGCTCAGCATCTTAGCCACTGAGCCACCGTGTCCCAACACTACTTTGTCTAAATTAACAAATTTAATTTAGCTCCTGCTAGAGCAGGGGGCTGGACTAGAAGAACTCCAATGTCCCTTCCAGCTCTATTCTATTCTATTCTATTCTATTCTATTCTATTCTATTCTATTCTATTCTATTCTATTCTATTCTATTCTATTCTATTCTATTCTATTCTATTCTATTCTATTCTAAATGTGCAATGAACCTTTTTCATTATGTTTATATATTTCCAGCGACCTGCTGAGGAGCAAAAATCTGGTCTGTACAGCCCTGTCGGAAGTAAAGCCACGCTGCACTTCCAATTTTGCGTTATTGCCATTTCTGACCACTTTTAGTCACAATTCTGCCAAACCTAATTCTGGGAAACTTCAATGAATCCCACTGTAATTTTTTTGTTCACTTTGGTTTTCCCTTTGCAGAACAGAACAATAAGGACATTAGTCCAGTTGTCAGGCCCAGATCCAAAGTTGCAGTGTTCATGTACACATCCTATTTTCTGGGTATCATTCCAGTTTTAATATTTGGGCTGCTATTCTAAAAGCAGACCATGACTTTTTTCCCACATTTTTCCAAATACCCTTTTCATCTTCAGGTTTACCATTTGTGAACATTTCTTATAGCTTCCCTTTCCGCTATCTTTTTCTTGAGAATTTCCAGGAGCATACATTTGAGTTCAATCTTTCAGTGTATCATTCCTGTACAACTCTCTAAAATAATCTTTTTGGCATTGTCTTGTTTCAATTTCATCCCCAAAAATTTCATTTTTAAAAAAAATTTCAACCACCCTGCCGGAGGTGCCTTGTATGCTGGCTTAGAATGCATGCGTGTACACTACAGAAATGTATTAATGAAGCAACACTGAATCCAATGATGCTTATATCTGAATACATGTAACCATATTCAAGTAGAAGTATCACTAGATTCAGTGAAGCTGTGCACTTGCACATAGATTGTATAATTTACCACTGCATGAGATTTAATTCACATACAGTGAATTAAATTAATTTTTCCCCACTTTCATTTTCTCTTACTGTTTAACAGTGGCAATAGATGAAAAAAGAGGCATATTGGCATATTCCTATCAACAATATGAATCCAACTTTTTCAGTCATTGGCCCAAGGAGCGTGTTTATATAAGAAACTAAATGGGATTCAGTGTCTATGCCACTTCTGGGTGAGCATAGAACATTTCAGCTCCTTTGTGCTGGACCTGATGAATGTTCCAAGTGATCTGTGATGGCATAAAGGTGTCTGATAAATCTTTTCAATGAGCAATAGGAAAATGCTACCGAAGTGGTAACCATGCCTTGTCTAAAGATGTAAGCTCTGACTGGCAGTACAATCAGTACTAAGGGAACAGGTTTGCTTGGATCAACATTGATATATAGTAGCACTTCCCTTTTCTTTTTCTGTTTTAATTCTTCTAAGTATTTTTTCTTTTATCCTAAAACAGCATTTACCAAAAAAACCAAAACAAAAACCCACCCTAAATTCATAGGTTTGAACCCAACTAAAGACTCTCAGACACATAACAGCACACAATTAGATAATAATCTTTATTGCACACTAGGAAGCAGCCACCCCAAAAATCCTTTTTTTGGTCTTCAGTCAACATGAACGTATAGTTTCCTTTTTATAGCTTAGAGTCCAATTCTGGTGCTTCTTTCTCCTACCTCTCCCACCATCGTTTAATAGACTTTTGCCCTACATTTCTTGGGCTTGTAACTAGCTGACAGTTGGTTGTTGACCTAATTAACATCTCTGTCCTGAGAATATCTCTGGTTTGCAGCTTAAATTCCACAGAGGGCCAAGATGTCAAAGAAGTTGATCGGTGATTATCTGCTCATCTCTTTTCTTGCTCCTATTAATTCTCTTAAACCAAGAAGAAACACATTGTTGCATATTGACTACATTTTATTTTGCCCATTCTTTTAAATTAATAACATCATAACATACCAGTTATTAATGAAATGGGTACAGATTTGTTAAATATTTTGAACAAAGGCAAAAATAGATGCTCAATATATAATACAATATAATTCAAGTATATCAAAGGAATAATATATATATAAACATTCACGATAAAGAGCTGTGGACTAGTTTTGTGGATATACTTTAGATTAAATTCCCACAACTGGACTATTCTCTACTGTGGTTGACAAGTTGTAATGAAATGGATCTGGCACCAATGTTCTTTCATCCTACCCAAGAATATCAGTTTTGTATTTAAGCATCATTGGCATTCCTAGGGCAACAATTTAAGAAACCCAGGGTAGCTTTGGAAGTGAAACTAAAGCTTTCATTCTGTGCATACCTCTATGGAAATTATTCTCACTGCTTTCAAATGGACTTAGGTTAGAATTAGGTTACTTGATGGTTCCTTAAGAGAGATTATCAAAAATGTTCAAACTGGGATTCAAATGCTGGTTCTCTAACTGAGATTTATAATATCTGGTTCTGCAGTGGGAAAATACCTTAGTAGAACCTAGGACATACAGCATGTACATTAGTAAGTGTAATTGGTTTTAATTTTTTAAAAATGAAAATCGTATAGTAAAGTAGTTTTGGGTATTGGATTAGGATAGAGGGGGTGCAAGTTTCAATCCATGGGTCAGCAAAATAAGTTTATTAGATGACTTGTATCAGTCTCTCTTTTAACCTAATCTATTTTACAGAACTATTCGGGGACATAAGGTCTTGAAAGAAACTTGTAAGTAGCGATAGTAGTGTCTCCTGTTTTCAGGATCACTTCACACTTTTTAAAATAATAGATATCAGGGGTTAGAAAAACACATTCCAGTGACAACAGAGTTAAGATGAATCAATAAATAATACCCATGGATTTTAATACTGGCAAAAGTAAGTATAAAATGACCCAGAAATTAGTCCAAAAAATAAGTACATACATAAATATGATGGATTAACTTCTGCAGAATTTGAATTATTTGGATGATTCAATGAAAAATGGATGTGGAATAGCTTCTGTTGGGAGAAAAACATGAGCAGAGAGTAATTCCTATTTTTCCATGGTAAAATGCTTGCTGCATATGCATAATGTTATCTGAACTGTACAGTGTTTAGGACACTGGGACCAAATCTTCAATTTGGTATTATTATTAAATTAATTTTAAGATGATAATAGCATAATCCCAAATGTCTGTTCTAAGTACTTTGAGGTCAGTAAGAAAAGTCTTAGAAAAGCAGATGGGACTGAGGTCTCTTAAGCCTGTTGATGGAAACTATGTCAATTTATTTTTTCAATTTATCCTTAGTAACAATCCAAGATAAAGATATGTTCCCTTCTCAGTCATGTTTTGTTGTTGGATCCACTCAATGCCCCATGCCTTTAATTTTCTTCTTCAGAGTAAAGTAGTTTTTAATATGCAAAGGATGCCAAAGTAGTCCATCTATAAAATCAAGCACTATAACAAATTCTATTTTTTTGTCTTATCTGGATCTTTGATCTCTTCTTCTTTGTTCAACGGGATTAGAAATTTCCTCTGAAGGATTATATTATGATTATATTTATCAAATTTCAAACAACATCACTTAGAATGGCATTTGTGCGATACGGTTAATTCAAAAGGCTGTTCATACCATAGCTGTTGGTTGGTCTCCGCAAGCAATTGTTTTGTTTACTAGATTACTAGAATAAATCCGAATAAAGAGAATAAACCTGATATAAAGCAGGATGCCTGTGAAAGTATGAACATTGAGGGCCCCACCCACATACCAGTGTCACTGCCCAAATCCTGGCACTTTGCCTTAATGTTCATACATATATTACAAAAGATAACTGTGGTGAGAAAATCTTTCAGTATACAACTGCACACACAAAGACACCCAATCTAAAACCTTGACTCTGCAAATTCTAACTTCTAGACCACAAGCATTTAATTTTCTGACTGCAGATGCTTAAATGTATTGGGTGAAAAAGGAAAACTAGTTGCCAGAACTCCCTCCTTTTTCCTCTAATGTTTTGATTCAATGTATGGGCATTATAAAGAAAAAAAAAAGTAAGCGGGACCGGTTTTTAAGCCACGTGTTTCTTCCAGTGATAATTAATATCATATTTGCAGATCAGTTCTGTACAACCTTGTCATCTTCTAATTAAACTCTTCTATTTATAGCATTTTTCCTGAATCAAAGCACGGTGAGTTTCTCCAGGGTGTCCCCTGAATTAGATTATGGGATGTGTGCTGTGCTTCCTGTTCGTGGAATTTCAATATAGCTTGGAAAGTTGGGTTTTGCAGTCTTCTATCTATCCCTTTTTCTGGCTTGAGTGTATCAGTTCAGATTAAACAGCAGGTGCCAGAAGGTAGAAAAGACAAAGAGAGAGAAGTAACCCATTGAGAGAATGTTTCTGGAACCCAGACCTTTGGCATTGCAATTATTTGAGTAGCAGCAGTAAACGCTCATTCCAGGAGCTTGTGAACTTCCCCTCCGGGCTCGGTCACAGAATGACCTATACGAACAGGACTTCATAATGCCACCTAGAACAGATTCAGAGACAAATCCAAGATATTATACCGTCTATGCTTATCTGCTCCTTTATCTTATTAGCCTGAATTAGAACATCTTGGCTCATTGAAGTGCTTATCTGAGGGATGGACAGTTCCAGGAAGAAATAACTTTAAGAACATTTTACCCTTCTCTTGCATTTTGTTTGATTTACATCAAACACAGATGCAGCTGTACAAAACTACAAACCTTTTATTATTTAGGAAAAAAGTAGAACCTTCCATGCTATAGGACATGTGCCACTGGGCTACTTATAAGCAGAGATCCCTTCTTGCTAACTGAAATTAACCACTTATTTATTATTCATCAATTTTAGCATCAGATAAGTCATTTTTTTCATTACAGAGTTATTTTTTGTAAAATGGGGAAACGGTGAATGTTCTATCCACAGGCACCCATACATCTAACGACTGTTCGAAAGGTACATCTGGAATTTGTCAATAATGCTAATGATAAAATATGAATGCTGTCCAGTTTTTATATTATGTTCAAAATTTGTTTTGCTTTCTTGCTCTTGAGCCAACAACAGCAATATTGACAAATTCTTCTGCCGTTTGACACGCTTTGAATTTAACCAAGGTTAATCTTCAGATGGTTGTCATTATAGAAACACTTACTTGATTGTCCTCTAATGATTGCACAAGCATCAGAATGTCCTGGACATTGCTCAGAGCCTTGTTGGTTACACTCCTCATTACTTGCACCTGCACACGTATAGCACTGCAGCCCTTCACCTGATATTATTATTATATACATAAAAAAGAATTGCTTTATTTGCAGTGAAAACAAATGATTCTATCTACCAGGAGGTAGATAACTACAATAAAAACATCCAGTAATAAATAATGTAAGTGGTTTCAATTATTTTACAGAAGGCGGTTATGGTTTCCACTGGATGGAAGAACAGCCTCACTATAAATATTTTAAAACTGGATATACTTCTAACATTAACTCTCAATAAATAAATAAAAACTTCCATGTTCTTGAAAATTCAAAATGATATCATGCAATTCTTTCTAAGTTTTAATCTAGAAAAAAAGCACAAAACACTAAACCTAATCATGTAAATATCAAAGGAATATTTAGAAAGGAATTTAGACACTCAGCCACTACAGACCTTAAGTAACAAAGTCTTGGTTCCATATTTCATTTACAAGTTTGTGTGAGCACACGGGTGTAAAACTGTAATTAAGAAACAGGAGTTTGCTCCAAAAAGAAATGTTAATTTATGTTTAAAATAATTGAAGAAATCCAGATAGACTCCCCTTGAATCTCAAAGACGGAAAACAGGAGAAAGTAATTGGTCATTAACTATTTTAAGCTACCTTACAAAGCATTATTGTTATTTGTAAATCTGGAATGTTTAGATCCTGAATTATGCTAAGTGAGAGAAGAAACATGGAGCAAAATTACTTACTTTCTATGGTGAAAAGAAAGATGAGAAGGACGAAGCTATTGAATGGCTTCATCATGGAGAGCCAACAAAAGTATTGTTAGACAAAACAACTGATTGTCATTTACGCTCTAATGCTTATTCAGCATAGTTAATCCTCTCTAGAGGATCATGTAGGGGCTAAATGGTGCAGGGTATACTGTAATCTGTTTTTTTCTGGTCGGATTCTTCTCCGATTCTTCAAGTAGGAGATACTGTATTCCTTCATATCTCTAGCATTCTCAGGAAATACTTTTTATCAAGTATCTAAAAGATAGCATCTCATCTGTCCAAACACCCATGTTTCACTCACAATTTCCTAAAAACAATGGAGTACTAATTGGCATTTTATGGGACTATATCCATAAATGTTTTCAGATAACAATTCTTAGTTTGTTGAGCTATTCAGTACTTAACTGGATTCTAATAGATCAGCCAATATGTGAGAAGTCAGAAACATTCCTGTTCATTTTCTACTAAATGTAAAGCTATTGTGACAAAATTGGCTGTTGAATTTAATCATCCATTTTACTGCCTTATTGTAGACTGAGTATTAAGCTCACATATACTCCCCTCTAGTAAGAATGAACACTCCAGTTGTAAACCATGTATCCAAAATCAAATTCTGGGAGAAGTTCTAAAACGCATCAATCAGTTAATTCAAGCCAAATATTAATCAACTTTCAAGGTCAGTTGCATTGTGCAAAAGTTGCTCTTGAAGCCAGTTAAAGCTCAGAAGGAGATAAAACAAGGATTTTTGCCCTCCCCACTCCCCATTTTTCAATGTTTGTATCAATGATGTGGTGAGATGTCTAAACAACCCAAATTTCCATTCCCCTAAACGAGGGGATCACATCATAGTCCTGTTGTTCCACACAGACAAAACTTAGTTCTTTTCAGGACACTAATTGGCCTTAAATGAGATCTGAGAACTTTGGTCCAATATTGCAACAATAATAATCTGGCAATAAGGCAATAATCATAAAGCCAAGATTATGACTTTTGCCAAAAGGATGAAGCTCTGGTTATGGAGCAGTAATGGCCACAAAATGGAATGAGTGACTAGCTTTAAGTATTTAAGAGTAGTCATGCATGTCTCTGGCTTGAGGAAAACCTACTGTGAACATGCCCCTGCTATTGGTCAAAGATCCACCAATGCTGTTCTTAATTCTTTTTCCAATCCAAGAGAAGACATTATGTTCTAGCGGTATTTAAGTTCTTTCAGCTAAGCTTCCAGTCCAGGTCCTTTATGGATTTTGGTCCCCTACCCCACCCACCACCAGCCTTGTGTTTCACCACTCTGGAGATGGTATGATCCAAATTCTTCAGAGAAGCTCTCCAGATCCCACACTGTATCTCAAATGCACATCTACAATTGGAAACAGATCTGATCAAAGTTGAGTCCAGACTGTGCCTAGCTTCTATAAACCTTTGGTAAAGCTCAACTTCTGTCTTCAAGGCTTAGCACCAGGGGTGAAATCCAGCAGGTTCTGACAGGTTCTGGAGAACTGGTAGCAGAAATTTTGAGCAGTTCGGAGAACCGGCAAATACCACCTCTGGCTGGCTCCAGAGTGAGGTGTAAATGGAGATTTTGCAATATCGTTCCCCCACGTCTGGGGAGGGAATGGGGATTTTGCAGTATCCTTCCCCTGGAGTGGGGTGGGAATGGAAATTTTGCAGGATCCTTCCCCTTACACACCCACCAAGCCATATCCACAGAACCGGTAGTAAAAAAAAATTGGATTTCACCACTGCTTAGCGCCATTAATTCTTCAGGACAATTTGCAATCCACATGGATCAAGGCTGTTAAATCTAATCTTTTAAATCTAGGCTGCTCTCCCTCCTCAAGAACTGAGGAGGCAGTCTAGCCTACGTTTTTAAAAGGATACATTTTTAAAAGATTAGGTAGAATATAATGGGATATGATCAAGTGAAACAAATCCTGAAGCAAAGGATAAAAGATAAAGCGAGACAAGTGGATCTAGGAGAGACCTCAGCTTTCATGTAACCAGGTATATTGTCACTGCTGCCAGCTACCTCATGCACCTAGAAGCACCCAGCTGTCGGAAAGCTTTTTATCTTGCCCAATGCCCTGCTCTCCTCTCTGCAGTATAGATTAAAAAGTGCCTTTGGGTGAAAAACTCTGCCTCTATGATTCCAGAGAGCTGGACATTACAGAACATTTCACTGCTCCTTTTATGGAGACATTTGAATCAGATTCATCTTACCTCTGATTAGAGGTCCTGGTTGCTCAGATTCAGTTTATGCCCAGATGCTGCTCATAGCTGAAGTATCCCTTGCTTTAACGCCTATCACTAGGTTTTGTGCAGGAATATGGAAGAGTAGTTGAATTTTGATGGGCCAATCTCATGCAGTGCATTCTTTGTAATTATAATTCATTCAAATTTTAGATATGACTTTGTTGGTACTAATAGTTTTATACACTATTGTCTTGCTGTAATTTTAGAAGCTATCATGCTTAATATAATGTTAGTATTTACAGTATAATTTAATGTAGGCTGTATCCTGGACTTGCAGATATTAGTTAGATTGTTTTACAAATGTATTTTAATTCTGTTTTAAGATTTTTGTTCTGGTTTTTTTTTTTTTTTTGATTATCTGAACTGGTCTATAATTGCAGTAAATTAAACTGAAATTGAAACACATGAAAATTAAGCATTTAATGAGGAAAAGTGCTCCTTGAACATTCATTTGTCACAGTAAAAAACTTGGCAAGTAAGGAATTAGGAATTTTGATATCAAACATTCCCTGAAAGGCACAATTTATGATGGTTAATATAAGCTGTGTAAAGAAGTGGCAAAAACTGAAGCTTTCTACATCCATGTGGTCACTTTAAATTATATGATTTTTATTACTTTTAATATAGTTCTCCATTACTTTTAATATAGTTCTCCATTACTTTTAATATAGTTTTCCATTTTTGTGACTTACTCCAGGATCATTTTCACCCTATTGCTGATTGTTTTTGTAGCAATAGAGTGTTTTTGTAATACTGAAAGCAATGTACTGCTATGACTAATTTTTAAAACTAATGATGCAAATCTTTTTAGTGACACAGTACTTGGAAAAAGCACTATTTATATAAATTTCTACACAGAATTTCTGAGACAAGCTAACACACCCCAAATAATCAAAGTAGTACGAGTATGTTGAACCTCCAGTTCTCTACTATATTAAAAACTGGCCTATTATTTTACAATTATGAATGTGATGAATAAATACCAGTAAAGGTGCTTTCATCCAATACCGCTTTTATACATTTACTTGAATTTTACATTTTATATTTTAAAAAGTACTACTAAAAAAGAGCAGGTTTCTAGGTGTTTCTGACACTGTTTCAGTAAATTTCAATTCTGTTGCTTTCTAGACTTTTAGCAGCAAAAAAAGGTAGGTCTGAAGTTTATCATTACAAATGATAAGATTCTAGAGTAGGATTGAATTTATCATTACACTACGTAACCTTGTTGCTGGGTAGATTTTTAAAAAACATTTATGTATTTCAATTTACCAGGACTTAGTTCACAAACAGCTGTGGGCAATTCAAAATATAGTAAAATACAAAAACACAATATGAAAAAAACAATAACTTTAAAAAAGCACAGGATCTTTTAAAGTCAAATATTTCTAATAACTTGTATCCTGTCCTAGCATCATTTATACAAGCATTCAGAAGAAAAGTCACCTATTTTATACTAGTAGATTTTTTTAAATATATAATTTATCATCTTCTCTTGGGAATTTTGTATATAGTATAACTGGGTGATCTCTATAGCACCCTGGCTGTATTGGTATTCTGAGAAATAATGTTTTTCAAACCAATGAAATAACAGAGTAATATATAAAAAACTAATGTTACTGACTATCAGATTTAGAGTGATTTTCAACATCCCATTTAATAAAATGAAACCCATTTTCAAACTGGAAGGGAAAAATTATTTGTGGTAAGTATCACAGAGGCAAGTACCTTAATTTTTCAAGTTTCCATTTTATTTTACAAATCAGAAAATGCAGATCAAATTTACACTCTTAAGGCAAGAGTCCCCATGCATGTAGTACACATTTATATTAAATCCAAAAAAGACATCCAACATGGGAACTCATGTACAAAGGGAAGGCTAGGATGAGCAACTGTAATTTATTAAAGAACTCGACAAATCTCCCTGATACAGGAACTTTTGAGATCAACTTGCTATGAATTATACAAAGGAAAGAATTGCAGACAATAGCAAGGATTTCTGATAGTCTTTGTACTGCATACAATCAAATCAACATTATTAAGAAAAAATACAGTAGTGCATACAAAAAGTGAAAATAGAATCCGTTCACATCTCTGCCTGGATATCACTGTGCCAATGGTCATATTGCACTCAAGATTGTAATTTAGGGTTTTGGTTAAAAGTTAGCTTTTCCCCATTTTGGCAATCAGTTCATCACAAATCTTCGTCAACTCTTCTATTTCTTTATTCTAAAAGAAACACATACACAGGAAGAAAGAATAAATATATTTCGGTTAAAAGCTGTACTGCACTCAGTTTCAATTATGAAAATAACATTTGTTGTACATGCTGGAGAAAGAGCAATATCTGTCTGCAATTCAGTTCTGCTTATACCAATCATCTTTGCTTAAGCACAGATGACTGGGACCTTTCAGGAAAGCTTTCATTTTATATTCTTTTATGCCTAAATCATTTCTTAGATTCAAATCATTCTAAAAGGATAAACCATTGCCTCCCAGGAGCCAGATTTCTGCTACCAATAGCCTAAGCCAGTGTTTTTCAACCTCAGCAATTTTAAGGGATTTCAACTCCCAGAATTCTCCCAGAATCTATATACTACTGAAGCACTCTTGTCTGTTTCACTGTTTGTAATCTTTAATTGGGCACAGTGGTGGATCATAGAGCAACCATTTTTGAATCAACATACCTCCAATGGGATAACTTTTTAATACATCCAAAATTTGGAGCTCGTGACTCCTGTAGGGTTGAAATTTGGCAAAACTGGGGCTGCTTCAGTGCTCTTGCACTGTTGCACTGTAATGGAGAGCTATGATTGTATGATTGTCATTTCCAACACTCCCTGTCAATTTTCTACAAGGAAAGTCAGTGGGGACATTGTTCCTGTTTCCACTCCTCTTTTGGTCATTATCTGTTTAGATCAGGAAATTATCTTTCAAAAGATAACCCAGTGGGTCATGGGTTGTCTAGTGACATCTTAAAGTGAGAAACGTTGCAATAAGCCACAGTCACCCATTCACGAATTAAGGCTAGAGTGAGTACTTTAACTTGTTTCATAAAAAGCAGATAAATGGTATGATGGTGCAGTGCTTTAGTTTTGCTCTCCAACAGGCCTTTGCACTGGGAAGGAAAGCAAACATGCTGCCTGTCCACAGTGCTTTGAAACCTCTGCATTAATTATGGGAAAAGATCCAGCTGCTTTAAAGCACTGCACAGAGGTGTTCCATTAGCACTTCCTCCCATTCCAATGTTTTTGGATTTCAAACATGAAATGCTATAGAGCGCTAATGAACAGTAAAATAAGATACTAAATTTACCTGATCCTTGAACTGCCTAAACACACAATGAAATCTAATCTCCTCTCCCTGATATTACATCACCTCCATAGATAAGTTGCCACCACCCATAGACAACCTGGCCCAGGGTTACCCTGGGCGCCCAATAAACTTGATAAATAAATAGATAGATAATACTGAACTGTTGAGGCAGAGCCCCCACCAACATCCCAAACCAATTTAAAGTCTTCTTGAAATGTTTCAGGATAGCATTTGACAGGAAAAAGATAGACTGTTTTACATTTTTCAAGTAAATTGCTGTATCTGCCAAACACAGAACTTTCTCTACAAGCAGCTTTGTACAGTTCAGAGCTAGTCACCTTTTGTTCCAGTGTTCTTTCCAATGCATCCACTTTTAATTGCTCTTTACGAAGGCTGGCTTGGTAAGCTGCTTGTTCTTGCTGAGCCTTTCCCCGAACTTGTGCAATTTCAGCATTGGCTCTGCAGAAACACAGGTATATTGAGTGCCAAGGAACCTCTCTCCCCCTCTCTCTCTTATGCATTCATGTCAAGGGTTGATTCCTGGCAACTGGCCAGACATGTTCCTCAAGTTTTCTTGGCAAGATTTTAGATACATTTATAAAAAGCATATATTATTGTAACTTGTGAAACACAGGCACAATTCTTTATGAAATTCAGTACCATACTGGTATACCAGCTTTCCACATTTACATTATACTGTATTATGTAAGGTTTGATACTTGGGGCTTAATTGAACCTTTCCTGAATGTTTTAAAAAGTAGGGGGGTGATTCAGTGGTGGGTTCCTCCCAGTTCCGCCGAGCCGGTAGCGGTGACAATATGACATCACTGAACCGGTTCTGACCCCTCCGCTTTATTCTTACCTTTTATTTAGCCCCATACCCAATCTATTGCTGCCTCCTGAGTCCCAGCTGATGGGCTATAAGGAAAAAAACTGTTTAAACTCTTGCCGCGGGGCTTCAAATGGCCGCCCTACAGCTGATCAGTGGTAAAAGGCAGTTTGGTGGTAGACCGGTGCCTCCAAAAACAAATGAGTAGACCGGTGCCTGCAAAAATAAATGGGTAGACCAGTGCCTACAAAAATACATGAGTAGACCAGTGCTTCAAAAATAAATGGGTAGATTGGTACAGCTCTGCAAGCAGTTAAAAGCCTGGTAGACCAGTACCTCTGCTAAATCCTAAAGAATTGTCACATGACCATCAAGCCATGCCCACAAAATAAGCCACACCCACAGAACCAATAGTAAAAATTTTTAGAATCCATCCCTGGAGGGGTTGGTTCTAAAAATGAAGAGGAACCTTAAAGAGTGACAGAATACATTTTATAGGAGTCAGATCAAAATTATATATAAGTACTGACAAGAATCAGATGGAAAAAGAAAACTCCAGAATTAGTTTACAACAGACTTCAGAACAGAAGTTCTTGGTTGAAATTCAGGACTCCACCCCAAGCCCTAATAAAATACCTGTCCAGTTTTTCCTCTGCATGAACCTTGAGGGCTTGATACCTCTGCTCTTCTTTTTTAACTCGTGATAAATATTCTTGTGCGCATTTCTTTAACACTTCTTCATTCTTTAATGAGAAATGTAAAAATAGCTTAACAACAGACTATAAGGCATTCACAATAAGTTGTAGGCTTTCGACCATGCTCTACAATTGTAGGTAGCAGATCATTTTCTTGAAAGCAAACATAAAAGTAGTAAATTTGCTTAAAACAAGGGAGACAGAAATACAGGATATAAATGCTAAGCAGCCATCTCTATATGAATTCTAGAGGCAATGCATGGCATATGAAGCTCAAGCCATCTAAGAATTCCTTTACTGCAATGTCCAATGTCTACAGAAAATAGTTGCCTTGGATTTTTGGCAAAGTACGCAGTTGCTTTTAAAACACCATGAATAAATTGAAAATCAATTAAGGGAAAATTAATTTGAGTTATATTTTTTGCATGAAACACAAAATAATGTATAATTTTGACCCCATCACAGTTATGATAACAATGTACCTTCAGTCTCCCCATTGTGCTAGGCTCTGCATCTCCAGATTAGAACTGCAGAGCCATCTCTGCGTCACAGATATACTGCACAACAGTGTGACTTCACTGAATCCAACAGTTTATGGTACAGCCTACCATAAACTGTTTATACATATTCTTGCAATATGTATGAACAGGTGTAAAAGGTTTCTTTGACTGTTTCCTCTTTTTACTAGAGCTAGGTGGCAGCACTTTCAGTCTGATGCATCTCAGTTATTAGATTAAGAATGGTAGCTATATAAAGACCAAACAAATGAGTTATGAATGTTCTGTCAGAAGAAGCACTGAGGATGGAAAGGAAACTTGTGAACTGTCACATCTGAGAAGAATTCTTATCCCCAAACCCCTGACTGCAAGGACCTGATCTTCATCCAAAAGCCTGCTGGTGAATGTGGAAATCAGGAGCAGCCCCCACCCCCAATGAATACAAAAATGTAGCCACACACAATTTCAGACCTATACATGCACCTTAGTGAATGTGGGTGTTTTGATAGAAACATTATTCACTGTGCCCTACCTTCCTAAATCCTTCAAGAACTTCTTTCATTTTTTCATATCTTCTGAAAAGATCTGCTAGAGATTTTTCCACAGAGTTCAGGTCAGCCAACGCTTGCTCTTTTTCCATAATAAGTTGCTGGACAGTGTGATGGGACATGGATTTTTCTCTCTGCTCATCCTCTATAGGAAACAACGATTAAAAGGCTCAAAAACAACAAACAGTTTAAAATTAAAGCATGAAAATGAGATCATGTAAAGTAGAACAAGGGGCATGTTTGCTTGGTAAATCTGTTAAGCATTTAAAACATTTTTTTATTATGGGGATAAATATTTTATCACATCACCTGAAACATTTAAGTAGGTCAATGGAACTGACATCTTGTCCTTTACAAGTAAGTAATCAGAAGCAAATATTTAACAAGGAAAAGCTCCTTTTGGGAATCACATTGCCATAAATATGCAACATAGATTCAGCAAGAATAAAAAGTGTGAAGTTTTTTTCTGCTGACTCAAAACTTCCTATTAGTCTGGGAAAACCTATAATCATTTCAACTGAAAACTTTTAATATATGAAACGATATATTTCACTTTATGAAATGGCACCTCAACCCTAAAATCAAACCATTCCTTCAATGAAAGAGAAGACAAATCAATATAAGTATTTATAATAACTTCAAAAGAATCCTGCCAGATGAAACCCTTCATATTAGACATACTATTCTGAATCTGGAAATTATTATAAGATTAATTCTTCATTAATTTATTTGATCCTTACCTTTAAGCACATATGTGTCTATGGCCCTTAGCAATCTTGTAAAAATGATTCTATTATTTAGCTATGAGTCCTGCAAATTTCCCCTCTGCTTTTCCTGAATTTCCCACTACTCAATTTCACTGAATGCTATCTGAGACGTTCCCGTTCTCCATTTTCCAAATACATAAATATGCATGCACATATTTATGTATTTCTACAATTCTGTCACTTTTCTCCTCCCTGTTTTCTAGAATTGTAATCCAGTTTTATCCACTTGCTGTGTTTGGGGCTGCAGTTCCCCCAAACCTGAAGATGTGCCAGATTTTTCAAACATTCCACTTTAAAAGGTCACTACTTTTTACAACATTACAGTTATTATCAAGTGTCTATTTTTCTCAGAGCTGTAGCAAATCAGAGCTTACACAGCATGTGAACACTGAACAGCTTTGATGATATGTTATTTTTAGATGCATGTGTATAATACTCATGCATGCATAATTGCAGTATACCATAAAGCTGTCTTAATTTTATGATAAACCAATTACTTTTGTTCTTGCTTCTCTGAGAACAATTCTATCAATAAAAACAATAAAGGTTCAGATAGTCATTTAGTGACTGTTCGCAGTGATGAAAGTAACCTTATGACCATTTCTTGCATTTACAACCTTCACCAGTCTATATAGCAAGGGAAAAATAAATTACAAATTTCTTAGTGACCACTTGTTAAATGTTCGAGTTGCCAGTCGCAATTCTGATCATTAAATGAGGGCTACCTATAGTAGCAACCTCAATTAAGAACTGTTATTCTTCGATTAGATAGGTTTATTGTTATAGAAATGGCTCGTTTATACTATTAGGTAAAAGAAAAAAGTTCAGGTTTGATGTTAACTGATTTTACTTCACCAAAGAGAATTGGAAGTCCTCACCTTTTCTTTCCTTCCCCCCTTCGCTACACTTTCCCCTTTCCTTCTCCTTCCCCTGTTTTCCCACTATTTTCTTTTGTATTTTATATTATAAACTAATAATAAAAAACTAGTTATTCTTTTAATAAATTCAGTATATTTTCAAAATGGCAGTGAGTTATTCTCATTTATTCTTAAATCTAAAGATGCCTGTAGCATGTCATTTTGCACATCTTTTGCCCCACAATAGTACAAAAATTATGGAAAGAAAAAGATGAAAGAAGGAATAAAAAAACATCATCTTTGAATGGATAAATTGTCTGTTACATTGCTATAAAATTCATTGAATCAGAAAGAGTGGAAAAGAAGAAAACTTGGCTAGAAGCAGTTATACAAGTAACAGAACAAAGAATTTGTCACTACCATTTGTTTATAATTTTGTATGAATATATTGAGCACTTGCACATGAAATATTTGTTTTTTCAGCTATAGCATTAACAAAATGTGTCATTCTTCTAATGTATTACAGTATTCTAAGTACTGTATTGATTTGCACACAACATGCTAAAAGAATAGGGAAACATTTAGACAAGAGTAACATGTTGTAAACCTCATGCCAATGGTTGCTGGGGACATAGTTCAGAGAATCATTTTTTTTGGTCTTGTTTCTTTTTCCATTTTTTGTGGAAGTTTAATCGACTCCAATAACTGCAGATGAGTTTTGATTTTTTTGCAAATTAAAAGAATTACGTATGTTGCTTTAGTACATTAGTGAAACTAAGCCTAATGCAGACATTCCTAAAACTAAACAAAATATGAAATTCTTTATAGGTCCATCCAAAGTGTTTATCTGAATGAAAATCCTACTGAGTTCCATAGAAATTACTTTCAAATTAAAATAGAAATGGAATTGGAGTCACATTTCCATAGAAGTATGTTTTTAAAGCTAAATTCCCTCCCATTTTTTATATATATAATAAAACATTTACATTATTGGCAGTAGAAGTCTTCCAAGCTCTCTTTCAAATGTTATTCTGATATTCTGATCAGGATTTTTTGAATGAAATCCTCAGCATAAATTATGAGTTTCATTGCTATTGTATAATTTAATCACAGAAGAAAAATGTTTTTCTAACAGCTTCTTTTAACCCAGCCCTGCCCAATAATGGGCCACAGTAAATTTCTAGCTAATACTGAAAAAGTATACTTAATTTTCACATTTAATATGCACCTTGCTGATCACTTTTCAAAGATGAATTTTCCTCTATGCCATTTAGCAGATACATTTCCTAATCCTAAAATGGAAAAGGCAATTTGGAGCAGGTTTTCATTTTGTCAGGGTATAACAGACGGTCTTTGGGTTTTTCTACTGATTATGGGTCTTCACAGAAGTGATCTGTTTATCCAGAGCTCCAATAAAAATCCATGAAATACGAAGAAAGAGAATGTAGGTCTAAGTAACACATCAAAGCTTGCAGAATCAAACATCTTTTGGAGTATTCAGTCATGAGCAGGAAAATAAATTCTTTATGTTATTATTTTCTCCATCAAGTGAGTCTGACATTTGGATGGTTGTTTAGCCTTTTATCCTGACCAAGTTGTGGTTACGAACTGATTTATGGGAAAAACATCAAATCCATCCATCGTCCCTCACTGTAAACTTGACAATCAGCATCATCTCATTGCAAAGAGTTATCATCATTCATACTAAGATATTAATTATTTAAATTGTTTATTGGCTGCTCCAATCAATGAACACTGAGCAACATACAACTCACTAAAACTGCAACTTGGGTTAAAACAAATTTATGATAATCAAAAATTAAAACCCAAACATACAACATAAGCAGTTATGTGCACCAAGAAGCAAACATTCCAAAAAATACCAATAAAATAGATGTTCATCCACAGAGACAGTTCTATTAGACCTGCCAAGATTGATAAAAGAAGCCAAATCTGCATTGAGGTTCTGAAGAAACAAGGACATCCTGCTGCTCAGGCCATACTATATCTGATGAGAGGTGTAGCAATTGAAAAGACAGGTTT
This sequence comes from Masticophis lateralis, assembly GCA_030761175.1. NCBI lineage: Eukaryota > Metazoa > Chordata > Lepidosauria > Squamata > Colubridae > Masticophis > Masticophis lateralis. The sequence goes on along the minus strand of JAUDYJ010000005.1, from coordinate 59,539,771 downwards.
CTGTACCCTCTGTAGGTAATAGTCTCTGACTGAGGAAATATGTAAATATCCTGTTCTATTAGATCTTACTGGGCAGATAGTTTACTAATTTTTAATTTGTCTTATTATCAAATAGTTTTTTAAAAGCCTATGGGCAATTAATTGCCATATAATTACAAAAATCAGTATAAAGCATAGATTACATATTCACAATTTCAATTTAAACAGAAAAACAACTGAATATTGTGTTTCTTGCTCCTAAAACAATGAAGAGAGGCTTTTGCTTAATGACACAGCACCATCTAGGACAGGGCTGTCAAACTCCTGGCCCATGGGCCAGATTCATCATGCGTTGGGGCATGCCACCATGCCCGGTTTAGCGAACGGGAAAGAAATCCTGACACATCATGTGATGCCACCGTGGCGACATGAGTTTCACATCCCTGATCTAGAATGATGTAGTCCAGCTTTTCTTATGATAAATTTTCAAAGACATCACTTCTAATATGGGATTTAGAAGAGATCAAGTGCATCTAGTTAAAAAAGATAACTAGCATCCAATACAGGAATCTATTTATTTCTCCTCTAATGAAATAAATGAGTTGTCCCTATTACTGAAACTTGCACATCTTATTGCAGGTAGGGCAGGAATCCCTAGCCCCTGGTCTGCAGCCCAGTGCTGGGCCACAACTCATTTGGAACTGGGCTATGGAAATGTTGGGCGACCGTGTTCATGTAAGTGAAGCTGCATCTGATGTCTGCCAACCAGAGGTGGATTTTAGCAGGTTCTGACCAGTTCTGGAGAACCGGTAGCGGAAATTTTGAGGAGTTCGGAGAACCGGTAGTAAAAATTCTGACTGGCCCCACCCCCATCTATTCTCTGCCTCCCAGGTCACAGCTGATTGGTAGGAAATGGGGATTTTGCAGTAACCTTCCCCTGGAGTGGTGAGGGAATGGAGATTTTACAGTATCCTTCCCCTGCCATGCCCACCAAGTCACGCCCACAGAACTGGTAGTAAAAAATTTTGAAACCCACCACTGCTGCCAATAGTTCAGTTCCCATCGGCTCAAGGTTGACTCAGCCTTCCACCCTTCTGAGGTTGAAAATTGTTTGGGGCAATATGTGGACTCTGTAAACCACTTAGAGGGGGCTGTAAAGCACTGGGAAGTAGTATATAAGTCTAAGCGCTATTGCTATTAGTGAAAACAGCGCATGTGAATCCCCTCCCCCACCCCACTCTGCCATCACTGGTCCACTGAGCTAGAAAGATTGGGGGATGCTGAGGTAAGAAATTCAAGAGATAGGATCTAAAGCAGATTGCCTTGACTCTTTTTAAATTGTGTATTTAGATGGCCAAAATAATATGTGAAATGGTCGGAGTGAAAAAACAGTTTCTTATTACATTTTTTATGATGCCCCACTGCCATTGTAAGTATTGTGGAAACCATTGTAATATAGTCAGTTAATAATAATATTTGTTTCTGCATCCTATTCCTAAAGTGAAATGGAACAATGTATATCACCTTAAAAAAACCCATTATGCAATAGATGCTTGCAGTATCTATTAGTCATTTAACCACTATTACTGTTAGAAATAACTCAATTTATATCTACATTCTCTGTAGATATGCAGAATGAGCTTCTGTAGAGCTCATTCATCAGAAGACAGAGCAAATACATAAAAGTAAATGCCAAAATAAAATAAAATAAAATTTTGAAAAATGCAATATGCAGGTGCCAAATTTGGCAAAAGCAATACTTACCAGGCTTGCCTTTGTTTTGGATTTGCAAGCAAAGAACAAGAAGCAACAAAAATGGAAGCAAAACAGAAAAAAAGTCAAGGGATTTATTAAGAAAGCAGAAAAAACCGGGAGGCGACAATCTGTAATGCACAAAGCACAATATTCCTTTTAGTTCAGTTATGAAAAAGGAAGCAGCATAATAGTTTTAAGTAGATGAGTTTGTTTTCAGATTTCACACAAACATATAAATGAATGAACGAATGAATGAATGGCTCAAAAGAGTGGAAGCAGCTGTAGATAATGGAATTCCCTAAAACGGAAATACTGTATATGTAATTCACCATGACAAAATGCCATATGCAACAAAAATGGTTCAAAAAGCACTCACATGATCTGTAGACTGAATGCAATAGGAAAGACTTTATCTGATAAACTATTTTTTTATGGAGACAAACATGCAGTAGAAGCATAAGCTAAATGAAGACTGAGGATATTAAAGGAAATTATATGAAAGCAGATGTACCTGAAAAGTACATGCCAAGGAATTACCAGGAGCTCTACAAACTCAGTCTGCTCAAGTTTCTGCCTCCCAATTATATCTTTAGAAGCTAATCCTTTTTACATTTGCACTGGAGCCATTGGTTTTTGCAAAACTTTAGGGTACTTCTGTAACCCCTTTTTCTTAATGTTCTGGCTCAAATCAGGTTTTTCTAAAAAGGCATTAATTTAGTTCAGATTTATAAAGTGCTCAAAGGATCTCTCCAGATAAAAAAATGTCTCTTGCAGGATACCAATACACACTTCAGTATATTTTCTCTGCATATATCAGAAGCTCCTGCTATGTTTCTAACTAGGACAAAGTCACATGCATAAAGATTAGTCAGAAATAACCACGCAAGTAACATTTCCATTCCTTTTCTGTTAGCTTATAAAAATACTCTTGTGCACAAGAATATCTAAAGCTTTTAAACTGAACTTCTAGAAGAGGATGGGATTAGCCTCCATCCTCTGAATTTTTCGCTAGATCTTAAAGCCACGATAGAATGAGCACTCAAGCTTGTCTGGAAAATCAAATACACATTTCATATATCTAGGTCACAGCTAGCTTTAAGCTGATGCTGAATAAGCACTGGCCAATGATACCCAAACTTGGGGGACACAAAGCCTCCTTCTGAATCTTTCTAAAAGGCAAATCTTCATAACTTCAGTCAATGTTGCTAAGGGCACACTCATCTAGGGGCATCTCCATGAGCTATCCTTTTCTATTCTCAGACTCCAGGATCTGACAAATAATCACTTACTGAAATACAATTAGCAATTGATAATCATCTTTTTTCCTTTTATCTATTGGGACAAGTAGACAAATCTACAGACCCTTCACAATTCCCCAGTAAATTAAATCACAGAACAATCAGCCATTAGTTTAATGTCTGCACATGCTTTATTCGTCCATGTTACATCTAAAGAAAACCCTTCATGAGGGGGTTGATTATGTAACAGATCAGCTAGCCATTTAAGCTTCTGAACTTTTATTACCATCTAAAAATGCTGTTTGAAAGGACAGCTCAATCTTCTCTAGGTGAACTTTATAAAGATTTAATCTTGGTTTGCATCTTTTCCAAACCATATAAATCTCTATTAGTGCACTGGAATACTTGCACTAGAAATATATCATAATCTGCATAGGAGATATTATGTCTAGGTAACACACAAAGCTGCAGTTCAGTAGAGATGGCTCAATTTAATATAACTGCTCTGGTGGAGAATTAGTGTAGTTTCTCCAAATATTAATTGTAAAAGAAATATTTACCATCTGCAAGAATAAAATTATCTCAAATATTAAAATTAAAAAAAAATCAAAGTTTCTTAACCTGGGGGAATACACAGAATTGAAATACAAAACATAAGCAAAATTTATGCACTTGTATCTCATATTCAACATTTCTTTCACAAAAATTACACTGGAAACTGTTCACCAGAATATATTCTAGAGATATGGAATTACAGAATAAAAATAAATACTAATTTTGAATGAAAGGGTCATGTAAATATAAAGCCAAAATTAGACAAAATTATGTTGCTCCTAACTTTGATTCTGATTTACCTTCAACTCAACTATATTATACAATCTTTAAAGATTTTATTTAAGTTTAAAATATTTATGCCACTCTTCTAAATCACATCTTCCAGGGAAATCTACCAAACAAAATTCTCAACAATACATAATAAACAGAGTAACTTTAAAATAGTAATAATAAAAAACAGCAGCCCAAATAATTAAAGTATTTCTACATTTTACTTAGATGTGAAAAACTTTTACGAGGCTTAATACTTTATACTTATTAGGATTGTATTGATAGTCATATTTTGATACCTAGTTACAAGTACTAATAATGTAATTAATTTAATTAATTAATAATTTAATTAAAATACAGTGATGGTTGGCATAATAATGTGATTTGTTCTGAGAGGCCAATGATATCCAGAATTCTGCCATTTCCTAGGCCTACAATTATATATCAGTATTTGTTAAATGTTTTGGTAGATATTTGCCATCAAAGCACTGACTATAATATATTTAGGTTTGTTTCGTAATTGGCTGCTGTCAAATAAATATGTTTTTCCTGGCATCTACTTGTCTCTACTTTTTTTTAATGAACAGTGTTACAAAATGTACGATGAGATGAAATTCTGTATTGAATTAATGCATACATGTAACATGAGACACAGCTAAGAATTAGAGCATATTTTCTCCAAAAGAAATATTGTAAGCAATGAAACAGGTTTAAGTAAGTAAGTAAATAACAGTAATTTCCAAGAAGACTTCCAGGCATATGTAGCGACCTCCAGATGTGTTGTGATTCCCAAACCTGTTTCTTAAATCATTTTTGATCATTGCACGACTAATTTTCTATTATTGTGTATTCCCTACAACAGAATAAGAAAAGAATATTTTCTTTTCATGAAAGCAAATACCTACCTATCATTTGAGCAATTGTCTTCTCATACTCTGAAACAATTTTCCTATTAAAAGATGAAAAGAAATGAAAGTGAACATGTAATGGATTTTTCTAATGCCATCTCTTCTATTAAAACCTTATAAATTAGCTCCCAAATGTATAACAGAATACAGTTGTTACAGTGTGGCATTTCTTTAATCAAAAGATTAATTCATAGGCAGCTAGGATGCAGCTAAATCCATATTTATGCTATGAAACAGATGATCTACTATGTATAGACTATGACCTCCATATTCAGACTTGTTTTCTCAGTTTCTTCAGTACAAAGGTAGATCTGCCATTCTATGTATTAACTTGTGCCTTCTTACTGATCAAATTTTGAACTGATTTTGCCAGAAAGTGGTAGCAGAGGGGAAAGATGGATAGTTCCCACAGACCTGTGTTAATTTAATTAGCAATTACATTCTGAGTTGCAGAAATGGAGGGAAAAAACCCTATTGCAATGTCCCAATTCTATGAAATAGCCATAAACATGACAATAAAAACAATTCAAAAGGATTGCCTTAAACTTTAAAATTATATCCTATTTTGAATTTGTTCTCCCAAGAAAGTTAGCTGATTAAATCTTATTTAAATAACGGAACTCTTTATCTGAATTTTGTAAGACATTAGACAGATACCTTGACATTATTTGTGGGATTTTTCAAACAGAAAGAGGTTGAATATGTATTTAATCTATTTCATTTATTTATTTATTTGATTTATAATCTGTTTTTCTATTCAGTAAGTTCTCTCAAGGTAGTTTTTGAATACCAGGGTTTATTGCTGTAGCATATTTCTATATTGAATTTATACACATAAGTAAAGGAAAACTATTTCTATATTTATGGCAGATTATGTTGTTTTATGAACAATACACAGACACAAGCGGGCACTTCTTTCAACAGATCAATTTTGGTAAGCCGAAGAGTCTGGCATCAGCAGTATGAATAAAAAATAAAGTGTTTTTAACTGTTTCATAAACTTTAAAAATATTGATTCATAGAAAATTACACAAACCTCATTTCCATAACTTCCCTCCTACTTTCTTCATATTTCTCTTTCCATTCTGAAATCATCCTTTCCTTTGCAACTATCTTTTTAAAAAGGAGAAGAAATAAGGTTGTATCAGCTTGAAAAAGGACAAAATACTTTGCCACATAACATCCTAGGAATTGATAAAAAAGTATAGCAAGATTATAATTAAGGCATCCACAGGGAAGGGAAGGAGAGCAACTAATGAAACACACACAACGATGTTATCACACAAATGCTGTGGTAACACACATACTTGCGTCAGATATCAGGATGCAAGTATATGATTGTGGCACATGGGATGTCACCATGTGCATGTCTTTTCTATGTCATCACTTTTTGCTGCAGATGCCACTTTTATAAAATCAAAATATGTTGGTATTTCTCCCTCTTGTTAAGCTAAGACAAAGCACAAATACAAGCAAATTATACTTCTTCAAAAATCATAGTTTATTGCAGAGAATGGATTGCTTTGGAATCCACAGGAAGCGATTTTTTGAGTGATGTCGTACATCAGGGTTTCTCAAGCTTAGCCAGTTTAAGTCATATAAACTTCAATTGCCAGAATTCCTAGCCAGCATGTCTGAGGAATCCTGAAAGTTGAAATCCATGTGTCTTAAAGTTGCAAGGTAAGAAATCCTGTGAGTCCTATTCATGCCTTTATGTGAATTCTATTACACCTACCTAAAGAACTACCTAAATATCTATGTTCCCAAATACACAAAAATATACCTTGACCAGGCGTGTGAAATTTGTTGCCTGAGGACCAGATGCATCACTCACTGGCCATGCCCACCCCTGTTTTAGCAAAGGGGGAAAAAGTTGCCATATGTCACATGACAACGTGTTGTCACAAGTTTGACACCCCTGACCTAGACTATAAAAGGATCTAATTTGTTTACTATATTAGTTCTACAAAAAAAATTGACTTGTCAAATATTTACTTATTTTATTTTATTTATTTATATTTATTTATAATCGGACTTATATGCCGCCCTTTCTCTGCGAGGACTCAGGGCGGCTCACAACAACAAAACCAGTCCAGATTAAAATTCAGATACTAAAAACTAAAATTCCCATTAAAACCCCATTCAGTCCAGGCCAGCCTGGTGAAACAACCATGTTTTAAGGTCACGGCGGAAGGAGCGAAGGTTGGGAGCTGCCCGGAGCTCCATGGGAAGCTGATTCCAGAGGGTAGGTGTGCCCACAGAGAAGGCTCACTCCCTAGGGGTCTTCAGCCTACATAGCCTGGCCGGCTGGACCCCAAGTAGGCCCTCTCTGTGTGAGCGCACCGGGCGATGGGGAACTGTTGCTGGCCGCAGGTGTTCCACCAAATACCCCGGACCTAAGCCATGTAGGGCTTTATAGGTGATCACCAACACCTTGAACCTCACCCTGATGGCAACCAGTAGCCAATGCAGGTCACGCAGGAGGGGTGTGACATGGGAGCATTGGGAGACTCCCATCACTACCCCAGTGGCTTGAATATATAAACAAAAAAATAGTGCTCTTACTTTATGTAGTCTTCTGTTTGGTAAACAAAGAAATCCTAACAGAGTTATATAATAAATATTCCAACCATACATGGATTTTCTCAATAAATAATTATGATCAAAAATAGATGGGACATGCACCAAATTTGCCCAATCAACTTTTCTATAATGAATTCTTGCTTTCTGTTAGCAATTATTAATATATATTACTATATAGAATAATATATACTTCCTTATTGGATGAGGAACCAGCAATCTAAAGAAATTAACTGAAACACATTAACTGAATTATGTTTAACAGATAAGGAGAATTGATTCTTTAAAAAAAAATACCACAATGTTGGCATTGATCAGTAATTGGAAATCATTAATTTAATTTTATTACAATGAATTAATTGGAAGAACAAACTTCAACAAGTGGTTGCATTTGTAAAATGCCTACCAATAAACAGGCAGTCTTCCTTGATTAAAATTGCCATTACCTCTTCCCTGGTAACTCTTAAGGCGGTATCCAGGTCTTGCTGTTTATAAAGCAAAGTGGAGGCATTTTCTCCCTCTGAGCTGCTTATCCGGGAGTACAATGCACTTTTAGAGATTGAAGCATCAACTGCAGGGTCTCTCTGTTCATTTCAAAGAAGGACAAACAGTTAGTAATATGTTCCAGTCATGAACTATTTCAAAGGAAGTGAGAAAAGAATGCAATGTGAAAAAAAATGTGGAATTAATTAATTAAAATATTAATCTTGGTTTATTCTTAAACTATTTCACAAGAGTTACTGTTAGTGAAGATTTCTATAAATTCTTCATTATAAAAAGAGACTGAACAAACTATTTTGAGTTACTCAGTAACATTAGCTATAGCTAGACATATTAATTCCATAAATTTTATGATATTAAAATTAGATAATTAGTTTATCTATTATATATACTAAATATTATCTATCTATCTATCTATCTATCTATCTATCTATCATCTATCTATCTATCTATCTATCTTCTCTCTCTCTCTCTCTCTCTCTAATCATCTATCTCTATATAAAATTTAAGAACTGTTTGAGGATTTGTTTTACTTTTAGAAGAGAAGTGATTTGATTCGTATTATTCTAGAGAATGCATGGGAAGGAATGGGTTCTTTGTTTTTACTTTTCTAAATGTTCAGATACTTCTTGCTTTCAAAAATAATATGTACGAAAATGTCTACTTTGAAATATTTATACAGACATACATACACACTTTCTCTAAAAATAATAATAAAATCACCAATGCAATTATAATTCATATATGAAACTGACATGGCCCCAAATTAAGACTAATTTATCTATCCTAGCATGAAGTTTGGGCTCCTTTTTACTCTATAAATGAGAACTAAAATGTATCCCCTGAAACACACGAAAATGAATTCAATATTATTTACATATAATCATTATTATGAGAGCAATTATACTGATTTTGTAGCTGGTACCAAGATTATCATGAAGATTAGTAGGTTCACTTTTTGAAATCTTTATTGAACTGAGCCCTCATTTGCATAGAATCCAAAGCATTTTACCATAGCACAAAATAATATACAGATAAAAATAAAAAATACAAATATTTTTGGGGAAAATTGCAATTTAGTAGTAGACATGAAGCAGAAATGTTGATCCTTTAAATGAAGCAATATAGCAACAAGAGATTCAAAAGAAATTCAGTATTTTCAGAAAATTCTACATACTTAATTTCAACTTATTTCTTGTCTACTGTAAATCTATGAATGTTCTATTAGATCAACTCATCACTGATTTAACATGTTGACTATAATAATGATTGCTTAAAGAAGTAAATCAAATTGTACTTCCCAACTGAACATGTTACAGAGGGAAGATTATGTTTAATTTAATTAGGGCAGCTTGCCCAAAAGCTTGGTTTTCAAATTTGTCACCACAATCTCTTGAAAACTTAATTAAGATAAATTACTTAACAAGCTATTCATATAATTATATAACATCTTGTTGATCCATTCTGGGAAAATGCCCGGTAGTTTTGCAATACTTCATGGCTTCCAAATGATATTAAGTTATTTAGTACCTTTGACACTGTAGAGTCAACAAGGCTCGATAAGTATTAGGCTGGGAATATGGAGGAAGCAGCTATATAATCTGCTTCATGTGATATTTCCCCAGTCACTGCAGCAGCCTCAGCTCAGCAGAAAATGTGTATCAATCCTAGAAGTGGCTTACAATTTCTAAGAGGAATTAACTCTGGCTTTGAGAAGGTGATATGTGAGGTAAACAGTTGCTCAGTCCAATGACACTAGAAAGTATGAGAAGGAGACTTAGAACAGCCCATTCTTGTAGACTAGGAGTGTCAAACTCTCATTGTCATGTCAACATCACGTGACATATCATGACTCCCCTCCTCACTTTGCTAAACTGGGGGTGGACATGGCCAGCACGTGATGCGTCAGGCCTGCAAGTTTGACACCCCTGCTGCACACCCTCCAGGAGTGGAAGGCAGCAGAGCTGTTAATGCATTTTATAAAAATAAAATACCCTTCCTGGAATCCTTGGGGTGTGTTTCTTGACCTTGAAAAGTGGACAAATTTTATTTTAGAAACAAAACAAAACAACTAGGCAGGCAGTGTACTGGTAGTCTTCAACTTACAACAGTTTGTTTAGTGACTATTCAAAGTTATACTGAATTGAAAAACATGACATGATATACTTATGATAGTTACAATGTTCCAGGGTCAGGTGATCCCCTCTGGTGACATTATGACAAGCAAAGTTAGATGCCGGCATGGTTGCTGGTCCTGTGGAAGCCCCCGAGGCAGGTTCTTGCTCTGTTATCTGGGAATAGTTTGACCCTGTTGCTCCCAAGGAGGTAGACAGGATCCTAGGGAGTATCTGCACAAGAACCTGTGTTTTAGACTCATGTCCCTCCTGGCTTGTGAAAGCTTCCAAGGAGGTGATATGTGGCGATGGATGTCCCTCCCAACTTCCTATTCTCGGCACATATAGGACCAGCTCTGTCAGAGATGTTATAAAGTTGGAGTTGCAGGCTTTAACTAGTAGAAGTAATGAACTCTTTTAGCATTATCTTCATTAAATCAGACCAGGGAGGCTTACTCTGTCTGTGTGTGTGTGTGTGTATTAGTTATAATGCTCAATACTGGAAACACAGAATAAAAAAATCTGAAGTATGAAAAAATTAAATATTTAAGAACGCTGAGATATTTAAATCAACATTGATACAAATTCAAATGAAATACTATCAGACCTATCCGATTTTTCAGACTACACAATTTAACCAAATAACCATAGAGAGGAAAAACAGGAAGACTTTGCTCCCAATCCACCTTGGTCACGATCACCAACAGCAGAATCTCAGTCACAGTAATGCAAAGTACAATTACATTAAAAAGTACAGCTTGGTAGTCTGTCATATAGATTACAACTAATAAATTAATTGCAATAATTCATACTTCCCTGTTTCAAAATGAATGTTTTCAGTCTGTGGTACAGCACTGGCAGGCAAATATTCAGGTGGCAACAGTATTTTTTTTTAAAAAAAGAAACACAAAGCACACATAACTTCTAATAAGGGAAACCCCATGAGCTCCTTTCTACTGATATCACCATAAGGAGACTTCCAGGGGAGCTGCACAGATCAAATGCATGACTTAAAAACTAACATTTCACTCTAGTTTAGGCTGCATGCACCACAGGCTCAACTTCACTCCAATATGTCAACAGCCAGCATGCTGTGGGCATAGCAGGGGAAAAAGAAAAAAGGAACAAAACATTTTTGATCTTAATGAATGACAAAGAGATTAACATATGAGGCCTCTTCCTCCTCTTACAATCTGTTTCCTCCCATTATTTTAAACCATCTTCTTAGGCAATTGAGATGCGGATTGTTGCCTAAAGATCAAAACTGTCAGCTACAGACAATTCCTAATATACATACACAGATAGGAATCCTGGCATTTGCAGCTTCTTGAATGCAGTGTTCTGTTTTGACTTCACAGAATTTGTCAAAATTGTTTAGGTCAACAAAGGGATATCTCAGTTTGCGGGTTCTGTTTGACTAGGTAGACACCATTTCTTTTCTCACTTATGATTAAAGCTCTTTATTGCAGTTTTGGACAATTTAGACAATGTTTAAAGTCCATCCCATCTGCCATGGCAACAATTCTAGATGCAGTTTCGTTTGTACCAGCCAATGGGAAGAGATAGACGCAGCGTGCTTAATCTCCCATTCTTTTTCAAGAGTTTTGCAAAACTCTCACTGAGTTTTATGTGGCCAACAACCATATAGGAAATATTTTGAAAGGGCCTGGGGGATTACAGGAAGAAAGAAGAGTTTTCTAGATCAGAAATCTTCTACAGATGGGAAAAGTTGGGAAGAAACTGTGGGAAGAAAATCCTGGATCCAAATCCATCCATTTCTTAAATTGGGTGAGTACCAATTTTCACTTCTCAAGACATATGATACCTGCAATCACTGGCCTGCAGATAAAGCCAGTTTTCAAGCAATAATATGCTATAGCGAGTGTCCCCAATCTGGTGAATTATTGCATTTACAAAAGGTTTTAAAAAAACCCAAACAACCCACAGAACAGTTTTCTGAATTCTTACCATACTGAACTTTTGGATGTACAGGATATATATCACACAACTGTGAATATTTCTCATATATTCACTCAATTCTTCTAAGATTACATGTGTGTCTACCACTCTCCAAACACTGAATATTCTCCGTAACATACATAGCGTCTTTTCCATGTCCCTTCTAAAGAAATCATCAGGCTCATGTAAATTTCCAGTATGTATCAAAAATTAAACAAAAAATCACAGGTCTGTATAAGAAAATGGCGGCTAAATGTATTCCTGTGATCAATAGCAATAGCACTTAAGGCTTATATACCGCTTCACAGTGCTTTACAGCCCTCTCTAAGTGATTTACAGTCAGCATATTTCCCCCAACAATCTGGGTGCTCATTTTACCGACCTCAGAAGGATGGAAGGCTGAGTCATCCTTGAACTGGTCAAAATCGAACTGCCAAGCTGCTGGCAGTCAGCAGAATTAGCCTGCAATACTGCATTCTAATCACTGCGCCACCACATCATGTGATAGTCATTTCTGAAACATATCTGCAAAGTGATCACATCTGAGATTAGAGAAAAGAAACTTCCACATGCTCTTTTCTATCTTTCTACATAGCAATGGACCAAAATCATCCAGCATCACCACTCAGAAAAACTTATTGTTAAAGTGAAAGCAGCAACATGGTTTTTAAGCACACAAACTGCAGGCACAGGAGATACCTCAGTATCTAAGGAGTTGAAAGAAGACAAGGTAATTTGTTTGGCTAGCTTCAGGGCTTCTATCCTCATTGCAGCAAATTCTAATTCCTCCTGCCAGTGAGATGGTTGTGACAATGTACAGGGAAAATCCATTAAGCATGATGCAAAGACAAATGCCCATAGTTACAGAATACATTAGTACCATTGTTTTAGACTATTGCATACATGTTGGCTGAGGTCCACAACTTGACTAGGCCATGATGGGTTTTAACTATCAATGACTGAAAAACCACAATGCCCGATCCACCAATACAACATGCTAAGCCAAGAGAGTTACATTATAGGTCATTGTGATGCAAGATTTAAGGAGAAATGACATGTAATGTTTAACATGCAACCTGGAACAATCTCTTAATTTTTCATTAAATTAATCATAAAACCCTTTCTGATGTGCATTTATTCCTCAGGGAACTCATTACACATACCTGAGCTGTAGCTATAAACTACATATTGAATGGTTAGTATCAGTAAAATGTTACCAAAATGATTTTAGAAAGGATATTTATAATTAAGCACAGTTAAACAGTTTAGTTTTAACTGACAAGGGGAGGGGGAGGGAGAAGGGCATGTTAAAATCTGCAAGATGGCAGATGCAGCATCGTGACTGAATCTCCATTAATCTGTCATGACCAGAGAGCAGAGAGCTGGGTAGATGAAATGAATATAATGTAAAGATGTAGACCGACCATTCACATAGCAGGTACTGACTTATTGAAAAGGAAAGTGTAATTATATGAAACTATGAAAAATCAATATATTATACACTCTTTTTCTTTGCAAATAAGCTAATTCAATATGTGTGTGTGTGTGTGTGTGTGTGTGTGAGAAAGAGGTGGGGGGGGGAGGAGAGAGAAAGAACAACAATTTTTAGGGTTTTTTTATGGCAGAGTTTTGCTACACTTTAGAAATCTGCCCTCATCACACCTGAACATTCATAAGGAGTACAAACAAATCTTCATTACAAACCTGAAGTTTCTGAGCAAATACTGGGGGATTCTTTTCCGCTAAGTCAGGCTCCAGATACTGAAGCTGATCACATACTGAAGGCGGATGAGATATTCTACTAAGGAGAGCATCAGCAGAAACGTAGGGATCTTCAGGACTGATCTGAAGAGCAAGAAAGATAAAGAAATTGAGAGAACTACTCATAATTAAAACTGCTCATTAGTTCCTGTAAATATATGGCAAATGCCAACCACAACAGAAGTAAAATATATATTTTTTCACTTAGACCATAAAAACTTGAGAACTGGCAAGAAAAAAAAAAGAAATTGAATACCACGGAATAGTTCACATACACTGTAAATTTTTCTTAAAAAAAAATTAATACAATTATTTTCTGTTACATTCTTTTTTACTTGTGAAACAATTCCATTTCCAAAGAACGTTTGGCAGACTGATAACACTAGATCTGTAAGAACCACAAATCGCAACCAAGTTTGGAAAAATCAGTCCATAGCAGAGTTTCCCAAACTATAGCTGGGAAACTTTTTTTGTATTATTTGCTTGTTTGTTGTAGACATGCAGAAAACAAGAGATGGGATTTGTACAAGTCTTATCAAAGCAGGGAGAATAATTTTATATATTTTATATTTTTCAAGAAATGACCCTGGGCCATTTCTCCACTCTTAGGGAAATGATAATCTAGAGCAGTGGGGCATGTCCTAAATAAGGGGGTAAAACAATAATTTGTAATTCCTAATTTATATGTTGAGGATCCAGTTTGGGACTGCTAAAATGTTTGTGTAGAACGACAGGGTGGGTTGGGAGGCATTATTGGAAATTGGGAAAAGAAGTAATTGGGTCAAACCAGGAGTAAAATGCTCCTGGTTTGGATTGGATTACCCAATCCGGTAGCAATGGCGGTGGGTGGTTTGGAGAACCAGTAGCAAAAATCCCTGCGCCTCCCCACCATGCCCAGCTGAGCCGCAGGATCATCAGAGGCCTTTTTTTTTACTTTTAACAGCATTTTTTCTACAACCTCTTCCGACGAAAAAATGCTTTTAAAAGTTAAAAAAAAAAAGCCTCTGATGATCGCGTGGCTCAGCTGGGATAGTCAGAGGTTTTTAGAAGCATTTTTTCCTGCAACCTCTTGGCCAAAGAGGTGGTAAAAAAAATGCTTTGAAAAGTCTCTGACGATCTGAGCTCAGTTTCCTGATCGGCAGAGGCTTTTCAAAGCATTAGAAAAAATGCTTTGAAAAGTTAAAAAAAAAAAGTTGGCCACGCCCACCATCACATTACCCCCCCAAGCCATGCCCACAGAACTGGTAGTAACAAATTTTACATTTCACCCTTGGGTCAAACCGATTTGACCGTTTCAGACCGATGATCTACAGCATGCCTGATCAAGTTAGATACACAATGAAGACATCTTCCAAACCCTTGATAACTTACTATGTTGTCTGAAGCACTTCCTATGGATACAGATTCCAGTTCTTTTGTTTTATCAGAGGACTGTATTGATGATTCTTGATTAGCTACCAGGGATCGTGAAGCTGGGTGCTGTAGTTTTATACTACAGGAAAGCTGGCTGTCTGGTTCTTCCAGACTTGACCTAAGGGAAAGAGGATAGTAAGTTTCTGAACCGGTTAACCGAATACATTCACTGATTGCCAAACTGCCTACATATTCTTTTGTTACATCTTAGTCTTAAGTCTCAAGATTACGGTTATTATTTCTGTTTACAATTAGCTTTTGCTTAAAATGATTGGCATAACACAGAGTCTTATCCCAGCAACTGAATGGCAGACTTCTGAGGTAAGAGAACAATATGATTCTATTCTATATCATAACTATGATGCAATATTTTACTTTTTACTTCATTCTATTGTTAAATCTTTATCTGCCAGCATTACTACTATAAACGAATACAGCTTTTATTAGATGTTTACAGTTGTAGATATCAATCTCTTTATGAATTATTTTAAGCTGTCATTTTCTCCTCTTAGACATTAATGGGATAACAACATATTTAAATGTTAACTGATTTTATTCTATGCCATTCCAAAGCATACTCAATTAAATAATTTACCACACCATCATGCAGTATGTGGAACAATACAAAAGCTTCAAGAAAAAAACTATTTCTAGCTCTGATTATTCCATATTTTTTACAATTGGTTTAATAGCTAATGCAAAAAAGTACCCAGAACAAGGAGTTGTAGAATCTGATAAACGGGCTGGAGGAGACTTGATTGGACTCTCTTGCTGAGCATTGAACATAAGGTACAAAGATTGCTTTGTCTGGCCATCATCATCCTTGTGTCAAAGAAATATAAGAACAATGTTTCTATACATCTTTACGGGGAACATCTCCTATCATATATCATAGCATATATCATATCATATCATATCATATCATATCATATCATATCATATCATATCATGAAACATATTAGAATGCTAAAATTCCCAAAATTCAGGTATATCAAAGTAATTACAGAATAAATTGGCAAATTTTTAGCTATTCTGCATGCAAATGAATAGCTCAATTGGAAGCACTGTGACTTTCCTCTATATATACCCTGGAGAAATACTGTAAGAAGAAGCAACAAGAAATCCACAAGTAGAAACTTACAGCTATGGAAGAACCAATTTTTTCCATGTATTCTATTTCATATGTGTTGCCATATTCCAGCTCTGAAATACAAAGTAAAAATGCCCTTAGTAAGGAAAGGAAACATGTTTTCTTATGGACAGCATACATTTCCTAGACATTAAAATCAGAATAATAAATTATAACCCAGAACATGCTGAATCAAGATTTTTGGCCAGTTTGAAAGCATAAACTAGGACCAAAGTTTGTTCATTGCAATTATAATTTAGGCCCTTATACTAAATATATATTCTTCATTTCTTCTTCATTCATTCTTTGTCAAATTAACCCAAAACACAATAAATTGTGTTATTAACCCAAAACCCCAAAAAACCCAAAACACAATAAATACCTAGCTAAGTTAATTTTTAAGTACTATTTGTTCAAATGGAAAATCTATGTATAAACTGCTGAATTGTCAAACAATACAATTTAATATGATAATGCATATTTTATTCATGAATTGGGTATATATTATATGCGAAAAGACCACTGGGTCCTTTGATTATTACATGAAGTGTAGGAAAGTACTACCCCCTCCAAAAATATTTTTAATAAGTCTAATAATTATCAAAGTTAGGGTATCCCACATAGTTATCTGTAAAGGAAAAAGTGTTGATGTCTTTTCCAGAGTTATTTCTTTCTTCCCAACATGGATCTGCTCAAATTATTTAAACAATGTCTTTTCTTACTGAAAAAAAAAGTAGCGCCATCCGGAATAACCAGACTGTATTTCCAGAAACAGTTATGAGAACATCCAGGAGCATTAAGTTCAATTAAACACATGGAAAGTCCTCCTCTGTGGGAGAAGAATGCTGCTAACCTAAGCATTTGCTTAGAAAACTGATATTCAGCAGCAAGTGTCAGATCAGTGGTTTATGGTAGGAGAAATCTAGGCAGCTTCAACTGCTACTGAACATTTGAACAGGAAATGAGCCTGGTGAGGATTCAGAGGGCAAAAGGAGACGATGCTCAAATGTTACCCTGCCCTTGATATCACTTTCTATGAGATCATTCTACCCAACTGTTTCCTTCCATACAAAAGTACTTGTCTGCCCTACTAACTAACTAACTAATATCCTATCCCTTCCCCCCCAAAAAACTGGAGGGTTAAACCCTCCAGTTATGTGTCTGGTTTTTGGTGGAAATTATATTCCCATTTTTCTACTTCGAATTGTCAAGAACCAGCCTGGATGCTACGTAGCGGTAGTTGAAAATAAAACATTTACAAGATAGGAAAAGAGCTCATTTTTCAGCAAAGGTAGAGTCCTATGAGGCAGTGGACCATGTACATATATAAATGGTTTCAACCGGTTTAAATCATTGTTTGGAAATATATTTAGCTGAAATCATATGTCCTTTTGGTTTAAAATGAAAAGTGTTATGGAGGTAAGAAATGTCTTCATTTTTTAAAAGATATGAAAAGAACAAATTGAAATCATTATTACATTTGTATTATATAATGTTTTATGGCAGTATTTTATGAATTCAGAATAAATTTAATCTTACTCCTTATGATTTTTACCAACCATGTATTTAATCACCAGTGGCATAAACCTGTTACAATAAAATACTTGGGATTCTAATTAAAGTTTATTTTTCAAGAATCATCAATTCTTCATTCTTTTTTACTGAGAGAATATTCTATGGATAAGATGATAAATCCTTCTATGTGTGGTTTATATGTAGAAAGGAGTGAAATGTATTAGCCTATAGAGCTCTGAATGATTCTGTTTGTGTAACATTTCTACATTTTCTGCCATAAAACTACATCGGTTAAATAAAAGAATGCTATAAGCAAATCCTGCCACAATCACAGAAAAATGTGTTAATTGTGGCATTTCTAAGTGTGAAAATGCACAATTCTTTAACTCGCTTTTAATATGCCAGATGAAATATTTCTGGAACTTTTAAATGCAAACATGGTATCAAATATCTTACACCAATTGTTGCTAGTTAAATCCTGACTAATTTAATAATAAAATAAAAATAGCTGCTTTCTATTATTTAAGTCAACTTAAAAATTAAAAAAAAAAATCTGCTCTTCCAAACATATGGACATGTTCCTAATAGTAATGGAATAATAAAATTAACAATAAAAATGAATTTAAAATGAAAATTAATTAAAAACAAGCAAATTCTGGAGTAATTTGCTCACACACAATTTTTATAAAATAGAATTTCTACTGGCAATGTTTACTGGAAAAAACAAGTTTTTCCAGCCTTGGGAATTGGGGGGAGGGGAAGCTCCAAATGGGTTTCATTATAACCTATATATCCATTCTGTAGAAGAAGAAATGGCAGAAGCTGAAGGTGGAGTTAAAAGAAGGATCCTAGAATCCCTACATAGTCACAATCACATAAATAACCCATCCTTGAATTCTGTGTATGCTTTTCTAACTCCGAGCAGGTGCTAACCATTGTTTGAGATCATTCCTATGCAGCAATGATTCAGTTTCATTGGACCTTCATTTGTGGACCTGGTCTTTCCCACCTGACAACTGAAAGCAGCTGACTGAGGATCATGGGAACTAATGTCCAGAAAACCTGCATAGCTTCAAGGTGGGAAAAGTTGGCCATATGCATATGAAGCTTGTATTACTTTCTGTTCTCTAAATATATACTGAAATTTTTACCATAAATACAACTGAGTTTTAAAAACTAGGGCCGATAACTGTTTAACCTTCGACATTCCCAAATATTATACAAGCTAGCAATTCAGAACAAAATTATATGTATATTTCACAACTGAAGACAAGGAAGAATTCTAAGGAATTAGCAAAGGTATAAACAGGACCTCTGAGATATTTGGGTGTTAGTTTCAATATTTAATTATAACATAGTCACCTTGAGCTTCTTCCTTTGCTAATTGGCATTCTTCCTTAGTAGTGCAAATTCTCAGAATGCTTTAATTACTCTGAAGTCTCCAAATGAATCCCATAGGAAATTCCAGGGGGAAGGTATGATTATATTTAAAAAACCTCCACAAAGGAAACACTACCATAATTAATAGGCAATCTGAGCCACAAGTAACCCTTAGACAAATTAGTATTTATATTGAGGTTAAATGCCAGCCTGCACTGACCTTAAATCCTATGTTACCAATATAATGATGTACCTTTGACTGCAAATCTTGTTTAAACATTGCAATATTTACTTTATTTATTTTATTTTTATTCCAGCCTGTTTTCAGGAAGTTTAAGATAGGATACATATTCCTTTTTTCTTGTTGCAGTATTATTCCTACAATAAACTGCTATGGCAGGTATATCTATACAAAGATGATTAGACTGAGGTCACTCTGTGATTCATAGATGAGTAGTTATTGAACCATAATGTGCTAGACTCAGATAGAAATTACAATTCTAATAGGATGGTTCCTTCAAGAAAGGATACCATTTCCTTTAAATATTAGGTGGTTGTCCTTTAACTAGTACCTTCACAAAAATCCCATCTAAAATCTCTCACTATATTTAATCCTTAGTCAGAAATTATCTTTTTCCTCAAGATACTTGGTTCTTGTAGGTTAAGTCATTGATAAAATTAATGTTCTATTAGGAAGTTCAATGCTTTTCATATGATTATTTTAAATGCTCTTCATTGTTTTTTACTACTACCTGGCACTTCTTCTCCTAGATGTACCCTAAAGCCAAAGAGTTCGCTGGGACTGTAGGAAGTAAGAGCAAAACAGAACCATTAGACTTAAGGAAACATTTTAACCTATATAAGAAATAAAAAATGGCAGAAATGTTGGTCTTAGAGAAAATGTAAATATGTTATGCTATTTGGTCACAAAATGCTTACTGTCTATGCAGTATTATTTCAATTATTATACTTATGGTCCTATCTTTTCTGATAGTAAAGAGAACTTGTACTTTCTTAGTAGTGACCATAACATTATGGAATAGATTGATAGAGTGTACCTAGAACCTTGCTTTTGGCATTCCCCTCAAAATATTGAAGACACTCCTTTTCCACCAGGCATTGAATTATTAATTTGAATTATTTCAATATTCTTTTAATGGTAGGGAGGAGAGTTATTATTTCAAATTTCTTTGATTTTTTTTTTACTTATACCAGTTTTTATAGCCTGCTTAACTCAAAAGACTCTTGGTTGATAAGTTAAAATTGTCAATGTAACACTAAATTAAATTACCGAGAATCTAGTGGATGATGATTGGATAAATAAATCAAATTAGCATCATTGCTAGTTATATCCATAATGCTGCATGAAGATAGCATTTGTTGACAATGAGATGTGGTGAAAGGTAAAAGTTCTGAGTTGATTCATTTATTGTAATAATTACCCCAATAAAAATATCACAAAGTCAATAAAAAAGAGAAGTAGCTCTTTTTATGCATAGTCTCTCTTGATTACATGCCCACTAGGATGTTTATACTGAGTGGGTGGTAACTCAAAGATAAAATACATTTCCAATCTTCTGAATACCACCTTTTTCCAACCTGAATTTTTGTGATGTGTTGAGATCACATCAGACACAACTTCATCCCAGATTAAGAAATAAAATCTACATATTCAAAATAAATCATGCAGTTCAATTATGAAGGTGAAATATCACATGTTTAGCTGCCCCGCTCTTCTGGTAAATAAAACAAAGCTGTCCCTACTCTAGCAGACTCCTTTTCCTTTCTTTCCTGTTGGAATGCTTTTTTTTAAATGGTTTCTGACAAATGACACTTACTAGTGTTTTATCAATAGCAGAGCCATTTAATGTAGCAATAAAATCAAAAGTAGAATTTGAATGTGGGCACTCCACAAGGACGTAATAGTGCACAGAAATGTAACATGTGGTATTGTTTCCACTTATGGCAATTACAATTAACTATTGACTTCAGAATTTTTTCGACCATTTCTAAAGAGTCTTGGCACAAAAAAAGTGTTTTAATATAATCAAGATAAAGCTAAATTGAGGGACCATCTCACCCCACTGGGATTGGGCCGTTCCACTCGTGCTGGCAAAGAAGGCATGCTGAGGGTCCTGTCCACCCGCTTATTCTACCTGGTGGGGTCCAGAAGAACCTTCTCTGCTCTCTGGAACATCTTGCCCCCATTGTGAGGTTGGCCCCAACCTCCCGAAAGACATGGTTCTGCCAGTTGGATTGGGGCCCCAGTAGGGGAACAGCACTGTGGAGGTGGTTGATCAAGTAATAATGAATCCCACTTCCCCTCACTCCGCCCCCATTCTCCCCATGTGTCCTTAGGTTTTAATGTCTGATTTTAATTATTTATGTTTTAATTGTATATGTAAAGACATATTTTATGACTGTAAGCCGCCCACAGTTACCATATGGCAAGATGGGTGGCCAATAAATTGTATAAATATTTTTTTAAAAAAATAATAAATAAATAATGTCTAATTAAATGGACCAGTAAGTATATTAGGATAGCAATGATATCCTTTGTTTCTCATTATACTGGGCCAACATTTCCCTCCTCAAATAAATAAAACAGTGATTCTATCTTCTTTTCCCAGTTTACCTTCTGTAGGAGAGCTGAACTTTGTTTCATTTACAAATGATGAGAGATCTGATGGCTGAGGATAATCCTGTTTATCATTATCGAGATCCACTGTCATACAAGTCCATTTCTGATTACCCACAGAAGATGCCAGTTTTTCCTCATCTGTTGCATGTACCACAGTGGATACAACAGAGGGCGTTTCAGTAGTAGGCAGTGCCGGAGATTCCTAAGAAGAAAATAAAGGTTAAAAAATTATTGTGCTACAAAGAAATAAGCAATTGTCTTCCTTCATGGATCCAGCTTTCTTTTGCTTTCTTCTTAAGAATTTGACTAAATGTAAATAGTTGTAGATGCAGGAGAAGAACCACTTTACTACTACTCCGCCTAAGTTCTGGAACTCTTCAGTTATTCTAATTCATGACCAGGTCTTGGGATCTTCATTATAAAATTGTAGAAAATTGTAGAAGGATAACATTTGATCTATTTCAGAGATCTGAAGATCACTGCCTTAAGTAGTATAGGTCTAATTAGTCCTAGTTCCCTAATGATTAGGTTACATTTTTTATTGCAAAATTTAAAGAAAACAAAACATTTTGGTTTATCAGAACCTCAGACTGAGAGTTCAGCCAATAAATCTAGATAAATATTGCTATAGCTTCAAACATTATCACCACTCATGGTAGTATAAATTGCATCACATGCAGCCAAAAATTCATTGCCTGCTCAACAAAAAAAGAAATAAGATCAGTTTCAAATTTCAATGAAGGCTTAGACAATTTCAACATTTCTTTAAAAAAAAAAGGGGGGGGGGTAATTTTCAAATCCTCCTAAACATTAGTTGAATGCAATCTAACATTTACTTGATGCTTGCCCATTTGATGCCTCCTTTTCTGTCATGATTATTTATTCTCCCTTTGTTGTGCTGGCTCTATAATATTAACTGTGGAAAGATGATTTCCAATCTAGTCAATTGAGCTGCCTTTCTTTTGTAAGATTTGAGAAAGTGGATAATTAATTGCTACTGAATTAACCTTAAAAATACTTTAAAAAAAGCTGGTTGAAGCTCCTTACCTGTGAAGGTGCATCAGACAATGGAGATCTTTTTGGTGACTTTTTCACCCTAAAAGTGTCACTGGAAGGAAAAAAATGGAAACTTTTGAGAATGGCCAACCAATAAAAATGACATAACAAGAAACAGCTAATGAATATATTACGATGAAGATTGCCTGTTTCAGAAACTTAGCATATAAACATCAAAGAAGAGCATGCTATGTCCTTTGCTTATCATGCACTCTTAGACTCAGTCTTTGCCAAATTAAAAATCAAGCATAAGATAATTACAAGAATTCAATTAAACTGAGTTTTATTTTAAGGTAAAAAGTCAATCCAGACAATGAGATATAGATGTGGGTACTGTTGAAAACAACAAAATGGTTACAGTGCTACTGGAGAATGGCCAACATAACATAATTCAGTAAATAAGAATCTTGATCAGGATAAGTTCTTGCCCTGAGATCTATCAGGATATCACTGTCATCAAATGCTACACAACATAGCTACTGATACATAAGTGTTGTGAAAATGTCTTCAATTTTATCTACCAAACTATCATCTCAGGTATCCTACTTCAACTGCCAAACAAATGACAAATGAACAAAATGCATGCAAAATACTGATGAACAAGACCACACAATTTAAGCAATGCAGATATGGGACAAGGGTTCACGTCTTGATCTTATCTTCTAACTCTCACTAGCTGCAAGTTTGCAGTTAACAATACTGCCGGAGAATTCTTATCATAAGTATGTATCATTTGCTGGTATCCATATCATTTTTGTTTTCTTCAGATTATACTATAAATATTTATCCTCCAAAAGCATTAAAATATTTGAGTAGGATATAAAAATGTATAGGCATCAATGTGCCAATAGATAATTAATTGGTTTCTTGCTCTTTCTCATTTCCTTAAACTTATTTTTTTGGGGGGAAAAATGATGGCATTGATGATAGTAGTGATCTTAATATTAACAAATACAGAGGAAACTGGCACATTGAAAAAAATTCCCAGGCCTTTAAAACTGTATTTCCAAGAATGACTCCAGATTAAATTGCTTTAGAAAATAAAAATGATGGGCTGCCGCAATTGTGTTTTTGCTTGACAAATAAGCTCAAAAGGTCAAAGAAAGAACAAAAATCAGTTGCAAGGTAGCAAGAAATATGATGACCATGCACAGCAACATTCATTTGGGAAATTGGATGGCCATTTTGTGAATAGACAACTTTCTCATGGCAGCCATTATCTGACTGTCCCATCATATACTCTCATAATATTCCCAAATGACTACCATCCCTCACTGCGTGGAGACTTCTAAGGTAGATTCAAATTTCAGGTGGAAAAAGAACTATATAATAAGATCTTAAAGAAAGAAATGCTTTGTATCAGAAACAGCGAGTGAAATTAACTTAGCTAAAAATTATTGCTATTATGTTTTGGTGGGAAGCAATTGCATGAGAATAAGATTTTCAGGTATTATATGTCTCAATAATTTCTGAGATGGCAAAATACAAACAAAGGAGCCAAAGCAAAAATGAGTTGATTTATGTAAAATATATCAGTACAGGTAGTCCTTGAGTTATAACCAAAATGGAGCCCGTCTGTCATGTTCATAACTCATAACAGTCATAAAACAAATCAGTCACATGGCCCGCCCAATTTTACAACACTTTTTTGCAATGGTCGTTCAGCAACTCACTATGGTTGTTACAGTGGTTAAGCCAAACCTTGGTCGTTAAGTGAACCAATAGTTCACCAAGGGCGCAGTATTGCTGAAAACAAATGCCAGTTTTCAGCAAAACCGTTGTAAAATGCAATCTCGTGACCATAGGATGTTGCTAATGGCCATAAATGCAGCCCAGCTGCCGAGTACTTAGTGCAGTCACAAGGCTGCAGCGAGGGCTGACCATTAGAACTTCAAATCCAGGTCATCTGATTTTGTAACTTCATCAGCATGTAAGTACCCCCCCCCCCCCCGGATAGGTTTGTTTGGGTCACTAAGCAACTATTTGTAAGTCAAGGACTACCTGTATCTTAACTAATTGCTAAACACATGGAGAAATATGCTGGCTAGCCATATCTTATTTAGAAAATAAATTACAACAACAAATGTTGCATTAACAAGTGTATTATCAACGGAAAAGAGTTGTTTTCATCTATAACACTGTGAAATGTTGCCAAACCCATGCTAAACCGTATAATCAAAAGAGAAATGGTGCTGTTATGGTTTCATGTTTCATCTCCCAGGAACCAGACTTTATGATGCATGCACGCCTGTCAAGCAGGCATGGAGAATGACATGGAAAGTGAGAATAGAAATTGCCACCTGAAGGCTTAATTGCAAAGGTATATCTGCCAAGTACATTGGCATTCCAAATAATATATACTTCAACTGGAATACATTAGACAGATAGACACACAAATAGACAGATGATAGATTGATCAAGAAATAGTTTTGCTCAACTTTATGTACTGATCAGCCTTTTTTCCCCACTCAAAATAATGTTGATGAAAGTCAAAATAATCTTATTGCATATAGGCATCATTGACCTACATTACTGGATATTACTGCAAACGAACTTGTAAAAATAAGCAACTAAACAAAACTGAAACAAGACAAAACAATACATAAACATGTAGACAGAAAAAAACACCATGAGGAATTTCTGCTGATAATAGGTATGTTTAGGGTTAAAAGGTACTTACAACAGAGAACATACAGACATCACATCTTCAACCATCCTAAGACAAGTAAGACAAAAGAGAGAGACAAGACAGAAGGAGCTCACTGACACAAAGAGAAATTCCATTTATTATGTTGTGGGGGAGGGATCATACCCCATGTTTCTGTTGTTTTTAAAAATGGACATGTGTCTAAATATTGGACACAATTCTTTTATTAGTTTACCACACAATGGTTTATATAGCCATCCATCTCACAATAGCAAGTGGGGAAAAAATAGGATTAAAAGGCCAACACACAAAAATATAAGATGCTTAAAAATAGTAACACAATGGTGCCAAGAACAATCTAACTCAGACCACATAAAACACATAAAACACATTGATAGGACACTGAACCTCCCAGTCCCAGTCCCATGCTTCAAGGATTTACAAAACTGTAGTAGGCTCTTGCAAAATAAATCTCAGGAAGGACTGTGTTCACGAGTCAAGAACAACATGTGGAATTACTACTGAGTACAGGTAGTTTTCAACTTACAACAATTTTTTAACGACCAAAGTTACAATGGCACTGAAAAACGTGAGTTATGACCGTTTTTCACACATACGATCATTGCAGCATCTTCATGGTCATGTGATCAAAATTCAGATACTTAGCAACAGACTCATATTTATGACAGCTGCAGTGTCCCGGGGTCATGTGATCATCTTTTGCAACCTTCTGACAAGAAAGTCAATGAAGAAGCCAGATTCAGTTAACTGTATCCCTAATTTAACCACTGTACTGATTCACTTAACAATGGTGGCAGGAAAGGCCGTAAAATGGGGCAAAATTCACTTTTGAAATGTATTGCTTACGAACAAAAATTTTGGACTCTATTATGGTCATGGACTGCCTGTAGTTTCCTTACTGTATTTGTCTATAGGCAAAAATCTTGACAGACTAAAGCAACTACCAGCATAACTACTAGTTATACTCTGAATTGCTGTGGAGACGGATTTACCTTCTCTTTCTTCTTGCATACCAAAGACTCGAAGCTCCTCAGTCTCTTTGTTCTCTGGGAAAGAAACCCTCCCTTCTGCAGCTCTGGACTCCATTCCATCACAGAAACACTTCCTGGGTCCTGTCAGCTGGCACTTTTTATCAGATAGGAGCCAAAGTCTGCACACCCTAATGGATTTACAGGGGTGGATTGGGTGGTCCTGCAAAATAATCTTGCCCCATGCCATGAAGGATTTTATAGAAGGTAACCAACACATTGAATTTCTTCCAGAAGCTATGGGGACCAGTGCAGTTTTGGTATAGCAGGGGTATACCAAGGTACATAGCTGCCCATGTTACCATATTCTGGATCAGTTACAGCTCCTAGGTGTTATTTATGAGCGGCCATATTTAAAACACGGTGTAAACACTGCCACATATAAAAAATGGTGTAATCCATTTGAGAGGTAGCCTCAACATGAATGACAGTGAGCAATGCTTCAATCCAGGAAAGGGTACAATTGGGACATATGGTGAAATGATGCATAGGCTCTCCTAGCTGCAGCTACCACCTACTGTTTGAAGAAAAGTCGTGAGTCCAGAAGGTGCCACAGATTCAGGGGAGCTTTGCTAAGATTGAATTCAAGCCTTTTTTTCCCCCATAGTCTAATGTATAACCTTATCCAAAGGTTTGATGTAGAAGTTAAGGAGGAGTGGGGGGAGAGAACTGAGACAATCCTTATGGAAGAGATATTGGGTCATGTCTCCCCTTCCTGTCAACACTGACTGGAACTGACTGGCACCATTGTAGCATTGTATCCCTCTTCCCTAACCCCTAAACTGGTCCAGAATAATACCACAATCAATGGAACTGAAAAGCTGCTGACAGGCCAAGATAGATTCTCCAACCCCATTTTTCTCCTGCCAGAGGGATCATGCTGCTTGGGGAATTCCAGGAGTTAAAGTCTATGCATCTTAAAGTTGCTAAGTTTGAAAATACTGATCTAAAGTATCCATGAGGTTGCATCCTTGATGTAACTAAACAGGAATCTGTCTATATTGTCTTGCAGTGGTAATGGAAAATGGTGAAATATATATTAAGGAAATATATAAAAAAGAGAGGGAGAACCTTCCCTTGCTTTAGGAAGCATACCTCATTATTTTTTAAAACTTACAATAAATTTTTATTCTCCATTTCAACAAAATCAATCAACATACCCCCAAAATAAATGATGCCCTAAATACTGACAACTAAACTTTTTCTGCTCAATTATATTCTCGGTTAATTCTATTTAAATTATTTAAATGTTATTTCATATTTATAAATTAATACATGTTAAACATTTAAGACTGCATACTTTCAAGTTTTTCTTGCAGAATCTAGTGACTACATTCCAGCATGTTCCATCCAAAGGATTCAACTGGACGTTCAAAGAGAAGTTTTGCTTCCTGTTTCCTCTCCAAATAAAAGTATTGTTCTGATTTTATATTTTCACTTTTTATGAACATAAAAATGTTTCTAAATGCTTCAATGCTGAATCCCATTTGAGGCCTCACTGATGTTATTCAGGGATTTATAATCACATTTCATTCTTTCAATTATAACCTAAGTCCTAGAGTATAAAAAGCAATTGCTTATTATTTCATGGCTAATTTGTTGCATGAATTTAAGTACATTCATCTGCAGCTAACTGTAAACAGAATATTGCAGAATCATTCCAAAATAACTACGATAAGCGGAAATTAATAAGGAAATAAAAATAACACTATTTATGCCCAATTTGATAATCCTGTTTTTATTGTTCCACTGTTAACCCATAATTTGAAAGTTGGGTTTATACTTATTTTCAGATATCCAATTTATCTGGTAATTTGTTTAAAATTCTTTTTTGTTTTTAACTGGAAGGAGAACTGTTTTTTAAAAATTAAATGTAGCAATAGTAATAGCACTTAGA
The DNA here is from genome assembly GCA_030761175.1 of Masticophis lateralis. Classification (NCBI taxonomy): domain Eukaryota; kingdom Metazoa; phylum Chordata; class Lepidosauria; order Squamata; family Colubridae; genus Masticophis; species Masticophis lateralis. The sequence continues at coordinate 59,511,424 of JAUDYJ010000005.1, read as the reverse complement.
CTTATATACCACTTCACAGTGCTTTACAGCCCTCTCTAAGCAGTTTATAGAGTCATCATATTGCCCCAACAATCTGGCTCCTCATTTTATCGACCTCAGAAGGATGGAAGGCTGAATCAACCTTGAGCCGTTCAGAATCGAACTCCTGGAGTGAGCAGTGAATTAACTTGCAGTACTGCATTCTAATCATTGTGCTACCATACTTTTGAACCTAAGTGACATGGATATACAAGTGTATGTTTATTTTATTTACTTCAGAGCTTATGTTTCAGTTCTGAATGTATGCTAAATTACAACCAACCTACTGCTGATGGTTAGTATCTACTAAATGTTACTTTACATTAATCCAAATCAATCCAAGTAAACATTTACATTGAACAATTTTTAGAAAAAATCTAAAGCTCTACACAGAAAAACTGTAACAATATTTTCAAAAGTTAAAAACTATATGAATTAGTGTTTTGAAAAGTGATACTTATACTTTATAAGAGATGTAGCAGGCTATAGTTAATTAATTCGACTATGTTAGAATAGGATTGTTGAATGTTATACCCTGTATTTTGCTCTGGGAAGGAGGGAGGGGGGTGGGGGGGGAGGGGAAGGGGGTGGATGGGAGGGGGAGGGTTGGGGAAGGGTGGAGGGAGGGGAGGGGGATTTAATTGTAGACTTTTAAAATTTTCAATAAAAAAAAAGAAAAGTGATACTTAAGGAAATCAGTATGTCGTTTTAAAAATATCACAGGATATAATTAGAAGCGTGTACATTCACACATTCAAATCAGTGTTGACTCAACTGCCTGGACAAGTCCCTTTAATTTTTTTGACAAGATTTCATAAAATGTTTGACATTGTCGGCTTCCTAGGCCTGAGAGTAACTGGCCCAGGGTCACCCAGCTGGCTTTGTGCCTAAAACAGGACTAGAACTCATGGTTTCCTGGTTCATAGCCGGGTTCCTTAAACACTACACCAAACAGGATCTCTGTCAGAGGTGACTTACATCAAATTAGATTAATCATCAACAACAACAAAGTACCATCCCATCTTACCCCCAAACTATGGACATAAATAACAAGTTCAATACAGGTAGTTCTCAACTTAAAACAGTTTGCTTAGTGACTGTTTGGAGTTACAGTGGCACTGAAAAAAATGACACAACCATTTTTCATATTTGTAGCTGCTACAGCATATCTCCATGGTAACAGGATCAAAACTGAGAAGCTTCGCAACTGATGCATATTTATGGTGACTGCAGTGTCCCATGGTCATGTGGTCACCTTTTGGGACATTCTGACAAGTGAACTCAGTGGGGAACCAGATTCGCTTAAGAACTGTGGCAAGAAAGGTTGTAAAATAGGGCAAAACTCACTTAACGTCTCATTTAACAACAAAATGTTGGGCTTAATTGTGGTCATAAATTGAGGACTACCTGTGTAGATTAGCCTTTTATGGAAAAGTTAAGCAATATATTTTTCAAGAATACACAGCAACTGGAAATTATTAATTTTATCTACTGGAAGAATTTGCCTATGGATGAATTACCACATACAAGAAATGCAGAGTTAACTATGGCTGAAATTCATAGCAAGCAATACAATTTGTAAGGTATATGCTGTCTAATTCCCCATTCTCACAACCAATTTTAATCGTAAGAAGACAAATCACGAGTTTTAATAAATCAACATAGCTGAATAGTTGAAGGGAAACTATGTCTTCTAAGTCCTTTCTCTTATTCAGAATCTACTTTTAGAAAGTAAAAATCTTTATTTCATATTTATTTATTAAACAAATTTATTTATTTGCCCAACTCTCTCTCCCCCTCACACACACAAAGAAACTAAACTCACTTCAGTAGCATTTGTGGCTTGTTCGCAAACCAGCCATTATAATGTAATGTACATTACCCATTATAATGTATAATGTAGTGTATAATGGATACACTGAAGCATCTTTTAAGCATCTGAATAGCTTCTGTCATTTTGAACTCTGTATAAACTATAACCTCGTGATAAACACTTTGCAGAGTAGTCTCTTAATCCCGACATGAGTGTGTTATTATTTAACTGAATTAAACTGATCACTTGTATTATAAAGTATATTTACATTTTATGTTAAAAAAACAACCTTGAAGACTTTTCCATGTCATGATGGAATGCGGTAAGAAACCCTACATTTTTCCAAAATACATTCCTTTTAAAATTAGGGTCAGATTGCTTCTTAATCTTTGAAACAGAAAAAACTTTTGCCAAATGTTTTAAATCTCAAATCCTAGGGATCAGCAAGATTCTTAAACTCTGAAGCAAAAGACCACATCATACATTCAGCAAAATTAAAGCTTACTTTCTAAATGTTGAGGATTAAAAAAAGGTTTGAAGTCCTAGTACACCTCAGAGCCAAAAGGAAAATAATTTAATTCCAGCTGCAGTAATATGATTATTCAGTTGGGTAGGATGTACTACAGCAAACGTATACAACAAACATAGCACCAACACAGAAATTTAAGGGAGCTTGCAAAGATTTGTCAGAGAACTTTTTTTAGAGTATGGCACACTTTTCTACATGTTGACTTACGTCTTGAGTGGTGTCTTCTTCTTTTTTGCAGGCTTATTTAGGCCATCTCCTTCTGATCCATTAATTTCATTGACATTAGCTGAAATCTCAAAGGATGCTGGAGGTTGTGTGGGAGAACTGGCAACTTTTGGGGAAGGCTTGAATGGATCGAGAGAATCCTCAGAGATTTCTGGATCAAAACTGTAAGTTGTGGTGGTTTGCTGAGGAAGTTTTGGAGAGTCTTGCATTTTGGAAGTGGAAGAGAAAGGATTAAAGTTGGGGTCATCCCATTTGTCAATATCAAAAGTATATGAGCCCTTGGAGGCAGGAATCTCACTAGGTTCAGAAGGAGTCTTGGTTGGGCTTGTGGGAGTATTGTCAAGTTTCTCTCCAGTCTTTTTAGTCTTTGGCCTTCTGAGAGGCATTTTGGCCCCAGGCTTTTTCCCCACTTTTTTGGGCAGAAGAGAACTCTCTGTCTGTTCCTCACCACTTCCTTTTTCCTCAGAGTAATCGAATTCCAACCTGACTGCTAAGCTTTTTACTGGAGGATCTTCTTGTCCCCCAGTGTCTGATGGTGTCACCTCCACAGCTTCTGGTGTTGTGGTAAGAGATACAGTTTTCTTGTTGGCAAGCGGAGAGTTCTGTACTTTGCTATCTCCTGATACAGGAATTTCTTCTGAGTTGTTTGGATCAAATGGACTCAATGCCTCTAGTACAGGAGTGGTCTCGTCTTTATTGACAGTGCTTTGGTACTGTTGGTTGGTACAGTCAGGTTCAGTGGGCTCCAAAGTTTCTTCAGAAACTTTTTCGTCACTTGAGGCAGCAGAATCTTGCTTGAGATCTGATATTCCTGGTTCTTCTACTGGAGAAACATCCAAGGATTTTTTTGCTAATTGTTTTTTCTTTAAGGAAGCTGGCCTAGGTTTTTTTGTGCGCTTAAGAGTACTAGAAGCACTGCTTGAACCAGCACTAAAAGTATCTGTTGCAGAACCTGCTGTCTCGTTAGTCCCAGGAAAAGAAGCTCCATCAAATTCTCCAGCTTGCAAACTAAGGGAACGAGATAATGTAGATCTAGAAACTGGAACAGAATCTGTGGATTTTCTTCTAACATGTGACTTGGAATCCCGACTTTTTGTATCCAGGGAGCTTGGATCCACAGCTTGTGAGGAATCTACAACTTCAATGCTATCGAAGTCTAGGTTGTAAGTCCCACTGCTAGCAATTGGCTTGTCTTCATCAAAAACTGTAGAAAATGAATGGGATGGAGGGAGCAGTGGAGTTTCTTCAACTGGTTCACAATGAGGGACATCAGCTACTGTTACTGTTTCAGAAGAAAAACCTATAAAAAGCAAAGGCAAAAAGTTATCAGCATTTAGGAATGTTGAATCTGAAATAACTAGAGAAAAGAAAGTGGACTATGCATCCTATAATTCAAGATACTTTTCTTTTCAAATTATTAGTTCCTTTAACCCTAACTACTTTTTCTCACCCTCCTCTTCCCCCCCCCATCTTTTTCAAGATAAGAATTCAAATCAGGAAACACATGGGATAAACAAAAAATAAGAAGCAAGAAGTGGATTATTTTTTGTTTTTCCAAAAGTAATTGTAGATTTTATTTTGATTATATTTACTTTAAAAATAGAACACGGGTAATTATATTTTATCATACAAAGTCTTTTATTACAATTGTAGATCAGAAAAACAGTTATAATTGTGCAAGTCAACAGAATGCTAATAAAAAAATCTCCATAAAGTGAAAATCAGTATTGAGAGCAAATCAAATTAATTTAACCCTGAAGACCAAATAGGAAATGTGTTGTAAACAAGAAAGAAGTTGCATGCATTTGCCCTTATCTGAACTTCAAACTACTATAAGATTTGTTATATGAGGCAGGATAGGCCTGTTAAGAACTTAAGAAAGGAACAAGCAATCATTTTCAACTGATAGACACACATTCTGTAGTATTGTCTTTCATCCTATTAAGCTCTAATACTCTGTCAGCAGATTTTGGCTGATAATGCAGAAACAAGCTTTCAGAGAGTGACTGAGATTTATCTGATACTGTCTTGCAAAATGGTGAAAGTTGTGTTGTAGCAGTACAATGCAAAGCCTTCTCCTTTTATACATGTTGTGATGTCACATGCATGAAAAGGATGGAATTTGTAGTTTCTTTTTTTAATCTTCCAAGGTAGCTACTGGGTTAAAATAATTTACATCTTGTAGAAACTGGCAGGCATGGTCCATCTCAAAAATTATAAACATAGTTTATAAACTTAGTGCTGTAACTACAATTTTATTAGCCATCCCTTAAAATAAATCTGAGCATTCTAAATTCTAAGATGCTAAATAGGATTATTGAGTGGAAATGGTGATTTCATTTGAATATGACGTCCCTACCAGAATACCAAATTGATTAATTTAAATTTAAATTAAGAGACCACACTTCCCATCCTTTGGCTAAACGATTACATTATTATTATACTTCCAATTGATAAGGCACCAATGGTAAAGAATCAAAGTGGAAATAATTTACAGAATTATTACTGGCTGTCAATGTTGATGTTTTCAGTAGATGAGTTGTCATTTTCCCCTGGCAATTATTGTAGCAGTCATGTGATCCCATAAAGTGTCTCTTAAGAACAAAGCCAAAAGCATATTCACAATCTATTTCATTATTCCAGTAGACAGTTATTTGAACTAGAGCTACAGTTTCAACATTAAGCCTACTTTATTTTGATGGGAAATGATTGCAAAATTTGATGATTTAATCATAGGTGTTTTACATGCTATTTAAAAAAAAAGAAAGGAAACACTGAGCTTATGTAGCTAACTGCTACAATATCTAAAATTGCTTCATTACATTCATAGTATAAAGGATGCACATTCACAATATATTAAATGTTTTTCTGAATATGAGGGGTTATCATCATCCAAGCATTTTAACATAGGTGGCCCAAAAGATATACTATATTCTGCAGAGGGGAAATTACATCTACCAATCTCTGTTTTTAAGGATGTTAACTACATTTACAAAATAACCCATTGAATATTTATCCCAATGAAAGAGCAAAAGTGCAACGGAGAATCCAAAAATTGGGGTGGGGGTGGGGGTGGGGGGAGAAACATGCTTTCCTCAGCATGCAAGTCATCCTACTATAGAAGTTATTTCAAAATTACAATGATTGGAATGTTAATATCTTGTTTCAAGATTTGTCAGACAGATCCCCATACCTCCAAAAAGGAAAAACCATTATCAGCACATGAAATATTTCCTTCAAAGCAAACATCAATAAAGTATGGCCTTTTGATGAAGGACAACCTACACGCTCACTGGGTATGGATTTATTTTATTGTCTGACTTTAATTACAACTGCTCTTGCCAGCTGAGCTGCTGTGCACTTTTCATGTAAGGAGCTCACTTTTACACTCTGATCAGATGGCAATCTTTGGCTGCAATCCTCTACTTGGCAGTATCTTCTATTGAGGTTAATTGGCTTACATTATGATTAGCCTTACATAATATTGCCATACTGATAAGGCAATGTAAATTGGTGTATTGGACAAAACTATGATGATGTGCTATCACTGCAACTTACATGCAATTTTAGGGTCTTGATTGGGTTTGGATTTACATAATATACTATTTCCAATTTTCACATAGTTTGTAATTCCTATAAAATGAATTCCAGAGCTAAAATGATGTTTTTCTTGAATAATAGTAATCTCTTGTCCGTATGCCAATGCCATTTCAAATTCTGACAGCCTACGTGATACTCAAAATTGGTATTTGCCTTTATTTTACTCATATTTTATCTCATGTAACTTTATCCATCCAGCTTTCTTTGCACTCCATGTGATGTCATTATTAGCTAGAATTATCCCTCTACATCAGCATTTTCCAGCCTGATACTAGGCCACTGATTTACATTGCATAGACATTAAGATAAATCGTGTATCTAATTTAATGGATCCCAATTTTCTTTATAAAAACCGGTATTAAGAGTGTCAACTTTTTAATTTTTTTATATAGGGGCTTTATTTAAGACCAAATTGCATCTAAGTTACAAAGTGGCAGTTGGACATTCAAGTCCTCTACTCTTTCTTTTCACTATTTAATCTTATTTTGATAGAGCGAGTTCTGTGACTTTACTAATTGTCCTTTGTTCTTTAGGAAATTCTCCATTTTTTCTCATATACTGACCTTTTCTCAAGATCAGAAAAGATGGGATGCACTAAGAAGGTGGCAATATCTAGCTGAACATCCCTGATCTAAAACAACAACAACCCCCAGCAGCTGAGATCTGATTGGTGCTTGGATAAGAGACCACCAGAAGATCTCAGAGCTATTCACTTAACAGAGCTATTGAAAAATCATCCTAAAAGAAGGCAGTGACAAACATGTAACCACCAGGAACTGAAGGTGACTTTATCTTCACCAGATATTACTTTTCTAAAGTAGTATCACCAACCTTTCTCCAAAGTGATATACTGGTATGATAATTTGGCTTTGTTGGTTTTATATACTGGGCTACCATACTGATATATTTGGGTTAGCAGCTGTTTGTTTGATTCATGTGCCCAACACATATACATCCTCTATTGGGAGTCCTTTTTCACAAATTCAGATTTGCTTGAAGACAAGCCTCACATCTTATGACTATTTATTTACTTATTTTATCAATGTATGTGAATGCCCACTGGTTTGGGTAACTCTCAAGGACTAAATACCTCTAATCGAGATAAAAACTAAACTAAAATATGATTGATTAAAAATAAAACCAATAAAGTAAAAACATATTGTGCGATAAACCAGATACAGTATTAATATTGGGCAACAGGTTCATCTAACTTCCACACTTAAATGTTCTGGTCTTTTATATTAAGTGTTCCTACAAAGAATTTATTTGTTCTGACACATTGTTTTTCTAATGAACTCATCACATTATCACTATTAGAAGTATTCAAATACCTGATTTTGCAGTTAATTTACTAGAATAAACAACACAGAATAATTCCCAGTACTGACTTTTTTCCTTGTTTTTATACTCCAACTTCAAAAGTGCATACACAAGCTACTCTAAGAACCCCGTTCAATGTATTAAAGAAAACAGAACAATCAAGTGGAAAAACCATTCCAGGAAGCGTTGAATAGTAGACAATGCAGCTTTGTGTCTGGAGAGGTTTTTTTAATCCTGCCCTCTTGACACTAAAAACTGGTCAGAAATGAAAGGAATGTTGCCCTTTTACTTCAAAGCAGCCTTCACTAGGGAGTTTTACTATTCATGACATTTAATCACAGAGACCGGAGTTTTTCTGTTACATTAAGTCTGGTATGGCTTTGCCTTATGAATAGTACTTTGCCTTTGGATAGTATCACAACAGAGATCTTTTAGGTTGGAATGTAAATACATGTAAAAATAACCATGGATATAAATCATACATAAATAGGAAATGATTATTACATTTATATCCAGTCTTCCATTCAGAAACTCAACTAACTTAGTTGATATGGAAAGCTGATATAAAAAGAAAGCTAATCTTTCTTTTCACTTTGGACAATTGTGCACATAGTACTTTTTACTACTTAAAACACAGAAGGAATGAAATAAAAAGAACAACAGAAAGGGAGAAATAAACAAGAATAAAAATGAATAATTGGAAGTTCAGAATGAGTTGCAATTTAATTTTGTAGTTAAAGGCTGCTCTTCAAATCCTATTTAATGTAAATGATTTTCCTCCTTTTTCATTTAGATTTCTTTATCAAGCTGGAAAATTAATTTCCTTTTCAATTTCATGCGAAAATATATGTGAAAAGATAATGATTCTGTACAAATTTAAAATAAATGTAGAAAGATAATGGTGAAAGACAAGCAGGGATATTTCATACATCTAGAACAAAATCCTGATTTCTCTATGCACTTGGGCACCAAATAAAAGGTTTCTCCATATACTTGTGTTTGCTGGCAGCGTAATGGTGGTCCAGACACTTTTTTTGCAGAAAAATATGAAATGGTGAAGAACATTTACTGATATTTAAACAAAAGTTGTAGCCAAATAATGACAGATGTTTTTGAAATGTTTCCTCCTGATCAGCTGGGACTTGGGAGGCAGAGAGTAGATGGGGGCGGGGCCAGTCAGAATTTTTACTACCGATTCTCCGAACTACTCAAAATTTTCGCTATCAGTTCTCCAGAACTGGTCAGAATCTGCTGAAACCACCTCTGACACAGATATATGTGTGGGGTGGGTAGATGGATTAGGGAAGTTGGTGGATGGGTTAGGGGAAGGTGGAAACTAATGATGGGATAATATTTTACAGCATTCCTATCCAACTTACTTGGAGGCTCGGCACTCTCTTGACCTTTGTCAGGTGTGCTGGGACTATAACCTGAAAAATGCAAAAATATCAAGAAGTGACTGAGGTCTGGACAAAAGCTTAGCATGGTTTAATGGGTTCCAGTTGTATTTAAATTGACTACAAACAACACAATTCTAGTAACTATTTTTCAAAGGGCTCCAGCAAATGTATCCAGCACTTTATAGAGATGGCTGGTAGAGGTTTAGTCGCTATTGATGAGAAAAGCAAAAACTTATTCCCAAACACTGAATCCTATCAGTAAATCGCCATCAGATACAAGAATTAAAAGAATATGGGAGAAGTTATTAGTTATTAAGAAGGCCAGCTTGGGTATAATTCTCATCTTCACTGTTCATATACTTGTATGAAATATGCAAAAAAAATGCCATCCAACAGGCATTTAATTGTTTGATCAGTGGTACAGGTAGTCCTTGAGTTACAACAGTTTGTTTAGTGGCCGTTCAAAGTTACAACGGCACTGGAAAAAGAGAGTTATGACCATTTTTCACACTTACAACTCTTGCAGCATCTCCATGGTCACATGATCAAAATTCAGACCCTTGCCAATGGACTCATACTTATGACAGTTGCAGGGTCCCTGGGCCAGGGGTGGGTTCTAATTTTTTTTTACTAATGGTTCTGTGGGCGTGGCTTATTTTGTGGGCATGGCTTGATGATCATGTGACAATTCTTTAGGATTTAGCAGAGGTACTGGTCTACCAGGCTTTTAACTGCTTGCAGAGCTGTACCAGTCTACTCAATTGTTTTTGGAGGCACAGGTCTACCACCACACTGCCTTTTAACACTGATCAGCTGTAGAGCGGCCCTTTGAAGCCCGGCGGCAAGAGTTAAATAATTTTTTTCCTTCTAGCTGATCAGCTGGGACTCGGGAGGCAGCAATAGATTGGGGGTAGGGCCAAATAAAAGGTAAGAATAATGCGGGTGGGAGGGTGGGGGGCGCAGCTCCCGAACAAAGAGAACTGGTTCAGTGACGTCATATCATCACAGCTACTGGCTCGGCCGAATCGGGCCAAACTGGGAGGAACCCACCACTGATGTGATTCCCTTTTGTGACTTTTTGACAAGCAAAGTCAGATTCACTTAACAACTGTGTCACTAATTTAACAATTATACTGATTCATTTAACAACTGTGGCAGAAAAGGTCGTAAAACAAGGCAAAATTCACTTAACAAATGTCTTGGTTAGCAACAAAAATGTGGGGCTCTTTTGTGGTCATAAGCTGAGGGCTAGCTATATTCCCTTTTCGTTGATATATGTTATTTTCTTTTGAATTTTTGTTAGTAATAAATTCCATCCAGAGGAATCAGGTGGTCTCAAAACCAAAATATTAAATTTAAAACTGTTTATACAAGCTGGTATAATTGGATTGAAGATAGAAAAAAAAGGGAAATAACATAGTAGATTTTGTAAAATTATAAAGAGTACAGGAGAATATTAGTGTGACGATATGTAAATGGTCACAGTCATGCACAAGAGTTGAATAAGAATTGTTTAATTTTTAAAACCCAATAAAACTCAAATTTTTAAAAAAACTGTTTATACAAGTTCTTATAGGTAATGAGATGATGTGGAATTTTAACCTAACATATAAAGTTGTGTTACAATAAAGCTGGATGGTTAACTAACAGTCACGTTGCAAATTCTCAATCAGAATTATTGCTAATGGTTAAACCAAGAGCCTTGGCCTGCATGTGTTCTACTATCAAGCTACCAACATTCCTCAGGAATACAAAGCCTCTTGGGATTAGCAGTCTGTTCTGTGGCTCGTCAAGTGCTCAAACTGTGCATGTGCAGAGGGGCCCATCCTATTCCCCGTACAATTGTTACCTGGGTCTTCTGATGGAAGCTGAGGTGTTATTTCTTGTTCCTCTACGTTGAATGCTACAATTTCAGGCGGTAGTTGTGGTAGCGGAGGTGCGGTCTTTACAGGAGTTGTGGATTCTGGTGTTTCAAATGCTTCTTCAGAGTCTGAACTCCTGAGCACACATAACAAATGGGAGGGGGGGGGGAGAGAGCAAGTTATTACATGGCTATTTTTTTCTCCCCTAAGAAAAATTCAAACAAAAACAGAAAACTTTTGCAAAGTTCGCAGAGCTCTCCTATCTAAGGAAGCAAGAATACCTCTGCTTTTTTTTGTTTCCAAAGCTCCTGAGAAACTATTAGGCTTTTTTTTTTTTTTTTTTTTTTTGCAGCATGATTTCTGGAGCAGAATATCATGTTCTCAACTTAATTATTCAGAAGAAATCTTGATACTAAAAGATTTCGAGACATCACAAAAGCAAACATGCAGGCAGGATAAAGTGAAAGGCGCTGAAAAAAAGCCTGCCTTTGTGGCATAAAGGAGGCTTCAGCACAGACAAACAAAAAGCAATGTTAATGGAATCTGTTGATAGGATGTTGGAATTTTTTTTCTTGGCACAAGCATAAGCAAACCTAATAAGCAAAATCTTATGAGAGTCCCATAATGCTCTCATAGTCTGAAGAGATCTACCTTGATGTGCAGCTGAATGAGAGTTCCTACAAAACAAGAAAACATGGCCTTTAGGTGGACATTGGAGGCTGCCTCACCTTTCAGACTAAAGTACTGTTAATGGAAACAAGAGACTCATTTTTCACAATTCACACAATACACAGACATTCTCGGTATATGAAAAAGGCATCCTTTCTTCCTTGCTGACTTTCAGAAAAGTCATTCATTCATTCATACATTCATTTCATATATCCTGATTGTCCAATTCATCACATATGACAGTTTTAAGACAACTTTACCACACCTATTGCCATAAAGTTATTTAGGCTACTTTAAAATAATATTTTAGACCATTTTCTGCATAAAGATCTTTGAACTTAATTTTTAAAACTACTTCAAACAAATAAGCAGATGCTGAAAACAAGATAATCACAACCATAAATGAAGTATGCTAAAGTGGAAGTAGTTAAATAACTAAAGATGTAACTCTTTATTCTCCATAAAATAATGTCCAAATGTTCTGGATTATAACTTTCCTCATTAGTGGCTGACAATGATACTTGGAATTATGGTTTTAGTCTCGTGGTTAAGGTGTTGGACTCGAAAAGAAAGGGTCTGAGTTCTACTCCTGCATTAAGTGTGGAATCAATTGGGCCAGTCACTTTTACCACTAAGAAGACAGGAATAGCAAACCACTTCTGAAAATGCCTAAAAAACTCCGTAAACTTGTCCATTCGGTCAAGAGAAATCAAAACTCACTTGAAAGCATCACAGTGTCTAGTACTTCTGTAGGATGCCAAATGGTGAAAGGTTACTTTAGTAAAAATGATGTTGAGAGTAAATACTATACAATTAATTTTAAGATCCACAAAGATGAAGTTAAAGCAAATTATCATTTGAGGTTATGGATATTGTAGAGCTGAAAATAAACAAAGGTTTGTTTTTATGAATGAAATGGAAAAACACTAGTTACAGAGCTGAAGAAGCTTCTTGGATGAGAAGTGAAATGTCTTCAAAGAAAAACCAGGAAGTCCAGTTGCCTCTTGAAAAAGCATCTTTGGGACCACCATGACCTGGATGACTGAGCATCTCCATAGACTAGATACAATTATATATGTATAAAATTCAATTAAAAAAATGTAGCACTTTATTTTCTTCAATATTATTCTGTCAGAATTGAATTGATGAAATGACAGAACTTTCTGATCTTTTTTTTTCTTTTCTTGTTAACCAAATGACTTTAATGTATGATGGTTTCCTGACTTGCAATATCATAGTTCATAATATACAGGTAGTCCTTGACTTATGACCACAGTTGAGCCCCAAGTTTCTGTTGCTAAGTGAGATATTTGTTAAATGAGTTTTGCCCCATTTTATGACTTTTCTTTCCATAGTTGTTACATGAATTAAATGAAGTTGTTAATTTAACAACACAGTTGTTAAGTGAATCTGGTTTCCCATTGGTTTTACTTGTCGGAAGGTCGCAAAAGGTGATCACATGACCTCAGGACACTGCAACCGTCATAAAGACGAGCCAATTGCCATGCATTTGAATGTAAATCACATGACCATGGGGATGCTGCAATGGTCAGAAGTGTGAAAAACACTAATAAGTCACTTTTTTTCAGTGCCGCTGTAACTTCAAACTGTCAGTAAATTAACTGTTGTAAGTCGAGGACTACCTCAAAGTTGTCATCAACTAATATGCCCAACAGATGAGGACAAAGCTTTCCATGATTTGAATGCCATTTCTCCTTAAGAATCGGTCTGCAAGCTATCCAGACACAACAGAAATGCATCCCAGACACGGAGAACAAAACAAATCCTTGCAGAAAACCAATTGTCGGCTTTGCTATAAAGAATTTCTTTTCAGTGACTATGGACAATTGCCTGAACTGGCATTTCTACAAGAATCATTTAAGTCAGGATTTTGGTGGGATGTCTAAAAAGGTAGATGTTGACAATTTTTTGACGTTCTTCCCGATTTTGAGGAATTTATCTTCTTTCTGTTATTTCTGCAGAATATCAGTGACATTTTATCTGATTGACATTCAGCTACCTAAAATCAGCCATCCTTTCCAACATTACTTGCTTTTTTAAATCTGTGCAAAACCAAAAGATTTTTGGAAAATTCTTCCAATTTTCTTTTCCACCCCGTTTTGCTTACATTTGTTTTAAGTAAAATTGCCACCAGCTGATATAATTTTGCTGTTTATTATAGCTCCTCAAAACACATTTAAAAAAAAATAGTTTCTGGGTTCTGTCTATGTTTGTGCAGTGTGTAAAGGTAAGTGGCCCTCTGTGGGGGCACCCGCCCTATGGAATGAGCTACCTCCTGAAATTCGATTGATCCCGGACCTCCGCACTTTCTGAAAGGCCCTTAAGACTTACTTATTTCAACTAGCTGGCCTAGTTTGATTGGCTTTAATTGGGTTTTTAAATTTTGATATTATCAATTTTGGGGTTTTAAATTGGGTATTTTAACTTGTAGATTCGAGATTTTTATATTGAAACGCCGATGATTTAATTTAATTTTAAACTTTTTAAATATTTGTATTATATGTGTTTTAATTTGGCTGTTCACCGCCCTGAGTCCCCCCGGGGAGAAGGGTGGTATATAAATTGAAATAATAATAATAATAATAATAATAATAATAATAATAATAATAATAATAATAATAATAATAATTTATTGCTATTGTTCCTTCTAAGCTACACCCAATTCCTCCCAACTTCCCAATACAGTACAGCTCTGAATCAGCATAAATACATTCCTTCCGTTGAAGAAAAATAAAAATTGCATTACTATACCGAAAGACCTTCTCTGGATACATCAACCTATGAAACTTTATGACCTCTTTGCTTCATCCCTTATCCTATTTAAATAAAGATAAAAGCATTTTTTTAAAAAAAATCAACAACATACACTGTTGTTTTCAATAAGAACTATTATCAGAATAAAAGCACAACCTATTTTCTTTTACAAAGGTTATCTTTGTTAGGGTTACATCATATATTACCTCACAGTAAACATATGTCAGACAAGTCCTGTTTCAAACACTTGCTGAAAACATATGGTTCAAAGATGGCATTCTTATCTGATGCACTTTCTTTACATTTTCCCCAGTCTTAATAAATAGCATTATATTCAGCTTACTATGCTACAGTCACTTCTTCAGGCTTACCTGGAAATTTTTAAGCAGTAGAAAAAAACTAGAGGGGAAAACTGTAGATGAATTTATCTCTCTAAGCCAGTCACAATCCCATTGATCACAATTCCCCTAAAAATAAGGGGTGTTGTGTCAGTTCCACATTCCACAGAAATTAAGTAAGATTGTGCTATTTCATTTCAGCTAACCCTGTGTTGTAAAATTTTGAGCAACATTTGTTTTTGAATCACAAATGTTTACCTAGCTAATGACAATTTTTTTTTAAAAAAAGTTTAATTTAATCTTTCATACCAACCGTTCTCAGGCTGTAGAACCATAGTTCCTTATCTATCTCCTCATAACTTAAAATGTCAAGATCAATAAAAATGGTGGGTTGTTCTTTTACCTGGTATCTAGAAGATGCTGATAGCAGAATACATCACTTAGGAATGAAGATATGTAACTGGACTGGTTGTGTTAAGGAAGTCTTTTCCTTAGTTGATGTGATATACCTATATATCAGTGTTTCTCACCCTTGGCGACTTGAAGAGGCGTGGACTTCAACTCCCAGAATTCTGCCTGGGGAAAATCCCCATCTCTTCAAGTTGCCATGGTTGAGAAACACTGATGTTGTTCTGCCTCAGCTACGGGTCCCAAGAAGTGTAGCATATACACACAGCTCCAAAAACTCCATTTAATACAAACAGACCCCTTTCAAAATGCAGGCTTTAACCACAAATTCCTTATCAGCCCGCTACAAATTACAGAGATTAAACAAAGTCCAACAAGGGTTGGCAATCAGCCCAGAAACCAAGTTGTAACAAAAAACTCACTCTCAAATGCTCTGTGTAGGACCAAACATTGTTTCCAGCAACATTTGTCAGCTGTGTGTGAACTTAAATAGGCTAAGAGAGTGGCCAATTAGCCCCAAGCCTTACTCTCAAGGAGACCTTCTCCTGAGTAGCCACTCCTGCCTTTTGGCAGCCCTGTGTGCTCGAGAATTGAGAAGAGGCTCCTCCATTTCACTCTCTTCACTTGAAGGAGCCTCTGGAGGTTCTGAAGGCCCTGGCTGAGTCTCTGCCTCTGGCACCACATCCTCTTCAGCCTCCTCGCTGTCTGACTCGAGTGCCAGCTGCACAGGTTACTGGCGCGACACACCAGCCTTCTCATTGTCAGGATCAGCCACAATCCGCGCAGGCCGCTGGCGGGCCACAACAGATGTACAGTATATGCTATGGGATTGGTATTCCTGCCAGAACCTGGTTCCACCATTACTTTGAACAGGGATGCGAAGCCAACATCAAGCCAGTGAAATCCTGGAGGTTATGAAACTCGTGCACTGTGTCATATATATCAACTGCATCTCTTGCTTTTATCAGGATAGTTCTGGACAACAGCATTTTAAAATATATCTCACATTTTGGTTACGAGCCTAGGAATCACTGCAAAAATGTTCATCATTTTTATTGAGATGTTAAGTAGGAATGGTGCCAGAAAAGGAAACTTTTCCACATGAGAACAATAGAGGCAGATGAAATTTTAGCATGGGTGGGAAGTTATTGCTTTTAAATTGTTTTTGTATTGGATTTTTATCTTTGTAAGCCACCCGAAGTCACTGAGGTGAGTTGGGCAGCCATATAAATTTTCATAAATAAACAAATGCCTAAATACCCGAATGAATGAATGATAAATGTATCTATAGAATGCATGAGAAATCTTCAGAATAAGAATAAAAAACTGAATAAGCAGACATCTACCATCATAAAGAGATGTTTTCACGATTGAAAACTAAACTTCTCAAATTAGTTTTGGTTAACTAACACAATATTTCTGCGTTGCCGGATTGTCCTGTTCACTTGCAGACTTTTATGTATGTTATTGATAAATGCTCGCAAACTGGTACAGTGCCCTACAGCTTATTACTGAAACTGCCTACTAATGATTAATTAGGATGTCTTGCTGAAGCCCTATTTGGATATAGGAAAAACTAAAGCTGAGATGTTCTGAACCCAATGGATATATTTTATTATTAAGCTATAGCTCTTTTTCCTCTTTTTTTTCCTCCCAAGAATTTTAGATCAAAAAAGTTCCTCATAGCAACTGTACTACTATTAAAGCATCAGCCTATTAATCATAAAAAAATTAAATTCAGATATCCTGAATTTAAAAATAATTCCTTGAGCAGGACATATAAGTATTGGTCTTCGTCACCACATATTCTATTTGAGGTACTATTATGATTAAAGAATAAATATGAAATATGAAATTTCCTGTACTTATCCAGGTTAGATAAGATGGACCAATTACATGTTGTTCTAGACTACTGAAGATTGATAAAATTTAAGTAATATCTAAAACTTTAAAGGATGCAATTTTCATAACCACAAAGGAAAAAGCTCTGAAAGTAGAAAAATTAAATAGAAAATTAAGTTATAGAAAAATAAATCAAAACTAAACATACTTTCAAGAATAATTTAAAACTGAATTCACTAGTAAATATCATACAAGGTCTTTTGAAAAGTTTTAACAATACTTGCTATGGTGCCTTATGTAAAACTTTTGCCGTAAATCCTAATCCTCTTCTCTTAATCACATTTCCTTTTAAAGTATTTAGGTCAAGAATATTAGCATGAGCAGAGAGAGGGATTAAATTAGTACTGTGGTAAACATTTGTAAATGAAGCCAAGCAGTAAATATAACAGAACACTGTTTAACTGCAATGATACTATTGTCTTTCATAGTTACATAGCACTGCTTATTTTAGCAATGTAAAAGAAAAGAAAATATATGCTAATATTACAGAAAATGTATGCTAATATTACAGAATAATGTATTGCAACTCTACCTGCTAAACCTTCATGTATTTGACATGTAGTTGGGCTTGTTGATTGTGTACCTGTCTCCCATCTGCATAGCAACAGCCCTGCCTGGGCTACTCGATGCCCTATCGGGGCTGGTGGTGGAGTTTCCCAGACTTTTTTTGCTGGGGGACTTCAATCTGCCATCCCTGGGTGGGGCATCGGGGGTGGCTCAAGAGTTAATGGCTTCCATGTCAGCCATGTACTTGTCAGAGATTATTCAGGGCCCAACACGCCTGATCTTGTTTTTGTCTCGAAGCAGTGGCGGGTGGAGCTTGGTGGGAGATTATCTGCTATTTATCCCATCATGGACCGATCACTATCTCCTTCGGCTGGGATTCCAGTACGCCACCCCTCCCCGCTAGGACGTGGGATCGACCACCTGGTTCTACCCCTGATGGGTAGATGGACCTGCAGAGGTTCCAGATGGAGTTTGGGATGATGCCTCTCTCTCTCCCACGCCTTGGTCACGGCCCTGGTGGATGCCTGGAATGAGGCTGCTGCCGGGCCCTCAACCGGGTCATTCCTTTGCGATGTAGGAGAGCCTAGAGAACTGTTGGAGAGCCAGTCATTCCGAATCTGACTGATCTCAGTTAAGGTCGTTCACATGGGCCTACCTGGTGGAGTTGGCGATGGTGAAGTATCACTACTTCTCTGACCTCATTGCGTCTGCAGAGAATCGCCTGGTTACTCTGTTTAGGGTGTCCCGCTCCCTCTTGAATCGGAGGGTGAGGGAAGACCCTTTGTGAGGGCAAGCCGAGAAGTTTAGCCAGCACCTGCTGGACAAGATCGCTCAGATTTGGGATGGCTTGGACTCTGACTGGACAGAGTCAGATGGGGAGGAGACGGCGGGTCTTGTTATTTGGGAAGAGTTTGATCCTGTTACCCCAGAGGAAGTGGACAGGATCATGGGGAAGCTGAGTGCGGCCACATGTGTATTGGACCCGTGCCCCTCCTGGCTGGTTTATTCAGCTTGGGAGGGGACACAAGGCTGGATCCAGGCGGTGATAACTGTCTCCTTGGAGGAGGGAAGCTTTCCTGCCGCCTTGAAGGAGGCGGTGGTGAGGCCCCTCCTCAAGAAACTTGCCTTGGATCCTGCTGTATTGAATAATTTCCATCCAGTCTCCAACTTTTGCTTTCTTGCGAAGGTTGTTGAGAGCGTGGTGGCATGTCAGCTCCCAATGGCCCTGGATGAAGCAGAGCACCTCAATCCGTACCAATTGGGTTTCAGGCCCGGATACAGCATGGAGCCGGCATTGGTCGCGCTAGTGGATGATCTCTGGAGAGCTTGGGACAGAGGTTATTCCTCTATTCTGGTCCTATTAGATCTTTCGGTGGCTTTTGATACCATTGACCATGGTATCTTACTGCAGTGCCTCGAGGGGTTGGGAGTGGGAGGCACCGTTTTACAGTGGTTCTCCTCTTACCCCTTGGGTTGGACGCAAGTGGTGTTGGCAGGGGGACAGAGATCGACCATGAGGCCCCTCACTTGTGGGGTACCTCAGGGATCAGTTCTCTCGCCCCTTCTGTTCAACATTTATATGAAACCACTGGGGGAGATCATCAGTGGTTTCGGAGTGAGGTACCATCAGTATGCTGATGAGCTTTTTATATCCACCCCGAACTAGCCCAGTGATACCCTCAACGTGATGGCCTGGTGCCTGGAAGCAGTATGGGTCTGGATGTGGAGGAACAGGCTTCAGCTCAACCCTGCCAAGACTGAGTGGCTGTGGGTACCGGCATCTCAATCCAAAGGAGAGGTTCCATCATTGGCTACAGGGGGTGATGTTTTACCCCCCACAGACAGGGCATGCAACTTGGGTGTCCTCCTGGATTCACGGTTGAGTTTAGATGATCATATAACAACCGTGACCAGGTGGGCATATGTCCAGATTCGTCTGGTGTGTCAGTTACGTCCCTATTTGGACCGAGTTACTACACACAGTTACTCATGTGCTACTCATCTCCCGTCTTGACTACTGTAATGCTCTCTACCTGGGGCTGCCCTTGAGGACCACTTGGAGGCTTCAGCTGGTGCAGAATGTGGCTGTGCTGGTTGTGATGGGAGGGTCCCGATACTCCCATGTTGTACCTCTCCTGCACGACTTGCATTGGTTACTGGTTGCCCTCTGGGTGAGATTCAAGATGCTGGTGATGACCTATAAAGCCCTACATGGCTTAGGCCCAGGATATTTGTCAGACCATCTGCAGCCAGCAACGGCTTTCCATCGCCCAGTGTGTTCACAGGGAGGGCCTTCTCCAGGTGCTGTCGGCTAGACAATGCTGGCTGTCAGCCCCCAGGGGTAGAGCTTTCTCTGTGGGCACACCCACTCTTTGGAATCAGCTCCCCCTGGGGCTTCGGTTAGCTCCTGACCTTCGCACCTTCTGCAGCGAATTAAAAACGTGGCTGTTCACATTGCCCAGCCTGGACTGAGGGGTTTTTTGATTATTTTAATGGGTTTTAATATATGTTTAAATTATATAACTATACATTTATGTATTTTCTGTATGTATTTTATGCTTTTATTGGGTTTATTTTTATTTGTTGTGAGCCGCCCTGAGTCGTATGGAGATAGGGCGGCATACAAATTATATAAAATAAAATAAATAAATAAAATAAATAAATGAAAATTCTGGACTCAGTATATAGTAGTGCCAGTGAACCAATTCTTTGAACCTTAAACAGCAGCTCATAAATATTCTGAAGAAACCAATATGAATCTAAATTAAACAAAACCATTTACTATTATTATGCCATCAAAGAATACACTGTAAAGTAACCATTCATTTTTTTTTCTTTGCATACTCTGAATACAAGGAATATTATGAGTCCTTCTTTTAACATCACAATTTCCAAAAACTAACAATGAATTTTATTTATAAAACACAGTCCTAATAAAATGTGTGCAAAAGGAAGTAAAATAACAAAAGATACAATAGAGAAGGAAAAGAATCAATACGATCAATCTATGTCCCTGCCTTTATTTGACTCATCTGTCATCAGACCACTTGAATGCTGATTAATTTATAAAATTGTGGCCACAATGCTTCCCCACCAAAGAAAACAGTATTATAACATTCATCTTCATTAAACAAACTTTTCATCACTTGATAGGATAAGGACCTTGCTGCCCACCTTTCATTTTTAAAGTCACATGGCCAACCTCATTGTTTCTTGTAGGACACATCTTCTGAAGTCCCAATTCAATGCAGCGGGACACAACTGCTTTCATTTGAGCATTGAAAAGATTCATTGTACTCACTTATCAGCGAGACAAAATAGGTTAAGAAGGAAAATTCCTGGATAAATTCCTGGATAAAACACTCTAAAACATTCAAATGCCTATAGATTATAATTGTCCATAATGGAACTAATGGATTTATTAATTTATAATAATATTTATATTATATTTATATTAAGTTCATTTATATATCCCACTTTCCCAACCTATAAATCAGTCTATGCAGCAGTTAATAATAGAATCAATAGTGTTAAAAGCACAGAATTAAAACAACATACAATATAACTCAAACACCATAAAATCATCAAAAACATAAATACTTATCTGAAAAACCATTTTAAAGAATATCTTTAAGTGGACATCTCTGGGATATTTCAAATATGGACTAAAGAATTGGAATCTTCAATAATGTTCCAGCAATGGATTCATGTTCTTAAAAATGTTTGAATAGTACCTATTGATCTGACGCTAAGGCTGATTCATTAAAAATTCGTATTTGGGATGTATTGGATTCCATAAAGAATGTATATGAATGATGGACAATAGATTTTCTTGAGGTATAAAAACTTCAAGTTTCATTGATTCATATGATATGATTTAGTATCATTTTGGGATAGTGTAAATGTATATAAGCAGTTTCATGGGAAAAAATCCACAAAGTTCAAAGGAGGAGTACATAGCCTTAATAGACTGTGTCAACCTTCTAAACCCTTCAGAACAGCTCTCTTAAGTAATTCTGGGTAATGGAGATCTTTATTATCATCAGTCTCACCACACAGACTTTCCAATCCATTTTAAATAGTGCTTAGTCATAGACTTAAATCACTGTCACTCTAGATATCTACCACCCCAATTGTCTGTAGCTCCTCAGTACTGTAAACTGAAGAATTTTTGGGCTCCGTGGGCTGGGAAAGGACATATAGGAGCAAGTAATCAAGTGCATGATTAGAGGATATTCCACTAATTCAGCTTTGATTAGGATTTCAACATCACAATACATTCACCCACCAACAGATTCTGGAATTTTTTCAGATTCAGGATTGTTTCACTAATTCAACTTTGATTAGGATTTCAACATCACAATACATTTACCCACCAAAAGATTCTGGATTGTTTCAGATTCAGAAAATGATTCTCAAAAGTGACTCTACAGTTGAAAGAAAGGAAGGGGGAAGCCAAATACTGCAATCTAACCAGATGATGATCCATCTGTTACAAAAGAATCATTTCTGACTCCCCATCACATATCACAAGTATCAGTGCAAAATATCAGGTATAGAGTATATTTGTAGCATCTACAAATAAGCACAGCAAAATGCTGAAACAGATCCCCAGAAGTTATGGAGGTCATGAATGGCTGAGATGCTCTAAAAAGACTAAGCCTGGCATAAATATTGAAGTGTTCAAGAATCTAAAGTCTTGGGACTTTCAGTTCTACTCCTAAGAACAGCTTCAACACCTCAAGCAGATAGATTTTTGGGTACATGGCATACAAGAGAATCCCCAGCTAGATACTGAGCTTTTAGCTATATCTTAGACCTTAGCAATGATGGTCACACCTCCCACAATACCTCATTCCAATTTTGCTCCTAAATCCAGAAATCCAGTGAGAACAGCTGGGCCCAAATAATCACTCAGTTCATCCAAACCATATTTTTGTCACACAAACTAGATAGCTTTATCATTATTTTTTCAATTCAATTCAAAAGTCTTTTTTCCATCACATTTGGCAACCGCAACAGTGTACGTTTACAACTTGACTTTCATCTCTACTTTTCGTTCCACTTCAAACTCCCTTCCTAAGAGCCTGTCTGTTCTTCCCTGCAATCTCAGATATCCATGTATTCACTAGATAATACATGAAGTTTGAACAGAATCTGGAAAACCTGAAGCACAAAAGTAAGCAATGAGGAATACTACTATACTACACTATACTAATGTATAGGATAAAATAATGAAGAAAGATTAAGGGGTATTAACATGGTAGACTGTCTCTTGCTGTGCAAGACTATCAGTCCCTCACTACATATAAAATCATATTAACTTTATAGATTACACCTGCCTCTCATGAAGAAAATTATAGCCAGGGTCATATAATATCTCTTTGGTTATGAAGTGGCATGTTGAAAGAAATGGGCAGGATAAATGCAGAAAAATGGGAGGAGCATGGGAAACACAAATCCTTAAAATTCCAAACAATGCTAAATATAACACATTTCTGCTGTATCAAGCATTTGACAAAGTTATAATATATCCAGGGCTGTGGAGTCGGGAGAATTGGGACATTTAAACTTGTTTTTTTAAAATTCCAATCTAAATTTAGTAGGAGTTGGAGTCAGTGCATTGTTTGCCGACTCCGACTCCGACTCCAGGTACCCAAAATTTCCTCCGACTCCGGCTCCTCGACTCCGACTCCGGCTCCAACTCCACAGCCCTGAATATATCACCAAATTTGGCTGGCAATCAGGGGAGTGAGTTCTGGAGGACAAGGGCATTTGTTCATACGTAGAAGGAATGGAAGAACCTGGGGGTAGAATGAAAAGGAGGATCAGCCTACAATCGAAAGAAAGAAAGAAGGAAGCCAAAGAAAGAAGCCAAAAAGAAACTGAGTCCAATTCCCCTTCAGTGCTGTTGACCCTTATCTAACTCTAACTATGTACCAACTGTTCGTTTAGAAAATTCCTGTGCATAGGCTTTCAGAAATAAATCAGCTTAATTGAACCTTCATTTGTGGACCTGATTTTCTGCACCTGATATCATAATACACCAGGGTTTGACATATTTCTATATATACCAACAAAGTACTCCTACCCAATATGGTGTAAGACACAAGATACTTCTGCTACTATTTTTCTTGAGCCATAGCATGATGTGCCATCTATAACTGAGAAACTGTGGCTAACATTGACGATTTTAAAGAAACTAATTTTGAAGATACATGTTGAAGCAACATACAGTTAATAATATCCATATGTAAGAGTCTGGCTAACGTAACAAATTGTGGTTAAGTAACAGTAGACAGTTCTAAATTATGTGCAATAGAACCCAAGAAGAAATACAACTGGAAAAGTACATGAGTCCAAAGCACGATTCTCCTAAACCTTTTCTTAAAGATTTGTTGTGAATCCAACAGTCAGTCAATCAAGCCTTAATCATCTTAGGTAATATATATGGAATTTTTTGGGTGTGTTTGTATCTTAATTTTATTATGCTCTTTAGAATTGCAAGAAAAAACAGGACATAACAGTCAATTACAAAGTTTAATTATGGAGTAGGGCCTATTGCCCAGTTCTGATCTATCTATTCTGTTTCTCACAGTACAGTGCACTGTTCACAATAGATGCAACACAGAATTAGACTATAAATTTAAGCCTGTGTTTATTGGATTTTGTTATCAGTCATAAAATAAGAAAAACTGAGTATTTTCAGTCCTCCCACTGCCTCAAATTGCATTAAAGTTGCCCTGCCCCTCAGTTCTAAAAAGACACAAATGATAAATGTAATAAATTCTGTGACTTTATCTTCATCCATCATGCCAGAATCCATTCTCTTAAAACTCCCAAAGCATAAATTAAAACTATCTCTCCAAATACAATATGGTTAATGTTGTTTTTCATCACTGGATTCAGGTTTGCAGAATTCTGTCTGATAGGTACCTTACTCTGAGGTAGGAATTAAATAGAAAACTGCTATTGTGGTTCTATCCTTGAAGCCTACTTGTTCAAAAAAGTTTATTTTGTTACTGTTCTGAGGATCCTGCTGTCAGAGCGGCAATCAGCCCCGTTACCTTGCGTGGGGTAATTGCCCTCATTTTGAGTTGGATCGTGGCTTTTATCCTGTTGCATACTTTGATCAATAAGACCGAAGAAACATCTAATTAAACTCATATTTATTGTAAGAAAATAAAAACATCTCACTATCTAAAACAGATTACATGTTGGCAAAGAATCTCCAGCCTGACCTTAGCTGGCTGGAGAACAAAGGAAAGTTTCTAGAAGAAGTACAAAAGAATGCAATGACATGCGTAGTAGGTGCTGTAGGTGCTGATAAGGAGTATGACTACGGTCAGTCTGATAGTCCAGAAATATTAGCTCTGCTGGTAAATATAAAAACGCAGTGACACCCCTTCTTTTGCCAGTTGAGCGAACATCAGGTATATCATCAGATAAGGCACATCTTCTTACGCAGATACTCGTGTTGAGCTGCTGGAAGCGGTTTGTTGAGCATGTCTGCAATCTGATCATGTGTAGATACATACTGCAATTTTACAAAACCTTGTTTCACTAATTGTTTGATATTTCTATAACGGATGTCAATGTGTCTGGACCTAGAACCTGTGAAATGTGATTCAGAAATATAAACCACCGATTCATTGTCTTCCATCACTGTGATTGGTCGGATCGGATGTGTCCAGATATCTGTGACCAAAGCATCAAACCACGTTAAAGAATTACATGCATCTGAAACACAAGCATATTCAGCTTCAGTAGAAGAACAAGAAACAAAATTCTGTTTTCGCACTTGCCAATAAACAGGACATCCATTTAAGAACATTATATAACCTGAAGTACTTTTACGTGATTTCTTATCACTTGCCCAATCAGAATCTGCATAACAACTTAATTCTGCAT
This sequence comes from Masticophis lateralis, assembly GCA_030761175.1. Taxonomy (NCBI): domain Eukaryota; kingdom Metazoa; phylum Chordata; class Lepidosauria; order Squamata; family Colubridae; genus Masticophis; species Masticophis lateralis. Next base: position 59,486,147 of record JAUDYJ010000005.1, on the reverse strand, counting down.
AATCAGTGTGTGTTGGTTCTAACAATAACTTCATGTGTTTAGTGTGCTTTAGGTATTTCAATAATTTCTTAATACATGACCAATGAAACTGTTTTGCCTTACCTACGTGTCGAGACAAGAGATTAACACTGAGTGCAATGTCTGGTCTTGTCCAACTACTAATGTATAACAGTGATCCAATAACTGAACGATAAAGTGTTGGATCCTCGAATTCAGGACTTGGTTCATGTGTCAAGTTGTGAAAATCTGTTTGCATGGGTGTCTTTGTTGTGTTAGCATCCTTCATGTTGCAATGATGCAAAACTTGTTCAATTTTATCTTCTTGTGAAAGACTAAACCCCTTCTGTGTTTTTTCAATGTGAACACCTAAATAAGTGCTAATATGACCTAAAGTTTTCAATGTGAAGTATTTCTGCAAAGCTTTGGCAAAAATCTCACTCATTTGCTTATTTGGACCAATGTAAACGATGTCATCAACATAAACAAGAACTATCTCATATGCATTGTTAGATCTTTTTGTGAACACGCACTCATCAGTTTCGGACTTAATAAAGCCCATTGAATTTAGTTTGTCAGTAAGACATAAGTACCACATTAAACCAGACTGTTTCAGACCATAAAGACTTTTGTTCAGGAACCAGGTATCCCCTTCTTGCTGTCGGAATCCTGGAGGACCTCTCACGTAGATTTCTTCATCTAGGTCAGCATGTAGATAAGCGGTGTCAACATCAAACTGAAAAACTTCTAAACCAAGGATAGTTGCAGTGGCTAAAGCAATTTTTACACTTTCAGTTCTGACTGTCGGTGAGTAGGTATTTGTGTAGTCCTCAGGATAACGTTGAGCGAAACCCTGAGCTACAAGTCTGGCCTTGTACAATGACTCACCGTTTGGCTTCTTTTTGATTCTATAGACCCATCGAGTGCCAATGACCTTTTTCTTTGCTGGAGATTTTGCAGGTGTAAACACCTTAAGTTTCTTTAGACTGTCCATTTCAGCTTGCATTGCATCATACCACTTCTCTTGCTCTGAATCAGGAAGATGTTTGATTTGTGTGAAGTTATCGGGAGGAAGTGTAACATTACAAATCAAAGGCAAGGGTGCTTTTGTCAGTTGCCATGAATATCGCTGTGGAGGGATTCCCTTTGTGGTTCTCTTGGAACGCCTCGGAACAGTTGTCCATTCTTCTGTTTCGTCCTCGTCTTCATCGTTGCTAGCATCAGCATCCGCAGCTTGTGAAGACGGAACATCATGTTTGGAAGAACTGGTGGGTGGAACATTTGCCTGTGAATCTTGGTCATCAGGCTGCGTGGCATCAGTAACTTCATCTTTAGGAAAATAAACTCCAGGATCATTGGAATGAATCCTGGACCAGTCAGCATCTTCCTCAAAATTAGCAGATTGGGAAGTCACTAGTCTACGATTAGAGTCAATAAATTTGCTCCATTTTGAATTGTCATCAAAACCCATAAATCTCAGTCTCTTTGCTGCTGGACCTCCTTTCCTTCTTTGATCTAAGGGAATGTTCACCATGGCGTATGAACCAAAAATACGGAGGTTCTTGAGATCTGGCTTGTAGCCATACATCATGAAGAAAGGAGTTTGATTTATCGCACTACTCCAAGTACGGTTGATGATGTAATTTGCATATTTAAGAGCTTCACCCCAGTATGGGTTACTGAGGTTGGCGTCTTCTAAAAGACAACGCATCATGGTTTGCAGAACCCCCTGTCTTCTCTCTACAACTCCGTTATGAGGGGGAGTATAAGGAGCCGAAGTCTGATGAAGAATTCCATTCTTACGCATCCAGTCCTGGAAACGCTGAGACATGAACTCGGCACCACGATCACTCTGGATTCTGGCGATGTTTACTCCGTGTTGGGTAGAGACGAGGGCTGCAAAGTCTTTAAAGATCTGAAAGGTCTCAGATTTTTCTCTCATAGGATATACATATCCATATCTAGAATAATTATCAACAATTGTTAAAAATATTTTCTACCACCAATTGTTGGCGGAAATGGACCAACTATGTCAGTGTGTACCAAATCAAAAATGCGTGTTGACAGGCGTGTAGCGCGTTTTGGAATGGCTGCTGCTTTGGATTTGGCTTTCTTGCAGACAGCACAATCCAGAAACACCTTACACCCCTTTAGATCCAAACCTTTTGCGAACTCCGGCATTTTTCTAAGAACCCGGAAGCTGGCATGTCCCAATCTTCTATGCCACTTATGGATGCACCTGGAATGCAAAGGTTTACCAGTTAGTGAATTTGCAACATTAACAGTTTTATGAGGAACCTCAGGCTTGCTCTGAGCAACCTGTTTCTCAATTTTCTTTTTGTTGGCTTTAGGAGCCTTCGGAGTAGCAACAGGATCTCTCACTGGGACATCTCTCTCTGGGCCTGTGCTCTCCTCTTTTGGAGTTTTTATACTTGCCTGTGCTTGCGGTTTAGCTTTTGGTTTTAAGTAATAAACACCACCAATTAACATGGTTTCAGCAACAATATCTCCATCTTTAACTATGTAACTTGCTTTCTCGAGGTGGTGAACCTGGAACTTTAAAACTCTAGACAAGTGAGCTTGACTAAGCAAACTAAAAGTTGCTGTTGGTATGTAGCAGACATCAGGAATGAATGCATTGAGCTCTTCAACATAAACAGTTCCTTTTCCTTTGACCTGACAAGGATGATTGGAAAAAGAATAAAGTTCACGTAGTTCAGGTTCAGGCTCGTGCATCTCTGTGAAAAGTTCTTTTCTATAAGTAACATGGAAAGCTGCACCACTGTCCAAAGTCCACAAAAGCCGTCTGTCGTACTCTGGATGAGGTTGTGGATCGTTGGTTAAAGCCAATGTGGCGAGTGGAGCTTGCGAATCACGCCTTGGACTACGACGACCTTGTCTACCGCCTCTGCCTCTGCCTCTGGAGTCTGTTCCTCTGGGCTGGTACGTGACGGGAGCTGGAACTCGTTGGGGACAATCCCGGGTTGCATGTCCCACACGGTTGCAGATGTTGCATCTTGGCATCCTTGGAGCATAGGTCCTTCCTCGGAAGGGACGCCTAGCTGGAGCTCTTGATGCGGGTGGTCCTCTCAAATGTGGTGTGGCTAACATCAGTGCCTCCTCTTCAATTAAGAGTCTGCATATATTGTCCACTGTGCGTTGAGCAATAGGCACTTGGTTAATCTTTGTAATGGCATCTTTCCATTCATAGTTCAAAGAGTTAATGATAATACTAATCATTTGAATATCTTCAATACGATAGCCCCTTTCTCTCAATTCTTTCCTCATACCTTTCAGTTTGGTCAAATGTCCTCCAATTTGTTCACCAGGTTTCAATTTCGAACCATGGAATTCAGACATGAGCAAACATGAAGACTCAATTGAGACAGGCCTGTAGCAATTTTCTAATTGGACCCAAATTTGTTGGGCTGTTGCATCAGGCGGAAAAGTAACCTGCAGTTCAGTATCCATGGACATCAATAATGTTGTGCAGGCTTTAGTCTCTAAGTCTCTTATTTCAGGTGTCCATGGTTGGGCAGGAGGGTTAAACACCATATGATGTGTGCCTTCTCTGCGTAGCAAAAGTCCAACCTCACTGACCCAGGCCTTGTAATTCTGCCCTGACATCTTTAATTTTGACTCACCAGCCAGTGGAGCAACAGAGTATGCCTGTTGAGGAATAGGCATTTGAGGTGCTGGCTGTGGGGGCAAAGGCACTTGTTGTGCTGGAGGTGGACCAGGGGCTGGCCCTGGTTGCACAGCTGGAGACACGTGTGCATGAGCTTGTACTTGTGGCATCTGAGCTGCAATATTAAAATGACCTGCTGGAGATGCAGTCATTTGCCTTTGCTGCATTAAGCGTTGTGTTCCATCTAAAAAGACCCCAGCACCACCAGGGGGTGTTGAAAATTGAGCCTGTGGAGACACTTGTGGCATTGCAGTTTGAATCTCTGAGTGAGTTAAGGACATATCTGACAAAGTCTGTTGCAATGCCTGTAATCGCTCTCTCAGATCATGATGCATTTCAGCTTTCTCTTGTAAATTACTTTGGCCGGCAGATGATGCTGCAACTTTTGTTGTAGGCAGCTCAGATAATCTTTCTGTCTGCGTGGCGTTTGTAATTTGAGAATAATGTGGCAAATGTGACGTGTGCACAACTCTCTGTTCTGATTTGCCTGACACAGTATCCACCAGGGGGTGTGTCTTTGGCTCTGAGAGAGAAGAAGGCAAAATGGCGGTTTTTGAGATTTCATGAACGTGGGATTCTCTCTTATCTAGCTCAAGCCTAGATAAAGCCATTTTTGCCTCGGATAGCTCACGTTCAAAAATTTCTATCTGGTCACGATAGTTTCTTATAGCTTGCTCATGAGGAGAGACTTTGAAGGTTTGAGAGGAATAATAAAATGTTTCTCCCTCTGCGTGGGAGGAAAAAGGCTTTGCCGTTTGTGGAAGTTTTGGCTTGGCCCCATGCATTTCAAAATCAGAAGTTTGAGAGCATGCATAAGTAGAAGGTTGAGTTACTGACCTCGGTCGTAGTACTTCACCTTCTGAAGCAGCTTTTCTGTTATTTTCCTCCTGAAGCTTCATTAAGACTATCTTCTCTGAGTCTTCTGCTTCTCCCACGGTTTCTTTTTCTTCCAGCTGAATGACTGGTGCCAGTGGATCGAAAGAGATCAAATCATTTGTAGAGAGAACTCTAAGTTTCGTTTGTTCTTCTCCTGCTTCTAACTGAGTGGCAGATGCGAGAGGCTGAAATCTGGAAGATCTTTCCATTTCATCCTTATCTGAAGAAGATAAGAAGGGCTTCATTTTGCCCTTTTCTTTCATTTTTCCTTTTTTCTTCTTTCTCGGCATCTTAGAAGTTAATTGTTTAGTGTTCCGCAGTCACTAAATCAACTATCTGTCTAATTAGCCTAGACGGTCATGATCAAAAGTAACAAGTCAGGAATAGCCATAAATCAACCATCCTCCTGCTGCCATTGTCAGAGCGGCAATCAGCCCCGTTACCTTGCGTGGGGTAATTGCCCTCATTTTGAGTTGGATCGTGGCTTTTATCCTGTTGCATACTTTGATCAATAAGACCGAAGAAACATCTAATTAAACTCATATTTATTGTAAGAAAATAAAAACATCTCACTATCTAAAACAGATTACATGTTGGCAAAGAATCTCCAGCCTGACCTTAGCTGGCTGGAGAACAAAGGAAAGTTTCTAGAAGAAGTACAAAAGAATGCAATGACATGCGTAGTAGGTGCTGTAGGTGCTGATAAGGAGTATGACTACGGTCAGTCTGATAGTCCAGAAATATTAGCTCTGCTGGTAAATATAAAAACGCAGTGACACCTGCTGCTTTTGATAATAGCATACTGAGGCACAGGTAAGTACATAATGTTGAAGTTGTACTTACAAACAACGAAAATATATTCTCCTTCTCTAGCACAAGAGTAACACATTTACTGAATAAGCATTCTTAAGAATCCATTTCCTTGAAAGATCCCTCACAGCATTTTTAAAATGAATAGATTTCTATAATAGCCTTTGAAAGACTATTTGACAATTTGACAATTGAAAGACAATGACAACTTCATCATCCTTCGATTTGATTAATCACTGGAAATTTCAAAACTCATTGTCTAAGACCAGTGTTTCTCAACCTTATCAAATATAAAATAGTATGTGGACTTCAACTCCCAGAATTTCCTAGCCAACATAAGAGGAATGTAAAAGGTAACCAAAGAAATGGACAAACAATAGCAAAATTAAGATTATTTTTCCTGTATCTTCTAAAAGAACATGGCCACAGATGTACGATTCTTTTGAACATGTGAGAGTCTCTTTGCCTCTAGCTGTTTTTCAGAGGCTATATATGTATTTATTTTTCTTGGCTGCCACTGGCAGGTTACAACATTCTTCTATGTTATATTTTTATTGTTGTTTTAACTTACCTGGCAAACCTTTTCATATTTGCTCAAGACAGACCCCATTTTGCCCAAGGGGATGTCACTTTAAGGTCGGACCTCCGATTAATGCTTAAAAGCTCCTGCCTCCCACTGGTGAAAAGTGTCTGTTGTCTGGAGCGCACAAGCCAAGTGCTGACAAAGACAAGATCACTGTATTGTCACACAAAAATTACATCAAGTGATTTCACCTTCCACCCCTATGCAATACGTTACAACATCCCACAGCAACTCTGCAAGTCTATTTAGAGAGGCCATCATCATCATCATTTGCATCATCCGCATCGCTATCTTCATTGTTATTATCACCATCACTATGATTCAACAAGAGAACAATTTCATTATATTTCCATCTAGTCAGAGGAATGTTCTGCTATTCCTGAGCAGTGTTCTGTTAGTGTTTCTTGACTCACGCTTTCCTTGGGCCTATGCAGTAGTGTCTGAGACAGAAACCTGTTTGTGAATTTCCCATTACTATCTGGTTAGATCTTTATAAATTTATAAGCCAAAATACAAAACACAGCAAACTATCCAGGTATACTTAACATTTTCACTCCATATGCTTCTTTGCACTTCTTTTTAAAATTGTTGTCATACTGAAACTAAATAATCCAAGAATATCCTTTCTGTTGTCCTGTCTCATGGTCCACTCAAAATAATAGCCAAGTGTGTATCAGTTGTTCAAGCACTAAATCCAACATTACCCAACATTACAAGATTCAAAAGTTTCCATCTGATACAATCAGTCTTATACATAGCATGCTAATTTTTGAAAGAGGCACTACTCTCTTGCTTGCATTCTTACTCATTACCCTTCCCTGCTTCTCTAACTAGAGAAGTTAGAGTTAGTTAGTTCACAGACTAACTCTGTGAACTATCCCTTATGGTACAGTTCCAGCCCTGATCTTTCATTTTATCACTATAAGTATTATTACTATTTGGATTCAACAGCTGTATCTCTAAAGCCCTGATCAAACTCCATTGGACATCATATTTCTTCAATCAATCAAAGATTATATTTTAAATATTTTTTCTACCTAAAGAAATGCAAAAAAAAAATGGAATGAAAAATACAAAACTCGATTTCTAATAACTTGTAATTATTTAAATATTTACACAGAACATTTAAGCATTTCATTCTAAAAAATTACATATTTTCTTAGTCTTTTATGATCTCCTTTAATCATTTTATGTTAACTCTACTCGAAAACCAGCAATTCTGTATTGTTTTCTCACCATTTTAATGGAACATTGTATGTGCCTTCCATTTCCTTTTCAAACGTGGAGCCCTGACAGATGTCACTTGATCTTTTAATGCTAAAATAAATTATATTTCTGGAAATCAGAAACTGGAAAAACCTTTCTTCTTCTCGTTTTTGGAGATCTTCTGAGCAATGACAGTGTTTTGTTAGAGAAACTAAAAGAAAAACCTTTTAAAAATGGTTTCTAGAGGCATTTGTCCTAGAAAGTCATTAATATATGGAGCTTTCCTGTATCAGCTTTCTCCGACTGCCAGCTACACTGAATTATCTTTGCCAGAGTAGAAGCCAAGCAATTTGTTTATTTGAGATAAGCAGAACCAGTTACTTAAAAGCAGTCTTTTCCCCATTTGTCTGTTAATTCTTAGTGCCTAGCTTGTACCTGACACTCTTACTGTAATAGCTAGTGTGCTATTGTACAACTGAGACTAACAATCAAAATGTGCAAAGCTTGTGATTTTGCTTTTTCTGGGGAAAAGAAAAGACTCTAGAAATAAATCAAATGTTACTGAGATAAGAAAGGAGAGGTCTATTTTATTGCAATACAATTACCCTAGGAAGAGCATTAGTTTTCTTCAACCTTGCAAAAAAAACCCAGAACATAATCTCTGGAGAAAATTGAGTTTTCCTTCTAACTATTCCAATATGATTCAGAAACCTACTGCTTCCCCATGGAATGGAAACTGAACTAAATTGCAATAAGTTCATATTTTAGTCTGGTAATTTCCAAAATGTAAGAAAATAATTTAGCTCAGCATCAATTGCTACCATGCTATATTGCACATTTATGCATTATACAAAGCTATTGTTCTTTTTTTAAAAAATAATGGTTTACTGCCTACCCTTAACAGCTACGTTATCACAGCAAAGCTGCCATATATCAAACATAAACCAGGGTTTATACACTACAATGTTTGAATTTTTCCATTGTGGGGGGCCAGAGGGAAAACATAGGTTGGTGTGATATGTGAAATCAACTTCTATTTGGTGATCCAGAGTTTAGTTTAAAAAAGATTTAAACAATTGGATCTGAACTTTGAATGCGATTTTATATCACTGGCACATATAGATGCAGAATGTCATTAGAAATTTACTTACCACTTTACTTCCATAATAGGGCAAGATAAATGTAATAAGCAAACCTGGTAGTATTTTCGAATAGAATAGAATAGAATAGAATAGAATAGAATAGAATAGAATAGAATAGAATAGAATAGAATAGAATAGAATAGAATAGAATTCTGTATTGGCCAAGTGTGATTGGGCACACAAGAAAGTGTGTAATCTTTGAAATTTTAATAAAACATGAAAACTGGAAAACCCCAAGCAATGTGATAGATATGATCACTTATGATAAACACATATGAAAAATTTTAAAGGTAGAACTAAATGTATTTTATAATACTCAGTAATGGTCCCAGCACTCTGGGTTCCCATTTTATCGATCCCGGGAGGATGGAAGGCTGAGTCAATATGTATGTTTCTCTGTTAAGACGAAATAAATTTTCAAAAGTGAGTTCCCCTCTCCTCCACATATACTAATTGATTATCAAAGAATCAACTCAAAGTTCTCACTTGAGGCCCAAGTGACCAGGCTCAAATTGACCTACTTTGAATACATTATGAAAAGATCCAGTTCTCTAGAAAAGATTGTAATATTGAGAAATGTGGAAGAGAAGAGAAGAGAATTACCAGCAGCAAGGAGGATGGACTCAGTTACAGTGGTGATGGGGGCACTGCTGGAAGACCTGAAAGAACAGGTTAGGGAGATCATTATGAAAAAAAAAAATCTGTTTTGTGATCGCTAGAAATTGAAAACAGCTTGATGGCATATAATCAATCAATAAAAGTTTTATTAAGTAGAATGAGACAGTGCACATTCCTTACTTCAGATAATTTGATTTGATTCTCCCTGCTTCTGGGCATTCAGAATAATACCCCTACAGGGCAATTTTAGAAAAATAGTAAAATTTAATCTGTATCATCAATTTTAGTAAAGAAATATTTTACTAAACCAACTAAACCACTAGATTCTGGTTGATGCAGTTTATTCATAAATCCATTTCCATGGGGAGTATAAATAATGAAGACAAGGAGGCGTCCATAATTACCCTTGGTCCAGCACTTAATTTCTTTTAAATTAGTGTTTTAAAGACAAGATAAAAATCCTAGTCACACAGGTTCTTGAGATGAGCCAAAGTGATGTGGCAATGCAGAAGAAAACAAATGTGAAATCCATTAGGTGAGCAGCAGCAGCTTCCACTGCTGGACATGTTGTCCATCCTTGGTTAGGTAAAAAGAATTCTTTGCACTGAAGGATGGGATGGAAGAAGTAACCATCTGAGTGTTTGACTTCTTCAATACACACTGTGTCTACATTTGCACATTTGCACAACTTGCATAAGTTGTGCAAACAACTACATTTGCACAACTTGGATTGCTTTATGTACATCTGCTCTATGAAAAAAGAATTAAGTACAGCCAATGTAATCATGCACACTTTTATGTTCTATTCAGTAACTCTCTTATTCAAGGCTGCTAATTTTTTCATCGCCAGTATATGATTGCCATAAGAAAAACCACAGGCGCAGAAACTTTCATCTACAGACACTCATCTTGATGACAGTATGGCAGCAACTGTAACAATGGACATTGAATAATCGTCTCTCTTTAAGTTAGCTATGCAGCACATCTGGAGAACTCTCTCAAGAGATGAGAGGAAACAAGAAAGTTATATTTGGAGTACAGGCCGGTGTCCAAGGCAAGAAAACACTCATCAGAAAGACACTTAAATCTGCTTAACTCCTTCTTCCCTGTATTTCCATAAGGCCTGTAATCAAGGATAACTGGTTTATAATTTCATTTTTAAAAAAGGGAAGAACGAATCTGCAATTCTGAGTTTCTTTTTTTTCTGCCACTCAGGCCTTATGCTGGACAGCATTACTTGGTCTGTTGTGTGGATGTTTCGGTGATTTAGGGATGGGGAATTTGTGGTGGCTGGGGGTGTATTTGGAGATTGTTGTGTGTGTTGGACCTGGTCTTTGGGTGTTAAGTGAATTTCGTTGTATGGGTATACTATGTATACACGTACAATGACAGTAAAGAAGTTGTTGTTATTGTTATTGATGTTTTTGTTGTTGTTTTTGTTGTTGTTGTTGTATTTCCCACCTATTCCTAAAAGATGAAAATTTTGAAGGTGTATGTGTGTGAGGGAGGGAAGGAGGGAGGGAGGGAGGGAGAGAGGGGGGGGGAAGGTTAATTTATTCAAAATGCTTCCTCCTTTGGACACTTGCTAATAGTGGTTCAGCAAATCTTAGATTTCACAATTAAATTTATGAAAGAGCCAAAAAACACTGTGCAGCCAGATTTATACCTACTACTTACATTAGTTTGACTATGGGAAAGGGTTCCTCAACTATTCTCATTTATATGTTTAGAAACCATCCATATGAGGAAGACATTGGCTGAGCTGCAATCTGTCATTGCATGAAGAACTCTAAGAATGGATCATCATTCTCTAGGGATCTTGATAACCTTGATTCTGTCAGTTTTAAAGGCTCCCTTGGACTTTGGGGATAGGATACTAGACAACTCTATGTGTATGTACTTTGCAATTCATTTATATATTGTTCTAGAATAACAAAAATTACTCTATATAAGGTATTATTTTTACTAACACAGATGAAAGCCAACAAGCAAAATATTTCTTTAATCCTATTGATTTCTGAACCACTTGTCTTTACCATTAGCTGTTACAGAAGTTTAAAAGTTTCTTATAGTAGGGGACAGCTCCAATTTTGGATTTTAATTTATTTTTCTAATATGATAGTAAAAGATGTTACTTATTTTCATGGTTGCAAAGGAACTCCTCATCATACGTAATCTATAGAATACATAAGTCTTGTCCATGTATGCCTACTTATTTGATTCTTTTTACAAACAGCAAAAATAATATCCTCAGTAACAATACTTTATTTACTGTTACTGTTTAATAACTCCTATAATTCAAAATAGCTTTTATAATCCAAAAAGTAAAAAATTATAATTCAGAAGGTAAAAATTATGATATTGGATTCTGATTTGGGGAACTTGGAGGTTTTTAAGAAGAGATTGCACAACCAATTGTCTGAAATGATATAAGGTCTTCTACTTGAGCAGGACTTGGCCTGGAAGACCTCCAAGGTCCCTTCCAGTTTTATTCTGATTGTTTGATTGATTGTACTGAAGCACAGCCAAAATGTATCTGAAATCATGCAATTAAAAATTTGTTTTAATCTTTCAAATCAACAACAACATTGCATCATTTTTTATGTAGATCAAACTGGGGTATCTGAAAAATGTGTACACAGTGGCTAAGAGCATTCAATAGTAGCTTAAGTAGAGTCAGTCTGTGATTGATCATTTACATAGCTTATCTATCTTTGGATGCCTGAAATATTACCTCACAAGACCTATGCTTATCTAGCTAGGCAGGTGAAGCACAAGAATTAAAAATTTTATATGGCATTCGATGTTCAGTAGTTCTGGATGATTACCAAAAAAATGAAACAAAGAACTATAAAATAAGCAATGAAACTAAAATGCAAAATGTGTACTTAAACTGGAGGAAAGAACGAAGCATTATGGAATTTGTTTTGAAGTTCTTTCCTGTAACAGATATGCTCTTAGGTAAACTTAAGCAAGTTTACTTGTCACTGAACAGGAGAATTTTAGGTTGTTTTGGTCATCAATATTCTTAAGAAGGGCCTAATGCCTCAATACCAAAAGTAAAAGGGGGACATAAATATGTTTATAAAATTATATATTGTGTGGGCAGAATATAAGGCTCAATGCTAAATATATCTCTTAAAGCTTTGGATGTATATTCCTAAGGCCCCCTTTAGTGTTGTTAGTGTTATAGTTTTTAGCTACTAACTTCTATTACACAGAAAGTTATCACACTGTCTTCGATGCAATCCTTTAAAATCAGATTAATTCAAGATTCACCTTTAAGACTCTCAGTTTCAGAATTATTCCATATAATAACATCTTGCTTCTTTGCTGCTTCCAACTTGAGCTTCCTTCGTTTTGTCTTAAAATCTACCTTTGTCTACCTCTACAATAGGTAGAAGTAAATCATTACAGTGACAACACATTAAAGAAAAGCAGCTGTTCTCTAGGATAGCATTGAGAGAAAATGAAGTAATTCTGTGGTAAACTATAGTTCTGTGAAGAGAAACGATATACATGTATATTGTAGAGATTTCTTACAATGCTTAATGCATTGTAAGCCGCCCTGAGTCTTCGGAGAAGGGCGGCATATAAATCAATCAATCAAACAAACAAACGAACAAATAAATAAATAAATAAATGTTCTGTGAGAAGGAAATGAAGTTCACTTGAGTGTGCAAGGTGTATGTATCTTAGCTAGAACATACACACAGACACACACACAATCTCACAATTGCCAAAATAATATGTTTAATAGTTTAACAGCATCCATAATAATTTTTCTTTTTTTACCTATTGGATTTGTTATTAACATTTAGTTTAGTTTAGTTTAGTTTAGTTTAGTTTAGTTTAGTTTAGTTTATTAAATTTGTATACCGCCCTTCTCCTAGTGGACTCAGGGCGGTGCACAGCCAGGAATAAAAAATACTTCAATACAAAATTTAAAATTTGTAAAAGAATTAAACAATTTTTGGCCCAGAAAATTTAAAACCCCATAGACAATTTAAAATTTAAAACCCATAGACACTCTTTAAAAACTAAAGGGGGGGGGGGTTACGCCAGCCCAGCTTGACAAAATAAAAAAGTTTTTAGGGCACGGCGAAAGGCCCAGAGATCAGATATCATACGGATCTCAGGGGGAAAATAGTTCCAGAGGGCTGGTGCTGCCACAGAGAATGCTCTCCCCCTGGGCATCGCCAGCCGACATTGCCTGGCTGATGGCACCCTGAGGAGTCCCTCTCTGTGGGAGCGTACAGGCCGGTGGGAGGCTATCGGTGGCAGAAGGCGGTCCCGCAAATACCCAGGCCCTCTGCCATGGAGCGCTTTAAAGGTGGTAACCAACACCTTGAAGCATACCCGGAAGACCACCGGAAGCCAATGCAGCTCACGCAGGAGAGGTGTCACATGGGAGCGCCCCCTTGCTCCCATAATCCCCCATGCGGCTGCATTCTGCACCAGTTGGAGCCTCCGGATGCACCTCAAGGGTAGCCCCATGTAGAGACCATTACAGTAGTCCAGGCGGCAAATGACGAATATCTGAGTGATTGTGCATAAGGCGTCCCGATCCAGATAGGGACGCAACTGGCGTATCAGGCGAGCCTGATAAAAAGCCCCCCTGGCCACGGTGGGCTTTTTATTCTGTTAATTAAGACAAAATGTTCTAAAAACTTCTCCTAAGTAGTTCCAATATCTTTTAATGAAATTCCTTTATTCATCATATCCCAGAACATCCCAGAAGACCAGGCCTATGATTTAATCTATCCACTTTCCTGTGTGCTGCATGTGTTGATAGAGTAAGATTGGACCACCCAGTTCTTATGCTAGGAGATTTGATGGCCACAGAAGTATAGTACAGTTTAGTTCAGCTAAGCTTAACTGAAAAACGTAACTTCATTTCAACTAGGAATCTCAACCTTATATGTTATCAACATTCTCTAAGGAAATGTTTCAAGCAAACAGACATAGAAAGGAGGAGTTTTCTTCATACATAGGAACTGACTGGAGAATCAGTTTCCACCACTCCACAGAAAATACTGCCAACTTCTTTAATATAGATTTGTTACTTGTATAAAAGGTCATACAATATCTAATGCTAACAACAAAAGTACACATTTGATCCTCTTTTTTTGTTGTTGTTGTTCACAAGTTTTCCAGGGGAGAGTAAGATCCTGCCATGAAAAATATGAAATGGAAGCTAGCTTAAAGCTGCTGGATGAGCTGAATTAACTGTTGTTAACCCAGAGAAATGTATTATATTGCTATCCAAAAGGCATCATTTACTAGAATTATACAAGTATTTTGAAAAGAATTCTTAAATAATTTTCATAATGCAAGAGATTAGATCCACCTACAAAGTTTTAGTATCATAAATTTAGGATTGCTTGAAAAATATAACAACCTCTGGGTTACAATATGATCCCTGTAGAGAGGCAGAGATGTTATGCCTATTGATGGGTACCACTGCTAGCTAAGCTACTTACTTGCATTGATGACACAGGATTTTTTCCAGAGATCTAGAGACTGATCCTCTTCTAAAAGGGGAAATAAACAAGTAACCCAAATTATTGATCAATTAATCTTCTGGATAGTCTTGCCAAATGTGAGATCAAGATGTTTTTATATAAATTGGACGATTGGAAAGACGCTGATATAATAAATAACCAATATCAACTTGGTTTAGAAAGGCTCAAATCATCCTTGACTGCTTCAGGTTCTATTTTATCTTGCTTGTTCATGCATAAGCATCATTATACATATTTGTACATAGAACATAGTATTTCACTATTCCTTTTACTTATAAATAATAAGCAAGCTAAGGAAAAACTATTAATGTAGAAAAGTCCCTACTATAGCAATTATATTTTAATAGCGATACAAGGGGGGGGGGGAATTATAGCAATGGTCTTTTCGCATGAAGTTTCATGTTAAACATTAGCACTTCTTACTGACTCCAGATATAACAAGTTTTTGCTTATTGAAAAAGGGAAGTATTGTACTCTAAGGCCCCTTCATAACATTAACCAAAGCAGCGATACTTGAATTAATACTTGATTCGTGAAGTGTTGCTAGAAATCTTATTCATTCAGTCCACTTGACACCGACAGAGAAAACTGAACTTCTGTGTATGGATGTGTGAATGCAACTGTAAGTGTGAATCTGGCTATATATGAAACATCGATACTTTCTAAAGAGTTTTCCACAAAAGAGCTACAATTCTTTATGAAGATGGGGGAGGGGGGGAGTACCTTACTATGTTTAACAATGAAACAATGTTACAGAAAAGAATTAAAAAAAAAAAAACCCAGAAGACTGACACATTTTGTGAAACATCGTTTTAATTCCAATTTATTGTCATACATTTTTACAACCTAAAATAAAGTAGGTATGGAGGATAAAAAAGAAAAAAAGCATGAAATGCCTTACTCAAATATATTTCCAGGGGCATCATCCTTGTTAAACTGATTCCAAATACAGATAAGGATCTATGTCCTTACTATTAGGCTGTACAAGTACAGTGATCGATATTATTCATTCTTACAATTGGGGGGGGGGGGGAACCATTTAGAGATTCAGGGGGAAAAAGAAAATACTAACTGAAGCCATTTTGAAAAATATGCAATATAATACGGTAAATACGTATTTTGTTGGATTTCTGTACTGGCATTCCTCCAGAAGCTCAAGGCAATTGGATTGCACTCCTTCTCAATGAACTGCTTAAACTTGCCTTTGATATCAGGTAACATATAATGAACCACTCAAACCTATACATCTTTAATCCAGGCCTATAAAATCTAAAGCAAGAAGAAAAGGCCAGCCAGATTGCAACTGTTTTTGTCCGTTTGGTTGTAATGCTCCAGTCATCAAAAATCAGAGAATCAGCTTAATAAATACACTCAGCAGCTAGCAGTTGCCTAACTAAAGATGACAAATCATTTAAAAAAATCTAAGAAAGAGAATAACACAGCACTGCCCGAGGAACTGTCTGTTTCATCCTCTTTGAGATAGTATATCATTTTGAAAGACAATCGGAAATGGTAGCTTGCTTTTTGATCACTAACTGAAGAGTATTACATTAAAATGAGGGGAATGAGAACGGAGAGAAATGAATTGCTGGAGAGCAGACAGGATGAAAATCTCAGGGAACAAACCCAAGCAAAATCCATCTAGATATACGCTATGCATTTTAAGCAGAAAGAGAGGCATTTTTGCTGAAAATGGTGATGGGCTTGATTGATTATGTCTATAGAATGTGGAGAAAACAAATGGCACACACAGCTTATTGCCCTGCATGATACAAAAGGAATCCCACTAACCTTTCTAAGGAAAATGCCTACATGCTTTGGCAGCATTTCTAAAAGCTGAACAGGGTTGAAAAACTGCCAAAGGCTTGGGCATGGCTAGAACGCAACCCTCTCAGATCAACCAGCCTTTCTAAACAGACTCCAGAGCTTTCCCATTGCCATTTCAATCTTTGCCTTGTGTGGGAAGAAGTGGGGGGGGGGGGGGGAATGGATAACGCGAGCTCATACTTACATTGCTTCCGATGGCTCCCGAATCAGGCTATTTGTCTGTGCCTGCTGCAGAGACTGCGACCCTCCCATCCTCAGGGCGCCCTTGTGTTGGAGTTTCCAGCAAGTGTAGCCAGCCTCTGTGTAAATCCAGCACCAAAAAGCCCAGAGAGATCGGGATGGTAAACGCTGCAAATACTGCAGTGCAGATGAAAACAGCTGCTTGCATCGGGGGGCAACAATCCAGAGACTTTAACAGCAGCTTCTTTCCTCTGAACTGTTGCCAGGTTCCTTCCTCAATCTCCCCACTCGCAGGGCCCCCTCCCTTTCTTTCCCTTCACTCAAATGAAAAATTGATTTAGAATAAATAAAATGTCCCGGCTATTGTAGCTATTGTGTCAGGCTACGTAACAGCCTGGGAGAATTGAAGCTAAGTCCTGGGTAAGTGCCTCGCAAGGTCTGTTGGCTATTCCAAGTGGCTTTGGGGGAGGGAAAAAAAGGAAAAGAAAAATTAAGACCCTCCCTTTAAGCACACATTGTCAGCTACTGTGCATCCCTAAGAATCTCCAGGCAGGATCATTACATTGTGTTGACTCAGCTGATTTGAAATGCAAATAGATTTGCATGCCACATCTTGCATGTGCTCTTTATTTTGGGGGCAAGCACTGCATCTACTTTAAAGCGGAAAACAATGCAGACCGAAGTATAGGATTTTTAAAAATTCGCACTGCTTACCCCCCCTTTTTTCTTCAAACAAAAGACCCCATCCCTCTCACAGAAATGGAATCTTCCACTGGAGAAGTAGGGGGAATGTCATGGAAGAGCTAAGATAAATAAGGCAACAGGGCACTGCTGTATATAGATATATTAGTAAACACATTTCCTTAAAGAAAAGATGACAGCACAAAGCAGGATGAAGAAAAGGCAACAACGAAGACATTTGGGGGATAAATCCAGCCAATGTACCAATTAGTGCATTAGCTGGACAGTCAAGAGGCTGTGATGCTTGAGGGTATTAAGAAAATAGCTCCACTTCCTGGAGAATAAGATTCTTTGGTGATTGTTCGTATGTATAACTGAACATTTTTATTACAGGTTACAGATCCATCAATCACAGCAAATATGAACAAACTATACAGGTAGTCCTCAATTTATAACAACTGGAGTCAAGCCAGTCAATTAAGCAACTTTATTATTAATATTATTTGCATCCAAATTTACAAGCTCTTTTGCTTTGATTCTTAAGAAAATCACCGAAAAGAATTGTTAATTCAAGTGATTGTTAAGGGGAATCACAAAGTCGTTAAGCTAATCTGGCTTCCCCCACTGCTTTATCGGAAACTATTTGGTAAGGTCGCAAATGATGATCACATGATTTTGGATTGCTGCCGCTGCTTTAAAACATGCTTCTCCATTTCTCATCCTGGGAAACATAATATTCTGCCTTTTTAATATTTCCTAAAATATTTCATTCTTCTAGGAAAGAGGTGGGTGCTAACTTCCTACAGTTCTAAAATGCAGGTCAAGGTCAGGGGATCTAGGAAGAATTCCTGAGGACCATTATTCCCAAGGTCTACCATGTGCTATCAAGACAAGTTAAGATATCTCAGTCCAAAGGAGGAGTTAGTTAAACACAGTAGTTTTGCAATAGAACCATGGAAGTCAACTAGGGCTTCATATTCTTCCCAATTGACAAGACAGAATTTTTAAAAACTTTAAAATAGAAGTTTGGCTTTCAGCTTTTTCCTCTGTTCATTTTTAGGATACTGCTGGGACCAAAGCATTCTTGGGAATGAAAACAGAAAGGACAGGGCAGGGCAGAAGGAAATCGGAGCTCAGTCATCTGTTAGCCATCCAGTTTTCTCACACACTGAAACTGGAAAGTTGTTAGAAACTTGGATCAGGATGATGATAGAAGAGAGCTGAAGGCTCATAAGTTTTGTTATAATATATTTATAACAATATAAGGCATTTCAAAGATTCCCAAATCATAGCAGCATTAATTAAAACAAATCTGACGGTATTGATTTCATAGCAGCCACACAAATATTATCCACTGTGTGATGTTCATACATCTATTGAACATCTACATGAAACTACTGAGTGAGGTCACTTACTGGTTCGGGGTACATATTTTTCAATGTCAGCTGATAAAGCCATTGCAATTCTATCCCAGGTCCTGAAAGCTGTGTGGGCCTGCATGGTTTATTTTTCTGGGTACATTTATCACCTATAAAGTCTATATGGCATATGGTCTCGATATTTAAGGGTCTGCCTAGCTCCTGAGGTGTCTGCCTGCTCAATAAGCACATCTATATACTACTAAAATTCATGATATTTAACTGGGCGAAATGCTGCATCGTAGGAAAACAATTTTTGAATTAAGGTATCTCAAATGGACTAATTTACAAAAATTTGTCCAAAAGGGAGATTTCTGGTGCTCCCTGCCAGATTCCCATGAGGAAACTCATTGAGGAAGCCATTAGGAAGTCAGAAATTGCTCCTGGAAGTGGGCAAATGGGCTGTTTCTGGCCTCCAGAGGGCCTCTGGGGAGGGGGGAGGCTGTACATCTCCACCCCGGACCACCCCAACAATGCCCTTGAAGTGATGTCTCGATGGGGAGAAACAGGCTCAGGCTCAACCCATCCAAGACCGAGTGGCTATGGTTTCCAACGTCCCGATATAGCCAATTGGTGCCATCACTGACTATTGGGGGTGAATCGCTGCCCCCCACAGAGAGGACTAGCAACTTGGGCATCCTCCTGGATTCACGGCTGTCTTTAGAAAAGCATCTGACGGCCGTGACCGGGAAGATTTTTCATCAGGTTCATCTGATTCACCAGTTGTGTCCTTTTCTGGATCGGAACTCTTTACGCATGGTCACTCACGCCCTCGTCACTTCTGCCTGGACTACTGTAATGCTCTCTACATGAGGTTCCCCTTGAGAAGCACGCTGAGGCTCCAACTGGCGCAGAGTGCGGCTACTCGGGTGGTGATGGGAGCGACATGGCGTTCTCATGTAACACCTCTCTTGCGTGAGCTGCACTGGCTCCTGGTGGTCTTCCAGGTGCGCTACAAGGTTTTGGTTACCACCTTTAGAGCGCTCCATGGCTTAGGACCTAGTTATCCTAACTATAGTGGGGGGCTACTGGTGGCCTGCTGCCACCAGTAGCCCCCCACTGGCTGGTACGTTCTCATAGAGAGGGGCTCCTCCGGGTGCTGTTGGCCAAAGAATGTCAACTGGTGGTCCCCAGGGGGAGAGCCTTCTCTGTGGGGACACCTACTATCTGGAATGAGCTCCCCCTAGAGATACGGAGGATCCCGGATCTACGCACTTTCCGCCACGCTCTCAAGACCTTTTTATTACATCAGGCCTGCCTGGCCTAACTTCCCCTCCCCCTTTTTTTCCCTTTTTAAAATGTAAATTTTAAATCTGTTCTTAATCATTGGGGTGTTTTAAATCTGTCTTGGGCCAAATTGTTTAATTTGGTTTTATTTTGCTTTAAATTTTGCATTTATGTGTTTTATCTTGTGGCTGTTCACCACCCTGAGTCCTTCGGGAGTAGGGTGGTATATAAATCAAATAAAACTAAACTAAACTAAACTGGGGAAAGCAAAAAATGGGCTTACCATGCCCATCGTGCCATTGTGTACCAAAAGCGTGGGAAGTGTGTGGGGGTCATGCACGCATGCATGGGGCGCATAGAATTATGGGTGTGGACATGTGCAACCCCCTCACACTCTCTGCTTTTGGTATGTGATGGCAAAAAGGTTAGCCATCACTGGTTTAAACCTTTTATCTTTAATACCAAATAACAATGGTGTCTATTTTCATTGTAACAAAGTTTTAAATATTTGAACACAGTGATCATGTAGCTACCAAAACAAAATTAGATGAAACAGTGGCAGACCTAATCCTAACCCAAACCTATATGTTTTAAAGCGAACATATCTCATTCCTGTAAAAAATTTTTAAAAAAGGATACCTTCAAATTAAAAAGCTTTCTATGTTATTGAAAGCTACAGAATGGGATTTATAGAAAAGTATTAGATACCTACCCTTCCTTTCCATAGTTATGCTCAATAGGGATGTTAAAATAGATGATTTATCATGCATCCAGATGGGGATTGCTAGATCAACTAATTAAAAAAACAGCATATCATTCGATCTTATCTTTTAAATATATTTTAGTGTAAAAAGGACAGGAAAATTACAAACAGAGTCATGTACAAAGTACTATAACTGAAGTAATAAGATTACACTGTACACAAGCAAAAAACAACAACAACTCAAAATGAGACAAAAGGATATAGGAGCTTCCTATGGCTTGAGAGAAGCAATAAGATTTAAGATAAAATGTATGAAAGAGTCAGTAATGGGTTACTGTAGCTATATGTGGTTTAAGAACAATCTCTATCTCACTAGCTTCACTTTGATGTTCAAAGCATGTACAATATCTGTTCAAAATATCAGATTTTTTTCTTTTTAGATTATGAATAGAACAATGGGAAGCACGTAAGAGGAAAAGGTGAACCAGGAATTAAACATAAGCAAGTTTCCTCAAAGAGCTCTTGAATATAATACAGATTAACCTTCCCTAACCTGATACCCTTCAGAAGTATCCCATCTCACCTAGTCTGAACCATGCTAGTTGCTGAAGGCTTTTCTTTCTTTTTCTTTTTTAAAAAATTGGTTTTCTATTAAATACATTTCTTAGTGCTTAATGAACAT
This sequence comes from Masticophis lateralis, assembly GCA_030761175.1. Taxonomy (NCBI): domain Eukaryota; kingdom Metazoa; phylum Chordata; class Lepidosauria; order Squamata; family Colubridae; genus Masticophis; species Masticophis lateralis. Next base: position 59,464,984 of record JAUDYJ010000005.1, on the reverse strand, counting down.
CGTGTTGTCTGGGTAATTACTGCTTAATTATTATAAATTTACATTCTTAATCTCCACTTCTTCTTTCCAGCCACTGGTAAAATAGATTCTATGTTAATCTTTATTCTCAAAGATCCAATATTTCAAAAGCGCACAATAATTCAATTTCTTAAAAAGTTGTGATTTTGACCGACATTTGTCCATTTTTTAAAGAAAAATTGTCAATTAAAACCCACTCTTATGTAATGTCTTTAGTATCAAATGCCAAGATAGTTGGCATTTCCAATGAATGTTTTTCCAGGAAAAGATGTTTCTTTTTGCAGATACAAGTTTACAGTTTGGAACTTATAATTAACGTGTTTATTTAATGATGAACAAGATAATTTGTACAAAATGAACTGATTTCCACTGAAGGACATCATGGCTTTTTTATTTCATGGCGTGAAACAAGATATGTCTGGATACATCAACCATTGTGCCTAATTGTGCCTAATGCATATATAGTGCGAAAGAAGCATGCATTATCTGTGCTTAAGTACAGGTAATCCTCGGTTTACGACCACAATTGAGCCAAAATTTAGCTTGCTAAGTGAGATAGTTGTTGTGAATTTTGCCCCACTTTATAACCTTTCTTGCCAAAGTTGCTAAGTGAATCACTGTAATTGTTAAGTTAGTAACACTGTAATTGTTAAGTTAGTTGTTAAGTGAGTTTGGCTCCCCTGTTGACTTTTCTTGTCAGAAGGTCACAAAAGCTGATCATATGACCCTGGGACACTGCAACTGTCATAAATATGAATCCGTTGCCAATCATCTGAATTTTAATCACATGACCGTGAGGATACTGAATGGTTGTAAGTATGAAAAAAGTCATAAATCACTTTTTTCAATTTCACTGTAACTTCAAATGGTCACTAAATGGTTATTAAATGAATTGTTATAAATCAAGGATTACCTATATATAGGTTATAGAGCAGGGGTGTCAAACTCAAGGCCCGCGGGCTGGGATCCAGCCCATAGGGTGCTTACATCTGGCATGTGGGGCCACCCTGGAAATAGCAAAGAACTGGCCTGTGGTGTCTCTGCTAGCAAAAATGTGGCCCTCCAGTTTTCACTGGCAGAGGGTTGCAGGAGGCTGTCACAGTTGAAAATGAAGCTCGGAAATCCATTTTTGCTGGCAGAGCACTCAGGCTACCATAGGTGCCCCCGACATGAATGACATCGAGCTGGCCACACCCCCTGGCCCCCTGAGGTCAAACACAACCCCGATGCAACCCTCAATGAAATTGAGTTTGACATCCTTGTTCCAGAGCCATGTTTAACTTAAAGATCAGCAGTGGTGGGTTCCTCCCCGTTCGGCCCAGTTCTCTAGAGCCGGTAGCGGTGACGATATGACGTCACCAAACCGGTTCTGCCCTCCCTGCCCCCCCAGCGCCCCCCAACCCCCCTGCGCCTCCCCGCATTATTCTTACCTTTTATTTGGCCCCACCCCCAATCTATTGCTGCCTCTTGAGTCCCAGGTGATGGCTAGAGGGAAAAACCTGTTTAAACTCTTGCCCCAGCGCTTCAAAGGGCCGCCTACAGCTGATCAGTGTTAAAAGAAAACAAATGAGTATACCAGTGCCTGCAAAAATACATGAGTAGATCAGTGCCTGCAAAAATACATAAGTACATCAGTGCCTGCAAAAATAAATGGGTAGACCAGTGCCTGAAAAAATAAATGGGTAGATCGGTACAACTCTGCAAGCAGTTAAAAGCCTGGTAGACCAGTACCTCTGCTAAATTCTAAATAATTGTCACATGACCATCAAGCCACACCCATAAAATAAGCCACACCCACAGATCCGGTAGAAAAAAATTTTAGAACCCATCCCTGAGTTGGAGATTTGCACAGACCCTTAAGAAAATGATGATTGCATTGGAATATACAGAGCAATTTCTATCTGTAGCACCCCTTTTAATTCTGAGATGATACTCTTCACAGGAAGGATTCTGTGTGAGTGATTAGAGCAAATACAACTTTTTGATGATTTTTTGTTTGTTTGTTTCAGGGTCAACACAGAATTCTTATTTCACATTCTACATACAATGATGCACCTAACTAAAGAAGACTACTTGCACCATAAGCCATATATATATACTGCACACTGGGAGGCTATTAGAGAGGAGCTATTTTTACCCTTTCTCTCCCATACTAATCTAAACTGCACTGTCTCTTGCTACTCTGGTATGTATTTCTGCCTCCTGGGAATCTGTACAATCTGAATCCATCACAGAACTGGAGAAAAATCACAAAATACACAGAGCTGCAAACAGAAGTAGAAAAACTATGGCAAAAGAAACCAGAGACAGTACCATAGTGATAGGTGCCTTTGCAATCCCAAAACATCTGGAACACCATTTGAACATCATCAGCATTGACAAAATCACTTCAACTGAATTCAATTGAAAAGGCAGTTTTACTTGCAACAGCTTAATACCATCACCATCATCATCTCTCTATCCCAGTTTCTTGGGAGAAATTCAGAAAGTGTAAAATCCAGTCTAAACATATAGCTGACTATTTGACCCACCCCAATAATAATAATAATAATAATAATATCCAACCCTCACAATTGTTTATTTATGGATTAAATAACCATCACAAATAATGCTGAATCAGAATTTAGCGACCCTAGTAATTGGAAATGTCTTCATTTAACACTAAGCAATCATGGGTGGCTTTATGGCAAATTTAAAAAAAGTAAATTTCATAATAGTTGAGCACAATGTGCAAACCAGCATATTTGTCTATACACAACTTTGCAATTCGCGTCACAAGGCTCAGACCTCCGAAATATCAATTTAAAAAGGGCTCATGTGATCAGGCTGAAATAGTTTCCTGCCACCCATTGTTGATACACTTACAATGGGCCAATTTCCTTCTTACAATTCTTTCTACCTATGTTCTTTGAATCAACTTTGATTATTAGAGCCCAAGGGCACATGAAAACAAACAAAGCACAATTCTCACAAAATCAGAGTTTTATTTACACTACAGTAAAAGATAAAGCTAGGATTTAATTATTCAATCGATGTAATTCTGTACTTATGGAGTGGTATCTACATATAAGTGTATCAAGCACTCGGAAAAAATTGTCTACTCAATACGATTCACATTTTATATTTCAATATGCTTCAACTCGGACATCCCCAGAAGTATGCATCAACTCCTAGAGTTCCCAACAATTGCAATACTGGTTTGGGAAAATAGGGGTTAAAGTTAACATATCTGAGGGTTTTCCAGGTTGAAGAAAGCCATTAGCAGCATTTTAAATAATTTTTAAAAAGTATCCGGAACAGGCACAAAACAGTCTAATATTCATCACTATATAAATGTTAGATGGAATTGCTTCTTCCAATTTACCTTTAAAGTACATTGCTTAAAATGTAACAAAGAATTGTGATAAGATCTTCTTTGTATAATATAAATGGTTTGGAAAAGGTTACCCTTTTCACATAGGAAAGTTTCCGAGCTCTAAATGTAAAACATATAGCTGGTATGTGATTCATATTGCTTATTTGGCATACATTCACATTTTTCTTGGAACTCTAGAACATTTTTCAGGACAAGCTTGATCACAATGGCAAACAGTCATTAAATAATAATGTATTTGCTTTTCCTGAGAATGTACAAGAATAAGTGTTATTGGATACTTTTGCCCTACAGAAAAGCCTCCCTAGGAATACTGAAATTCTTGCCTATTTTCTCTCATGCACGTAGACAGAATTTTGTTATTATTGCTAGAAATTTAGCTCAAGGAAGAACATGAAACATAATGTTCTTCATTCAGTGGTGCACTTCCACTGATGTTTGTTTTCCACTGAAACCTAGGTTACCTTGCTTTGCAACACATATATTTCACAGAGGGTAAAAGAACCAAGGGCCTGCTGTTCAATACATATTAATACAGCTGACTATGTATCCCTTGTACAGAAAACCATAGAAATATAGTCCTCCGTGCATTTATGCAGGTGGATCCAGGCAAATTTGGGAGACAAGCAGATTAAATAGGCTGAAAAACTCTGTCTTGCTTGCAAAGAAATGAAAGTTAAGCCTCTTTTAGCATAAGCCTTTGCTTATCAGCAACTGAAAGTTGCAAAGACAGTGTAAAAATGCCTCAAGGGACTTCATGAACTTGGAAAAAAATATGCAGAGTCCATTTGCTGGTACATTGCAATATTTCTTACTGTTGGATAATTTATTTCTCATCTTGTTCTACTCCTCAAATCATCAAATATAAAAAAGGATGGAATCTTCTTGATTATTAAAAAGCCTCATCATATTGAAGGTCTAGGTGGATTTTAGCATTGTCAGCATATTTCACCTCTTTCTCCACTATTTTTTCTTTAGCATCTCATGATGTTTTAAATAATTGCTTATCTGTTTCTCTGAGCTCTTTATGTGAATCAGATTTTCAAAGTCCAGATGTTCTTTAAAGCATTCTTTGTGATCAATCTGATCTCAGTTATAGCTTCATCAATCCATGTGCCTATGCAAATATCCAAACAAAACAGTTTCTGCTTGCTTCGCTAATAAATCACTGATAACCACTGATAACCACTGATAACAAGGAGAAAGAAGGATGGCACAGATGTAAGATGGCAAAAGAGGGATGTCTTGGAAACATCCAGGAGAATTCTAGGAAGAAGAAACTTGGAAATGAAGATGATGCTTGACAGCTGAAATTAATAACATGGACTTGCTACAGCTGTAATACCAGTTGAGAATAGAATTTTTATTTTAATTCAAAATAGAATGGTTAGTGATCTTAGAATGGATTATGCAGCTTTTTCACTGCTAAAGGCTCCATCATTGGCTATATCATCAGGGGATATGTATATGTGAATAGCCCAAAGTCTATTAAGTGTTTAAGGGAAGTATCTGAAGGAAAGTACAATAGATGAAGAGGACTGGTGGGGGACTTACATTATTTATTGCAGACAAGTCTTGGTAGAATTGGATGACAGATGAGAGAAGATCAAAAGTTTTTACTTGTCAAAGGGTCTCATCAACTAGATCAAAGCCATCTGACTGAACCAGAGAAAGGGGAAATCTTGTCATTAATATCTATAAGCCCTTCCTTAACTCCAGAACTAGGAAGAGTAGGCAGAGGTAGGATTAGAACAAAGTACACATATGCCTAAATTATATAATAATTTGCATCTATTCATGCTTACATTTAACTAGGAACGAAAGCTGGGATTCATAAAAATATTCACTGTACTTTTTAAGCCCTGTCTTATCAGCAAATGAGGCAAACAGTTTTGCACTGGCATGATCAGAAGCTATAAATCACAAGATTTAGCTGGAAATGAAACTACTTTTTCTATTAGTTTCAATAAAATGGCCAAAAAAAAAAATAGAATGACGCTTTTGCATTATTTCAATCAAATCCTTTGAATCCTTAAGTATATCCAATAACACACTTAAAACATTTATTTTGTATTGTTGTTTTCATCTGTTATTAATACTTGCCTTGTTCAGACTTTCCCAACATTTCATCCTTCCAATGTGATGAGACTATATTCTGGTAATTAAAATCCCAATGAATGTAGAGAACATCACACTGAAAAGCTCATCTTAACATTTTTCTAATTTCTTTTAAGAAGCATTCTTAATGCTGTTGTTATCAGTACTGCATACATTTAGTTTGAAACAAATTATTCTGAATTTTATTAGAAGCCTCAACAACCTTGCAACTTTGATAATCCATCCATTGATAAAGGATTTTTTTTAGTCTCAATATTCTCCGATAGAGCTAGTTTATTTAGAACGTGCAAATACAGGTAGAAATAGCAAACCATGATTTTAAAACACGGTACTGCATAACACAATAAGTCAATACAGAGAATTTCTTTAAACCTAAGGCTGGAACTATTTACAAAAACATGGATGTTAAATTCTACCATTTGCTCGCTCTAGCTTGAATATGTTGAATCATAAAGCAAAGAATAATACTAAACAATACTCTCAGAACAAAACAAACAGGATGCAAAACAAACTGAGTTTATGATTTTTCTAATCAATTCTCATTAAAACGCTACGCTGGCAATCAATTACAGAATTCTCGTAATGATATAATATGTTTTACTGCTCATGTGCCACATTAGGCAAAATGCCAAGAAGAAACTACTGATGTTTTGGTTTTTCAGCAATGCATTTACAGGGACATGTTTTCTATAGTATGCATCACATAAGCAGACTTTTTATCCCTCCTTTCTCCTGCTTTTATTTGCTGATCTGGAAGGAAAAACAACATATCACTTGTCTTACAACTTCCTCTTCTATTAATCGATGTGTGTTAAATGAATATATTTCTTTGGGATTCAGGTAATGCATAGGACAGTTGCCCTAAGCTGCTAACTTGAACAATTGGGTGGAAGAAAACATGGTCCCCTGGGGGTGTGGTTCAATGAGCTCAATTCCATACCATGACCTTTTCATGAACAAGAATATAAATGTATAAAGCCACATACAGCAGCTGCTCATTTATTTATTTTTTGCACCTGATACCTACTGTATGTAAGCATGTGTCTCATTTCACTGGGGAGAGAATGGGAAGGTTATATGCGAGGTAAAGTGCAACCATCTGATTGAAAATTAGATATTTCAACAAATCGTGGTTCATAGCAGGATTTAATAATTATATAGTTAATAAACTTGGTTAAGACTCTCATTCAAATGAATTGAACAATCACTTCTAATCTAATGACCTACAATACAAAGAACACATATATGCAGGCAATATCTGTTCTTCAATCTGCCTTTGCTAAGAGATTTGATGAGGTTGGAAGTCCTCTGAGATGAACTCAAATTTCAGATAATCTACAATTCTATGAAAAACTATTATCCTACTTTCAGATTTTTGGGAAAGCTTGCATGTCTCTTTCCAAAGGTGGAACTTACATACATATATACATACATTTATACATACATACATATGGTACATACACAAAAAATTCCCAAAAGATGGCAAACACTCTTTCTTAAAATTATATATTATATTGTGGGCATATTCCCATAAATAAAAATGTTTTAGCTTGCCAAATTATTACTTTTAATATATACAGCAGCATATTAGCACAAATATATGCAGTATTTTTCTGAGCATATTAAAAGGACATCTTTTGTTTTTAAAAAGAAATCTTGCTTTGGTTTCAAAATGTTGCTAAATAATACATTTTCCATACTACAGCAACCAAGTATTATAAAATCAATACCAAACAACAATACTTGTACACTCAAATCAGATATCATTAATTATGTACGTAATCTATGGACTACAAATGAGATATGCCCTATGACCTTCAGCTGGTTTTTTTATTCTTATTGTTAAAAGGAAATAATATTGTGAATGTGTCAGTACACTGTAATTAATCTGCCAATTTTGGGATGTGAAACAGTCGTATGTTGTCCTGAAAAGCAGTCTTCAGAATAGAGAATCTGTTTGAAACAGAACAATGTAAAACTGGGTTTAGGGTAAATTCGTGGCATTTTGCCAAAATAAACCCAAACTGACTAGTATTGTATTTTTATAATGCTATGTGGAGGAACAGCTGGCAATCTAATCTACCCTTTATCTCTCTAAAAAGCATGATGTGAAACCTTGATTAACTAGAGCCATAAAGGGAAGTGGAAGGTTAGTGTTCACAGGTCATTTGTTGATGTCAATGGCATATGGGCTTGTAATCTAAGAGAAGTATTATAGTAAAGAGCATGAATTAATGAATGAAATCTTTTTAAAAATAGATATGGTGTGCACTGGTGAAACAGAGAAAGGGAGCAATAAATCTGAATTAATATGATCTGATTTTGTCAAGTTGACTTGGTGAATACATTCATGGAAGTTTAAAATTGAATGAAAAGGATAAAATGTCTGTCAAAAAGTATAAGTAGTAGTTGTGGGTGCTCATCAAGTATCCCTAGCTCATAGGTTAGTCCAGGAGTGTGTTCTACTAACCTTTACTACCGGTTTGCATCGTGCCTGCGCGGCACTTCTGCTCATACGTAGAATCTTCTGCACATGTGTAAATCACTTCTAATGACATCTGGGTCAGTGGGCAGAGCCTCCCGCTGGTTTTACTACTGGTTCTTTCGAACCGGTCCGAACCGGGGGCAACCCACCACTGGGTTAGTCATATCTGTATGTTACTGTAGCTGTATGAGGAATGGTGCTAATGAAAGAAGTATGGATGTATCAGGCCTGTCCTAGCTTGGGCATTTAGGAAAGACCTTTGACTCTGTTTGTAGCAAAAGGTATACTTTTACTAAAGCCAAATGGTTACAGCATAAGCAAAGCCAGATCTGAATATTCCCACATAAACTCAGTCCTTTTCCCTTCTCCTGCGCCCTTCCCACTTGGTGCTTCCGTAAATGTCCAATGGTATTCAAATTAGGTGTTTTGGTAACCGTTCTAAAGTTTAATACCTTTTGGTTTGTGTTTGCATTCTGTTCTCATGCTTATGTCCTTGGATCTGCCAGGCTCTCTTCCAGGTCAGCACCTCTGGTTCCTCTCACTCTGTCATCCTCCCTCTCTATATTCCCTTACTCCTCCCTCCCCCCTTCTGATAAGATCTGACAGGATGAGTTTTGGGGAATGAATGCAATGTGGAAATGGTTATTATTCTTTTATCTGACATGGATAGATAGGTTGATGGAAATGAGATGAAAGGATACAGAAACAGTGATTAGGCTCTTCAGAGACCAAAGATTGCTGAATATTTACTTAGAAGTTTGTTCAAATACATGTTTTAAATGTAAGTTTGTTCATGTCTCTGTCAACATTTCTGGCTTACTGTTTGTAATCAAATATTGAGAAAATTGTTGAAGAATATTAGAGACTATAAATGTGAGACAGATATTTGGTAGTGTCAAGAATGGATCATGGGACATGATCCATTCCCATAATCCATTCTTGAAACATGAAAGAAAAGGAAAGAAATGAAAGAAAAAAGAGTAAGATATAGAATGACCAGAGGAAAGGAACATATGCATCTGATATGAAAAAAATATTAGAAGATACAATTATCTCCCTATAAGATGAATATAAATATAGAAAGTTTATGTGAAAACCACTTGGAACAAAGTGGAAAGAATTATGTTACAGAGTGCCAGAAAAATATGTGGGTTATGCTAATGGCATATTCTTGGGTCAGGAAAAAAAATGCTTCCAAGAATGTGGATGAATTATAGTATTTACTGTGTTTAGACAGAAAACATTAACTGTAAATCTTCATGAGCTTAATAGAAAATAAATATTAAAACAAATGTTGTTTCAAGATTTATATAAATTCTTAGAGGATTCATATAATAATTTGTGTAAACACAACAGATGCTGAGAAAATGTTTAAAGGATCATCAGATATATTTGGAATATATGGAGGAAAATTAAATTTTAAGTAATTCATTAGAATCTGATTTTATAGAATAATTCAGTTGTTAAGATTTTAGCAATTCATTTTGATGGCATTCATGGACAAATTATTATTTTATACCAACTTATTACTAAATCAGTTTTCCAAAATATCTGAAAAGATGATTTGGATTATCTAAAACCATTAAAGCATTTCTTCACTTCATTTTGGGTGGACTGTTTAAAAAATGAAAATAATTTTTTAAAACTAAATAAAAAGGACTAAATAAGCAGTTTCCAGAAGATGCAACAGAATTGAAATAATGCTGCTGAAATAATTTAGGATATAACTGCAGTAAGGTAATTATATAAAGAATAATTAAAGTTTTTGTATAGAAATGACAGTGATATAACAAAAATTGAAACAAAAATTAATGCTGATGGTTGATAATGTTCAAGACTGCACAATAAAAATCAAGAAAAAAATATCATGAAAAATGATAAGGTTTGCAAATACTGGTAGTAATGAAGATGTTTAGTAAATAAGATTAAGTCAAAAATGATTAAAAAGTGAATAAAAATATAAAATAATAACTGAATAAAAAGTGAACAAAAGTACAAAATATTTTAATATGGTTTTATAGATCATCAATTTTCAAAACAAATATTATATATGAAGAAAAAGTTGATAGTGTAATAATGGAAAGGAAAAATTGAGGAATCATGGTTGGATATAATGGTTGAGATCTTCAAAAAGACAGATGAGAATTTTAAGAACAAAAGGCAGAGTATTAATTTTTGTTTAGATACTTATCAAAACAGAAAAATATGGAGATATATACTGAATAGTCTTCAGGTAAACCAGAGATAGTTACACATTTGCCATTTTATATCTTGCTTTTAATCTTTTATTTTCTTAACTAAATTTATGTACTTCATAAATTCATCCACCATCCAGTCGATAAGATTCTAGGCAGTTTACAATATAAGAAAACCATTAAAAAACCTAATATTTTCTCAAAGCTCATACATCATGCCATTCTAGCTGTTTCTAGGGTGGCCCCATGGGCCAGACCTAAGCACCCCATGGGCCAGATCTGGGCCCCAGGCCTTGAGTTTGACAACCCTGCTCTAATTTAATGACATCTTTCACTTGAAGACTTACTAAAAGAGACCAATTTTCACTTCTTATAATGCTTCTCTTTTTATAACACTACAGTACTTTCTCCAACAGCATGATGTATGTTTGCATGCAAAAAAGAAAATCCACAGTGATTTTATATCAAAATGCAAACCATCTGCTTGATCTGAACATATACAGGATGGAAATCATTTTTCCATCAAGTTTGGCAGGAAAAAGAAGGCAGTGTATTTGTGAAATTATCAAAATGCACTTTCAATTTCAGCCACTTGGTTTGTTAATTTGTAGCATAAACTGATTAGTGTATTAATTACACTAAATATAATATGTTGTTGCCATGCCATTCATCACTTATAAAATAGCGATATCCTAAAAAAGGGCTCACATAGAGCCAGAATTTTCTTCTGCCCAATGGAATCAACATACCTTTTGGTTTCAGATATGGGTTTTCCAGTCTCTTGGTCAGACTGCTTTATCTCAGTAGGGAATTCAGGAGCCAATGATCCAAAGTCAGGAAGAGTTGCAATTGTGCTTTCAGTCCGCTGGCTATCACAAAGCTGGGAAGTACTGCAAAATAATGAAGTTATAAAAAACTAATATTAGTAAAGCACAAGAATTGCACATATGTTTTAAACTGTATTCAGAGACTAGATTAACTGCACATTTATCTCATGCTTGGCTCCTAGTGGGAAATCTAGTCTCCTTCAGCCCACTTGAAATTAAACAGATGTAGAATTGACCTAGAAATTTCAGAAGAGCTCAATGTATGAGATCATTTTTAAAAACCAAACTAGGAATCCAACTGTTTGACAATTGCACTCTAAATTTCTATTTCATTGTTTGAGTAAATCGAATCAATTTACAATAAAGTGCAAGTATAAAATACACATGCACATAAATGCTCATAATTAGCAACACACATACCCACACAAATATTCAGCACTACTAAGATGTGTAAAAATAACAGAATTTTGAAACAGCAGAAATTCAACATCAAAAGGTTATGCCAATACAATTTTGAAAATGTTTAAATGAAAGAAGGTAGGGCTTTACTGTATCTCACCAAGAAAAGAACAAGGGCTGTGTCACTATTATCTGCCAAACAAATACCCATTGTGGATCTGTAAGAAACCAGATTATCTAAAAGTGATCTTCAAGCCTGGCAGAATCATATGAAAAAAAATTAACCATTAGATAAGGCTTTTCTGACCATTTAAAAACTAGTGCTAGTGCATTACAGTGAGCCCAGAAAGAAACTGATGACCAAAGTAATATCTAAGCTGTTCTAACCATTCTTGTCTTACACATCTGATGACTGCATATTGTATCACTTAGAGGATCTGAGGGATCATTAAAGTTATACACCATATACACCATTCCAGTCAGGATATCATTAATGTAACATTAATAAAACCTCATAGACTCTTCATCAAATAGTTGAGCCAGGCAAAGGTTATACATGCTTCTAATACTAATTGGACATGCAAAGGCATGGTAACATTTGGAATCTCGTCTAACTACGTATTTCTTTATTCCATTGAGGTGTTTCATCGTCTAAGGGTTCCTGTACACCACAACATGTGCTTTTTCCATGCATTGCCAGTTTATCTATCATCGTCCAGATCACAATAGAAGTCACACACAGTGTAAAAACATGGGCAGGACAACCTTTTGATGATACTTAATTTTGAGGACTTCTTCAAGGACTAAATGACTACGGCAGACAGAAACCGTGTAGTACACATATGTGAAACCTGAATTTTTTAAGAAAGTTTTCCTCTAAAAAGATTGCCAACTTCCACAATCTTTCTTAAAAGTGAACTCTAGCATTAGTTTAACAATGTTTTTCGCTATCCGATTCTAGTTTCTAGAACTGCCCTCAACTTTTCAGTATACCAAGAATTTTAATCAGTTCTATGTATTTGGAGATGATGGTCTTTGGCAGTAATAATACTGATCATCTTAGGTCAAGTAATTTGGAAAGTGACTGCCAGAAATATCAATAGGAATAATTTTATTTTATTTATTTTTATTTTTATTTGATTTGATTTGTATGCTGCCCTTCTCCGGAGGTTCAGGGCGGCTTACAATGTGTTAAGCAATAGCCTTCATACTTTTGTATATTTATACAAAGTCAGCTTATTGCCCCGAAAAACTGGGTCCTCAATTTACCTACCTTAGAAAGGATGGAACGCTGAGTCAACCTTGAGCCTGGGGAGATTCGAACTTACAGTAATTGCAGACAGCTGGAGTTAATCACAATGCATTAGTCTGCTGAGCCACCAGGCCCTTCATCCACTGGCATTAGAAGGCAAAAGTGTGCCAGGAAGACAATCATTTGATGAGCCTTCTACACTTGCAAAGATTAGAAACTTTCAGCAACTCAAACAGGGATAATTCCTTTTCCATCAAAAATATTGAATTAGAGGTATGTTATATAAAAGATCATATGAAAATACTGATAGCTGAAATATTGACTTAAATTGCTTTATTTCAGCTATATTTTAGGAAAGTTTTTAGATTACAGTGTATTGGTGAAGTAGGAATACTATATTAATCACTGTCTGTAACCAAGCTTGTATATTCAGCATACAGTTCTAAAATATGGAAACAGCTATACAATAATCACTGAGCAGGTGAATGAACAGAGGAAAATGTATGTTTGTTATAGGAGCGCCCTCTACTGATCAGAGATAAAATCACAATTTCAAAATACAGCAGCTCCTCTCTGAGAATGATAGGTGGTTCAGAAATTTGAAAAATAAAATAAAATACATTGACCACTGGGATACTTATAAAAAGCTAAACACTGGGTGGGGATGGGATGAATGAACACACAAATCATCATTCATAAATCCCCATTTTGTGGTTAAAGCAAGCACTCTTGAGTGGAAATACGCTAATTATCATATTAATGCTGCAAAAAGAACTGTAATAATTTAAAGACTAAATATAGTGTTTCTTGGATATTCTTAGGCAAACTTCTATCTACTTTTAATTATAAATTAGTTAGGAATTTGAACAAAGAAAAGAGGTAGCAAACGAACTTGGTTTATCAGTATAAAAAGTATATGCTCTGGAATAAATATACGCTTCATAATTTTCATAGCATTTACAGCAATACCAAGCACTGCACAGATATATAATTAGCACATTATATATTGTTCAACATAAGAACAAAATTCATGACTTTTTTATCCTCTATTAATTCAACCATTTTATACCACTTATGCCTATGCAAATTCTTTAAACCAATGTTTCTTAACCTCAACAACTTAAAATGTGTGGACGGGCCACAGAATTTTAGGAGATAAAGTCCACATATCTTCAAATTGCCATGATTAGACACATTTCCCTACAGTACTCCATGAATAAATTGGCAGTCTTTTACTAATATTTAGTTTTAGTATATTGAAATTTAGATCTGTAACTGTATATTCAGAGCGTTTTTTACAAAGGAAGGTCACCGAAACCACACAAGGTAAATTGTGTTAAATTATAGCAATATAACAAGACTTACACATGCAAGAACATTGGATTCCTAAAAATAAATCACAAAAATCAAGCTCTATTTATAGGTCTGCCTCAGGATTTATAGCTAAATTTCTCCTATCTTTCCAAGATGAGAATAACTTGGACTATTCTTTCCACAGCCTTAAAACTCAGGGACATCTGTTCACTATTGTATTTAAGTTCTATCCATCCTAAGAACATTTAGATTGTTATCAAACAATGATAAAATATTTTGCACAAAATAACCCGATCAAAAGTCTGGTATCTTAGTCCTAATCTATTGAATTAGCCACTGTCGTTTGGATTCATATAACATGCTAAATTAAGACTGCAATGAATGAAAACATATAAAACTTCAAGTAAAAGTCAAACAAGCCATAGTTTGGCTTAATTCTATGTAATCAGATCTACATATTCAAAACACAGAGAATGTTCTTCTTGTTGTTGTTAGTTGCGAAGTCGTATCCGACCCATCGCAACCTATGGCCAAATTTCCGCCTTCCTGTCCTCTACCATCCCCCACCAGTCCATTTAATCTCACGCCAACTGCTTCAGTGACTCCATCCAGCCACCTCGTTCTCTCCAGTCCCCTTCTTCTTTTGCCCTCAGTTGTTCCCAGCATTAGGCTCTTCTCCAGTGAGTCCTTTCTTCTCATTAGGTGGCCAGAGTATTTGAGTTTCATCTTCAGGATCTGGCCTTCTGAAGAGCAATCAGGTTGATCTCCTCTAGGACTGACCGGTTTGATCACCTCGCAGCCCAAGGGACTCACAGGAGTCTTCTCCAGCACCATAGTTCAAAGGAGAGTGTTCTAGAGTCTTTTAAAGATGTACTGGTTCTGGTCATAAACCTTCCATAGAGTTTGGTCTAGTGGTTAAGGCACCAGGCTAGAAAGCAGGAGACCATGAGTTCAAGTCCTTCCTTAGCCATGAAAGCTACCTGGTGACCTTGACCCAGTCATTCTATCTCAGCCCAACTTATCTCACAGGGTTGTTGTTGTGGGAAAAAATAGGAGGAGGGGGGAGGATTAGCTGTATTGTAAAAATAATAAAGGCAAGATAAAAATCTAAGAAATAAACAGAGATGGTTTGGAGGTAGCAGGAAACTATGCTATTAATAACCTTAAGCTCATATATTCCCTTTTCTGCTTATTCCACTTTTGCTATTCTAAAGATTAAAAAAACCTTCCCCTTTCAGCTGTAAACTAGCCACAGTTCTACAGTTTCCCAAACTCTGGGAAATCTAAGTCACTCAATATCAAACCAAAGTTTATGAGCTTCAATTTTTCATTAGAATTTAAGCTAAAAGGGTTTGAACATATCACTAAACAGGGGCTAGCTAAATAAAAAATGGCAGTTTTCCCTCATCCTTCTTATATAAAAAAGAAGGGAAATCAATGAGTTAGAAATTTGACAAACAAGCATTTTTTTTTCTTACAAGGCCACAGCCTCTGAAATAGAGACCTAGAGCAAACATATTTAGATCCCATTCAACAAACTAAAACAACAGTACAGTTGTTGCTTAGTGATCTCAAATTCTTCTTTTTCTATTTCTGACATTTGCTGAACTTGTGTAGTCACAAGAGCATTTGTTCCCAGGACTTTCTCTTTTCCATGCCAAGACTTAGAAACTGTTTCTGAAATTAGGACCAATAATGTATATGGTCATCTATAACAATGTATAAGATTATTTCTATTACTATTTGGCTTCCCTTGAGCTCTCTGCCTCTTTCTCAGCTAAATTTTCCATCACTTATATGGTAATAACATGTAACGTAATGTAAACAGCCATATGCAGACTGTGCAATAGTAGCCTCAGGCAAAATAAATGGTCTAAAATTAAATGTAAGAGGAAGCATTCCCAGAGAACTAAGCCAAAAAAAAAAAAACAAACAAAAAAAACACGAAATCAGCATCAGAAAAACCAAGCATGAAACCCACATCAGATTCCCTATAAATAAGATTTTAGTGTGATATTCTTATTTATTTTCCGAAGTAAATGTATCATAATTTCCAAAACATACAGATAAATATACAAATCTGTGGAGAAAATGATAAAGTGTGTTCAGAAAAATATAAAGTTGATAAATGGAATGGAATGGAATTTTTTGTCAGTCAGATGTAGAGCATAAAGATTTTGAAACAATGTCAAGAAAGCTACACTATATTTATTTCCAGTATATTAAAGAAAAAATAAGATATCATTTATGCCATATAGGTGGGCAAATTGATGATAGATGATAGAAGACAGACAGACAAACTGACTGGCTGACCAACCGACTCACCCACTCACTCTAAGAATAGGCAAGAATCTGGATATAATTCTTAAATAATCTTACTCAATAGAGCATGAATTCTATACATGTCCATATATATGAAGCTGGACATCTGCCAACCAGCTGTTTGGTACCAAAATACAAAAAGGAGACAGCTACATCTAACTAGGCCTCTCTAACAGCTGGGCTAGCTGACATCAAGCTTCCTTTCTTCTCTTTTCTTTTCTTTTTTCTCTCTTTCTCCATTGTTTTTAAAAAACATTTTTGGCTTTTGCATGAAGCTAAATAATTTAAAATAAGACCGCACCCTGCTTTTATGACTGCACAATCCTTATGTAAGGATTAGGTTGTTAGTCTTTAAGGTAGCATCTTATTTGCTAACCTTAATTGCAGCAAACAGCAAACCCTATGCAACATTACTGGATCTACACTTTTCTTTTTGATTTCACGCTATTCAAATTGTTCTACAAGCCTGTATGTATTTCAAGTCCCCTCCACAAAATGAGGTCCAAGAGCATTCATTATAACAACAACAAAACTATTTCCACATCTGGTTATAATATTATGAGTACACTCTCAGACAATACTTAAGCAGGAAGCTTATAGGAAAAATATTACAAATTAAATGATCTAATTTCTCGATTCCTATTTGTAGAAACGTCTTGAATATATCAGCGTTTTTCTACAGTCCACCATATAAAGCATTTCAATGAATGCCATGGGAAAATGCCATCTCCAAGATTTATTCCAAGAAGAAAAATAATGGGTTTTACATATGCTGAAATAAATTAAAATTAATACTTAATTCACACTGGATGGTTCCAGATCAGGCAAAGCACATGGGCTGAGGACCATCCCTTCTGCTTCTTACTATGGTTGCCCCTCTAATTCTACTAATGTCAATATAGCTTATTTCAGTGAGAAAGTGTGGTTTCTCATTGAAACTACCGTATTTTTCAGAGTATAAGACGCATCTTTTTTCCCAAAAAAAGAGGGTGAAAATCTGGGTGCGTTTTATACTCTAAATGTAGCCCCGCCCAGCTTCTCAAACAGAAGTTTCAGAGGCTGAAAAAAAGCATCAGAAAAGAAGCTTCAGAAAAAAACCCCCCAAACACAGTTTCAGAGGCTTTTTTTCTGAAGCTTTATTTCGTAGGTTTTCAGAGGCAGGAAAAAAAGCAAAAAAAAAAAAAAAGCAAGGCACAGAACTCACAACCAAGGAACCTGTTGCTAAAATTCACCTCTGGGGGTATTCCGGGTGGCTGATCCACCTGCCAATCAGCTTTTTTCTTATTTTCTTCCCCAAAAATTAAGGTGCATCTTATACTCGGATGCGTCTTATACTCCGAAAAATACGGTATGTTCTTTCCATGAAGAAAAAGTGCCAGTATCAATAATATTAACAACTGCAGTAGGGCCAAGTTGTTTGAGAGACTTAAGAAGCTCAAATGTACATTTAATTTTCACTGGAATGAAACACACGTGTTTTCTGATTTTTATTACCACAAAAAAAACAATGAGATTGACCTACTTCCTATTATAGTATTTGTATATAGGCCAACTGTTCTGCAAGTTCTATATTTGTACTAAAAGAAAAAGAAAATTTTAAATTAAATTCTAAAAAAGAAATGGTGAGTTGAGAGGGGAGATGGCTTTTAATGGCATGTGCATTAGTCAGTTGTGAAATACACAACTGACATTTTGTAACCCATGCTTATCCTTCTATGTGCTGTTTATAAAAATAAATAAATGCCAGAAATAGTTTGCCCACCTAAAGAAAAAGAGAAATACTTTGTATATGCATTATTTCAAGTTGGACTGGAGGCTAAAATATATAAACGGTTGCTGGAATTGGGTATATCTAGTTTAATGAAAAGAAGGACTCAGAGTGACATGATAGCAGTGTTCCAGGGGCTGCCACAAAGAAGTGGGGGTCAAACTTTTCCTCAAAGTACCTGAGAAAGCAATGGGTGGAAGCAATGGGTAGAAGCAATGGGTGTAAACTAATCAAGGAGTGAAGCAATTTAGAACTAAGGAGAAATTTCCTGACAGTTAGAACAATTAATAAGTGGAGCAACTTGCCTGCAGAAGTTGTGAATGCTCCAACACTGGAAATTTGTAAGAAGATGTTGGATAACCATTTGTCTGAAGTGGTGTAGGGTTTCCTGCCTGGGCAGAGGGTTGGACTAGAAGACCTCCAAGGTCCCTTCTAACTCTGTTATTCTATTCTCTACTTCCAGGGTCCCTTCCAACTATTCTATTCTATTCCTATTCCTATCCCTATCCCTATCCCATTCTAATAGCATCCTGATATGGAGTTAATTTCTGTTACTTTGAAGTTCATTCCATACATTTGGAGATAAGTGCAATTTAGTTTACATGGTTATTCCTGATAAAATAACAGAATAAGCACGGGAAATCCTTACATTCCCAACACACAACCCGACTTTTGGGCATGCAGAAAAGATGCTGTGATAAACAGCATTAATGCTAGTGGATTCTAGTTGTTGATGCTCGGCCATCTGCCAAGAGTCCCATCTTCTACTGTCCTCAGAAGAGCACTTGAAAAAGATCAGTTATGATTTTCAGAAACCCTTTCCAACGGTGCTTTCAGAAGTCACTGCTAAAATTGATAGTAACAGGGAATCCCAAGAAGACAAATTTTCTCATTCTGGAAATACTTATAGAAATGTTATAGAAATGTTGATCTATTTAAGTAAAGATGCTTTTGAGTTGTCTACAACTCCTAGTTAACTCATAAACACATTTTTGCAATTTGCTTTAATGTTCAGGAAGTGGTTGTCATTGGCTTCTTCCAAGTTTCTTGACTTCCTATTCTAATATCCAGCCTTAGTATTCCTTGGTGATCACCTATCCAAGAAATAATTAACCTTTCAAGCCCGGACAATGTTGGCCAGGTGCCGCTACTGTGATTACTTTTTCCCCAATGTATGAATTTGAATTTCATTCAAATGAAATATCAGGCATGGCAATCCAAACAGAATTTGTGTAAGAGTAGATATATATTCAAATGACTACTATACGCTGTTTCCCCCAAATTAAGACATCCTCTGATAATAAACCCAATCGGGCTTTTGGGCGCATGACAATAAGGTCAAGTACTTATTTCAGGGTTCAAAAAAAAAGACAGGGTCTTATTTTTGGGGAAACAATATTACATGAGCAGCACAATACTCCATTATCAATGAAGAAAGAAAGTTCCTCTGATGTAACATAAGAGTAGGAGAAAAAGATTCAGGCAATTTTTATTGAGATAATGATTTTAAAACAAAATCAGTGCACTGCTCTTTTAACCTTAATAAATCTTGCTAAAAAAAATCTTGTGGGAATAACGTTTGGAAAAAAAAATCATATACCTTCACCTGGGTAATCTGTTAGTAATTATTAGCCCAAATGAACATACCCAGTTTTATCTTAATTGTTTCCATTTGCCACCAAATATCGGGGTGGGTGGCCGGACTAAATTCTTTGTATTCTTTGTTTGTAACTTATAGTTGCTGAACAGGATAGGAGCTAGTTTAGAACAGTACAACGTACCAGGAAGAAGGGGGAAGTTGATTTGTTCTTCCTGTTTTTTCCCAAAGAATTCAGCTTTGGATTCACACATGTGTTCAATGTCATATTCCCTTGGAAAAGAACTCTTTCAAAAGATTTTCATTTGTTCTCTATTAGAACCAAATTCAGAATATTACAATTTATAAAAAGAGGGCTTTTTGAATGGCTGGAATAGAGTCTCTTCAGGACCAGGAAGGAGGACTTCATCTTAATTTAGTCCAGGATTTGGGCATTTAACATGCAGAATTTCCCTTGCCTTTCCTACTGTGCTGAATGATATGTTATTACTGGGATTGGGAAATGGTATATAGGTTTTAGAAGCAGAATAGTTTACATCTTTCATGGATAGATAGAAGGACAGCACCTGAGTCCTCCTAATATACACTTCCATTTAGCAAAACATGACTTTTTTTCCCAGACTAATGCATATTCAGTACATATCAGAATTGCAGCTCAGCTTTTATGGATAAACAATAAAACACAACCATAAAAAAGACTGATAATGTAAGGAGAAGAAGGCTGCAATTTATTATCAAAGCAGCTATAAATCAGAAATTGCTGAAGCATTTTTGGACAGCTTTGGTGTAGAATCAGAGAACACAGTAAGGAAAAGTCAATGGAAGAAACAGCTGGAAAATATGCTATATAAATAGGGCAATTTTAACTAGTGTTACAGACCACCTTCTGGATAATTCTTTACCACTGGGAGGAAAAAAACTACAAAGCAACGTGACTGTACAAGATAATGGGCTTAAACAATGACATAAGGATGATGAAAGTAAAAATGAGATCATTATTCCAGGAACAACATTTGCTAATATGTCCAAATATTTTCCCCCCAAAATCTTCTCCCTTGTTTTCTACAGTCATAAGTTTTCACTTTAGAAATGATCCTTTCCTATGCAGACAGTATAGGAAAAGTTCAGTAAATGCATGTCTTTCATCTTGAGTTCACTACATGCGAAAATAAAGTTTATTTGATCTGATACCTTGTTCAAAGCTACAGCAACTGCTGATTAGTATTTACAAATGAATAGCCTACATTTCATTATATTCATTTGCAGAATGAAACTAGTGGTTCTTAAATTATCAACTTTTTTATTGTTTCTAGTATTTTTAATGGGTCAGAAAAGCATTACATAACCACTCAGACGTACCAGCTGGTAACAATGCTTTTAAAATATCCATCTGCAAATACAGAATTGCTCAGGCTAATGAATGATGAATTAGTGTAAGTAGGGAATTGACCCACCCCAGGTTTCCTCTCCTTCCAGCACTCACCTGGGAGTTCTTAGTTCCACAAATCTATTGTCAGGATAAGCACTACATCTGGGCAAAATTGCTTTCACTAAAACATAATGCTGACTAAAATGGTAAGTGCATATGACTGTAACTTTATTGACTGTTTATTATAACGTAAAAATATGTTAAGAGTCTTAAAAACCATCAAGTTTGTATTCAATGAATGAAAAATGTTCCTATTGCTTACTTGGCTCTATTCTTCTCTCTCACAGCTACATAGAAAAGACCATTCTTAATAGCCAATTCTTAATTGCCTTTGTCAAGATTTAGCACAGTCAACGGAGAAACTACTGATTTTTTTTATGTGTCTGAAAGCCATAGTCCCATCCAACATGGAAACATGATATGAGATTATGGCCCTGGGGATCTATGAGCAGATGGTGCACATATACAATATGACAATACATTTGTGGGCTGTGATTTTGCTACTACACTGAAAAGCATTATGTGTGGTAGGCTCTTACCAGGCTGTTAAGCTAGGAAATCAAGGATCTAATCTATTAGAATTATTTCAAGCATTTTCCAGGATTAAATTACTTCTATGACAGTTTATCAAATACAGTAGCCTTAACCACTACCCCAAATTGGCTGCCTCAGAAATTTTCTTTTTTTAAGAAATACAAATCTTTCTCATAACATTTATTCTGGAGAATGTTCAAAATTTTCCTAGGGAGTAAAATATCAGTTCTACAAAACAATAAAGAATCAGACAGTTAGGGAAAAAGATAATCTGGGGATGATCAATTAGAATCAAACAACCCTAAAATATGATAAAAATAAAACATGGTAATTCAAAAACGGAGCTGCACACAATGACAATCAAGAAGGAGCCATCTATAAAAGGCAGAAACACAACGGGTATGAATCTGTGTTAATCTGACAAATTCTGTTTCCCTCAGGACGGTCCATAGCAATTCAGGACATGCTAGAAGTACCATGCTAATACAACTCTATCACAGCTGCCTTAACTTTGTGTCACTTAAATAAAGACACTGAACCAATTAGCACATTTAATATATCCTTGTTCACACAGGTCTTATAACTACAGTTAATATCCTATCCTACCTTGCTGTGGTCAGCTCAGTAGCATCAAGAGTAGCAGCATCACAGAGGACTGTGGTCAGTGGTTTTTTGAAAGAATCCACATCAGGCTCCAATTTAACGGAAACATCAGGAACATAAGAACTGGGCAGAAACAAATGGAAATATATTAGAATATATTTTCTGAAAAAAAATGTGTTTTTAGAATATCGTATCAAAAGACGACAAATATTGCTGTCAAGGATTAGTACTAATAATTACTTCAGCGTGGTCAATAGGTATTCCTTTTTCAATATGTTTTTTATTGTTAGCTTTGTGTTTCCTTCTCCAAAAGCTCTCCTACCTGGTAGCCAGAGGTGATTTCCCAACAAGGTGTATCTCTTTTGTAGAAGGGTTTTCATAAATTTCAAAGCCATTGTTCAGATCCAAAAGACAACTCGAAAATTTAGGTTATATTTCTGCTGTCTTTTTATATTGGAAAATCCCATTAAATTTGGCTGACAATGTAATTCTAAAAATATTAATGCAGTGCTTAAGTTTGTCTTTATAAAAGTATGACTGGAATAAAGAAAGAAGGACATTTTCTAAATGGACCAGGCTAAGCAGATCTATAAATATAATTGAAAAGAGAGAAAAACCCTAAATAAATTAATAAACCCAGAATAAAGATTTAATTTTAGCTTTCTTGAAATGCCACACGCTGGAGGGATAACAGATAATACTGCTAGATCAAGCCAATGTGAACGTAATCATAGCAGTCCAGGTTACAAGAAAGTAAATGTTGGAATAGACCATACAAACATAACTTTATTAAGAATTGTTTACAACTACCATGTTTTCCTGAAAATACAACATGTCCCGAAAATAAGGCCAAGCCTGATTTTTGGGGTGGGCATAAATATACGCCTTCCTCTGAAAATAAGCCCTAGTGAAGGGGTGGGCGTGGCCAGCACAGGAGGCAGCCCTTCCCTTCCCCAGTCACCTCCTGGAGGTTCAGGCCCATAATTGCTGCCCGCTGATCAGCTGAGCCAGCGAGGACTGTGCAACTTGGCCCAGATCTCCAGAGCACCTTTTCCCATCGATCTTTCTTTACTTGGGATCACAGCACAGACACACATCTCCAAAATGTTCCATCCAAAGCCTTCAGCCTTGCAATCCTGGCAGGTGTGTGTGTGTGTGGGGGGGGGGGTCTGTGCTGTGATCCCAAGTAAAAAACAATCGGCAGGAAAAAATGAGGAGGGGGGATTTTCCTGCAGCCTGTCCTTTCTTTGGGATCGCAGCACAGACACCCCTGCCAGGATTGCAAGACTGAAGGCTTTGGATGGAGCATTTTGGGGATGTGTGTCTGTGCTGCGATCCCAAAGAAAGGACAGGCTGCAGGAAAATCCCCTACCTTTTTTTCCTGCCGATTGTTCTTTACTTGGGATCACAGCACAGATACACATACCCAAAATGCTCCATCCAAAGCCTTCAGCCTTGCAATCCTGGCAGGGGCATCTGTGCTGTGATCCCCCCCAAAAAAGAATGGTGTGTGTGTGTGTGTGTGTGTGTATGTGAGAGAGGGGGGGGAGAGAAAGAGGTCTGATCCAGCCTCGGAGAGTTATCCAGGGCTGGCAGCAATGTTTTCTCCGTTCCCCCCCCCCCTCACACACAGAGGTCCCTCACCCCCAGCGTCCCAAAACCTCTCAAAGCAGCCAAATCCCTTCACTAACCTGCTTTCCAGCTCCATTCTCCACCGTCACATGCAGGGCAAGAAAAGTAGTCTGTGAGACTACAGTAAAAACACCTTCCAACTTCGTGAGATTTTTTTTTCTTCGTGAGAAGTTGGAAGGTCTGAACTACTGGTATTTTTTTTATCCTCGTCCAACAGACTACTTTTCTTGTCCTAAACCCACAGCAGAGAACGGAGCTGGGAAGCAGGTTAGTGAAGGGATGTGGCTACTCTGGAGGGTAAGGGTTTGGCGTGGGTGGTCTGGCTGAAGGGCCTTCAGGTAAACTGATGCGGGGCCTTGGGGCAGCTCCGCAGCCCCTGCCTGCTTTGTCTTCCACCTCCCACCACAGCTTTGCTTCATTCTTCTTTGCAACATGCAGCTCCTCACAGTAAGGAGAATTGCAGGCAATTCTCTTTACTGTGAGAGGCTGCACATTGCTTCTGGGCAGGAGAGGCTTGGTCCTCTTACCCGGTCCCCCTCCACCATTTCTCTTTTTCTCTATCTCTTTGTCGCTCACACACACACACAGAGAGAGATATTTGAACTCTTGAACTGCTGCGCACTTTTTGCCCAGAGGAAGACGAAGCGGGTGAAAAGTGTTCGAGCACCCAATAGATGCTGGCCTACATTGTCAAATATTTAGGCTGCTGAGCACCAACCTGTGTGTCTATTCGGTGCTGCAGGAGCCGGGCTACAGCTATGCTGAGCCAGGCGCTTTTCGGGCCCTGGCCCTGGTGGGTGCTGCAACTCTCATGCCAGCTCTGCGCATAGCTGGCCTGAGAGCTGCAGCACCCACCAGACCCAGGATTGTAGCCTGGTACCTGCAGCACAAGTAGGCATGTAGGCTGGTGCTCAATAGCCCAAAGGAGATGCTTTCCTGCCGGAGTTCCGTGTCCAGCCAGGGAGCGGTTCCCAAGACTGCCCGATTCTCAACCAGACGGCTGCATGATAGGAGGGTTGCTTCCTGTCCACCTGAAAGAGAGGCTGGGTAAGGGGTAAGAAGCTTTCCCCCCAAGACACTCTCAAGTGCCGGGCTGCAGGCTCCACCGCAGGGAGCTTCAATTGGGGCCAAACTCTTGGCAACCGATTGAGGTAAGACTGTTCTTGAAGGGGGTGTGAGATGCATGGGGCCTCCTGCTGCTTTTTCAGCCTCAATCAACTCGTTTTAAATAATAATTTTTAAAGAGCAACTGTCATTTCTGTTCCGCAGCATCTCCTCCTCCGACCTGCTGTTGACTCACCAACAATCCCAATCTTGCAGAATATACAGTCTCATGCTTCATAACTAAGCTCCATTTCATGCTGAATAAACTAAGTTATTAATGTATCTTAAATAGAAAACTATCTTTAGATATATTTTTACTCCAAAAGCTTTTATTAAAATAAATTTAATTTAAAAAATCCAATTTAAATAAAAAAACTGATTTTTATTTTTTTTTAAAAAATCACTGTATTCACCCTGACAATAATGTATCTCAGACTGAAGTGATCATAGTCCCAAACATACAAAACAGCTTAATAATATATTTTAAAAAATTGAAATGACAGTAAATATTTTAAAATACTGTACTTGCATACAAATTGTTTAAAAGTTAGAAGTATCTTAGATTTGCATTCTACTTTTCCACCAAAGCAGTTACACATAGATTTCTTCATAAATGACCTCATTTGCTGTCTGGAAGTAGCCTGGTTAGTTCAAGTTAAGAGTTTTCTAAAAACAGAATCTAACTTTTCTTATTTTTCTGCTCGCTAGAAACATTGGGAAGTCTATCAACTTTTTAACACAGTTGACATTTTCTGACTCCAATATATTCTAAATTGATTTGATAGACTGAAATTGGGGAGCCAATACATTTAAGTAAATAATAATGGGGACATGGGGACTCATGTGGTTAGGATGCTGATTCAGAAGATCATTGGGAGGTGACAGATTAGCAGTTCAAAAACTCGAGAGTGTGAGCCTCATGACAATATGAGATCTCATTAATTTGTTCCAGTTCCTGCCCATCTAGCAGTTCGAAAACATGAAAAATGAAGGTAGATAAATAGGTACCACATTGGTGGGAAAATACCAAAGGATACTACTTGGGTGTCCCTTGAGCAATGATGATGTCACCAACTAATCTTTTCAATTTCAAATCCAATCAAGGTGCTTCTGACACAAAAGTAATAGTAGTAGTTATAAAAAAATAATAAACTCATCAAATTTGATTTCAGTTAAATACTTCAGTGAAACAAATATATTTTAAACCCTTAAAAAACAGATTAGTATTTGCTCACAGACAGACAGGATGTACTACACAAATAGAATTTTTGGAGAAAAAAAATTATAAAGCAATACTTGAACAATGTTAATCTCTGAGCACATGAATATCAAGGAAGGGTTGGTACAAAATGTCTTTCCAATTATGCTTAAGACTCATGAGACTGAAATAATCAGGAAAAATGTCTCATTTTAATGACTAGCTGCTAAATGACAGTTGAAATATGCACAATACATTCAACGGATCAGTTGAATGTAAATCACTGGTGGCATAATCAACAGCAAATATCTGAGTCAACGTGGGATGATAACATACACAAAGCAATCTGAGGTAATTTTAAGCTTTTGAGAATACAATGTGACATAAGCTAATATATACCAAAGAGGCTTCTAAATGCTATGGGTTGAAGTTTGAATTTACTATATATTCACAAGATGATGAATAGAAACACAAATATGCAAATATGCTTGCAACACACAACACTCTTCCACATCTGCCATATGAACCACAAGTCATTTTTTTCTCTACATACCATATTGACTTAAAATAATTATTAACAGAAGATGGCTCATTCCACGTTTCCTGCTGTTGAAGTCGGGCAATATAATTCAGCATTCTAAACTATTCATTATTTGGTAGTTAAATGGGTTTTAAAGTATGCTGCTTCACTCAGTTCATAGTGTAAAGAACATTGCAGGATCTATAGTAAGGCAACATTCTTATAGAAATAGATTTCTATGGTACCACAAGGCAAGCTAGAGAAAATCTATAGATTGCCTTGTGGCTATGTATAGATTGTCTTTTCCACAATGCTATTTTCCACAATGTTTAGTACATTATATAGACTCATGTTTTAGACCTCCATAATTTCCTAACAAACAGGGAAATGGTTATACCCTTATTTTTGTGGTAGAGCATAGACTCAGAAGCCATTCAGTCATCAGAAACACTGTTGAAAGAATGTACTAATTAGATTCTTTGGGCACTATTTTTTTTTCATGCAAACTCTTCCCACGATTTTTCTTGATCTAACTCAGTGAGATAATGTATTTTATGAAAGCTTGCTATTATGCCTTGCTGCAATGAAGGGGGTCTCCAGGCGTGTATTGTGCTGCTGCCATAAAATACTTTGTTGGACATATTTTGCCTTGATCAATCAAACTTTTCTTTGTAATGAAATCCATATCAAATGAAGCAATGGACCACAATCACCCCACCCTCATTGAGATGACATGGGGCACCTCAGCACTTCACCAAATCACTTTACCCCTTTCTTGTTGAACTGCAAAGATCTGTGCAGTCCTATGATTGATGATACAATGATGAAAATTCAAAGATTAAAAAAAAGTAACACAAGGCATGGTTTGTCAGGAAATATGGTTATGTAATGCTCATACTTTCCTTTTATAAATGTGCATCACTTGTTTAAATAAGGCTTTTTCCAAATGAATTAAGTCAGCATGATCTATTTCACTAAGAGCCATACTGATCTAAATGCTAATATTTATTATTTAATATTTTTAGTTTAGAGTAAAAACTACCCTGGTGCTTAGGAATTCTGCTTAGAGTCACCAAGAAGATGAAGGTTGCAGATGAATGTTAAATTAAGTAAAGTTATTTTCAACTTCAGGTTACATTTCTGTTTATTTAGACAACAAAATGTTTCTAGAAGTTTTAATGAGCTACCCAGGCTTAGATTAAGACAATGTACAATGTACTATTAGCTAAGAATACATTTAAGCAGCAGTAGCACAGCTGGTATGAAATTTTGGTTTAGTTAGGGATTTGCTGCAACCCACAAACAGTTGTCTTCTTCACTCATATCTCTGCCATCTAAGGCTTAAAAAGAAATATCAGCAAAGGCTAGGAGTATGCAGATTAAATTTAGAAGATCAGAGCAAACTATGGGGGTAGTAATGATAGCAGTGAGGAGACTCGCCCAAGTAATACAGTGAGCACATGGCCAGGGAGATAAAAATAGTGGTCTTATAAATTCCTCAATTTTCACCAAGTTCTCTTCCTTAACTTTAAACAAAATGCTGATATTGATTTTGAAAATGCAAAATGCAATTTATATCACTATATGCTAAACACAGTAACTTAAACAACATGAAGATGGGGCAGGTGAAGTATTCATTTTTTTTTTGGTTCATTGAAATGTTAAAACAAAGGAGATTTGGGTTTCAAAATCTAAACTCTGATAAAATGGACCCTTTCATAATCGATAACTGAATTACCCTGAAACAACTGCTAAGAATCTAAATCAAGAACAGACTAAGCTACATATAATTTTTCTTCAGTGCATTACTGACAGCAAAAACATATGATGGTGTGTGATGCTGCTTTGGGTGTTGAATTTTTATTTGTCAGACAGTAAGCTTGCTTCTTTTTTCTTTTTAAAGACCCACTGTGCAGATTTTCATTTTTACTGTGAACTTTTTACTGTGGTAACATTTATTTTGATATTTGATTGATTTCTGTCTTTGTAAACAAAATGTTTTTGAGTGTCCTGGAGATCAGTGTTCTCTCAACCTTTTGCTCATGATGGACCCCCTTTAAATACCTTTTGTGGCCATAGATCATGGCCACGGACTCCCAAGACTTAAGATTTAAATCATAACATTTCTTCAAGCCTTTGTGGACCCCCAGTGATAACATCACGACCCACTCAGGGGTGCAGTACATAAAGAACCACTTCTGTAGATTCCTGGTGAAATAATCGATAATCGACTGAAACACGCACACAGACACACACACGCAAACACAAACTACAATTAAAAGAAGAAACTCATCACTTTCTTTGTTCTACTGTTCCTTGTAATGTAATAGTTTATAAATACTTGAACTCGATTCTAGAATTTATAGTTCCAAGGATTCTTAGATTAACAAAAACCTGGAAGTGGCAAGTAAGACATGCAGTATAAGGTCAAGTCTGTTAGATACAAAGCATTTAGAAAGTAGAGTAGATCTAAAGGATGGCTGCTTTAATCTCTTTCTTAAACATTTCTTACAAAGAGCAGTTCACTACTTGCAAGGTAATTAGACCCATTATTGAATAGAATTTACATAATTTCTTTTCCCCAATGAAAAGTGCCTCAGTCAGTGACACCTAAACAAGCTTTTCTAAAAGAGAGTTTACAATTTCCCTTTTTTTCCTAAAAAAAAATAATCTCAGTCATATGGAAATGTTAATCATGTTCTATTATGTATTCTCAGCCAACAAAGGAAAGCTAGTAATATGTGAGGACTCTGTTGTTTAACCTAGCATGTCTAAAAAACAGAGCTAAATAAACACAAGCCCCTCTATTGCAGAAAATCTGCCTCACAGATACATGTAGGTTCAGACCAGGAAATGATCAAAAAGGAATTTGGAGTAAAAATTACATTTAAAGTCATTTTCATATATGCTTTGTTCAATTTTGACCTATAATTTGGAAATCATGGTTTTTTTCATATTATGAGAATGTTTGAGAGAATTTGAGGAAAAGCCTGAGAAAGAATATGTAGTTAATTCCCATCAGTTTACACACAGTTATTTAAAATATGTAGGTATCTTAATTTAACTCTAAAGCCCATGTAATAGACACAGAGTATGTAAAATTTATATTTTTAAAACTAATTTGTATAATCTAGAACAGGGGTGTCAAACTCATGGCCCACGGGCTGGACTCATCACGTGCTCATCATGCCTACCCCCATTTTAGCAAAAAGGAGTTCTGAAACGTCACATGATGACAATGTGTTGTCATAAATTTGACACCCTAAGCTAGAACTTTCAAATGTGTTCAGTTTCAATTCCACACTGATTTATGGATAAGGAAAGTTAATATTAATGCATTTGGAGAACAAGAAGTTGGAAAAAAACAGGTCTCTTTTTTTCAGCCTTAGCCGTTAGAAAAGTAATAAGCAATCTATCCCAACTCTAAAAACTTTTAGCATAGTCTAGTGTGGCAGATGAAATAATTGAGTACACACTTCAGAGATTAGATATTTTTTAAAGAAAACGTGTCTTAAAACTATCTGAAACTATCCAGAAAAGCCAAGAAAAGTATCAATTTTCTTCCTTTCTCCTATGTATGTGTTTTCATAATATACAAAGCATAATCGAACTTGTTCACTACAATTGACAAAAGTATCTAGTCAAAAACATAATGTTTATACCAATGGACTCAAATAATATCTAAGGATTATTTTGTGAAAAAACAGCACTGTCAAATTCAGTGTACAACGTAAGACACATAAGAAGAAGTGCTTTTGTAGTGCAGACATCATCCTTAAAGGGCATTTGTGAAATCTCTGGCTGTCTCTGAATGCTAGTAAAATTTTTGCCAACCATATCTCTACACAAGGAAACAGTACAGGACAACAAGTGTAGCTTATGGCAATGTCATCCTGAAAAAGATTTCTATTTCTCAACAGTTTAATAAAATACACAGTGAATAGACTTACAAAAAACATGTATAGTCTAAATATACCACGTTTCCCCAAAAATAAGACCGTGTCTTATATTTTTTTGAACCCTGAAATAAGCGCTTGGCCTTATTTTGGGGGATGTCTTATTACTTTGGAGTGCGTGGAGCAAGATAGGGCTCCTCTTGCTATCTTACCTGATTTTCAGCTCTGTCTCCCTAACCCTAACCAGAGGAAATGGCGGGGTCTGGCTCTGCATGCGTTTAAATAGTTTTGGGAAGGGCTTATTTTGGGGGAAAGCTTATTTTCGGGGGGCGCTTATTTTAGCGCATGCACTCAAAAGCCCAATTGGGCTTATTATCAGGGAATGTCTTATTTTAGGGGAAACAGGGTAGAAAACTGGAAAATTAAGAGTACATTCATCCTCTATGGGTGCAGCATACAAATCAAGCCACAGACTATTGCATAAACAGTGGTAATGTTATTTATGTTTATTCAAAACATAAAATCAAAAACAACTCTCCAATCAATAGTGGTTAATTTCATATAAGATGCTAGGGCAGTGATGGCTAGCATCTGTCGTGTCTGTCGTCTTCTGTCGTGTGCCAAAAGTGGGGGGGAGCACGGGGGGATTGTGCGCATGCATGCCCACACCCTTAATTCAATGCCCCCCACTCCCTGCCCTCCCGTGCATGTGCACATGCTCCCCCCGCACTCCCCCTGTTTTTAGCATGTGATGACATGGTTGGCCCATTTTTCACTCTCCCCAGGCTCCAAAGGCTTTCTAGGAGCCTGGGGAGAGCGAAAACAGCCTGCCTCACCCCTGGGAGGCCCTCCGGAGGCCGGAAACAGCCCATTTCCTGACATGCATGCTGGAGCTGAGCTAGGGCAATGCTCACGTGCCCTCAGATATGGCTCCGTGTGCCACCTGTGCAAGCGTGCCATAGGTTCGCCATCACCGTGCTACGGCAAAAACAAAATCAAATAATCAATATGCATATGCCCAATGTTTGAGTTCAATCTATTAATTCAGACTGTTTTTCTTCCTCACAGAGCAACAGTTGACTTTTTAATTTTTAAATTTACACTAGTTATTTTAACACCTGAGGCTTCACTCTAACTAAAGCAAACAATGGATTGCTAATTTTTAATATATGATTCTAGAGTTAATATAAAGGCCAAGCACCATCCTAGTAAGACTGATTATTGAATACAACCTTATAGGAACATAGTGTGCTGTCCTATTCACCTGTGAAACAATGATTATCCAGGAAGAGAGAAGAGATAATGAACCATTCAGAAAGGGGAAAAGGTAATATATTTCTGAGAAACTAGAAAAGGTTAGAAAGAAACTCAGAATAACCCACCTTGATTTTATTTGGTACAACATAGGGTAGTGAGAAATTCCAAGCTTTCAATATTTTGTCTACATTACATTAACAAAGAGTATTCCTGAAATCCTCCTGCTTCTCTTTCTTAAACTAGCCTATCCTGAAGGGATGACATCACCAATTCCCAACCATCTAGATATGCATAGGGGGTGGGGGGTGGATTCACTAAGAGAACAGTCTGTCAATTACTGTATCTGCAGATGAAAATGGAATTTCATGACAGCTCATTGGAATCTTGGCAGCCTACGCAAAAGTTTTGCCAGGTGATGAGATTATGCAGAAAACTGTATCTGGGGGCTGCAACTCCACCCTTCCTATACCTTGCACACGTCTTTTTCATTCAGCAGATGACAAGGAAAAAAAATCCCAAGTGAATCACTAAATGTAAGAGAGACATATGGTTACAGAATAACACCCATATGTTGGAGCTTACACAGCCTATGCAAACCAATCTTCCTTGATGAGAGAAAAGATATTTGAATTATTGTTGAGATTAGCCTGAAACAGCCTTATTTAATCCATGGGGTTCTTTTGGGGGGGGGGAGATTAAAATAAATTTATAATTCTCAGCTAGCATTTCTACAGTTCTGGAGAATCTGTTTGAGATACATTGAGGAAAAGCCACAAGAACTTTCTTAGCTTTCTGTCACTTCTCAACTCAGAGAAATAAGTACAACAAAACAGTGAGGTATAATTCACAAACATTGTTTTGATTTGAACCTATAATTTCCTATAACTGAAAGAACTTCATCTGGTATACATATTTCACTTTTAACATCTTCAATAAATTCAGCACCGCACATCAGTATTACAAATGTTTATGTTGTTTAACCTTGTTCCTCAAAACCAAAAGAAAAAAGAAAAAAAGGGGAAAGGGGCAGGATAAAGGTGGAAAACAAGAATATAGTGCTGAAACTGTATCAACAAATCAGAGCAGCCCATGTTTAATAGAAGTAGGTAATGTCAAGAGCCAGGCAACACATTCAGAATAATTGAAAGTAAGGGCAGCTTGGTATTTTAATTAGTTGGTTCAAAACTTCCTGTTGGAGTTTTGGTGCCCTTTTTCACTTCATCTCAAATCTCACAGGATGTCTGAAAGGCAAATATACAGGAATCTCCTCTGGAATTAACAGGAAGCTCAAATAAATCTGATGACCCCAAACAATCCAAATACATGGCGTCACAACAAGACAGCAGGTACATACAAGCAACTGAATAAAACTTAGTGCATTTTCATCTTCAAGGCTCAAATCTTTGAAATTCACATGAAATATAAATGTACAGGTAATACAAAGAAGACTCTATGGTCTCAATAAAGAAATTGCCTTATAGTCAGTCTATGCTGAAATTAGTCCTACTGAGCTTAATAAAAGTTTCCAAATATGCACAGAATTACAGCACCAATGATATGTAAGTATCAAAATCAACACTGCAGAATATAACACAGTTTTGAAAATATTTATATAAAAACCAGGCAGGTTAACAGATTATAGTGACACAACAAATAAACGGAACACAATTACACCTATGAATAACACAACATGTATCATAAACCAAATGGTACCCTTTCATTTTAAAGGCCAAGCATTTTACTTCTATTTATAGAAGAAACTGTAAAATTTGTAGAAGAAACTCTAACATGTATTTTTTTTTTAAAGTTTCAAAGTGTGAAAAAATTAACAGAACTAAAACTGGATTTTTATTCCTTGTGATGACAATGTAACTACCTGAGAAGTTATGAGCTTGACTGGTAACTAAACTCCCCCTAAACAAACATCACCCTAGCACAATAAACATCCATCGGTATACATGTCAAGAATGTGTGTTTAAAATCAAAGACTGAAGCACTTGTCTTCCTTGTACCCTAACTGTAAAGCTGCCAATTTATAGCTTATAAAAGCAAAGCCAGAAGTTTCCCGTATAATGCCTCTAGGTTTCCATGCAACTGATAAACACATCCAACGAGTCAGAAACATTCAGGGGTATTTTCAAGCCATGTGTACAACTTCTGTCTTCAGGGATCAGAAAATAGATACAATTTGTTTTCCTTTTTTTCCCCTTCTTCTTCAAAAGAGCACCTAAGCTCAGCCCCGGTTTAACACATGTAACAGAGAATGAGTCACACAAGGAAGGAGGAAAAATTAGAAGAAACCACTTAAAGGCCACTTTCGTCACACCATTATTTAAAAAGCCCTTCGCTCCTTCCAGCCCTGAATTCAAACCGTTCACACACCCGTCAGCATTAAAAGGAAGGGGGCAAAAAAGTTCACAGTTGGATCATCCTCTCCTCTAAAAGGTACACATCCAAGAATTAGAGCTCACCACGCAGTTTATTTAAATCTTGCCCCTCCAGTGGAATAAATCAATAAGCGCACAGTGACAGACAGAAATCAACATACCCACGCCGCCTTTTTGGTACATCCACCCGTATCCAAAACTTAAAATTTTACAGACCGGAGGAAATCAGCCTCAGCCTGGTCGCGGGTTGCGTCGCCTATCTCCTCACCACTATCCGGAAAGCTGTGAAGAGTAGACGGCTCAACCACACAAAAGGCCAGTGGCTATTAAGAAAGGAGGGGGGGGGGAGGTCCTGGTGGAGAAGCCCAACTTAAGAAGCTCCTCCCCGATTCTCCCACAGGGAAAGCGGGCGTCTAGCAACCGGGCAGCCGCTTCAACAGGCATCCGAAGCTGCTCCCGGGTCGCTGGAATGTCGGCACGCCTCCTGCCCGCCGCAGCCTTCCCTTGTGGGTGGTGGGGAAACGCCCGGACAATTACAGACTTGAGGGGGGCGGACGGGACACACCGAAGTTCCGATGGTCTCTCTTAAGGGTGCCTGCGGTTCCCTCCCTTCTGCCCGCGACAGCAGCGCGTGTGGACGCCAGGAAAAACAAACACGTGGTGCTCGAGGCGCGTTTTAATTCCTTTCTCTCTCTCTCTCTTTCCAAGCAGCCCTTAGCGGAGCTGCTTTCCAGGACTTTTTGAGTCACGATCGACCGATCGCTGTCTTTTGAGTTTTCGGAAACACTGCAATAAGGGCCCAAATAAACTTTTTTTTTTAAAGATCCCAAGCCGGACTTTTTGTCTCTGAAGCGTTTATTTCAATACTTCCACCGTATCCGCCCAACCTTGGAAATGAATGAACGTAAGAAAAAGGATCACAACAACTTGTTAAAGGGTGTGGGAAGGGGGCTTAGCAGGTTTCCCTCCAGAGATTCTCCTAACCATATTGGAATGGGTGTTTGAGGGGTTTTTTTAAATCACTTTTCTAATGCACAGCTCATGGATGCCATTTAACTGCAAAGTGTTTCATAGAAGTAGGCGGAAAACAAAATAAATGTGTACAGTGAAAGCCTGCAAATGCCTATTCAAAAGTCTTAATTCTCTGATGTTCACCAAATAGTCTGGTAATTGCCAGGATTCCCAGGCACTTTGGGGTATATTTTTATAGCCTCTCTTAAGAGTATCTTCCTGGACTTAAAATACTGTTAGCATGTCTAATAGTGAAATACCCGTAGTCCTTGACTTGCAGTAGTTTATTTAGTGACCAAAGTTACAACAGCACTGAAAAAAGTGACTTATGACCTTTTTTCACACTTAGGACCATTGCAGCATCCATACAGTCACTTGATCAAAATTCTGTTGCTTGGCAACAGACTCATATTTGAGGGTTGCAGTATCCCAGGGTCATGTGATCCCCTTTTGTGACCTGACAAGCAAAATCAATGGGGAAGCCAGATTAATTTTAACAAACGTTGGTAACAACTGCTTGATTCACTTAACAACTGTGACAAGAAAAGTTGTAAAATGGGGCAAAATTCACTTAACAAATGTCTTACTGTTGGCAACAGAAATTTTGGGCTCAACTGTGATCGTAAGTTGAGGACTCCTGTAGCGGCAGAATTGATGATCTGGAGGACAGTGTTATGGAGATTTCATTTTAAAAAAATAGTTGCTATTTTCAGCTACGCAATCTTGATTATAATCTTTAATTATTCTGTGAATAATATACAGACTTTGGTTATGGTAAACTACTGAGTATGTTTGCAATAGAGTTCATTCCTCTCTATTAGATGACTAGGCCTGTGTGAATTTTGTTTATTCCACATGAGGCCATTTGCCAAGTTACAGAAGCCCAGCTGAGATGGATGAACACAGGCAGACTAAAAGAAGGAGCTCAGGTTGTCACCTAGCTCCAAACTAACTTGTTATGAGGTTGGATCAGTCATTGCTTGTTTTTCCAACCCACCTCTGATTCACATCATGAGGATGCAGTGCATGCCACCACTATCAGAAGAAAAAATGTGTGTGCATGAAAATATCCATTTCTAAGGAAACAATCATAAAAAAGCTGAATGTAGTATATATCTGCTAACATATGATCTTAAGCATATCTTTTAATTCAGCAACAATTGGCTGAGTTCACAAACCATGATGTGCAATCACAGCAAAACAGAAGCAAATAACCTACCATGCAGCTCATCATAATATGAACCAAATAAATAAGATCACACATAGTTTCTTGTTCAGTGTTCAGCAGCTAGTTGTAATATCCCATTATTTAGCATGCCTCTCCCCAAAAAAATATCCAGGGGATACAATTTAGTTTTTCACCAGAATGGATGAAGATTTGTAGGCAAGCTAGTCCATTATTAAGTAAAAGTAAGAATTTTGAGCTATATACTTTTAAAAGTTATGTTTATCAATGCCTGAAATTTGTTGTTTGGAGCCAGAATAGGATAAACTTTGAAGCACTAATCGAAAGGGAACATGCATGCCTGCCAGATGTTACACAACGCTCTAAAAAGGGTTTGGGCAAAGGGGAAAAAAGTTCATAAGGACTGAAGTATGCTGTTTTCTGCATATGATTTTTCTTGCCAGGAGCTATGTAAAAGAACAGAACAGTGAAATAGAACAAATGACAACATTATATATTTGCCCTTGTTCTCCAAATGCTTTCATCAGAATTTAGAAGAATGACTCTGATTTGAGAAAAGTTCTGTTGATTACCGAATTCAATATACCACCTTATCCTAATATTTTTCTTTCTGAAAAGGCTGCCACAATATTATCCTCCAGAGGGACAAAGTTCTATAGAAAATCTGAATTTGAATGGAATACACTTTTAGCAGTCTCTTTTGCTCCAGGTAAAATAAAATCTGTTCTGAATCACATTGTTCCCTAGTGTCAAACCAAATAAAACATACAACTTTCCTATACCACAAAAAACAAAAAAACAAAACAGTGTTGTTTTGTAAACAGTAACACTGTTGTTCTTCCCTAACCTAACCACACACACACAAACACACACACACACACACATTAAATTCCATAAATAGTGTAGAAAGGATTATAGCCCAACTACATATTTTACCTTTCCAGAAATATTGTAACCCATATTACCATTGCTTATTCATCTGTTTCTACTAGCAAATTTGATATTGTACATTATTCATAACACATTTTTAATTTGCTATAAAGCAACAATGTACATTGTTGCTGCATAAAATAATGAGGATACAATAAAGAAAGGCAAAACTCAGTTTTGTCCCTCCCAGATTTACCTCTCCATTTCAAGATTGCTTATTGTTTTAATCTATATTTAAAAAATAAAAATAAAAATGAACGATACCCAAATTTAAAAATGCAGTGAAAACGGGAAGTCTAAAAATGGCTCATGATCAAGTTTAGTATGTCTGTTGATCTTGAACCAAGACCAAGGTGTGTTATGGTTGGATTTAGAATATCATCTACATGTGGCTGAGATAAAGGCTTTTTACCACAAACCCTTAGTTTTAGTAAGGCACACTGGTGCTGTCTGAAGCATCTGGAAAGTTAATCTCATGATGACAGCAGTGAATTGATGATTTCCCAAAGCCTCTCCTACACACTCCTGTTTTATGTAATTGTCCAAGTGAAAATTAGTTTGGACTTTTATCATCAACCATGAAGTAATTATAAAGTAGGTTCAGGTATTAAGTAATCTCTGACTGGCTTGCTAGACTTAGCATATCAGATACAGAAATAGTCTCTCAGAAGCTGGTTTACATATCCTAGAGATAAATGCTCAAAAAGAAAGGAAGTAAAAAAAAGGAGCAAAACAAGACCAGTTAGCGTCAGCCAATCAGGAACTGATGTTCCAATTATTCTCTCTACAACCTCTGAGCAGGTGCTGAAGCAATGCAAGTAATAAGTAACTTGCTTTAGTTAGCTGGTAACTCAGGACATGACTTTTGGGACCCTTGTTGTTTTAATCCATCCCCTTTTCCATATAATTTCTAGAAATTTGACTTCAATTATTTTCTAAGGAATTTCTCATTGAAACTTCTTCCATATGCAAGACTGCACAGTTCAGTAATTACCCTTTGTGTTTCAGGATTGGTATGACATTGCTAAGATCTTTATATCCAGACCTTGAGCAGGAAATTATGTTGTAATTATCTATTTTTTAAAGGTCTGAGGTGAAGGAAGTATATCTTAATGGAAGGGCTAAAAATTCCCCAGCTGAACAGACGAGAGTATTGGGAAGTTCAGTTGTGTAGATTTAGTAATTCTGACAGGAAGGTGTCCTACAGAAATATAAATGATTTCAGAATTTTTGTCCAGACAGCAAACTTTTTTTGATTAACATTTGATAAGTTATCTTGCTTGGACTACTGCACGGGTATCAAACTGTTGGCCCGTGGGCTGGATGCATCATGCACTGGCCACGCCCACCCCATTTGGTGATGGGGGGAAAAGTCATGATATATCACATGACAATGTGATGCCATGAGTTTGACATCCCTGGCCTATTGTATCATCCTGACATGATCCTGCCTATGCCTCTTATATTTCTCCTTAAAAATGGGAAAGTTTCCCTTGAATTGAGTTTGATTCTGGATAATATACCAGAATGTGGATTTTATAGCTACAACATTGAAATGGTTTGCCAATGTTACTTTCTTAGATATTTTCAGTTTTCCCCAAATCCTGAAATTCTAATGGCACCCATCCATTGATCAGCCAGGGTAAGTCTTAATTTTTTAAAGATTAATCAAGGCATGTTAGGACCTGCCACTTGCTGTTAAAGTATTCAACTAGTCATGCCTAATTTGGGAGAACTCACACCTGAAAATCAGTGATAGTTATCATTAATCTTTTATATTAATAAACATTTTATTTGTAACAACAGCTGTGAGATTTATAACTGACTTACCAGCCTATCTTGCTATCTTTCAGAAACAAATGTAGC
The DNA here is from genome assembly GCA_030761175.1 of Masticophis lateralis. Lineage (NCBI taxonomy): Eukaryota > Metazoa > Chordata > Lepidosauria > Squamata > Colubridae > Masticophis > Masticophis lateralis. Next base: position 59,425,763 of record JAUDYJ010000005.1, on the reverse strand, counting down.
TTTCAATGCATACTTTGGAAGCTATTCTTAGCCATGGCATTTCTAGCACACTCTTACTCTTATCTCACACTCACACTCTTATCACAATAATGAATTCCTCAAACCTTGTATAATGATTAACTGGTGGAAACTTGAATAATATTTTACTGATAGTCTGGTATATCACATGTATAGAGGGGAAGAAATTTAATTGAAGACACCATACCAATATCTCTTGTGTCAGAGATATTACATGATGAAGTTATAAAATGAGTATTCTGCATTAGCTTGATGTTTGTGGAAGTGATAATGCTCAATTAATTGTGGGAAGGAGTAAAAGCTAGACACTCCATGTTAAAATGAAGAGTGTCGGAATGCAAGAAGAAGAGACAAAATAGTATATTGTGCACTGATGTAAGTCCCATTGAGCAGGCACACGTAGAATTGAAGGGTTAATTGTATTGAAGTCCTATTTCCATAGTGAGTTTCTATTTATAATCATTTACAGTTGACATCATGCTTTTGTTGACATTAACATCATTATCTTCAAAAACAAGATGTGTTGGAATTTTCATTTGTATATATTATCTAACCATACACTGACGATTCAGTATAAATCTTATCACATGTATGTAAAAACTCAGAGAAGAAAATCATAAAAGTGACATTCACTTCAAACACATGGCATCAGTATATGTGTCACATCTAGCCAAAGGTTATCAAAAGTACTTTCCCACATATCTCATACTTGTTATTGTTTGAAGAAACATATAAAAGTGATCAAAAGAAAAAAAAAACCTAAGATTTGTTCACCTACAATTAGCTTTAGATAGGCCACCAAAAAAGCAAACTAATAAAAAGCAGATTAAAACATGACTGGAGAACAAAGCAAAAAGCCGAAATTATTTGAGAATGATTGCTTCTTTTTTACTACCTACCTAGACAACTAAAACAATAATAAAAAAATAACATATAGAAAATTTCTATCTTGTTGCTATACATTAGATATAAAAAGTCTATACCACATTTTTGTACTTTTCCCTTAAAATATTTCAGTTTGTTTTTCAATTGAATTACATGTGTTATATTAAAGGTGGAAAAAATTCTGAAGTGATTTATCTTGATCTGATTTGTTTACATCTTAAACAGCTGGCATTTTAACAGGATTGTACAGACTTTTTTTATATCCACTGCAAATGCAGATTCAAGAAGTACAAGAACTGTTATTCCATAACTCACTGATATTATTTATTTTCTATTTATTTTCTGTCTAAGATATGTGGAATATCAAATGACATTTTTGATGAGTATGACGTCACAACACTAAGAGACCAGAGAGCTGCTATGTCCTTAGAATATCCCAAGTTCTAAGCATGTACAGAATTATAACTTTTGACAAATAACTACATCTTAACAGAGGCACCCAAAGGAAATAAATCAAACACATTGTCCACATTGTTTTAAAGCTATAAAAATATCTCACATTCACATCCAAAAACTTAAAATACAGATTGATTCACAAACAGTACCCTGAAGCTATTGGCTATTCCTATTCCTTTCACTACTCTGTATCACTACTAACAGAATAACAGAGTTGGAAGGGAACTTGGAGGTCTTCTAGTCCAACCCCCTGCTTAGGCAGGAAATCCTATACCCGTGATGGCGAACCTATAGCACGGGTGCCACAGGTGGCACACGGAGCCATATAAGTGGACACGTGAGCGTTGCCGTAGCTCAGCTCCAGCACGCATGTGTGCGCTGGCCACCTGATTTTCGGGCCTTTCAGTCCTATCAGAAGTTGGGAAATGGGCTGTTTCCGGCTTCCGGAGAACCCCTGGGGGAGTGGGGAAGACCGCTTTCGTCCTCCCCAGGCTCCTAGAAAGCCTCTGGAGCCTGGGGAGTGTGAACAAACAGGCCTACCGGGCCCACTTCCATCATGTGCTAAATGTGGGGGGTGCATGCGCTGGGGTGGGTTGCATTGAATTATGGGTGTGGGCACACATGTGGGCGACCTCGCCACGATCCCCCCACTTTTGGCACGTGACGTCAAAAAGCTTAGCCATCACTGTCCTATACCATTTCAGACAAATGGTTATCCAATTTCTTCTTAAAAACCTCCCATTTTGGAGCACCCACAACTTTTGAAGGCAAGTCCTTCCACTGATTAATTGTATTAAAAGCAGAAAGTTTCATATTTCTCTGAATAATAACATCTATGCTCAGTAGCTTATAGTCAGTCTAGTATTATGTTTTTAATACCATCCTGAGAAATTTTCTCAAGTCCCCATAATTGGAAGTAATTAAAGAGATGTGTCCTTTTAAGTTAGGAAATCTTCATTTAAAATTATCTCCTGGGCTCTGATTTTCTTTTAAGTACTTTTTTTTAACCAAGGTCTTTTAGATACTGATCATTGCAAATAATACTTGCTCTGCTAATTAAATTTTATGTCTTATGCAAGACAATACATAGTTAAGTAAACACTAAATACTACATTGCATCGGAAATTTTTTATCTGACACATTCGCTTCTGCAAAATAATTACAAGCAGGGGTGAAATCCAGCAGGTCCTGACAGGTTCTGGAGAATCGGTAGCAGAAATTTTGGGTAGTTTGGAGAACCGGCAAATGCCACCTCTGGCTGGCCCCAGAATGGGGAGGGAATGGAGATTTTGTAATATCATTCCCCTGGAGTGGGGAGGGAATGGAGATTTTGCAGTATCCTTCCCCTGCCACACCCACCAAGCCACGCCAACAGGACTGGTAGTAAAAAAAATTGGATTGCACCACTGACTGCAAGTATTTATTTTCTGCAAATGGGTGCAATTTCATATGAAAGCATTTACAAGGAGGCTCAAATTCATGAAACTCCTTTCTAAAACCTGTATATTTGCTCTCTTCCTATTTGATTTTGAATAGGTTTAGAAATCCTTTCATAAATGTTTAGGTTCCTTGTAAGGCTCAGCCAGGAACAAGCTTTTATAATATACAGTTCTAATAGATACAAATAATTTTACTCATCATAGCTGTGGTAAAATCAATCCTTATCAGTGAGGAGACATCCCAGTTCTCAGACAGACAGTAAAAAAGAAAATTACTGTCTCCTAACGTGTGTTGGGACAGATACAGTTGTATGCTGGGAAATAGTTCAGTCGCTGGAACTCTTGTAACTTTATCCCTTTTAATAAAGCTTGCTAAGAATTTCTGTGAATTGTGTTTGGAAAAGGAATTAGTTCTGGTTTTATGCTGAAACCACTAATAACATTAGGTTGTATTTATTTTATCTGTTTATTTTAAATAATTATATTCCCCCCTCCCGCTATCATACATGCAAGACTATAATCCTCACAAAACAACAATACAAACAATAAAAATCACAACAAGAATTCCTGGCATTCAAAAGAAGGCAATGCCCCCTTACATCCATATTCAATTGTACTGGGTTCCAGCCAGTGGTGGGTTGCTACTGGTTCGCCCCCATTTGGCAAACTGTTTTTCGCAAAAACAGGGCATGCAGAGGCTTTGGGAGGCCTGCAAAGTGCTCCAGTGCTCCACTCTTTTTTCTTGCTTATCTCTTTGAAATCTTGGTGTGTCTTATACACTGGTGCATCTTATAGTTCAAATAATATGGTAAATAGAATGTGAATGATTGTAAACTAGTCCTCTCGGTCCAGGAATGGATGCATTTAGCACATAAGACAAATCTGAATGAAGGTCCTCCTAGCCACAGATACTATCTGCTGCTTTAGGAAAAGCTGCAAATCCATAAGAATCCTAAATTTGTACCAACAAATTTAGGATTAGTACCAACTTTGTTTGCAGAAATTTATTTTGACTGTATTGAAAGATACTTAATTTTTCCTGCGGATTTGCATTGCTGCATAGTTCTCATAGGAATTAAGATCGGATCATTAGAACTAGTACAGTCTTACACAATTTGCAGTTGTACAATCTACAAATGAAATAAAACAGAATAACTTGCCTATATACGACCTTGTCAACATTGCAACTGTGATACAGCTTGCAATTCAGGGGTGAAATGCTCCCGGTTCAAACCGGATCCCCTGATCCAGTAGCAATGGTGGTGGGTGATTTGGAGAACCGGTAGCAAAAATCCCTGCGCCCCCCCCCACCATACCCAGCTGAGCCGCATGATCATCAGAGGGTTTTTTTTTTAACTTTTAAAAGCATTTTTTCTACAACCTCTTCTGACAAAAAAATGCTTTTAAAAGTAAAAAATAAAAAGCCTCTGATGATCGCACGGCTCAGCTGGGTTGGTCAGAGGCTTTTCAAAGCACTTTTTTCTGCAACCTCTTGGCTGAAGAGGTGGTTAAAAAAATGCTTTGAAAAGTCTCGATCCCAGCTGAGTTGCCAGATCGGCAGAGAGGCTTTTCAAAGCATTTTTAAAAAAGCCTCTCTGACGATCCCAGCTGTGTTGCCTGATCGGCAGACGTTTTTCAAAGCATTAGAAAAAATGCTTTGAAAAGTTAAAAAAAAAAGTTGGCCATGCCCACCCAGTCACATTACCCACCCACCCCCACCAAGCCACGCCCACAGAACCGGTAGTAACAAATTTTACATTTCACCCCTGTTGCAATTCGAATAAATAATTATAAGTCAGGGAAAAGAAATAAGGAAAACTATGCCCCAAAGCTATATATTAAGAAATGTACTCAAAGTGTTGTTGAAAGTCAGATGCCATATAAGGACTTTTTAAATACAACTACAAACTGATATGAAACTAAGTTGGAATAAATTTAAAACAAGAAAAAAATTGAATTCAATAGCATCAACAAAGAGATGAAAAATTCAAAAAAGTCTACATATCATACAACTTTGCAACAATGCCATCTCTACGATGTTGTGTGAATATTCTTAAAGTGGGCTCTATGAAGTGCAAAAGCACATGGCAGAAAAGTTTAATATGTATTCATTTTCTTCCTCCTTTAATTATACAATCATATAATAAACAAGTCTATACACATTCTGCTAATCCTCTTGGAAAGCACCAAGTTCGGGAATTTGTTTTTTATATTATTCCATGTATGCAAGTTGTATTTATCTGCAGGCATGGTGCTAAATAAAGTTTACAGTTCTGTAAAAGACAGCAGCTGCTGCCACTTGGGATAAATACTCAGACAGGAGAAACAGGTGATAAGAAATTCTTCAAGCTTATGCATGTATGAAGAAATGGAGTTATAAACTAACAGCTGCTCAAGACACTACCTTGTTTGCCACAGGTACAAAATTATATTATGCTTTATCTACCCCAAACCTTCTGAGCAGATATAAAATGGATAGAATTATTCAAAAAGTAAATTCCTCTCTTCTAATAAGATAGTGAAGAAATCAAAGATAGCAGAAGACTGCACACACCTCTGAAATGAACATCTTCTAAAGACAATCCAATGCATCAAAACTAGTGGTGGATTTCTACCGGTTTGCCCCGGTTTGGGAGAACCGGTAGCAGTGGCGACGGGAGGCTTTGTCCACCCACCCAGATGTCATCCCGGACACTCTGGGCATACACAGGTTCTGCGCATGTGCAGAAGTGCCACGTGCATGCAAACAAACAAGCGACATGCATGCGTGCTCCCAGTTCTGAACCAGTAGTAAAGGTAAGCGAAAACCACTACTGATCAAAACACATAATTTCTCTTAAATGAACCAAAAACCAAGTCACTCCTTTTTTCCTCATGAAGGGTGACAGCTTCTTCGTTCAAAAAGGAAGAAAGCACAGGGGCACTATGTTTTTATCACAGTTAAATTTTTGGCTTAGTACACAATATAACCATATAGGTCTATGTAAGGATTATTGAGTTGCTGTTTAAATTTCCTAAGTCAGAATTGAATCTTGCAGATTTTAGACCTTAACAATAAAACTCTTTTCTGAATATATCAGGAAGACAGATTATGTCAGATCAGAGATTGTCACTCAGAGGATAAATAAATTATTAATGCAGGCTGCAAGTTAACCCAATTAGATTTTAAATTTGATGTTCATCTTACATAGTTCAACTGATGTCAATCTGAAGGATGAATAGACTTTTTTGGGGCAGAATACAGAAACAAATATAATTGTATGATAGTGTCTTCTAATGACACCCCCCCCCAAATATTACAGCTATTAAGATCTTGTCCCACTTAAAGGTAAAGGTAAAGTTTCCCCTTGCACATACATGATAGTCGTTCCTGATTCTAGGAGGTGGCGTTCATCTCCGTTTCTAAGCCAAAGAGCCAGCGCTATCTGATGACAATTCCATGGTCATGTGGCTGGCATGACTAAATGCTGAAGACGCATGGAACGCTGTTACCTTACGACCAAGGTGTTCCCTATTTTTCTACTTGCATTTTTACATGCTTTCGAACTGCTAGGTTGGCAGAAGCTGGGGCAAGTAATGGGAGCTCATTCCATTATGCGGCACTAGGGATTCAAACTGTCGAACTGCCAACCTTTCTGATCGGCAAATTCAGCGTCTTAGCCACTGAGCTACTGTCTCTCCTTTGTCCCACTTAGATCAGGGGTGGATTTCAAAACCGTCGCTACTGGTTTGCCCATGGGCACATATGCGCAGAAGCATCCGGGCAGGTGCATGGAGCCTCTTGCCACTGCCGCTACTGGTTCGCCTGATCCTGGGCAAATTGGTAGCAACCCACCACTGACTTAGATAGTGTTTATTCTTCCTTTATTACTGGTCTCTGTAATTTTGAGAATAATGGCAAAGTGGCAGTTCTTAGCACTTCCTAAACAAGATAATCAAATGAGTCCAATAAGATTGCTTCCCAGGTTTTTTTTTTAAATTCTCCTATAGCCTCCCAATATAAACATTCTTTATATAATCTGGTATCTAAACAAGAATTTTATATACCTGTCAACAGACAACCAGTGATTGTGGAGATGACAGCCAGATTTTAGCCATTCTGTACTTTTCAGCCATTGTAATACTTTGTATGATTTTTCCCACACATTTGTTGCAAATCTACCAAGCTAAAGGGTTGTTCTGGCACCTGAGCAAACTCTAACTTGACTGCTGACCAATTTACAAACTTGATTTAACTAAGTTTGCTTTTTGCTGGCTATGTGATATAGATCAGATCTGAAAAATGCTTATTTTATCAATAAGAAATACTTGTTAGGGAGACATTTGTTTTTTTGTGCCAATCTCTGAGACCAAATGATATTTCCTTGGTATTTGGGGCCATGTATAAAAACTGGTGGAACCTCTCATTTGCAGTTGCTTGCTTTGAGAGGGATTCTGAAGATTCTTATTCTGCACAGAATCCTAGGGCTGGAATTGACCATATACATGTTCTGCCCAAGGCAGGAACATGCACCATTTTGGGTAAATGGTTATTCAAACTTTTCTTGAAGAACTCCAATGATGGAGCCCCACAACTCTGGGAGGCAAGAAAATTATTCTTATCTCTACTGTTAGTTGTGATTGATGGGGCTACGAACATTCCTGGGACAAATGATGCTCTGATATATTCATCAATTTATTAATTAATTATGATGCTCTGAAAGGATATGTACATAAACAAACAAACAAATAATAATGGCTATTTTGGGGGCTGTTAATTTAGGCCCTGGTTTAAAAATGCACACACATCCTCAAAAATGACAACTTGGTCTATTATTTTATCTACCCTTACACTAAAATGAATCATTTTAGTGTAAGGGTACACTAGTGTAAAAGATGGAAAAGATTAATTTTTTAAGTCAGAAATCTAGACTTCAGATCTAACTGGGAAAAGTGGGGCCAAGTTTTTTTCTGACAAGGATGTTATCTCTTTAATAGCTGCTGTTTTTATGTGAGGCAAACAATTTGTAGCCTGAAAAATGTTTTGTATGCTAATAAACTAACCAAGGAGACAAAAATCCTAACAATTAAAAATAGGGAAATAAAATACAGTGCAAACAAACCGAAAAAAAGCAGATGTAACAATATGAGAGTAAAGATATGTTTCTTATGGAACTTAATTTTTTGCAAGCATCGTTGGAGAATTATTTAACAAGATTAAAAAGTTGGAGGCATTGGTGATCCATATATGATCCAGTGTTCTCATTACCTCCTAATATCAATACTTTTACTGTTATTATTACTTGTTTATTAGCTTAATGTCATGCATGTAGTATATACATGTCAGTGACTTTAGTCTACAATAAGATCCATGGTCAGCATCTACTGATGTATTGGCTCCATATGATCCTAATGTAATACTCCAATATTTCCAATCTGACATAAATATTAAAATATTATATTCTAAATTCATTCTGAACAGATTTAATTAAGTTAGAAAGAACTGAGAAAAAACATCTGTCAAAATGTATTATATCAGACCTGCTTACGCATGTTAACTGTATACCCTAACTCTGTGGTTTGAGATAAATGATCTCTCATCATTTAGTTTCTAGTCGATGCTTATTCAATGTAGGTATATTACTTATATATTTCATTTTGAACTCATTTTTCTGCTTTTGTCCCAATATGATGACATCCTTTTGCCTGATTTGTATTCCAGGTTTATATTCATTAGACTAGATCCCAGCCCCAAGAGTTAATACAAATTAATATCTCACTTGAAAGTTACATCATATTCTTTTGGAAATAGTTTGTCCCTAAAAAAATAAAACCTGCTACATTTCATATGCTAAATAAATAATTAAGATATAGTCTTAATAATTTACCTGACCCAATGCTGAGTCCAAATACTAGTTACCTAGCTCAGTTTTAGTCACTGATGGATACAATAAAGCAATTACTTTCAACCTTATTATTTTGCAATTTTAGTATTAAAAATCTATCAATGTTGAAATCGGTTTTTAAATGTTGAGCTATGTTTTCATGGCGTACGCTTGGCTGTGTTTTGCCTAACTATAATTTATCAACTAACCCACAATTGGCTGGTTTTACACCACAAATATTGCCATAAAGTGGTTTGTTTTATTTTGGTTAAGAGTGTTGTTCAAATCTAAATGTTCAGTGTTCAGGTTTTTTTTTTTAATAAAGAAATTATTTAAAGAGCCTCCCACTGCAAGTTGCCAATCGCTAACCATCAGAAGCAATTAATGTTTTTCTGTGAACCTTGGCTGAAGTACCTCAGCAGCTATTCTGGAGTGCCCTTTGAAGTACAGCAAGGAGAGATTGGGAAAGGTTATGACAAGGTTATGACAAGAATAGTTAATGAAGAAGGAAACCTATGGGCTCAAATATAATAATAGTTTATAGAAAATATTTTCTCAGATTCAAAGTTAAGATCAGGAGAACTTTTAAAGATATACTTAAAATAATAATAAAAAGTTTGCTAAATCTTAGAAAAACACCTTTGGGACTTAGAATGACTCATTGGTTACAAATAGTTTTAGGGTTAGAGATTAATTTAACATTTTTCTTCCATTTGATCCATTTGGTCCTTTGAATTTGGGAAGAAGAAATGAAATAATGACTAGATTCATGAATAATATAAGGTTAAAAGGGAGATTCCTGAAAGAACCCAGCCAAAATATGGCTACTTTACATCTTAGCTTGTTGTATGGACCCAATAGGTAATGATTTGGTTAAAATTTGGAAAAAATATGTGAATATAAACTCTAGAGAACATGTCTGTAGTATGCTTAATTTGTTCCTCAGCTGTGAAATATTAACAATTCAGCTGTGTGTCTGTGAGAGAATGATCTTGAACATGCTACATAGGCAAGCAATTTAGAGCTATATAAATTTGCTAAATAAACATGCAAATCTCAGATCCCACACATCTGTATACCAATGTTATGCCATATAAATTAAGATCTCAATCAAATCTCAATTCTGGAAATTCTGAAATATGACATATGAAAGGAAACTGAACATTTTGGAATACATTGGAAAAGAATTTTGAGTAATTTAGGTGAATTGTACAGTAGCAGTCAGAATTATTCCAAGTTAACTTTTTCTTTACATTAAGATCTTGCATTAATAAACACAGCTAAAGCTATCTGATTATAGCTATTAACATATGACTGACACAGGTGTGGATTCTAATTTTTTTCACTACTGGTTCTGTGAGAGTGAGCTTATTTTGTGGGCGTGGCTTGATGGTCATGTGACAATTCTTTAGGATTTAGCAGAAGTACTGGTCTACCAGGCTTTTAACTGCTTGCAGAGCTGTACTGGTCTATCCATTTATTTTTTCAGGCACTGGTCTACTCATTTATTTTTGCAGGTACTGGTCTACCCATTTATTTTTGCAAGCACCAGTCTACTCATGTATTTTTTAGGCACTAGTCTACCCATTTATTTTTGCAGGCACTGGTCTACTCATGTATTTTTGCAGAGACTGGTATCTCTGGTAATACATGAGTACCACTGGCACTGGTACTCATGTATTTTTGCAGCACTAGTCTACCCATTTATTTTTGCAGGCACCGGTCTACCACCAAATTGCCTTTTATCACTGATCAGCTGTACGGCGGCCCTTTGAAGCCCGCGACAAGAGTTTAAACAGTTTTTCCTTATAGACCATCAGCTGGGAGTCAGGAGGGAGCAATAGATTGGGGGTGGGGCCAAATAAAAGGTAAGAATAACACGGCGGGGGGGCACAACCGGTTCAGTGACATCATATCGTCACCGCTACCGGCTCGGCGGAACCAGGCGGAACCGGGAGGAACCCACCACTGGACTGACAACCGAGAGATTATAATGATGTACATGTTTAATCTAAATTGTATATCCAAAAATGAGATCCTTGATTTCAGTGAAGCATTTTTTAAAGGGGTGCGTCTGTCTCTTTGAGTCAGACTTTATTCTGGATATTGCCTAGACTAGGCCCTGCAGTTTTCTTGGCTTTTCAATTGCCTCTTTCCTAGAGCTGAGAGTTCTCTTTCTAAAGTATTACTTTGTAAAGTAACTGATCCAGGTTCATCCAACTGCATTTGTGCTCAAGGTGTAACATGGTGTCTCAGTTTCTAGCCTGTTGCCTTAATCATTCCACAAAAGGGATTGTATAAAGAAGCTTAATGTCTGGAAAGTGTATATTGAATTGTAGCCTAAGTGTTAGCATTCAAAAAAAACCCAGGCCATTTGTACAGCTTTCAGTAAAAAGTGTAAAAAGTGGCATTACTTTCTTAAAATCCAATATTTTCATTATTTTCAGGTGAAGAATTAAGGGGTTCTTCCTAAGTAGGCTGTCCCTGCTGCAAGATAAACCATTCTAAACAAAATTCAATTTAATTAAAAAATTGCTTGATTCATCCTCCCTAATTGCTGTCTTGCTTTAACATCAATATACTAAATTCTTTTTGTAGTTAATTTTAAATTAAATACCTTTCAGGGAGTAATTCTTCCATCGCCATGTTTTCAAGTAAACCAGGAAAGCTTTGCTCTAATTCAGAATGTGAAGTAGTTGGTATTATTTCTTGGCTATCTTGAAAACTTGTAGATTCTTCTTTGGCTTGATTTAAAGAAGTCATTTCCACATCTGTACATAGAGTTTGTTTCATCTCTTGAAGGGTTTCTGAATGCCTCTTTACATCAGGCCTTTGAACGTCTCTGCTGGCTTGCAAACCTGCTTCACAGTTGTTGGTAATTAGCATGATTGTGGTATCTGCTTTAGGAATATCAGTAGAAAAATCTGGTCCTTCTGGTGTGGTCAAATTGATGTCATTTGCTTTTTCTACAGAACTCTCTTGAACATTGCTAGATTCCAGTTTGGACTCGTCTGGTGAATGAGGAGGACTTACTTCATTTTTAAAATAAGTAATTAATTTATGTGCTGCTGTGTCCTGTCTCTTCTCTTCTTCTATGGACTTTTGCAACCAGTTATTGCTATCTATGGTATCCAGAACTGTAACAGCTTTGTTTTTTAATGTATGTTCATTGAAAAAATTAGGATTTTCACCACACAATATCCTGGACTGATTTGTTTGCTCTTTATGAGTATTAAGATCATCTATAAGAAATGGCAATATTGAGTCAGTGCTGTTGTCACCATTTCCCTTGTCGGTGTTTTTATTTCCATCATACATTAACTTTTCTTTAGGTTCATCTGTTTCCAAGTTACACAGACTAATTAAATTACCTTCTTTTACTTCAGCAGCAGTTGTGGCATCAAAATCTGAAACAACTCCTGTAGAGGCAGGAATTATTAAAGGCTCTTCGTTTTTAGGAAAAGATGGCAGATTCTCCATTTCTTGGTTTCCAGAACTTCTAGATGGAAACTCTACTTTTTCTGTGCAAACTTGGTTTTCAGAAGTATCACTGCTTAAAGAGCAAAGGTGATCATTAACCTCTGCATTTATTTCATGACTGCATAAGCCATCCACCTTAACTAACTTGGGGAAAGTTGTAAGACAGTTTTTGTTTAAGCAATATTTGTCGATAGGGATCTTTTCTGAAAAGGCACTTGGCAAATCATACTCCTGACTATTTGCCAGCATTCCTGTGTGTTCTTGTTCTTGTGCTATTTTCTCTTTAGTGGCTTTATTACAGACTTCGGTCTCCAAAGGCAATGTGCGCTGGTTTGTTTTCCAGTCATTCTCTGGATCTCCATCTGCACTGCTTTTTTCACCTTCTTCCAGACCTTGCTTAACCTTTGTTTCTTTACCGTCTGGACTGATCTCCTCACTTGGACTCTGTTCAGTGGCAAGGATAGGCAAGTTGGCAGGCACAACATTTGGTACTACCTGTTCAAATATTTTGCTAATGTGTTTCCTGAAATCGAAAAAGCCAATGCTGAATGCTCTGGAAGATGAAATTTCTGGTTCTTTTTCAGATATTGCTGCAGGCTGCCTGGGAATATCTCCTTCCATCTTGGGAAGGTTTAATTTCTCTATCAAGTCACATTTGCTTTCTTCTTCAATCTTACCGTGCTTGTTATCTTCACAACTTATATTTATTGCAGTGTCCTCCTTACCATTTGCTTGCTTATCAAGCGTAGAAAAGTCCAAAAGCTTCCTTTCTAAACTTGAAAGACTGAACAGAGATTCTGCTGAGCTGTTAAGCTGCTGTGCTTTTACATCACTTTTATCCCCTTTTAACTTAATTGCTGAGATCTCATCCTGCAACTTCTTGAAATTAAATGGTGACAAGTTTCTTTCCGATTGCCTGATCTCAGAAACATCCTGCAAGGTTAAAACAGACTCTTCTGAAAAGAACCCTTGGCCTGGAATGTAAGATTCTTTTCCTGGGAGAGCTTCTGAAGGAATATCATCTAAATTCATTACTTCTGGTTTCCTTTGATCGGTTGTGCTGTTCTCTACAAAAGCATCATCTAAGTCAATGGGTGTAGCAGCCACAGTCTGGAGAGTGGGAGTGGTGTCAAAGATGTCTTGACATGCCACAGCTTCTGGCTCACTTTTTTGAAATTCACCTTTAGGGCCATGATACATAAAGTCTGTAGGTTGGCAGCTTACTTGGCTGGGCCCATTATGTAGAAATAATGATGTTGAAAGAGGCGTTGGTTTTGCTTGAGAGCTAACAGATAGGATGTCAGTCTTTTCAATGGGACAGGTTTTATGCCAAGCATCATTCAAAGGAACCTCTGGGCTATTAGGTAATCTAGGAGGATCTTCATCCATTCCTGTGTTTTCAGAAGGCAGGAAAACTAAGTCCCCTTTGCAAGTTACTTGTTCATCTTTCTGAATAGTCTTATTTGCTAAACTCAGGTGTTCTTCTATCTCTGTATGTAAACTTTGTTCATCCAATTCTGCTTCTTTGCTTGGTAAGTTAACATCAGTCCCATTGTCCTTAGAATGTTCACCTACACAGGTTAAACTCTCCTGCAGGGTTTGTGCCTGTTCAGTTTTCTGTGTCACTGGAAAAAACTCTGTATTGTCCATATTGCTTGTGCATTTGCTATCTGAAAGTTCATCTAAGCCATCCAACTGTTTAACTGTAATAGAGTTTTCAGCAAATGTACCACTCTGGCTTGCTCCTTCAAAAACACCATCTGAAAGCAGAGAATTAGAATTTTGCTTTACTTTGTTTAAGGTTTCTTTGCTAAAACAACTTTCTTCCTCCAGTGGGTTTCTTACATTTGGCAGGTTGTTTTGTGAGGTGTTTCCCACAAATTCAGAAATAGGTGTTAAAGATGCATTGTCATTTGATAGATTAGTTGATTTTTTCTCTGGCCCACCAAGTACTGTTTGGAGTTTGTGTAGATTGTCTTCAGTTTGTTGTAGTTCACTTTTATCAAGCTCCCCATGGTTACTGAAATGATTTAATTCCAGTGGGTGTACCCTTTCAGGAGATGTCTGGTTAGAGATCTGTCCCTGGGAACTCACTACTGTTTGAAGACCATCATGATCCAGATCTTTATCTTCTGGGTTTGAAACACACTGTTCGTCTTCACTTGCCTTGCAGACAGTGCCAAAGGGCTTTGAGCTTTTGTTTGACTGCACTTTGGGAGATGTTATTAAAATGTCCACCATCTGTGGATTTTCCACAGTCTCTTTGGGATGAGTTTCCAAAAGTTCTTTGCAATCATTGCTCGTGAATGAAGAATTCTTTGCCCTTAGGCTATTATCGCCTAAGTCTCCAAGCTTTAGTGGCGGGGGACTGGTTTTTGCAACAACTGCTGATACTAAAGGGCTGCCAGAATAATCATGTTTTATGCTAAGGTCATTTTCTTCAGTTGCTTGTTCCAGCTGCACTTGCTGTGTGGAGTCCAATTTAATATGAGTTTCTTGTGCCAAAGTTGTGTCAGTTTCTTGTTTTTTCATCTCTGTTTTGCATTCCTCCTGCCTTGTTTCATTACTGTCATTTTCCCCCACAGCACTGCTTTGTTCAGCAGTAGTCACAGGTACAGAGTTTGGGTCATTGCCAGCTGTTGAGGCACATCTTTTACTTTCAGAGTGGGATTCATCCTCTAGAATGTTTGCCTTCTCAGTTGCAACACATTCAGCACTTCTAGCCTGTTCATTTAAGTTGTGGAACTCAAGTTCCTTTTTAGACACTGCAATTATTTCTGTATTTGAGGCATTAGTCTCTGAATTTATTTCATCCATCAACTGGTCTTCCAATTCTGATTTGGTGTTTTGAGCAAATGGCTGTTCCCAAGATTCCTCTTTTTTATTTTGCAGAACATCATTCTCTTCAAGAGGCAGGGACAGTGAACCATCTGCATCCTCTATCTCTTTATTGACTGGAAAACAGAGCTGAATATCTTCTACACTGGACTTCAAAAGATCACAAGTCCACAAGCTGTCTTTTCCTTGTAAAAGTAATGGTTCAGATGGCTCAAGACTGGCCACTTTTTTTTCATTTATGGTTGTGGTTTTTTGCTCCAAGTTTTTGCTTAATTCTGGTGAATGATCATTGAGTGTATTCACATTACATTCCGAAATGAGGTTGTTTTCTAAAATTTTGCCACTGATTTTGGTTTCTAAACCACTAACTTGATCATCCAAAGCAGCATCTCGACTGATCTGTCTTGAATTCATCTCAAAAGTTAGTGGTGTCTCTTGGGGACAGTTTATATCTTTATGATTTGAGGATGGCACCTCTTGACATCCGTGCTGTTTGTTTCTGGAAGAAGTATGTTTGCATTTCTCAGCTGTTGTAGTTTCTTCTTTATTATGCTCAGCAAGGTCATTCTCACTCATGAAATTGCTTGTTTTTCTGTCAAGTAACAACAGTTTATCCCCAACAGATTCTTCCTTCACCGTATACATAACATTTTCTGGGTCACCTAAGGCTGTATTTCCCCTGCTCAGAGATTCAGTTTGTGTGATTTCATTGCTGCTGATCTGTTCTGCTGTGTTCTGAAATGTATTTGCTTTTTGCACTTTGTTTTTATTTTCTGGCAACAAGGATGCATCAGAAGGTTCCAAGCTGACTGATAAATCCCTACAATGGATGTTTGGTTCTGGATTTATGGCCTTTTCTAGCCATTCCTTTTCAGTCACCAAGTTACCAATTAGTTGTTCTCTCAAGGTTAATGGTAACAGGTTTGATGTGTTTGAAGACAAACTGGATACAGTAGGAGGATCCTCAAGCACCTCAGTACCCTTTTCTGGAAATATTTGGAATTGATTGTCCCCTCTGTTCACTTCACTGTTGCTATCTTCACTGATGACACTTCTGAACTCAGTAAGGCTCTGATCAATACCAGATATACCATATTTATTTATGTCTGAATTTCCTGTTGTGAGATTATTTGCAATACAATTTTCTTTTTTCATTTCCAGGTTGTCTACATTACTTGTGTTCAGTCCCACTGGTTTTATTAAAGTCTCTTCCTTGTTATTCTCTTCTAATTTAGTCTCCTGTATGCTTTCTTTAGTGGTATAAAAATCTCTGCCTTTCTCACTGTTAGGCAGCTGAACAATGTGTGCCTCCTTTCCTTCAGTCAACAATTCCCTATGTGGCCACGAATCTAATTCACTGGAATTGCTTTCCTTGGTTTCAGGTCCTGATGTCCAAGTAGAATCTGATGAAGGAATCTCTTCCAAAACAGTTTTATTTGGATCTTTCTTATATTCTCTTGCAAAAGTAGAAGCATAATGGTCAGCATCTGTTCCACTGACAAGAGGCACACTTCTTGTGTCTTTCTCATTCACCAAGGCAGGCAAGCCTCTAGGGATATTGTCAAGGCTTAGTGCAGTACATTCTTTACCATGCTCAGAAGGAACTGGCATATGTTGCCTTTGATCTTTTTCTTCCTCTTCAGTAGGTTCTAAGGAATCTCTCTTATGCAGGCTATTCTTCAGCACCATCACATCGGGATATGCCACAACATTGTTTTCACTGGTTGGTTTTCTAGCAGTGTTACTGCAGAGGCCTTCATTATTTAGGCTCAATTCCAATCCGGTCTCCTGCCTGATTTCTTTAGTGGTATAAGAATCTCTGCCTGTCTCACTCTTAGGCAACAGGCTAATGTGTGTCTTGTCTCCTTCAGTCAACAGTTCACTATGTGGCAACGAATCTAATTCACTGGAATTGCTCTCCTCGGTTTCACATCCTGATGTCCAAGTAGAATCGAACAAAGGAATCTGCTCCAAAGCAGTATTATTTGGATCTCTCTCAGGCTCTCTTGCAAAAGTAGTAGCATAACAGTCAGCATCCATTTTTGCACTATCAAGAGATACAGTTCTGGTGTTTTTGTCATTCACAATAATGGGGTTTGACCTCACAGCTGGCAAGTCTTCAATGCTACTTCTAAAACTTAGTGCAGTGCATTCTTCACCATGCTCAGAAAGCATTGGCATATGTTGCCTTTGATCTTGTCCTCCTTCTTCAGAGGCTCCCAAGGAATTTCCCTCATGCAGGTCGTTCTCCATCACATCTGGATGTGCCACAACAGTGTTTTCAGTGGTTGATTCTTCAGCAGAGATACTACAGAGGCCTTCATTATTTAGGCTGCCAACAATGGAAACATTTATTCATTTCAATTTGACAGTACATTCCACATCACAGAAGTTTGAAAACCATGCATGCACATGCACCAAAAAGCTATCGGTCTGCTTTCATGAGGCAAGAAGTCAGAAGTCAGAGGCATCTATGATATAAAATCTCGGCAAGAAAATCATTAGATGTAAATATATTTCTGTAGCATTTATTTATTTATTTGATTTTTATCTTGCCTTTGTTACTTTATAAGTAGCTCAAGGAGGTGAACATACATAATACTCCTTCCATCTCCTATTCTCTCCAGTATTTTGTGCTATTGTGTTAGACACTTGAATTTATGGAATTGGCTGTTGGTTTATGCTAGACTTAAAATTAATCCTGATTTGAGTACAGAATATAGAAAATTTACCAGAGCAGAACTGAATTTTAAATGAAAACCTATGCTAGGGATTGACCACATGTCTCTGGATTTCAAAATTCTTCCAATAAGTTTAATTTAGATCACCATTTCCCAATCTTGTACTTCTCAAATATGCAGCGACTGTAACTCCCAAAATTCTCAATGGAAATTCTGGGAGTTGTAACTCCAACAGTCCAAAAATTCCATTTGGATTCGTGCGAGCTCATTTAAACTTCTATATTGCAGCTTTCCGTATGTAATAAATTACAGCTTAGATCCCAAACCAATTTATGATGGAATAAAAGCAATACTGAATTCTGAACAAATGTGTAGAATGCATATCAATTCATGATATGCCTTTTTACCCTATGGACAAAATACTAAGTATTTTCATGTACTAGAAAGCCTGGCTAAATAACATTCTATTGTTATTCTGTTTCTCTGACTTTTCAGTTCCAGTTAAACTGCCTTAAGATACTATTATTTCCATAATTTGATAGCCATTTTCTCTTTTCTGCCTACCATCGTTCCTGAGTGACCTTCCTTCTTAAATTGAAACTGATCGGTAATTTCTTGGCACTTCACATCATTTTTCTTCCCAGTTAGCAGATCTTGACTGTAAAAATATAGCTGTTCATTAGAGGACAGCAAAGCTCAGGATAACATTTTGCTGCAATCTTGAAGTCTGGATTGTTGTCGCCCAAATCTGGTAGGCCTATACTTCTCAGATGCTTCCATCTTGACTTCCACATAATCTGACCTCTCCATATTTGCTTTATATCAACTATTTTATGAGTGCTGATGCATTTCAATAGCTGGAAATAACAACTTTGTACTACTGTAGCACTTCCCACTAGAAAAATGGAGAATACAGTATTCTGCCCCGATAACAATCAAGTTCAGATTCAAGCAAGTCACAAGACATGAGATTCAATAGAGATTACCAGCACTGTAAGATAACTCACTAGGAATTTAGTAAAGTTTCCCTTTTCATTGCCTTTCTAGAATTCAAAAAGAGAAAAAGCCTTTAAAAGTAGAATGGCTGGAATTTGGCAAACAGGCTGCTTTTGGCCTTTGGGGGGGCCTCCGGCGAAGGCCATTTTCGCCCTCCCACCACTTCGAGAAAGGCTCTGGAGCCTGGGGAGAGAGAAAAATGAGCCTTTCGGTCCTACCAGAAGTTGGCAAATGGGCTGTTTTCGGCCTCTGCAGGGCCTTGTGGGGGGGGGGCATTTTTGCCCTCCCCAGACTCCTAGAAAGGCTCTGGAGCCTCGGGAGAGAGAAAATCGGGCCTACCAGGCCATCACATGCCAGGAATGGGGGGGGTGCATGTGCATGCATGCGTGGGGTGGGGCGCATAGAATTATGGTGTGGGAACATACACGTGTAACCCTCCCCCACCCTCCCCCCACTCCTGGCACGCGATAGCAAAAAGATTAGCCATCACTGACCTAGAGTGTAATTAGAGTATACAAGTCTTTGATGAAACCCTTACAGCCACTGCAGAAATTACCACTAAATTATAATTATTAATACAACCAAGGGGGAAATTTAATTAACATGAAAATCATATTTACAGTATTTAATTAATGTAATTTTAATTTAGCTTCCTTCTGGTAAGATCCATTTCCTTGGATCTCCACCTACTTCTTGCAGCGTGACTCATGATGCATCATTGAAAATCAAGAGGAGTCTCCCCTCCAAACCCCAAATGAATCCTGAGTCACATGCTGAGACAGGACACTGCTATAATTGGCTATTTAATATGCTGGTGCTACTGCCTTTAGTTTCAATTTACTCTCAATTATTCTTACACAAACAGGAATCAATTTTAATATCTTTTTAAAAAATGCCCTTGCTGTTTTCGTTTGAAATATATGCTACAGTCAGCCAGGCATTTTATTATGTGTACTTCTTACCAATTTTAAATTATTAGAGAGTATGTTTAAATACATTGAGGTGCCTCATGAGAACAAACACAAAATAAATTATGCTACACATAAAGTTTGATTTATCATGCAAACATACATTTACTTTCAAATATAACATACAGTATACCATTATGCCATTGGACCTGATATAATAGCTGGAATGATTAAAAGAAATTTAGTAATATTTTCAGAATTCCGTAATACTATTAGCTTACTGCAACACAGATAAGAGAAAATATTCATAAGAATATTCATCTTCTGGCTGATGTTCTCCAGCAATTGGTTTGCATTTTTCAAATGAATTGAGTATCATTTTTCATACTCAAACTTAAGAAACAATATAATACTAAGAAGCATCTGAAGAAATAGAAATCTCTATACAATCTGACTTCCAGAGAAACAATGGAGGACTTAAGATTGCCCTACAGAAAGCAAATACATGAGCCATGAAAAAAAGAGCTCCCCAAACTCTTCTCAGATCAGGGAGAGGATCAGGTATCCTCACAAAGACACCTCACAGAGTCTTCCTGCAAAGAGACTATTAAAAACCTCTGGCAGATTTTAGAGTGTTAGAAGCCATGAGAAACTCATCTCACCTAAACTGCAGTTTGACACCTTCAAATGGACATTGAGGTTGCTTAATCACTTCTGGAGTTTATTAACTGCTTTAGGGATAGTAAGAATTTTCAGAAGGGCAAATATCTATGGAGATTCTCAGCCATCCAGGTCATGGTTGTCCCAAAAGTGCTTTTTCAAGAGGCAATTGGGTTTTCTAGTTTTTCTTTGAAGACATTTCGCTTCTCATCCAAGAAGCTCTGAAGAGCTGAAGAAGCTTCTTGGATGAGAAGCGAAACGTTTAAAGAAAAAAACAAAAAATCCAGTTGCTTCTTGGAAAAAGCTCCTTTGGTTCAGAAGGGCAAGTTTCATCACACCATACTGTAATTCTCCTTCAAACCTCAGCAAAAGTTTTGTGTAAGGTTAAGATGTTAAAAAAAAATTAAGCTGAAATAAACTGCAGAAGGGTGATAAAAACATTACTTTTGGAAAGTTACAAATTGACTAAGGGGCCAGACTGACTGGAAATAAGACTTTGAAATAATTATAAAAATAATTCCTATGGGTTGTTTAAAATTCAATTGAGAATATATGAAAATTTTGAATGTAAGGAAACTTTCTATAGGAAAGTGTTGTGGATTAGAAAAATATCTGATAAGAGGAGACCCTGAAAGCTGGTCACAGGAAGAAGGAAAAGCTAAAGATTGAAAGTGGCAGAGAGATGCAGTGATATAGAATAAAGAAAAGTATTTTAATTCTGGAGGAATTTAAGGGTATTTGGCAACAATATGCTCAGAACTTTCTCCTAAAATTATCTGCTATTATAAAATGGGTTTAAAAGAGGAAATACAAGATGATATGGACAAAGATGTTACATGAAACTTACAAATAACGGACGTGTGAAGAACAATTTGGACATGTTAAAAAGAAAAAAAAGTATTGGCAAGAAACCTACTAAATTTGAAGAATATGACATTGTGATGCTATATTCTTCAGAATAAATACATAGTATGTATGTGTGTGCATATGTGTGTGTATGTGTGTATAAGTGTATGTGTGTGTAGTGTATATGTGTGTATATACATATACAGTTGTTGAAAAGCCCAGTAACAAGAAGGATATTAGGATAGAGAATATAGTCATTTATTTATTTTAAGAATTTGTTTTTATCTTTGAAAGAATGTTCTCAGTGTCATTTTCAAATAAAATACAAGTTGTAATAGTGTCAGATATCAATAAATAGAAAAAGATGATTACAACAAAAGCCCGAGTCCATATTCATGTTATTAATAGCACTTAGACTTATATAGTGTTTTATAGCCCTCTCTAAGTGGTTTACAGATTCAGCATATTGTCCCCAATAATCTGGCTCCTCATTTTACCGGCCTTGGAAAGATGCAAGGCTGAATCAACCTTGACCTGGTGATGATCAAACTCCTGGCAGTCAGCAGAATTAGCTTGTAATACTGCATTCTAACCACTGCGCCAACTGTATAATTTTGTAAGCCTCTGATTCTAATGAATGAATGATTCTAGTGAAACACACTGCCAAATGAAACCTGTCCAAGCTGAAATCTAAAGTTTCTATATATATATGTATGTATGTATGTATGTATGTATGTATGTATGTATGTAAGTTTTCACAGGTATATATGTGTGTACAGATAATATCTCGGGTTTCTTCCCATGTAATTGTAAACATATCTTTAGAAGGGTAGTAGTGACATTTCGACGAAATCACATTCGTCATCTTCTGGCTGATGTTCTCGGTTTGGTGCTTATGGGAAAACTGTGTGATCTTAACTGATGTTTTTCTATGAAAAGAGGCAAACACTGTCAACCAATCAGAATACACCTTTGCCTTTTTTCATAGAAAAACGTCAGTTAAGATCACATGGGAAAACTGTGTGATCTTAACTGACATTTTTCTATGAAAAAAGGCAAAGGTGTATTCTGATCAAACCGAGAACATCAGCCAGAAGATGACGAATGGGATTTCGTCGAAACGTCGCTACTACTTTTCTAAAGATATGTTTACAATTACACAGGAAGAAACCCGAGATATTATCTGTACACACACACACACACACACACACACACACGCACACTATATATATATATATATTAGAATGTCCAAATACCTTAGGAGTGACAAATATATATTGAATTTAAAAGTTTGTGACCCGTCTGGTCTCCCACACTGACTGCAATTTGATAAACATTAAGAGACTTACTGTTCAAATCAGATTTTGGGGTGAGGAGAGAATTCAGCATGCTAAACTGTATCTATCACAACATACTTAATATCAAGAGTCCTTTTATATTATTTTTCGATCCAGTTCCTCATGTTTATTCAACTTGTGAATATTAAACTAACAAAAATTTAGCAAGCTTTAAACATTTCACATTTTGTTAGGTGATGTAAAAATATTGGAATACCCATGTGTCTGCTTTTAAATAATGTGAAAAATTTTATAACATCATTTGGGGATAATTTCTCTATTATATACCCAGATTTTATCTAGGGAGCAGTTGGAAACTAGTGATTTTCAGAAGATACTGTATTTACTTCATTGTACATTTCAGTATTAGCTATGCCAATACGGCATTATATAGAAAGTCACAGCTTCCCTACATACTGTAAGTGAAGAATATGCAATATGTATTTTGAAATACGAAAGAGAGAGAACATGAATTAGCCATTTGGTTTTCTAAGGGGTTTTTTTAGGGTTTAAGAGAAGTTGGTAGTAACTCCAAAATACAAGTAACATCAAACTCAGCCATTGTTATGTACATTATGAAGTTCTACAATTGCCAGTATGAATTTAGACCAAAATGGAAAACCTACAAGGAATCATGGTCTCAACACGAAAGACACCAAAATTTCTCTTTCTAAACATTCATGCTCAAACTAACTATAAGAAGGTGAGAGGGAGATAAGCTCTTCAATACATTATCCCTACTTCATGCACTTAACATGTGAAGGGGAGTTATTGTGTCTTTAAAAACAGTGGTTTCTTGAAACTCAGGTCATAACAAGTGGTTTGCAACTTGCTTGTAAAGGAAAAGTTATCGCTGTTATTTTTATTTATCATTTTACATAATGTGTAGGAGAAAACATACACATTTATAAAATGTGAACTTTTAAGAACAAGAAATCTTTCACAATTGAAGACTAACAGATATAACAAAAAACAATTCTGTTCCAATTGCAATGTTTCCACACTTTGCTTTATGTAGTTTAAAATAATGAAAGTGTGAAAATCCAGGTTTCAGTAAGCTAACAGACTTGTACTGCATTTCCTCATTAATGCATTTTACTTTTCTTATACCAGTGTTTGGACAAACAAAACAATTAAAAATAAACAGATTAGAAAACCAAGACTGAGGCTTCAGAAACATGCAGAATTCAAGCCGCACACTTTCATTCAGAAAACCCAAATCAAATAAACAGTCAAAAATGGTGTAAGGAAGGCTCAAAAGGGCAGACTGAGCTTATCAATGGTTGCATTTTTTTAAAAAAATAATCCATAAACAAGATGCAAATCCAAATCCATAACTACACAGAAAAACAAGGATATTTTCTTAAATTAACTGTACCTGCTCAGGAGAGGATTCTGGGTCCTTAACTCTTCATTTATATCAATCCCAGTAAAAAGAAGATTATTTGGGGTTAGGGATTGGTGGGGATCCCTTTCCTCCATGTCAGACACCAGAGGCCAATTTCCACTGCCAGAAAAAGAAAAAAAGGTTGTATAAAAAGGAACACATTCACAATTCTTAATACCAAATTAAAAATGGAAAAATAATTTGCTATGCAGTCAGTTTCCTTAAAATATTATCACAGTAGAGTTAGACATTTGTGATTTGAGTCAATACACTTTTAAGGTTTTCTATCCTTTTTTAAAAAAAAAAAATCTAAGCCTTTGGTCTCTTCACACAGTGATAAAAGTATGGAATGGGAAATCAATCTGTCCAGTTTCTCATGCTGGACTTGGGATCTTATGACACTTTGTAGTTTAGTTTGAGTCTTTGGTTCAGTTTGGCAGAAGACTCACATACACAGCTTGGCTAGATAGAACTTTTATTGTGAACAAGAACACATAAAAGTAAAGGTTCCCCTCGCACATATGTGCTAGTCGTTCCCGACTATAGGGGGTGGTGCTCATCTCCGTTTCAAAGCCGAAGAGCCAGTGCTGTCCAAAGATGTCTCCGTGGTCATGTGGCCAGTATGGCTAAACGCCAAAGGTGCATGGAACGCTGTTACCTACCCACCAAAGGTGGTCCCTATTTTTCTACTTGCATTTTTTACGTGCTTTCGTAAAGGTTGCAGAAGCTGGGACAAGTAACGGGAGCTCACCCCCGTTATGTGGCACCAGGGATTCAAAGAGCTGAACTGCCGACCTTTCAATCGACAAGCTCAGTGTTTTAACCACTGAGCCACCGCATCCCTTTTTGCAAACAAGAATAAGGCCATGCAAAACAATTGGTTGTCTACTGCTAGTGAGAAGATCAAAATTAATTTTATACCACTAAAAGTACAAAAGATTTAAAAACTTGTGACTTCTTTCTAGCCTTCAAACTGTCAAATACTTGGTGCATCCTTTTGGAATTCTTGAGGTAAAATGGTTCTTGTATATTTCCATAGTAGATATCTCTGGTCTGAGAATTGCTGGCTCCTGCCTGAGCCCTCACAACAGTGTCCCCATAAATGGGAAGTCTTGCTCTCTAGATGAAAAATCTGCTGAGTTTTGCTCTTATGTGTTTCTGGAAATTATTCATTCCCTCCAGTTCATTTTCTGCCTCCTTCCTGAAAGAAGGCCAAACTTTCCAGGAAAGAAAGCTAGCTCAAACCCACAAACATTGCATGCCTGAAATAAATTCTACAGTACAAAATGCTCCACCTTAACTAACTTCCAGATGGGAAACTTTTATATATATATATATATACATATATACATATACATACACACACACGTATGTATGTATGTATGTATATTTTAAGTACTAGCAAAGTTTGTAGTACCACATAAAGCAGGTCATTATTTGATTCTTTCTAAATTCAAAATAATGTACCTTATTTCTTAATTACAAGGTACTACATTGGATACAATACCTTAGATCATCATATGCATGTACTGAAATGGTATTAATAGGATTCTGTTATGTTCTTATATTGCCCATGGATATAAAAAGGGAGTTAATTGGATAATAAGCAACTTTTAATTTGTAATGTTACTTGAGTTACTGTAGATTTCCCAGGCAACAACTTCCTGGCCAATAGACAACTTTAAAAATGTTATGCCTTCCAATTACTTACTTCCCTAACAAAGAAAAAACATATTCTGCCTACCTTGTATTGTCTGCAGTTAATGAGAAACTATCATCTGGCAGTGGTAATGAAACTGCAGAATCTGATGGTAACGTGTCCAAGTCATCTTGATTGAGTGATTTATCTTTCCTCTTTTTCCTTGACTTTTTTGTTTTTATTTCTCTCTCAATACTAAGTGGCTCTGTTGATTTTGGAACTGAAGGGCCCTCCTAGGAAAGGAAAACAAAACATGAGTTTTAGTTAAAAAGCAAATAAGCAATAGAACGAATACTTGTTTTTTTTTTAATAGCAAAATAAAAATTACAGCCTTCGTAAATGTCCTATTTTAATGTTGCTCAAAGACAAATAATAAGCAATAATAAAATAAAGGTTTGGAACTGCGGTGTTGTGTGGGAAGAACAACTATATGACTCTCTTAGCTGGCCCTTAGAGATATATCCTTATCTTTTTTCCCAGCCCATTGACCATTTCCTTTTGATCAGGAAATCTATTAGTAGAGCAGAGAAGAGAAAAGGCTGTGCTTTTCTATACTTCAGAATGAGGGTAATGTCAGTGGTACCATGTTTCCCCAAAATAAGACATCCCCTGATAATAAGCCCAATCAGGATTTTGAGTGCATGGCAATAAGGCCAAGTGCTTATTTCAGGGTTCAGAAAAATATAAAACAGGGTCTTATTTTTGGGGACACATGGTACTTACATAACAAGAAATTTATGGCATTTTAAAGATTACTTCATATAATACAAGACTTTTTATTGTTTGTAATAGATTAGTGATTTTCATATTTTCCTTCAACCTTTCAGGTAATCGATAAAAAAAACATTAAACAATGATCTGTCAGTCTCAAAGAAAGCTTTCAGTCCCAGTAGGGAATTTGTTATGCCACTGTAATAGTAAACTGAAATATTAAAAATCATATGCATTCAAAATATATAGTATATATATATATAGTATATAGTATATAGTACAGTATATAGTATATAGTATAGTAATACTATATTGGACCCAATGCTTCAACATCTTATTTTGAATTGTAATTCTCATTGGATTATCCCTTTCATTTAGATTACCATGATTTATGATGTTTTTTCCTAACCATGAGCAGCTGAATTAATATACATTTTTGACAGCAAGGTATCTGAGGAGCATTTGGTTGGAATTTTCCCCTTTCAATATAGCTTACTATTTTCTAAACCATACCAAACAACAATAATTTTGACTATGTGCAATCTAGTTGCGAATGGCAGCTGACTATAGTCTACCTTCTTTGTGCTTTAAAGCTAAATAAATTGAATTTAGTTAGAGATGAAAGACTACCAGGAAATTCCAGAGCTGTAAATCAGATTGGAAAGGCAAAAAGCCTTTATGGAAAAATACAATAGCTAACCTTTTCTGAATGGTTGTCAAGATAATTACATGGATATTACCATGTAGAGATAAAGACACCCAACTAGAGGATGTGTTTAATCTCCTATATTGTATTCAGCCATTATGAGGTTTGCTTTGCTTTCATTTAGTGTCATATTGTCTATGAACTAAAACTCGATTGTTTGAGAACCATGGACTAAGGAGGCTTCTAAGTTTATGGCAGATTCAGTAATCTGCAGGTAATTTCTCCTTTTCTCTTAGATAACTCTTAAGTATGGAAAACATCCCTACGCCTACCCTTAAAACTGAAGGTTTAGTCCACATTTAAGGTTTCAAGGACTAGGGTGAATATGAAGTTTGCTAGTTCATCACTCTCATTCCAACTTTTAAAATCCTAAGGAACCCCAAAATTAGACTGAAAATAATCACCCTCCCACATTGCAGAGTCAACACCATGATACTGGACAGCTTCCTTTGCCCTCTGGAAGGATGATAAATTGTCTGCAGCTACCAAGGTCTAAAATGTTGCCCATCTAGAACAGAGTATTATGTTCTGTACCTGTATTTTAATTAGACTGAAATAGTTGGCATCATTTTAAAAATAGAAGAGAAGACAGATATGAAACTGCACTAACACATTTTAATTATAAGCACATTAGGTTTTGGAGTATGAATGTTTTAAGCTGCAAGAAATCATTCAAGGGTGAAAATGCAAGCATAGATGATCTGAAGCTAATATTACATTAGTGTCTTAAATGACGATTTAGAGAGTGATCTGAAAGAATAGTTTCTTTCATTTATTCTGTATTCTTCAATGATTGTATGCGTGATTATATTATACACAGATCTCTTATGTAACAGGTATCTCTAGTAATGAAAACTTATGAAAATGTCCATAGATCATAAGATATCTATGGACCAACCTATTAGGTTAATCTTTGTCCCTCTAGTAATATGTCTATAAAAGTTGGTTTGTTAAACTTAGGACCAAAAACATTTTCCTTTTCCTTGAGATGAAATAACAAAGAAAAATTTGTTGGAAAGTTGGGTTCGTTTGAATTTATTTGGAAAAAGCAGATTGCTGAGGAAAGGACAGAACTTTCAAATTTGTATTGTGCATACAGTATATAGATACACACACACACACACGTATATATGTATGTATATACATATGTATATATACATATACATAGAATAGCATTAAATCTGATTTTATTTTCTGCTCAATGTAAGTGCTCTGTTTCTTCGAAAGATAACTTTATTTAAGGTCTAATCACATTTTACATGGAACTACCTATGTTGCTTTTGTTTATACTTCTGAAGCTAATCTCTTTCTTTAAGACTAACACCTACTGTTTTTCATTGCTATTTCAAGTTCTTAATAAAATTAATAGTATTTTAAGCGATTTGGGGTGTGTGTGCCAAACTATATTTTATAGGTATGATTGTAAGCTCATAATATGCCCTGAAATATATAATGATGGACCTCTCTAAATTCTACCAGATACTGGGTTAAAAGATTTTTTTTTTCTTTTGGACTTACTGTTATGAGCCTGGTTTACCATAATTGGGGAAACTGATGAAAATTGCCTGTTGGTTGGGGCAGGCCCAGTAGTAGGCAAATAGAACATTTCCATTCACTACTCAATTTTCATAAATTTATAAGAGACACAGAAACAATGCACGTATATACACACAATACATATATAATAAATGGTAGCACTCAAAATGTAGGTATTTTAGTCTAATATGTAGAGCCTGAATGGCACAGCAGACTAATGCTACTGTTAAAGGTAGTATTTAGCTTCCAGCTGCCTGCAATTACTGCGAGTTCAATTCTCATCAGGCTCAAGGTTGACTCAGCCTTCCATCCTTTCTAAGGTAGGTAAAATGAGGACCCGGTTTGTGGGGGCAATAAGCTGACTTTGTATAAAATATACAAAAGTATGAAGGCTATTGCTTAACGCCTTTAAGCCAGCCTGAGTCTCCGGAGAAGGGAGGCATATAAATCAAAATAAATAAATAAATAAATAAATAAATAAATAAATAAATAAATAAATAAATAAATAAATAAATAAATAAATAAATAAAATGCTGTAAAGATTCACTCCATGTAGCTACTTTTATAATCACTTTAATATGTGATTTTAGAAAACTGGATTAAGAAAACATGATTACATGTTTTCATAATTCATGATTATGAAAACAGCGATAATCTCAAGAGCACGCATAAAGACATTACATTAATCGAAGAGTACATAATGATTCCCAGAATTAATATTTATGCTACCATTGTTTTATACCTGCAGTGCAGTAATATTAAATGTATTCTTATTTTAGAAAGAAAATAAATAAATTGCTGTAATGTTCAGTCTATCCTTTTGAGAGCAAGAATAAAATAAGCAAGAACAATCCAAATACTCAAAACAAATTTTCCTCAAACAAGTTTTTTTATTATAATTAAATAGAAATAACCTCACAGGCAAAGAGAGCAGGAATCTTGCTGATAACGTCTACTACTGAATTGGAACAAATTCTGTTAAATAGTATTCAACAGCATAAGCTTTTATCCATCAAAAGTTATGTTTGTAATTCTTGTCATGTCACTGTTAAGACAATGTCAGTGTATAGAATGACAAACCTCTCTGAAATTTTCCTGTTAATCATCAAGGATTTAATTGTCATTTAGGAAAGGGAGGGGAAAAAAGAAAAGGTTTTGAACGTAAATTTTGCCTTTGGAAAGCCTGAAGGATGGGTGGAAGTATTAGCAACCATTTTTAATTGGTTCAAGTTAACAGAGGTCCTTTCTCTCTCTATCCTTTCTCCCACCCATCCCCCAGTAGTCGTCTTCCTGCAGTACTTTCCTCATTATAAACACAGAGCCTTTTAAGGCAGTTGTTGCAACATGATATAGTTCTGTGTCTTGGCTGGAAGTCAGTTTGGATGAATTACACCAAGTTTCCATTCCTAATAACACTGTGCTAACAGGCAGATGAAGCCCTGGAAAAAAAAAATTGTAAAACTGACCTTAGGGGGTTCCCCTCCCCTCTTCATCTTCCATTGTACTTTTGTGCTATGCAGACAGAGCAATCTGTTTGGCACGGACATAAACCTTCATCTGTTAAATACATCAGTGTCCTCATTCTGAAGGACTCACTTCCTCCATAAGTGGTTGAAAGTGAACACTGGGAAGTTGACCAAAGGACATTCCCCTGGTGTCAGGAGTCTGATTTCAGAAACAATTGCTAAAGTAGCCAGCTACGAACACAAGACAGTTGTTAAAATCCTGCCCTGAACAGGCCATACTGCTTTGTAGACAAACAGTCTGTACCCCTGTAGATAAATGGCTATCTGAGTAATAGTTTGGGAATGAAGAGTTACATGATTGTTGTTTGCAGCAGACAATAGAGTTATCATCGTATATTAGCAGTTAGAGTAATTCTGAAATTGTTTTAGTGAAGAGTTTGCATTTCACTGACATTGATCGGTAATGAGGAAATCTACTTTTTTTGCAAGTAGATTTAATAACTGGGTTATTTTTGGGCCAGTCACTTTCTCTCAACTCTAGAAAAGAAGCAATGGCAAACAACTTCCCAAATTCATGCCATGAAAAGTGTACAGACTTGTCCTGGCAATTGCCAAGAGTTAACACTGATTTGAAGACACTAAACAAAAACAACAAAACCCCCACTGAGTACATTGGTGAGAATTATTTGATATTTATATTTATAGTTTATTTGTTTTTATTATACTTTTATCAACATTATTTTTTACTGTAAAACTCCAAGATTCTTTGGATTCCCATAGATAGAATTCAAAGAATGAGCGAGTCAGTGTCTGCTCTCTCTCCCTCTCTCTCTCTCCCCATATATATTGATTATAAAATATATCAGCACATTACAGTAGTGGCCAAAATTGTGGAAACCTTTTGGGGAAAGTCTATTTTTGAGGTTTGATAGCTAATAACACCACTTTTTTTTGGAGTTTCAAGATAATCATATTTCATTGCTGGAATGGCCTGGGAATAACCCAGACCTTAACCCAATTGACAATCTATAGAGCTGACCAGTGGTGGGTTTCACTTACCTTTGCTACCAGTTAACTTATGTGCACACGCTCATTTCACTTGCGCATGAGCCACTTCTGCACATGCACAGAGCGTATTTCATGATGTCCAGGCAGGTGGGCAAACCAGTAGCAACCCACTACTGGAGCTGATTAAAGAAACTTGTTAGTCAGAAGTGACCCAGCAATAAAACCCAGTTAATAGAAGCAATCATTCAATCTTAGTTTCACATTAGAACAACTGCAGAACTAAAAAACTTGGTTCATTCCATGGGAAGATGTTGTAAGGCCGTAATTCATGCTAAAGGTTACCCAATTAAGTATTAACTGATGTGATAACTTTTGTATATCTTGTTTTTTCTATGGTGAAAATTTTTGTATATCTCATTTTTTCCACGTGCTTCACTTTTCTTCTTTATACTGTAATTGCTATTCTAATGCAAATCCTTCATAAAAATTATTGCATTACATTCTTGATCCATTGATATATAATTTTATGGTACTACCTGGTGTGCCAGTTGCGCCATTTCCTAGACCAAGATGCCCTTTGCACGGTCACTCATGCCCTGGTTACTTCTCGCTTGGATTATTGCAACTCCCTCTACATAGGGCTGCCCTTGAAGTGCACCTGGAGGCTTCAGCTGGTCCAGAATGCAGCCGCGCGGATTGTTACAGGAGCTCCCCGTTACTCTTGTGTAACAACTCTCCTACATGAGCTGCACTGGTTACCAGTGGCCCTCCAGATCCACTTCAAGGTGCTGGTATTTATCTTTAAAGCCCTACATGGCTTAAGTCCCAGGTATTTGCAGGACGATCTCCTACCCGCCTCCCACAGTCCTGTTCGCTCACACAGGGCTGCCTTCCTCAGGGTACCATCGACCAGGCAATGTCGGCTGGTGATGTCCAGGGGCAGAGAGTTCTCTGTGGGCCCTCCTGCCCTCTGGAATGAGTTATCCACCAATGTTCGGATGGTGCCTGATCTCTGCTCCTTCCGTCGCGGCCTAAAGACTTGGCTGTTTCAACAAATGGGTTGATTCTGATTCCTGGGTTTTATTATTTATTTCTCTCTGTTTTAATTGGTTTTAATTAGGATTTCCTTTATTATTGTATGTTTTTTAACTTGGGTTCACTGCCCTGAGTCCTTTGGAAGAAGGGCGGCATATAAATATTTGTAAATAAATAAATAAATAAATACTCCCAAAAAAGTAGTGCTATTAGCTAGTTTTAGAAAATACACTTTTCCCAAAAGATTTCCACAATTTTGGCCACTCTGTACAATTTAATGGAATGTCCTTTATATAGGAACTCTCAAGGGAATGAGAAGGGAATAACAATGTGCCAAAAGGAAACCAAATGACCAATCTATTGTCATGAAAGCAATTAAGTCCCACTATTAGAAATTTCAGAACTGTAACTTACTTTTCTACAATATACTGAAGTTTTAAATAATACTAAATCTTAGGATAAAGTTGTGTCACAGAGATTGGCAAAGCTTCCAGTGTACTGTAATATTTTCTAAACACACCATTAATTTTTCCAGCATTTATGCATTTATGTGTGCATGTATGTACAGTATTTAATCATTCATTTGATTTCTATACCTGTCCATATCAGCAAATGACTCTGCAGCAACCTGAAGCTACAGAGTCTATGAAGCAACTTACTAAGCTTACTAACCTAACTCATTAATCTTTGTAAAAGAACCAGTCCTGCTGAATAATGCATAACCAATGCTTTGATGCAATTTGCAGTGTGGATAATAATTTAAGTTCACAGCAACTTTGCCATGCTTTGTATTCTTGAAACAATTTGTGTTCTTCTTCTTCTAAAAGGTCTAGTATTTTCACTGTCAACATTTTAGAATATAGAAAGCACACATTTTACTTCTTAGAGAATCCCCAAGTATTACTAATACCTTAAAAAATGTGAAAATATATCAAATCTTTACAGATGACAAAGACTCCGGCAATTCTCAGCATTTTTCACATTCTATATAAATTTTTTTGAAGCACTCTGTGTGCTTATATGTGGGTGTGAAAGAAAGATCAGTAAAACTGCGCAGTTTTCTTAATTTCTCTTACATACTTGGCATATAATATCCAGTTACAGAATCTGATGGGTTGAGAAAATATACACCATTTGAGACGTAGGAGTATGCAAACTGTAAAGTGAAAAGGGTAGGTCAGCAAAACAATGTTAAGAGTTGATGGGACAGAGCAAGGAATATTCATCACCCATTCTACAACTCTATTTTTCTAAAGATCTGATTCCCTGTTACCAGATCCAAGTTGACTAATATAGGTAATCCTTGACTTACAACAGTTTATGTAGTGACCATTCAAAGCTTCAAGAGCACTGAAAAAAGTGGCCTATGGCTGTTTTTCACACTGAACAACCATTGCAGCATCCCCATGAGCACGTGATCAAAATTCAGATGCTTGGCAACTGATTCATATTTATGATAATCACAGTGTCCTGGCTTCATGTGATCACCTTCTGTAACCTTCTGACAAGCAAATTCAATGGGGAAGCCATATTCAATTGCAGTGATTCACTCAACAGTTGTGGCAAGAAAGGTTGCTAAATGGGGCAAAATTCACTTAACAAATATCTTGCTTTGCAACAGAAATGTTGGGCTCAATTGTAATTGTAAATTGAGGACTACCTGTATCTTGTTGGCTATATATTACGTAGAATCTTGAAGTCGATTCCAAAATATTTCCAAACCAGTAATCCTTGTACCTCATCCGTTGAATATTACTCTATCCTAAACTGCCCGAATCATAGAATGGGTCATTTTTAGCATTTTCTGAATTATTTTTCTTTTCAGAGTTCAAAAATTACTAACTTGTCCCTTTGGCGCACATAGTTTGGTGATATAGATCTCTGATTCTACATTAGGAACTTTTGCATAAAGAGAAAAACAATTTGTCCTCTCTTCGCTCCACTCACACAAATGGTATTTGCTTATCCATTATGAATCCTGTGCTTTAATTTATAACATTTAGTAACTTTAAGAAAATGTTTTCTGTACTCACCTGACTTTCTTGGCTGCTGTTTTCATTACCCATTTCAACAGGAAAATATCAGAGTCAACTTTTGCATTAAGAATATCAGCTGAAAGAAACAAACAGTCATCAGGGATTTTCCAATAGTGAGGGAAAATAGCAACCCAAGAAGAAAATAACCTGCTTTGTGCTTCCCTGAACCTCCCTCTCCATAGAAATTTCCCCGAAGCCTAGCAGGTATGTGCTTGAAAAGATAGTTTTACATTACAGATCTAACTTCGGTCAATCATAGTTTTGAAGTTCTTGTTTCCTTAGCCCCATACGGCAGAGGGCAGCAATCAGAAACACTTTTAGACTCAGGATGTAGAGTTATGCTCAGGATGTAGAGTCAAAACAAAAAAGAAGAAAGATGGGCCCACATCATTTCAAAACAAGTTCCCCCTTTATTGCAAAATTAATATAAGCCCCCCCTCCCACATACAACAGAGACTACCATCATGTGTCCTTCTTACAACTTTATTTGATCAGCTCTATTGTGGAGTACAGTGAAGTGACATAATTTTGACAACACTACAAAGGGGAAATAGATGAAAGTTGGAATCTTAAATGAATAGTTTGGCAAGATTTTTTTGGCATGACCCCTTGCCAGTATGGACTCGAGGCAATGCAATGTCTTAAGCCACTTCTGTTATTATACAGCTTTTTTGCTACATCTGTCATTGCCAATATGCAAAAGATAGACTGGACAAGGCTAGAAGCTAAGCTCAAACTGCTCCATTACAATAACAATAGACATGGGTTAATTGTTCCTTCCATCCCAAAGTGAGATGTGCTTTTTTCTCGTATTTATGCAATATAACAAAAATATTAATTTGATTGTTTATATATAGGTCAAGAACCTTACATTCTGTTATACTTGTTCATAACTGTTATTTTAGCTGTTTTTGCAAGAAAAAAAGAAAAGAAAGAAAAGCCAAATTTAGCCTATCAAAACTCTCTTGAATTACTGTCTGCAATTTTTCTTGTTCAGTATCAGTTGGAACAGCCAGACACAATAGCTGGAAATTGCTTCTGATAACAAGTTTGTGGGAAACTGAGGTTTTCCAGGTATTGAAGTCTGTAACCAGTGCACAATGTACATATAGATAAGTTCGATATAGCAGTAAGGTGATATACATTCAAGAGTTGGGAGAATGGCCATTGAAATAGTATGAATATGTCTCGGAATTTGAAACAGCCTCATATTTGAAATACAAATTCAGTCATAATTAAATTTAACATGAAAACCATGCTTCCATGATTCAAAATTCCACAGATTTCTACCACATCCAAAATCTGGGCTGATCTTAACTTTTTTTTAAATATTCAAGCCTTGAATGGTTCATTAAATATAGATTTTTATGACCACATAGAAAAAAAACTATAACTTTTTATGCTGACATGATTCATACCTAGCTGATTCTGTTGATACTCACTTATTAGGATGATTTTAATAATCTATAGCTTTAATATTACATAAGTGTTAGGCTATGTGGCTCCTTGCCAAACAAGGGAATAAATTTGCTGTGATCCAATTTATGAAGCAACTTTGACCACATGATCCCTCTTTAGAATCCATTATCTGATCAATGGCTCTTGAGTTATGCTCATGTAGATTCTGCTTGCCAAAGACTGGACTGGCTAACAATTCTGACCAGGCTCTTGGAACATTGGACTGAATCTGGACTATCATTCTATGTGGTCCTGTTAAAGGCAAAACCATTCAGACAAGCCTTTGGGTTTGTTTTCCTTGTCCGCTATTACCTTGAGTAAACTAATAATTTCTATGGCAACTATGTTTGTACATGTATAATTGAAACAGGACAGAAGCTTTCCACCTTTCAAATAGGATTTTGGGAAAAATACAAAATCGGGTGGGTCAGAGAGGTTAAGTGAACAAAGAAAGCAGGTACGTGCCAGCCGTAGGTGCTATATTGACGACCTATAGACTAGAGATAGTCAAAGCATATCATTGTTCCCGAGTTCTCTGGTCACATGTTTTGTTGCAGCTATTTGTGCAAAAATTGAATATAAAATTCACACTGCCATACTAGCTCGCATATTGATGAGACTGCTGCCATTCCTCCTACTTTAAATTGCACTATTAAATATTTAATCCAGAGGGTCTGAATCTGACAGAAAGGAAATCTCTGGCACATTACTATAATCCCTAAGCAATAAAAGTGAACAACAAAACTGTTCACATATCAGACAGAAGCCCTAACATAATATTATTATTAGCATTAAAGAGTTAAATCTAGTCCATAGATAAGTTTTGGGGAATTAAGTCAATTATCTCATCAAAAGATATGTGAATCTAGCCGATTATGGTTCTTTCAGCAAACCATAATTAAAGAAGCTATGGTTAAATGCAATATATGAACCAGATCATGCACATAAACATACAGGACAGGTCTCTTATGTGCTAAATGATTACTTCATCTTTTATTTCAACCAGAGCCAAAACTTCAGCATCTAATTCATTCCCACGTGATCTATGAATATGTATGAAGTTGATGATTAAAGTTGATCTCTTACTGTATATTTTACATCATTCACTATGTTGCCATCCTTTAGAATGTTAACAAGAAACTTTTCCACCTTTGCCCGAGGCTGAAATTCCGGGCTTACTGCATTACAGTGTAATTTTGTTTATTGAGAACATATTCAACTACCTAGCATTGATCTCGCTCCCAAGGGAAGCATGGATACACTTTCAGCCTGGAAGATATTTGTTTCATTTTAGTTTTGTATAACGATTATACAACTGCAACGTGACAGTGTCAAATCTAATTATGTGTGAGAACAGAATACATTGGATTAGGAGAGGTTTGTATTTTCTCTTATCCATTTTGGAAGTTTCTCTTTCCACATCTCTGCAACAGCTCCTTCAACTAAGTGTTTCTTGGGGAATAGGTGGCAAAAGTATCCTTGGTTCTTGTTACTTCTGCAGTCAGGTATTTTACTGATTTACAGCTTCTGCTAGTAGTAGCTTAACATATGTATTGTTGATTTTTCTTTTGTTCAATTGATTCTCATAGATTGCCTGGAAAAGTCTTTGCCATTTTCTTGGTAAGGTTTTTTAGAATTTTTTGCCATTGTTCCCTTCTTATACTGAGACAAAGTGGAGTGAAATTAGCCCAAGGTCATCCAGCTGGCTTTATGCTTACAGCAGAACTAGAACTCACAGTCTCCCAGATTCTAGCCTGATGCCTTAAACATTGCACCAAAGTGGCTGTCAGTGTATATGTTACTGCATTATAACTGACAAGCAGGGTACTGTCTCTGAGTTACAAATATGGTAGCAAATAGAGATTTTTGTATCGCCTTGTTGCCATTTAGCAGTCATTCAGATTTGGTAACCTGGGAGTGGCAAGTCTACAACTTCTACGTCATTGAATTTCTCTCTTATCTAAATAGCTGGGCATTGTCACAATTTAGATTGTTCATGATAGGTCATTGTGAACCATTTTGCTTTCAACAACAACAACAACAGCCTGGCTGCATAGTGTCAAATTTGATTTTCATATTCAGCTGTATGATGAGAAATGAGGGAGGAAGATTTGTACTTGGTTTAATAAATCATGTTTTAAACCTGTTTTTCCTTTTAAATTTATAGAACTTAAATTTGTTAAACTTCTGTAGTTAAACTGTGTGAAATAATATTTCTGATCTAGTAATATGCCAAGTTTAGGATATCATAGTTCATATAATAATCCTTTCGTACCCTAAATATTAAAGCAGTATAAAACTTCATTTCAGGGTTTTCATTTGAACGCAATTATGTATCAACTTCATATATTGGATCACCAATTTAAATTATCAACGTGAAAGCTCTTAATTCAATTGATTTGTAAAACTGAAACAATCTGATTTTACAAATTGTCAAACTATATGGAACTAAATTGAGTTTAAATTGGAATAAACTACATGTATCTATTTAAATTACATTCCAGCTCACTTTGTGTAAATTGAAATATATTTCTGCTTTTATATCTGATTACAGTATTTAGCTCTTAAAATACAAAAACAGATAATATCAGATCAACTTGAAAAACTTTGTATGTGCATATAGTATAATCTGGTTAAAATGAGAGTCATTTGGTAAATAAACTATAAAAGGCTGAGTTACTTAATACATTTCTGTAAGGTAGAAATCATGGCTTACTTCCTATACTTCTAGGTTGAGAGAAGGTAGCTATATCCAAAACAAACATTATGATGATTGAACCCAGTCAAACCTATGCTGGTATCAGACACACACACAGAAATATTTATTTTGGAGTAAATATTTAGGATCTATAATCAAAAAGCAGTAGAAATAGCTACCGTTCATTTCTGAGAATATTTTCTCTGTTCAGTTCCTTGCAGTCCATCTTGCAATGTAAAATTCTTTGGACTCTTTCAGTCATATTCTAACACACTAGAATAAGAATATTGCTATTCTTTTAATTTACATATAGTGATCAATTTTAGTTTCCCATTCTAAGTTTTAGACAGGACACTTTTGAAGCATGCTGGTTTTATATAATTAAAACCATGTAAGCACTCTCTTTCCTAAATAATGCTCATCTAAATCTGAAACCATTAGAAAAATTGATCTCATAAGAAATTTTAGTACACTTACATGGGGAGAAGATATAATCTGGATCCTTTCTGAAATTCAAGCACTTCACTCTTTTCCAATTATAATGCTTCAGCCAGCTCTATCTGTTTTCCTTCAGTGCTCTGAATCACATGCATTTACCCTTCATTTAAATGACCCACCTTCAATTAAGCATAACCTGTTGAGCAAAGATGCTGACTCCACCCCAGGTACAGAGTAGAATCAGTTAACACACTCAATAATTGTTAAATAAAAATAAAAGTGAGAAATATCGTTCATATGTTAGAGCTACAGAAAATGAGCCAGGATACAGTATTTGGTTATTTCCTATATTTTTAGTTTAAAAATATAACCTCTGAAATTACTGGCAAATTACTTTTAACTACACTGAGATTCTCTTATGGCCATAAACACTATGTATCTAAGATCTGTGAGTTGTTTAATAAGAAAAGACTGAAGCTTTATTTTACACAAGCCATTATATCTCCTGTTCATTATATCATGGACAAAAATGGAAGACCAGCTAAAATTTGTTTCTAAGGCTGCTGCATTCAGAGAATTTACACCTTGTCTTGTCTTCTGGATTGCAGTTTGGTACTCATAAGATAAATTCATGCAGATCCAGTAGGCATGCTTGAAGAAGAAGTACAAAAAGAGAAAGAGTTTCAAGAAATCAATCTAACCAGGTCATGTTTCAGATGGAAGCATTTGTGGAGAGTAAATAATAATTTGAAAGCTAGTTGAATGACTAGGTCGTGCATGGATTTGTTTTTCTTTTAATGAATTCAGCAATCCCTTCAAAAACAATTATCTTTTGTTTTGCTTGTTTTTGTCAAACCTTATTTTTTCTGCTGGAAATGACTTCCTGGTGAGTCACAATGGAAAGATGGAATATAAAAGCCAGAAACTCACTGAAATGTGCTGATACAAAAAGCATGGCACCTGTTTTACTTGGTGGCTTAATAGCTATTAATAACATTTAACATCAGCACTAATGAATAAATGGAATCTGGACAAATCTTGCTTGCAGAAACAGCCAACAGAGATTTGGAGACTGGGAGGGGAACCCACATGGGTGTGCATTTATAATCCCTGGGATTATACAGCCAAAAGTAAGCAGCCTATTGACTGTATTTTGGTAGTGTAATTTTTCAGATAAAATGGGAGGGGGGGAGTGATGGGAAGGGGAAGAAGTTAAAATACTGCCATTCATATCTTAAAAACTATTACCAAATCCCTATGCTGTCCATTCAAATGAAAGAGGCAATCCAGTGAAACTTCCTGTCAAGAGATTTAACTGCAACTCCGTGTTTTACACCAAGAGATTACTATGATTCTTTAGTGACGTGATTTATACTTCACTGAAAAGCAAAAAGTGTACATTTTGTTTATATTTAATTTAACAATGAACCTAGTAGCCACTGTGATTTGTAAGCCATGGTTTATGTCTTAGCATTAAATATAAACAAAACCAATCGCAGTTTAAAATATACATACAGTAGATGTAGTGCTATGTAGAATAAAACACTGTGCAGATTTTGGTACAATATGGTTTTCTTCTATTTTGCAAAGTATGGTTCAGATGACTTGGTTCTTTTTCTCTCTCTCTCTAATCAGTAATGTAATACACCGAAGCTGTACCAGACATGTACCTGCAAACATAGCACAAGTTGTAGAAACAAAATTGCAATTATACATCTCCATTGATCTGGGGAGTGATATTTTATTTGAAAAGAAAACCCACTAGCAAATCACATGATTTTTGCATGCTCAGGCATGTTCTTTCTTTGTCACCGGCTCTCAAGATGCTCTCTAGTGTTGCCTGATATGAATCAATTAGACAAGCTTTTCATTTTGACTTCTTCCAGAAAGAATGTTCCAAATGTTACCAATCAAAAAACTTTATCTTACCCTTCTTAAGACTTTTTCCTCTAGAAAATACATGTAGGCAAATTATTATACTTATCTGCAAAATATTAAAATTAAGAATGCAGGTGAAATAAACATTCACATATACATTTGTTTGAGCAGTAACTGAAAGAACAATGACCTACAACTGATCTGTAGTGGAAGGAAGATTCAGACCTATGCCTGCTCCAGAATATTTGTAAGTAATACATTCATGGCCAGTTTAAGATGACATTCTCTTCCCTGAAGCTGTTGGAGTGAGAATTGTTAGGATAAATTTTCTTCCATGTCACGTCTTCCACAAGGCTAGCTTAGAAAACATAAGGTAGGACATGTGACCTATGCTGCTTTGCCCAGTGATAAAAAGGAGTAAATATCTAAAACACAGAAGAAATCAGCATGGCTGCCCATCACCTATGTGATTCAGATGCCACAAATTGCTTAATAGTAGGTATGACCCTGGATATACTTTAATGCCTTCTTCAATTTTATGAGAACTGCTTATCCATTACTGATTTCCACATGACTGAAAATTATTTCTAAATAAGCTAGCTTGCATAGACCTGCTCTGAATGTTTAGGAAAACAAGGTGATAGATTTCTGGTTGGCATGACTTCAAACACCATGAAGATCACAAGTTTTAAAATTCCCTATGTAAAAAATAAGTATTCCTTACTCTTTGCAGACCACACAATTTTGCTTTTTTTCCCCCTATAAGAATTTGTTTTTCATTGCTTTGTTTTTCTTCCTATTATAAGAGTGAAAATTGCCAATGTCATGAGCTTATGGTTCTCCAGAAACTGTTGAGTTGGAGTTGTCTGCTGTTCCAATCAAATGATGAGCAATCCTAGTTCCAGAACAACAGTATATTCTTCACTAACTTACAGTAATTATATCTTTCTTTCATACTACAGGTCTTACCAGTCCATACCGGTATCTACCTCATCATTGTGCTTAAGGAATAAACTAATTGTTAGCAATCAACTTCCAGAACGTTGGGATGTATAATTTCCAACCATTCTAACCACAAATTAGCCATGCTGGCTAGATGGAAACTATAATTCAATAATTTGTTTATTTCACTGATTTGGGGAAGTTAAAAAAGGCTGTCAAACCAGGGTTCCAAAAATCTGCATGGCCACTAGACTGAGGCAAAGATCTCTAGTAAAACCATATGGAATATGAGAATTTTATATAGAATCAATGAACATTGCTTGAAGCACAATTTTTTAAAAGAATGTCTGTTCAAGTTTGAGAAAGAAGTTGCTTTTTCCTCTTCCAAGTGAGAATGTGCAGAGAAATGTTCAAAGATAGTCTACATTTTACTTCCCTGTAGCATATGTACATTTTTTTTATTGTATATTTATCTTTCCAGGAGTCTACAACTTCCCTGGCTTCCCAGATGTCAATTAATATACATTCAGCAAAAAAGTCATGGAAGAATGCTTTCCATTGAGAGGGCTATTTTAACCAGGCAGAAAGAACAACCAGAAGGCTTGAGAGCAGTGGTGTCCAACTTTGACAACTTTAAGATTTATGAACTTCAACTCCCAGAATTCCCCAGCCAGCATGGGTGAGTTGGGAATTTTAGAAGTTAAAGTCTACAGTCTTAAAGTTACCAAGGTTGGATATGCTATAGAAAGAAAATTTCCACCATCTCATGCCACCTTATTACAATCAAATAAGTTCAAGATATAATGCCACCAAAAGAAAATTGAAAACATCCTAAGAATAAGAAAAACCAAAGCTACTTCTTCTCCTTCTTTTTCTTCTTCTCCTCCTCCTCCTCCTTTTGCAGAGACAAAACCAGAAGGAATTTAGTTACACCCTTTCCAACTAACCAATTATATGAAAAGCTATACGCTTTTGTGAGCTTTTATGCCTATTCATAAAATTGGCTACTTGAAAAAAATGCTATCCTACACCTTCTGATTTTTATCACCATAGTCGGACACAGCTGTCCACAGATTCCTGGGGAAAGACATGCTCAGGAAATGAGATGACACACTTCGCCACTGTATTAACCGAGGGCCGAATCACTTTAGGCCTGTTTTCCTATAAATCACTTTCTGACAAGTATGCAAATGATAGTTTCTTCCTCCATAGCTGATTCATTCAGATGATTTCATGGCTACATAAACCTGTTCCTGGACAGCTTAATCAGTGGTAATTATGATTGCTGGTGGATGGAGCTTTATAATTTACAGACAGGTAAGTTTTAGTTTCCCACGAAGGTCAGTTTTCCAAGATGCAGTTACTTTGGGAGTGCTGGTAAAGAGAGAGAAATCTTTTTAGAATGAAAAAAAGAAAGAAAATGGTGGGCATTTAGTACTTAGGAGTTTTGCGTGGTTATTGTAGTGTACCTCCTCTAAATCGCACTGTACATCATTTAGAAAAAACAAGAAGTCATTTAATAAAGCAAGGTGCTTTATTGTGGTCTGTGATTTATTGCTTTAACGTCGTTTGCTAAACCACATTATCACACTTTCTAATTGGATCATGAGGGTTATTTAAAAGAAAATGCTGTAGCCTTGTGGGATGGAAATGGACAAAGTCAGCTTTTGTTGTCCCAGATGGCACAAACCTTCAGTGATTCAAAAACAAAATCTAATCTGCTACTCTAATGACAAAACTAATCTGGATCACATTTCCTATACCAGACCAGCTCTAGTTCTACTAATAGCTGATGTTACTATC
Organism: Masticophis lateralis; assembly: GCA_030761175.1. NCBI lineage: Eukaryota > Metazoa > Chordata > Lepidosauria > Squamata > Colubridae > Masticophis > Masticophis lateralis. The sequence continues at coordinate 59,382,554 of JAUDYJ010000005.1, read as the reverse complement.
TTTCAATCATAAAACTAAGTTGCTAAAAGGGTCAGGCCATATCTGTTTTCAAAAGCTAAACACATTTAAGACTGGTATTTATTGACCCCCACATGTGTGATTTCAGATTTCCCACATTTTAGAGGCTGTAGGAAATGTAGAAAGGAACCAGACAAATTACAGTCCTTAAGGGACATTTATTGTAAATAAGGGGTGTCCAACCTTGGCAACTTTAAGACTTGTGGATTCAACTCCCAGAATTCCCCATACTGGCTGGAGCTGAAGTCCACAAGTCTTAAAATTGCCAAGGTTAGACACTCTGTTGTAAATCTTAGTAGTAATGGGTTGTTGTTTTTTTTAGTTATTTGTGGACTTGAAGCAGGATTGAGATGGCTTCAGGTTTACAGGATCTATTCTGATTTTTACAGCATCCTGGGATCCACAAAATGGACTTAGGTAGTAAGTAGCAGCTGTGAGGGAAAAATTTAGTTTTAGATTCAAGGATCAGGTTGCCTCTGAATTTAAGAATTTATTGCCAATATTTAATTGAATTCAGCCTGATCACATTCAAAAATTAGTGCCTTTCTTCTATCCAGCTTTCAATATGCTAATTTAGAAGGGATGGGACAAAATGTTGTTATAATTGTTATTACTAGATATGTAAATCTTTTCTATTTCAGATTACCTTCTTAGATCAGAAATATGCATATAGAACAGAGGTCTGCAACTTAAACACTCAAAGAACCATTTAGACCTGTTTCCCACCGAAAACACCAGGAGCCACAAAACCCTTCCCGTGCCTATTTCTTGAGTGATCACAAACCTAGCATATGTAGTTGAATTAAATGTTCTGTTTTCTTCTGAAACTTTTCTTTTCTTGGATTTATCCATGGTTTGCCTACCGGGGGTTGAAAAGCTCAATAAATCATGTGCCAGTGGGTGTCGTACATTGACTGTTGTAACTCATATTTTGAGTGACAGGGAGCTGCAGCAGAGGGATGAAAGAGCCACATGCAGCTCCAGAGCCACAGGTTGCTGACCCCTGATAGAGAAGTATTCTCTATGTTCATCACTGGAAAATCTATATGGAAGAATTTGGTGTATCATGGATACATCATCATACAGAGAAAAAAAACGTACTCAGCAATGTCTGCTCAAAACTCTTTCACATAAGGTTGCACTAAGTTTATTTTGGGTGTTGTGCTTTAATTTACTTATTGTGTGAACTTAGAAAATGTGTTTACTAACCCTCCTTTATGGCTTAGTCTAATGAGTAAAAACAGCCAACGGTGGCTTGTTCAAAAAGTGTGGTTAATTTAAACTATGGCTAAACATAATTTGTGATCTCAGCCACTGTAATCTGCAAGTCTCGCTTTTCCTACAAGAGCTAATTTTAGTTCAAAATGATACTGGAGAAATTTTGTTGTTGTTGTTATTCCTGTCCACTTTTGCTAAACTTGTCCCAACAAGTTTACCATATCATCTCTGAGCTAAAGGGGCTGGTTTCATGAAAATTATTCTATTGCTAAAACAGAGTAACAATAATATAAACTTTTTGCAAGTATTTTTTCTTCTAACTTTCTGAAATATTGGCAATAATTGTGGCATTTCCTGCTTGTACACAGTATCCAGATTGTCCAGAAAAGCATCTCTTCCACAATACCCTTCTCTTCTGCAGAGGAATTGTTCTTAAAAATAGAGAAACTTTATCCTCAGAATTTAATAATTTAATCTGAAGAGGAGCCAACGATAGGCCAGACATATTGGCTCCAATCCTAAAATTATCTATACCCATGAAATCCCTATTTTAAAATAAGATTCCAAATCTCCAACTTTGCAGAACTGAACATGATCTGTATATAAGGTTAGAGTAATGCTTAGGTCTTTGATGTTGACCTATTATTAATAAGAATTATTTGGATTGATTTTGTGCCTAGCTTTTTTGACAACCATTCACACAACATACATACATTAAAAAAATTCATTTACACCTATACTGCTTTCGTTTTTTTCTTTTCCTGGCAGAAGCAAGTTGTAAGTCAGGATTCTGTATAGAGCAGATAAAATTGGCAGTTACATGCCAGTTTGAGAGGATTAAATGCATACATACAGTTTACATTTCAATCCTCTCATGGTTGCTGACATTTTTTAAAAAAATTAGATTTATATGCCACCCTTCTCCGAAGACTCAGAGAGGCTTACAATGTGTTTAACTTTATCTTCCACATTCCAAGACTTCAATTATTACATCTATTATGACGTAAGTGGTTTTGTGTCATCACTATATATATATATTATTCTAAATAATGGGTGGACAACCTGTGGGTCTTATTGTTTGTCTGTTTGACCTGCTATGGATGCTGCCCTCACACCAGTGATCTCAAGTTGAGAAATTATTCCACCAGTGGTACATTCTTCCAGGCTTCTTCTACAAATAACTTGGTAGCTGGTATAGTATCTGAGAGTCGTTGCAATCAAGAATCCAGCAGGAATAATAGCAGAAAGGGAAAAGCCATTTGCATTTCTTGTGTCTCCTAGTAATCCTGGTCAATATTGTGGTATTTCAGCTGTTTGTCAGGAGAAGCAAACAACTGATAAAATCAGTTTTTGATGGTAGGGATCTTCACTTGGGTCATTGAAAGGAATGAAGAAATAACAAGGCTTCTGGCTTTTTTTTTTTTTTTTTCCTGAGATGACAACTTATTGCTTGAAAGGGAAAAGCATTTTGGGCAGTAGTGGGATTCAAATCCCGTCATTACCAGTTCGCTTGTGGGTGTGTACGCTCTCTCTCTCGCGTGCAATGCCTCTGTGCATATGCAGAGACATCCAGGCAGAACCTCTGCCGCTGCCACTACCGATTCACCCAATCCAGGGTGAACTGGTAGCAGCCCACCACTGATTTTGAGGAACCAAAGGCATTAATAGGTACATAAATAGAGGCAACAATGGGTACATTAATTCCTATAGGTTAGGTTTCTAAAAAACTCGGCACTTGACAATGAATTTGGCCCTGGGACCAGTATTTGGCAATCCCTTTCTGGAGACTTCTAATTGGTATGACATGCCTAGAACTTGATATACTATGTCAGGTTCTAAATATAGTTTTCTGAAAAAGCCTAAAGTAACCTTGGGAAGTTGTGGGGTTTATTTACATTCCCAGAAATGTTACACATTGTTGTGGTCAAAAAGCTAGCTGTGAGCTGCCATAACTATTTCTTGAATAAGAACTCTGTAAAGCACTTTGGGCAAGTGTTAAAGTTGGCCCGTGTTGAAAATAAAACGCTCCATCGGTCTTTCTCTTAACAAATAAATGATCTTTTTTTCTTTTGTCTGTTTAAAAGAAGTTAGGCAATTGTTGACGATAGATTCTATGAACTTTCTGTTCAATGGTCAGTTTTGGCTCAGGACATCTGGAACAAACACAGCTTGCAAATATTGTACTCTAGATTTGTGAGTAACTGTAATATTCTCATGTAGAAAGTAGTTCAGTATAGTTATCAGCTTATAGTTTGGATGTTTCATAGGCAGTTTTCCCTAAAATACATTTTCCCTTCAATATTTGCTTTGCCCAAGCCATAATTCAAACCATCTGTACTAACTACATCAGTTCCATTGATATTTACCCAGCTCCAATTTTTCACCAATAAGCACTTCAAGCTACAAAAATGATGACATAAGTGGTGATTGTAGTGCACACATGAAACAGCTACCATACAGCAAGTAAGTTTGCTATCCACCTCAAATCACATATTTTCACAGAAGCTAGTTCTATAAGCTGTTTTATTCAGTAACAAAAAAACAAAACACAAATCAAGTTGCAAGATTGGAACTTCTCAGCATGCAACAACTAGTTAAGGAGAATATGTTTTCAATCAGAAGGGTACATGCTTTTTGGGCTACAGACCACACATGGCTCTGGTAAACCAACACCCACACTCCAAGAAGACAAAGGAGGGGGGCAAGACTAAACTAATTTCATTTAGTTGTCATTTATATTTAAGTAAAATTACAAGGGGGTGTGCTTTTGAATCATGAATTTTAAATATATTTTCTTTTTTCCTGCCAGGTTAAAAATTATAACTTTTTGAGTTTTTTGAGTTTGTCCTAATTTCAGAGAGACATATGAACCTCACAATCGATATAAAAGCTACGAGTGGCACAAAGAACCATGGAAAGATACATGTTTGGCACTACAAAACAAGATATAAAGACTTGTACATGGATTAGAGAATAAACAAAAGCATATGTTATCAAGGAGCCTGGATAGCTCAACCGACTAAATAGCCTGTTATTAACATTCAGCTGTCTGCAATTATTGCAAGTTCGAGGCTCAAGGTTGACTCAGCCTTCCATCCTTTCTAAGGTAGGTAAATTGAGGACCCAGTTTGTAGGAGCAATAAGCTGACTTTGTATAAAATATACAAAAGTATGAAGGCTATTGCTTAATGCATTTTAAGCCACCCTGAGTCTCCGGAGAAGGGCGGCATATAAATCTAATTTTTTTAAAAAAAGAGCATTAAGAATTGAAATAGAAACAGGATAGTAACTCAGCAAGAAGAACTAATGACAGGTGGACCAAGGCAGTCAGAGAATGGATCTCACTTGATAAAAAGTGTCTGTGAAAGAGACTTAAAACAAGATTGATCCATGACATCAGCAAGTATTGTGGGCCCAATTGGCAAAGAAAGCTCAGGAACATATTGGTTGGATACATGTGGAAGATGCCTTCATCCTGAAGTGGATAGACAATGGCTAAGATGATGATGATGACTTTATCACAGTCTAGCTTTTAAACCAGCCAACAAGTGCTAAAGGATCAGGCATTATGTCCATTCTGATGTTGTTTAGAAGAGCTGTGAAGACCAGGCTTTTCACCCAGGCTTTTGCAAAGGAAGACAGAGACCAATGTTTTTTTTCCATTGCATTCCACCCAATAATCAAATGTAAGAAAAAAAAATTAAAAAACTTTCCTACCTATTGCATCCATACCTAATTTTGCACAGCCAGTCAAGATCTGGCTCTAGTATCATTTGTATCCAATGCCTACACAGGTCTGCTCTGTTGTTGAAAGATAAACTCATTTACTAGTGACAATAATATGTGAAAATATAAAGGATCCTGCCCCTGTGGTTTTTATGCAGTACCTTGTTCAAAATAGTTGTAGGAATAACTGAACACATGCAGTTTTCAGCTAGGTTTCCAAATTCCTGAAGTGGGGTGTTAAATCTTGCTGAAAACACAGGACTAATATCTTACCTTCCATTTCATTTGCCCTTGATCAAAACTCAGAATTAGGAAAAGCACTTGTCAAGTCCCAACTTGTCCATCATGAGAAATTTAATTAGTCAAAGAATGTGTTTACTTTAGATCTGCTAAGCAGTGTTTCTGATGCCTAAGATATTTCTTTCAAAGCTATATAACTCAAGTGTGCAGATTCCCGAATGAAATAAAGGGTTTTTCTATAGATCACTTCTATAGAATGATTTCATTACTTCATCCTAAACTATAATCAGTGGGCATGTTTCTCTTGCTTTACAACAGAAAGTTCTTCAAAAGAAAGGGGAAAAATACAAACATGAACTGGGAAATGCAAAGAAAAGAAGAAAAAAGGAGCATGAATGGATTTTTTGTATTACAACATATGGAAAGATGTTCAATGGCAAACCTACTTGCCAAGACTATGCAGTCACCAGTAACATATTAAATAGCACTTTTGTATGCAGATGTCACTTATCTGGATTGTGTAGTAACATATCTTTAAGAGCCTTATTAATTGCACATTCAGAATGTTCTCATACAGTATTTAATGCTATTCAAAAAATGTGTTCATATTAGCAACATTGTCTTGCATTTTTCACCCTATCAGTTCTTGTTCTGTTAATTGTATGTGGGAATGAACAGGGGTGGGGAAGAAAGAAAGAAAGGCTGCCTAGAGAATCATCAAATAAGAAAGGGCATAGCCTACAGCTGCATAATAGGCAGAGAAAGAGACTCATAAAGAGCTTCCTTAACTTCTCAGACTGTAAAAGAGATGGTGGGAGATTTGTACTATCTGATTTGCAAGGTTCTGTTAATGTAGCCTTATAATAAAGTATAATTAGCATATCTGATTGTCTTTCCTGTCTGATCTGCCTGGGAAGACTGACATGTTCACTATGATCTAGATAATATGTTTTCAAAATTGTTTTCAAAAAGGAAGTAATTTTATAATAAATTATCTCCTCTAAAATAATATATGGCAGGATTTTTTGTTTGTTTCATGAGTTTTACATGTTTCATTCCTTTACTAGGAATAAGGAAGCCTTGATAAAGTTACTGTAAAATCAATTGGAATATTCAAAGATAGAGAAAATTTATCAAATGTTTTGTTGGCATATTGGTTTAATGTGCCAACAAAATGGCCATTCCCCACCATCCAGTCAAAGCTGAAGAAGCTTCTTGGATGAGAAGGAAAACATCTTCAAAGAAAGACAAGAAAATCCAGTTGCCTCTTGAAAAAGCACCTTTGGGACAACTATGACCTGGATGACTGAAAATCTACATAGACATTACACTATATACTTATAAAGGACAATTTGAAACATTGTCTATTCCTAATCCCAATGCTTTATACAGAATTAAATTTGAAAAGTGTAACTGAATCAGTCTGTTTTATTCCAAAAGTTTAAAACAATTCTTGCATATAAGAACTGAAATATATTGCAGTTCTAGTTAATTCAGTGCAGCTTTTATTGATATACTGGAATATTTCTGGGATATTCACAATAAAGTTTATTTTTAGCTCTTTGTATTCCTATCTTTAGTGTGTGCTCTTTTTGTAAAGGCAGTAATTAAGTTATGAACTGTAACCCACTTTAACTTTTCATGCAATTTAAGAGTTAAAATTTCAGATGCTATTTTAAGTTTCAGTCTACTGAATTCCTGCTCCTAATGCATAGTGATATAAACAAACATGGAAAATATTCTACAAAGCATTTTTAGAAAACAAAAACAACAAATGAGGTCCATGCTGATTTCCCCTCCTTTTACATAACTTCATATGAATTGTAGGATTCCTTCTGTTATTTTTCTATTTCCCTTTGCAGTTTGCTAGGTTTAAACTCCTGGGTTTCAAATATTTTTTAAAAAATTCAGTTTCCATGTCTGACATGTTTTGATAATAATACAGCCATCCAAATGGAGGTACAATATAAAATGCTGGAAAAAAAAAAGAATATCCAATGATGTTACCAAGATCACTGCATAACTCAACAGTTTGCTATCATAGTTAGGGTGGGGTGGGACTGAAAGAGTCCAAGCAGTAATTTCTAATTCATGAAACACAATTGCTTTCTCTCATTGTGTTTTAGCCTAACCTATTTAATAGTGATAGGATGAAATGGTGGGAAAAGAACCATCAGATGTTATTAAGTATGATGAATGTATGTTATATTAAGCTAAGAATGTCATATATTCAGGTTTTTGCGGATATGTCACCCTTTTTAATCCTTATGTTTTTGTTCAATTAATTTTTTTTCGATTTTGCTTTTCTTTTCTTTTTCTTCCCTAACAATGGGTGCACAAAATGGCACTCCAGTGTCTTGGGCATTGATCTAGCTTCAAAACATAAAATTGTTTCAAAAATTATGAGCAAGGTCTAAGTACTTAAAAGGATCATTTAACACCTGTTGGTTGAATAAACATCAGTAATGGGTCTTGTACTTTACCCAGATGAAAACCAATAATTATAAAAAGTGTATTATACCCTTGAAAGTGTACACATAATCTATTAATGGGTTTTTATTATTTCAAGTTTTCAGTTTGAAAGAATAGAGGTTGCTTCCAATTTGAGTTTTTATTCTGAAGTCCCCTTGCCTGATTCATGATATGTTATAAGGGAGACAGTTACTGATTTCATAAACTAACCACATCATTTTCTGTGTTTTTCAAATGTTTTCCCATCTTTTTTCTTACCAGAAACATCCATGAAAAAGAAGTAAAAGATTTTATAGAACGGGGTTTCTCAACTTTGGGAACTGGATGGCTGAGGAATTCTGTGCGTTGAAGTCCACATGCCATGACCTGATACAAAGAAGGTTAAAGATCATCCCTTTTGGGGTTAGGGGCTCTTATCACCTTCACATCACACCACTCATCATTTCAATGGGATACAGCTCAACCCTTAAAGTTCCCAAGGTTGAGATACCCTGGTATAGAAAAAAAAAACTTCTCCATGTAACATGATCCTTGTGACTCATTCCATGAACTCACACTGGATGAAGATACTTTTCTACCACATGACTTGTCAATGCTGATACATATTTGTCCCCCTTTAACACAGTGTTTTCTTTTGTAAAGTTCACAAAGGGTATCAAGATGTAGACAAACCACAGCAAGAAAGTATTGTCGCCTTGCTGGAGACTACAGGTTGTCCTTGACTTACGACCACAATTGAGCTCAATGGCTAAGTGAGACATTTGTTAAATACGTTTTCCCCGTTTTACAACCTTGCTTGCTACAATTGTTAAGTGAATCACTGCAGTTGTTAAACTAACAACAAAGTTGTTAACTTAATCTGACTTCCCCACTGACATTGTTTTGTCAGAAGGCCACAAAAGGTGATTACATGACTAAGGAACACAGTAACTATCATAAATATGAGCCAGTTGCCAAGGGAATTTTGATCATGTGATCAAGGGGATGCTGCAACGGTCATAAGTGTGAAAAATGGTCATATGTCCCTTTTTTAGTGCTGTTATAACTTTGAACAGTCACTAAATGAACTGTTGTACTTTGAGAACAATCTGTACTATTATCAAAGTTAGTGTTTTTTAATCTTATTAACTTTAAAATGTGTGGACTTCCCCAGACTTCCCCAGCCAGCATTGGTTACTAGGTTGAGAAATATTGAATCTATGTTACTATTTACTTTGAGAAACTGAAAGCTAAACTAGATTTATCTAAATTAGGACTGCCCTTCTTATGTAACCAAGCTGATTAATGCCTTGGAGGAAAGGTAAATATAAAGTTGTAACAAATACAAAATAATGATAATGTTGAGAATGGGTAATCATTTTCTTCCATGCATGATATAAAGATTTAAAATGTAGTTTGAATATTCTATATTGCATTGAATTGATTTTAATAAACTTCAGAGCTTATTTCAATTAATACAGGACACAACAAAATTAACAAGATAATGAGATTTAAATATTGGGATAAAAAGCTATAGAGACTATAGGAATGTGTCAGTATTTTTATTTTTAAGAGCACTCAAGATAAGAAAAAAAATCATATATTTCTAGCACATACTTTGATGGATGGAAATCAAAAACACCAAGCATAGTACTGGGGTTGGAAATGTTTTCTTATATTTTACTATATTATGTGACACTGAGAGCCAACAAATAAACTCCTGAAAGTTGATAAATAACATGTTTAAGTCTCTCACAAGTTAAAAAGAATCACTTTACACCTGTTCCAAAGGGGTATAATCCTACCCCTTTGGAACAGTTGCATTAGCATAACTCATGTTACCATAACATTCTTATTTGACTTTATGACACATGGGAGCATTACTCCAATTATATATGTTTAAAAAAATTAAATTATATATGTTTAAAAAAATTAAAAAGTACTTTCTGCTTTGATCATCAGGTGGGCTAACAAACAAATAGTCTGAGAATGATTGTAAAAAGAAAGTTTCAGTCAGAAATACAAAACATAAAACAAAGGTCTTTTTTTTTTGTAATACTGCAAACTTGAATTGATAACATGCATCAAGCTTTCTGTGGTCAAGGATTTATAAAAGTGTGATTTAGGATGTACTTACCTAGTCTTCCTTCCTTAAACTAAAAGAGAGTCTTCCTTAAACTAAACAGAAAGAGAGAAGTCATTTTCCCAAGTCCTTCACTGCCTTTCACTCCTCTGTGATGGGATCCCTTTCACCCTGGATCACATGAAAGAGTTCTATTAATGTGAATTGGCTTAGGTTTGAGAACACAGGACTGGATAACACCGAAGGGTGAGGAATCTGACCGGGGAGCTCTAAGCTGTAATACGTCACTGTTCTACAGGAGCCACGGGAGCTGTCAGCTATCTGAATGAGAAAACATTACAAAGAAAAGACTTAGCTATCTTTTCAGGTTCTGCAGGTTAGCATCAATGTGCTCCAGAGCTAGTTCAGGTGCTGGTGTATCCTTTTCTCTCACATAGTTTTAATGGATTTTTTTTTACTCTGTATATTTCTGGTTCCTCACTCTCTCTCTGCTGTATACACACACACTTTTATAGCAGTGGTGGGTTGCTCCTGGTTCACACCGGTTCGCAAGAGCCGGTAGCAGTGACGATATGACATCACCGAACTGGTTCTCTGTCTTCAGGAGCTGGGCCCTCCCGCCCGCCCCTACATTATGCCGACCTTATATTTCTTCTTTTTTCGCCCAGCTGAGAGGTGTGGCAGAATGGATTGCCGCACCTCAACTGGACAGATTCGCAAAGCGCAAGTTTGGCGCACAGGCGCAATGCGTACGGTGTCCAAGGAGGCAATCGCACACAAAGCGCGTGCACAAAAAGAACCAGTAGTAAAGTCGGTTAGAACCCACCCATTTTATAGGAATCTAAATATCTATACATTGTATCTCTAAGTCTATAGAACAACAGGCACACACACACACATGGGATAAAGGTACAGAATTAATAGTTTTATTAATGTTTCTATGGAAACTAATCAAGGAGAGAATTAACCAAGAATTGAGAAATTTCCTGGCAGAACAATTAATCAGCGGAACGACTGATTAATGCAATTTAAGAGTGCTCCAGCACTGGAGGATTTTAAGAAGAGATTGGACATTTCTCTGAAATGGTATAGGGTTTCAGACAAATGAGCGGGGGAAGGGGGGGTAGAGTTGAAGACCCCAAAGTGCCTTCCAACTCTGTTATTCTGTTGTTCTTTAAAGCTGTGTGTGTGTGTGTGTGTGTGTGTGTGTGTATGTACATGTATATCCCATTTTGTCTGCTTAAAAAACCCTGTCATTTCCTCATCAAAACTTAAAGTTTACATGCATAATATTGGTAAACTTATGATACAGCAAAGGTATTCTCACCAAAACTGTTTTCTGGAGAATCATTTATATCAGTTATGAGAGCCAGTGTGTTGCAGTGTGGTTAGATGCTGTAACAGAGTTGGGGAAACCCGGATTCAATTCTACCCTCAGCCACAGAAGATCACTGGGTGATTTTGGGCCAGTTACTTTCTCTAAGCCTAAGAATAGTCTAGAGGTACAGACACTTGCCTCATGCTTAGGAGTTGAGAGTTTTGATCCTAGGCAGTGACAGATGTTTCTCTATTTGGGTGCAAAGACAACATATCTGCTGTGAACTCCATATAGGTGTCAAGTAAAGCATCCGTCCAGTAAATACTTAGTTCCATTCAGTTGCCCTGACTCCATCCCAATACAAGGGATTACAGGATTGTAAAAAGAAAAAAAACCCCTCTCTCTCAGCCTCTGCTACCTACCTAAGAGGATTGTGGTATGGAGAAATGAAAAGAGATCCAATATATATCCAATATATCCATGAGCTTACAGATAAAAGGTACATTATAAATCTAATAAATAACTATTCCTAAAAGTTGACAGTACATGATTGAAAGATGCCATTATTTTCTACAGAAAAGTTATTCCTCAAATGTCATTATTTTATTTTTTTAATAAATTGGCTTGATACACAATCTGCATATAAACTTAATCCAGGCTGAATGATGTCTGGCTTGTTCTTGAGACACTCTATCCTTTCTCCCATTGCATCCTTCTGATACTATCAGAAGATTATCCTTAGCTTGTTTTTTTTTTAATTCACTTTTGCAAATAGGAACAGAAGCTACAAGTCAAATGTGCTTGTCAAGGTGTTTATCGAACCAGAATCAGATAGCTGGACAGAACTGGCCTATTTTTTTGAAACCAAGAGGCACAGAAAACCATGCACTGTCGTGAGAGGAACAAAAGGAAAGCAAAAAGAAATTCCTTCCTTCAGAACGGCTTTTGCCAGAAGGAAGAACTTATTGTCTTAAAAAAATAATAAAAAGACAAGCTTTTGGTCCATCTGGGAAACAATTTCACAGTGGAAAATTAGTACATTATTTTAGTACAGTAGAAAATTATTTTATTATTCATTGATGTAACAGTTAATTTATTTCATACATTTTAAACTTTATATTTCTGAAGTGTTGAAGGTTTTTAAATTAACAGTTTTTAAAAATGACAAGGAGATCAAGTAGCAATTAGAGTATAATTGCTAAAAATACACATGACCTTTCAAGCACTTACTTCTCACAATACTATGCTCTGGTATAAAACTCAACGCTTACAGTAGTTGTATTTAAAAAGTCTAGCTTTTCAGAGAAAACATATAGTTGTGAAATCGTTGTTGCCATAATATACATGGTTTAGTAGTGTAAGTGTAGCCCCCTTTTGTCTGGTCAAACCAATTCTTTTTCCTCAAGTTATTGAAATCCTCCTAGTCTGTAAACAGAGAGTATTTCTGGATAATGAGAACAGCTTCTCTGTAAATGCTTCAATATTATTAGCTCCTTTCCAGGCCTGGTACTCTGACAACCGAATAAACATAACCATGAAATGAGAAAGTGACTGTCTGTAGAGATGGGTAAGCCTGGGGGTGCAGGAAAAGAGATGTGGCACTATTAGTGCAGGAAAAACACTATTGCAAAATATTTCTCCAGATAAACTGCAGAGTAAGGCATTTAATTGCAATAAAAAATAATCCATCTGGAGGCTCATTATGCACATTTGTAATAGAATAGTTAGTTTGCTTCTCTAGTTAGCAATGGAGATTCAGTCTCAAGTAATTAAACCTGAAGAAACTACACAAAGAGAAGGATTTATAGGCTACACTCAATCCTAAACATATTAGCCACAGGTTAACATAGCCTTTCTCAACATTTTTACGGAGGAGCCCTTAAAATAATTTTCAGGTCCCATCAAATACCTGTGTAGGTGTGGGTGTGGGTGTGTGTACATGTGTGTGTATATATAGGAGAGAGACACAAATATATATAAATCTACAAAAAATATGAAACCTCACAATACAATTCACTTCTAACCTCCATTTTACCACATGTTCAAGAAATGCAACGAGGAAGGCTGACAGGTAAGCCACAGCACATAAAAATTTCCATTGCTGCAGGTATAGGCAATGTACAGCACGCAAAGTTATTTTTTTAAAATTTCTTTTCAGTCATAACTTTTTGTGGAACCTCCAGCAATTTCTCATGGTGCCAAGAGTTCCATCAAAGCCTGGCTGAGAAAAGCATGTCTAGCACATTGTATTATGTCAGCCTACTTGATTAGTCGTTGATTCAAGGTATTGTGCAAATTCCCCCCAAATAGAGGATATAAATAAACTGTAGTTAATCATGGATAATGAGCCTAGCCCTGTGTTTTGCAAGTCCAGCCCATTTGAATGAGCTATAGTTCAGTGCGTCATGCAAACCCAGACAATTGTATTAATTCAGAAAACCATTTTCAATGCAACCTTGGTTTGTATAAAGTGCAAACAAAGCTTTATTCATAAATCATAAAATCTTGATGATGGTGTTCATAACCAAATTCAGAGACATTAAAATGGCATCATACCAATGCCAATATTAGACATTCCCATCATGACATCTGTGGTAAGTACATACAGTAAATCATGATGACAATCTCACAAGTATAAAATCCCTTCCCACCCCCACTCCTAATAGATGCTCGTGGCTTCTGAAAGCACATTTAATCACTTTCCAGTATGAATCATCAAATGGAAACTGCACAGCTCATTTTTGTTGATGACCTATATTAAGTCTCAGGTTGTATAGTAGCTGCTTAGAGCTGAAGGTGATTCAGATTCTCACAGCAAGGTTAGTGAAATATAAGAAACTTGGTTCCAAGAATACCAGGAACTGAATTATTTTTAATTTAGAGTCAATATATCCTTGTTATAGTAAGGGTGAGACTTTTCAAGACCATCCAGAAACTTCACTTGGAGCAAACTACAGTTGCCTACATGCTAATGGTTATCAACAAGGTGACAGCCCTTCAAGAAATCGTCAAGAAACAGGACCAGCAGGACTTCCATAAGTGCTCTTTATTGGTTCATGGTAGAACAACAGAACCTAAAAAGCTTGTTGGAGTTTCTCCCTGTCAAACAAAATCAAGGTTGGGTTATTTTGAGTTTCTTTTTCATCCTTCTCTCTAAGGACTGTGTAATTTTTTCTCCTTATTAAATTGCTCCATTTCTTCTTCCCGAGTCCATCTCTTTTTTTAACATTGTGTTTCACAACTTCAGTAACTTCAGGATGTGTGGACTGCTGGAAAATTCTGGAAACTGGTCCACACATCTTGAACTTGCTAACTTTGAGAAACACCACTTTACACAATATTATCATACAACTTCCTGAAGCATCAGAGCTGCACTGATGCCAGTTTGGTTCCGAGTGCAATTTAAAGTGTAGGTGATAATTTATAAAATCCTACAAAGGGTGCTGGTGGAATATATACTCAGAATTTCTTCCTTCTTTGAAGTATGGCAGACAAGGTCCTTAAAGAGAAATAAATTTTGCCAAATGTCTTCTCTTGTGGAATTGCTTCCCATAAATATACCATGTTTTCCCAAAAATAAGATTCTGTTTTATATTTTTTTTGAACCCTGAAATAAGGGCTTGGCCTTATTTTTGAGGTCTTATTATTTTGGGGCACGTGGAGCAAGATGAGGCTCCTCTTGCCATCTTCCAGCTCTGTCTCCCTAACCCTAACCAGAGGAGATGGCGGGGACCGGCTGCGCATGCATTTAAATATTTTTGGGGAGGGCTTATTTTCGGGAGGGCTTATTTTAGCATCTGCACTCAAAAGCCCGACTGGGTTTATTATCCGGGGAGGTCTTATTTTCGGGGAAACAGGATACTAGAAAAATTATTTAATTTTTGAATTAACATTTTAATTTGAAAAGCTTAAACCCTGTTGAAATTGAGATTGAGAGATAATGGATTATGTGTGTTGGTGTTGGTGCTGGCTATTGTTATTTTAACTGCTGAATTTGTGAAATTGCATAAAATCACGTGATAAATAAAAAAATTGGAAAATAAATAAACATAAAGATAAATAAATAAGAACAAAAAGTTAGCCAGTTACACTACACATGTACATGTAGTTTATGTAGCCTGGCTTTCTGGGCAAATGGTTAGATTATGGCTCTATGCATCACAAGGGCAGAATAATCATAGGAAACAAAGCCAGTTGTTCATCCCTATACAGAAAAAAAAATGCTTTGTATCTCTAAGTTATCTGTAATTTGGTTGTTATTGCTATTTGAAAATAATATTTTGATAGTGACTTCTACATATTTTCTGTACATATACAGTATAGCGTCCAATAGTAGGCCAGTACTTATAGAAGTTAAGAAAAATCTTATTACGAAAACGTTAACAGTTTTAACTAGATAGATGCTATTTGATACATTTTAAAATAAGAAAATGTGTTTTATGCACTTTAAAATACAATTGACCATCCTGAAGCTTGAAGAAATATGAATTCAAAGTCTGTAAACTGTACTAAAAAGTGACTCCAAATAAACCCCAATCAAACATAATCAGTCTTTTTGACTAACACAATTTATGTACTGGTATAAGCTTTCAGGAGCTGTAGGTCACTTTATCAAATTAATGGAAGAACTAGATTGATGAAGGATACAATCTGATTTTTTTTTTGCCACCACAGACTAACATTGTTCTGATTTTATAATGTCTCCCCCAAAATTCCCATAAATAAGCATATTTCTACCTATTAAGAGTAGAAATACTAAGCATACAGTAATGGTTCATTCTTCCATTATTATTTTTTGTCAAATTTATATATGGGTTAAACAGTTCATATCTTAGTCATATCTTAGTGTAGAAACAAAGCAAAATACAGCACAACTGTTATGTCGCCACTGGAGGAGGTAACCTAAGTTCTTTCACTGCCAAGGTCTAAGCAAGACATCAGTTCTCCTTAAAAATATAGTGTTGGAAGAAATATCCTTCTGGGTACATTTCCAAGTGGGGAAAAAGACACTGGATTCATGGAAATTGCTTGGAAAGAAGGTTTATTGATGAATAGGATCACATAGCTTGAGTTCCGGAACAAAAAAAGGGCTGAGATGCTGAGAGTGCCTTGGTTTCATGCCCTCTGTTGGGCTTTGACTTTGAGCTTATATTCTGATTGGTTGTCAGACTCCCATGGGGCCATACAGGGGCAACTCTGTAGTCTGCCCTGAGTCCCAAACTTGGTTGAGCCTTGCTGGATGATGCAATCTTCATGTGATGAGTTCTGTTGCTAGATGGGTAGAGGGCTAATCCTATCTTTGTTGGCTCTTGGGTGAGGGCATTTGCCTATGAATAGACGTAGCTATCTCTTTATCTCTTAAGTGTGGACATCTGCTGTGGGTTATTGAGGATGGTTGGGGCTATTAAGAGTGGGTCTGCCTGCCTAAAAACATGATTTTCCATTTCTCGTCCAGGGAAATAGAATATTGTGCCTTTTTAATATTTCCTAGAATATTTCATTTTCCTAGGAGAGGGTGGGTGTGAACTTCCTACAATAGAATAATAACAGAATTCAGGTATTGTGTACTTTCATTCAGCAGTGTTACCTGAAACTTAGCTAGAACTAAATTAGGAAAACAAGAACAAATTTCTTTTCTAGATATCCTTAATTTTCTACTGCATGTTTTAATATTTAGTTTATATATACACACAGAGAGACAAAATAAAAATACATAAAATTATAAATGAAAAAAAAAAGCTGAAAAAGACAAAAATGTGTTTATTTACAATTGATGCCATGAAAAAAAAAGCTGAAAAAGACAAAGATGTGTTTATTTACAATTGATGCCACGATTCAGGAATCATCTGTAGCTGATTTATAATCAGTGAATAGTTCAAGCAAGTTTGCCTTTCCCGTGCTGAACAGTCTTTGATTGTACTGCAAGCCAGTTTCTTTAGTACAGAAGTCAATTGCCATACGGCGAAGAGATAAACTTCAAAAAATATAAATATCTGAAAATATCAAATTGAGTTAATACATGTAATTGCTTTTTACCGAAATCGAAAAATCTATTTTTAAAAAGCATAAATAGCGTTTCTTGTTGAAAAGGATGCGATTTAAAAGCCGGCCACTAAGTGGTGCTGTGAACCAATGCCATTAATAATTATCTTCGTTTTGAAAGACAGGCATTTAAGCAACTGAGCACCATCACCCTGAAAAAAAAGTTTATTTATATATCCAATGACGACCTGTATCATCCACCAGTATTTATGGAGACTACAGCCCCAAACTGGCACGTTGGGAAAAGACATATCACTCCTTCCTTCACTCTTCTAGATGAGCGGTTCTCCAACTCAGCTATAAAATGTGTGGACTTCAACCCCCAGAATTCCCCAGCCAGCATGTTGAAATTCACGTATCTGAAAACGGCTGAGTAACTGATAGGTGAATGGAGAAAAGACCCGCTGCTATCAAACATTGGAAACGGCAACCTTCGCGTTCTGACTTGAACCTTCCGGCTTGCCGTCAACGTTCAGAAAGCTTTCGGATACCAGATCTATGGTTTTAGATATCTCGGCCTACTACAGCTATAGAAGCCAACTTTTTCGTTAATTTAGAGCTCTCCTAATTTTTATTACCTATCATCGCAAGAAATAATATTATAGAGCAGGGGTCTCCAACCTTGACAACTTTAAGACTTGTGGACTTCAACTCTCAGAGTTCCTCAGCCAGCTCTGGCTGAGGAACTCGGGAATTGAAGTCCACAAATCTTAACGTTGCCAAGGTTGGAGACCCCTGCTATAAAGAGATTTAAAGCCGACGTTTTCGAGGGCTGTTCGCCACTTCGTTATTAATTATCGTTATCAAAGCATTTCTTAGAGACCCCCCCCCCAACACGCCCACTTCACGGTCTGTTTCTGTTGCTCTCCTCTGAGAGGAGGTTTCCAAGTATTCCTTGCAGGACTTCCAGATTCTGAAACAGCTTTGTTCCCTTCGCCATCCGTCTGGCAAACTCGCAAGATTCGTTTCTTTCGCCATGTTACATACATATATCCGAACTAGATTGTTGTTGTTTATATCATCTATCTATCTATCTATCTATCTATCTATCTATCTATCTATCTATCTATCTATCTATCTATCTACTCGATTTATATGCCGCCCTTCTCCGGAGACTCAGGGCGGCTTACAATGCATTAATCAATGTGGGTATACGTGGGTATGTGCATAATTTTCTTCATTTTACCACGTTTATGTAGTGCCTGTTGGAGGTGGTGACCCTTTGAGAGCCGTATGCAACGAAATTTCATTTTAACGCATGGCGATTAGTGTACGTTCAAAGCGACAATAAACTTTCTATTCCATTCCAATTCCCATTCTAACTGAAGACGGCGACAGGACTCTGCCTCGTTCTAAAATCTATTGTGACAACAGCGGCTTTCCGCTTGGCGTTGAGAGTTCTCTCTTCATTATTTATTTATCTCTATGTTCGCACCGCCTTCTTTTCCCGGCATTCAATGCGCGAGGAAGAACAGCTGGTGTGAGAGAGAGGAGGGAGGAGGGAGGGGGGAGGGAGAGAGAGAGAGAGAGGAGAGGGGAAGGGCGGAGTTCGAGGTTAGAGGCCCGGCCGGAACCGGGAGCGCTGCCTCATCTTGGCGCTCGCTGACTTTCTAATGCCCTGTTGGGCTGTTCTAGAAACCGGGGATTGGGCCCCAAATGGTCTGCCGGTTCCATTTCAAGGTGAAAACTTCCGGGGAGGAATTTGACGAAATGACGACGCGCCGTATTATCCGCCAACAGTACCGACAACTAATTTCTACCGTTCAGCGTAAGTTCCTCCCCCCCAATTAAGGAGAAAAATGGCGCGAAGTAATCCCGGTTGATCCAGGAAGCCGGTTTGGGTGGCCTTGGATCGGTCGCTGCCGCCCAACCTTGTCTGCATGGGGGCGGTGATGCGTGGGGATATAAAGAGGGAAGGGAGTGGCGCGGCAGGCTGTCTTTTAAGATCGAGCTTGCTTGTTCTCTTGCAGGCGTTTCTTTACCCAAACTAGGTAATATCAGCAGTATTAGACTGATGTGTCTTAGGATCGTGCGAGACAAGGGTGCAGGACGTAGATATCTGCCCTTCTGCTGCTTGGGGATCCTTTTTCCTGTCTATGTGGAAGATGGATAGGGAGCATCTTTTCCGTCCCCACTTTGCTGTGGTTTGGAGGTGGTGGAGTTTGAGAGCTCAGGCCATTCTGAGATTCCTTTCCCAAACCTCCATTCTTCCAAATAAATGAAGTCTAAATGTCTCAGGTGGGGGTGGGGGTGTCACGATCTTGTATTTTTTTAAAAAAACATACCATATATAAAATGTATTTTAAACCTAATTTGAATCCTTGGGCATCTTGTGCTTCAAGAAGTGGAACTCTATCTTCCAAATTGGTGTATATACTGGTTTTAACGGGGTGGCCTTTTTGGTTTAGGTATCTCAACGATTAAATATTGGGGTTTTTTTCCCCCCTGTTTTCCTAGAAAACCATGAGCTGATGCTGAGCACCAATAATGATAAATTGACAGAAGCTCTAGAAGATGCTGATAAACTGTTCTCCGGAGGTAAGATGAGAATGATCCCAAATATACTTCACAATTTTTTAGTGCTTGATTTCTTTTTAGAAATTTCTAGAAGCTCCAAATAAAATAAAAAGGAAAGAATATGTGTCACATTGCCACTTTTATTTAATACATTCAACTTATTCTGAGTTGAATGTATTAAATAAGGTGAGGAAAATATAAATGATTTTGTTTGCTAATAATAGCCATCTGTATTTCTTCAGAAAGCTTGAAGATTAAGTTTCTATGGGCCTGAAGGAACTAGGCCAGCAGAGAGTAAAATTACTTTATTTCCCTAAAATTATTTCCCTGTAGTTAAAAGCAATTAAAAATGCAATCTCTTCTCTCTCCTCTCTTGTGGTTTCTTTCTTAATGATAGGCTACTTTCTTTTTGATTGATATGTATATGTCATTTTTATTAATACTTCATCAGTGTTACATCAAGTGATACGAATATAATTGATAAACTATGAAACTCAGCAGGAAGAATAGTTATTGTTTTAAGTATTACCAGAAACCCATAGCATGCTTTTACAAGACAATAATGTAATAATGAACATACTAATCACACATATATTAAGCAAGCAATATGGTAAGTGATATAAATGAAAAAAAAATGTTACAAGGTAATATCAATAAAGACATACTGGTAATCTTTGTTGCCTTTTCAGTTACAAATGGCTACCTAGTTCTGATTGATAGTGGGCTTTGTTTTGGTCCCTTTTTATTTATTATTATTTATTTATTTTATTAATCATATTTCTATGCCGCCCACTCTCCGAGGACTCTGGGCTGCTTACAACAATCGCCAGTATACTAAATAGCATATTGCCCTCAAAAATCTGGGTCCTCATTTTACCCACCTCAGAAGGATGGAAGGCTGAGTCAACCTTGAGCTGGTGAGATTTGATCTGCTGAACTAGCAGTCAGCTGAAGTAGCTGCAGTACAGCACTCTAACCACTGTGCCACCTCGGCTCTTTTTAATGAAATTGTAGTGCACTTTGGGGACAACCCTTGATTGGTAAACCTCAAAGCTTAAGCTTCAAGGAAGAACTTTTATTAATTTTCAGAATAACTGTGGGTAAGGGAATTTAATCTTATTTCTTGTTGAAATCCAGTACTGTTTGGAGATAAATTGTCAAGAGATACAAATCTGTAATTTTTCAGAGGCTGTTGAGCTCTGTGATTCTATCTCTAACATTTATTTCATTTGGAGAAAAATGGCAGCTTCTAGTACACCTGCATGTTGTTGTTTTTAACCAATTAGCAACTGCTAATAAAATAATATAAACACAATTGTGAAATGTAATTGTCATTCTTGACAGTGCTCTTCATTGATTTACCTTGTTATCTTGAAAGGTTTAAAACTTAATTCCTGAAGTTTAGGAAATTTAAAAAAAAATACAGACTTGGTGTTCGTAGAATCTGAGGCCTGATTCTAAATTTATCCAAGATTTTTTAAACAAAACTTGTAAAGAGTCAATGCTGAATTGTCATTGCCACAATGTTCAATGTTTTTATATTGTTAAGCTGTTAACATTATTAAAATAGTCACCAACAAAAATATGCAACGAGTTGACCCATACTAAATCAGTATTTTTTTTACAGATTATTATCAGTGTGTAGGTAGTCCTCAGTTTACAACCATTCATTCAGTGACCATTCTAAGGTAGAAAAATATGACTTAAGACTATTTTTTATACTTAATACTGTTGTAGCACCTCCATAGTCATGTGTTCAGAATTTGGATATTTGGCAACTGGCATGTATTTATGATAGTTGCAGTATCCTGGGGTCATGTGATCACCTTTTGTCATCGGGAGCAAAGTCAATGGTTAATCTTCAGAAGCAAAGTTTCACTTAACAACTGTTATTGACAACTACATAATAGCTGTGGCAAGAAAGGTCATAAAATAGAGCAAAACTTAACTGTCTTGCTTAGCAACAAAAATTTCGAGCTCAATTGTCATATATCAAGGACTACCTATATTGCCAATTATAGATATACCCTATTCTTTTATTAGATCATACAGCAAATAATTTGAATGCATATCTTGCTTAAAATTCTCTCCAAAAAATGCATTTTTCTTCTAGTCCATCACATTGAATTGTTAATTTACTCTTATTTAGTTAATTACGATTCGTGGAAACAACAAGCATTCATCAGAAACTGAATATTAATGAAAATTATGTTCTTGCCTTCAATTCCCTTTGAATCTAGCAAAATATTTTTCTTCTTCCAAAACAGTGTCCTCGACAAGGGAGGCCGCTTTGGATGCCCAGTTCCTAGTTTTGGCATCAAATCTAGGAAAAGAAAAAGCAAGCCAGTTACACTCAGATATGACAGTATTTGATCCATCTGCATTTGCTGAAGATTTAGTAAGTTTGCAATGATGAACTCTATAGTAATATAAGGCTCTTCTGTTTTATTAAATCCTCCCTGTATTATAAATACTGCACATTTACTGGGAGGATACATGGGATGAGGGTGTGGCTAACTGATGAGGATTTATAAGTCCAAAATAGATCTATCTTAGTCTCCTTAGTCTCCCAATGGGCAGCAGAGTGTTTGCTGGCTGCCAGAGGGGGGAAAAAAAGCCTAGAAACTAGTGGATTGTGATTTCACTGAACTAGAGCTGCATAAAAATCTTGGGGGGGGGGGGTATATTGATTCTATCAACACTTCATTATAGTAATTCATCGTGTATTCATTGTTTAAATGGGCAACAATTTTTTTTAGCAAAGCTAATAGCAATATTTAAAAGTATACTTAAATATTTCACTCATATAAGCTGAAATATAAGTTTTAGAGTCTGAAATCAAAAAAAGTATGCAGTGCACGTGTGCTCCTTCAGTTCATGGGAACCAGACAGTTAGCTTGCTGTTGCATTAATCATATATTTTAATAGACATTAGAAACCCATTGCTTAGTTTAAATGTAGGCTGTAACTCTTGGGCTGTCATGCTTTATAACCTCTACTCTGGTTTTCTCACACTAACTTCAAATTAATGAATTCTTGCAATATTGAAAATAAAACTATTCGGTACCAAAAATATAGTACATTTTTATCCTGTAGAATTATTTTGCTGTACTGGATAGTTAGAATTGTAAGCCATGTGTCACAGTTCATTTTTGTTCCATCAGTCATGAACCAAAGAAAATTAAACATTACTGCTCAGGTTTCTTTAGATTTTCATTTTTTTAACCTGGCATCACAGGCCAGACTTGCTGGTAGTTTGGGTTTGGAAAAAAACATATTTGTCTGCTTGTCTTGTCTGAAATCACATATTATAGTAGCTAAGGCAATTCAAGTAGCTTTTTGTACCACTTCAAAGAGAGAATTGGCTGCCTCCACAATTTCAGTTATGTAAATAGTTCTGCATTTTTGGAGATGGTGGCGAGGGGAGAACGGTTTGTGCAAAGAGATAACATATACCACATATTTCAAATGGAATTCCCTGTTTAAAAAAACTAGATAAATTGATTAATTGTAATATTGTAATTTCAGATCAAAGTTGCAAAACACTGTATTTTGAATTATTTACATATGCATTTAGTATCATTCAGTATAGATTTAGACATAAATCTAACTCCGTAAGCATAATATTATTAATATCTTCAAAATATTATGTGCCTTAATATCATATTTCTTCTTGAATTAAATTCTAATTTCACCTTGTGTATTTTGTATAAAATGCAAATTGATACAATAATATATTTCTTCTACAGTTATCACTTATGGGTCTAAATCGTTTGGAAATAGAAGAAAGTGATAGTGAAGAAGAGCAGGTTGCTAGTGGATTTTTACCTAATAATGCTTGGCATAAACTTGGTGAAGAAGCAAACAAATACTTTAGGAGGGCACCAGTTTTCCATTTCATGTGAGTTTATTTATGGTATCCATCATTCAGTCTGGTGTGATAACTTTCACAGAAATTATGCTATAGATTTCTTGTTGTTTGGGACTTGAATAACACAATTAAAGAATCTTGCACATTATAATTTGTCTACTGTTCTCTTTGAGCTTTGTTCTCAGCACTTTGGAAATCATTGCATATATTTTCTGGAAGTTTTCTGCAATGACTGAACACTTGTTGAAGTGAGCAAGATACCTAGCTTCTATGTTTTTATCTGATTGGACTCGTAAGATTTCTGCAGATAAAGAAACCAAAGACCTTTTATTATGTTGTCATTCCTAGCTTCCATGTGGCATACACCAAATGGTTTGGGGCAAGGAGGTTTCTTGATAGAAAATGCTATTGATCCTAATTCTATTCTATCTTCTATTGCTACATCCTTCTAGTTTGTTAGCCATGTTTGCAAAATAGAATGACAGTGTTATGTCATCAGATTATTTGGAACGTTACATAAGGAATTGACAATGTTTTCATTGGCTTAGGTTAGGCACATTTAGTCCTGATCCTCCTGCTGAAAGGCCACGAATTGAAAGGCAACGAAAGAAGGCAACTGCAGATGGAAACAGAGCAATGCCTGCACAAGTGAGTTACATATGAGAAGTAAAGTCTAACATTACTTTGGGGATGAGAAACTTCCAACTGAAATTCATAGCATAGTAACAAGAGGACATGTAGAATAGATTTTTTGTTTTAACAAAACTATACCCTATACCATGAACAGTGATTTTCCTACAGATATTTGGTTCTGACTGTTAGAGTTCCAAGTAACCCCCCCAACGAAATCAAACTCTGAGGCTTGAAGTTCCTCAAAGCTAATTTTTATTAGGGATGTCATATTGGCACTTCTGGGAAAACCCAAATCTGAAAGCTGCCGGGTTTTCCTCACCCACAAGAAAGTTCAAGACCTTGCCCACATTTCCCACATGTCCACACAGCTTCAATCAGTTCTTTCCCAAACAGAAGACATCCTCCAATTTCTTCTTTGCACAGCTGCCAGACACTATGGCCTTGAACTTCTCTTAAAGAAGTTTGTTATGGCTATCTCTACTTCACTCATGCATCCCCCCTCCCAACTTCCCACGATATGATTGTGACAGGCCTGGATCCTCAAGGCACACAGGTAATATGGCTTCCAGAAATGACACTGACTTGTACTGAAGGAGGGTGTGATATTTGCCCCAATAAGCTTCTAATATACATACATGGGCTGATTATTTATTGTAATTTGTAAATGGTGCATAAAACTTTGAAGTCAACTTTAAAAGCTTATTCTTCATATCAGTAGAATTATTTGAGGTCAGTTCTATTTTTGCACATTCTATCTGTTAGATAGGAGAACGTTTGCATACATTACATATCTATTAGGAAAGAGAAAGAAAATGTTTACCTTATCTTCAGATATTTATTCTTTTAAAAAATACATTTCATTTGTCCCAGAAATCAAGTTTACATTGATGAAAGTATTGCTGATTATGAGGCACCATAATAAAGTATGCTTTAAGGAAAACTGCAATGTTTTAAAAAGAAATTAATCTAAGAATATTATAATGGAAGGGGAAGACTGCTGTAACATTGTCATAAAATATAGCTATATTGACATTAGCTTGTTAAATTAATTCCTTTTTTAGTTAAAGAAAGTGGAAGAATCTCATCAAGAAGCTACTGAAAAGGAGGTAGAAAGGATTTTGGGATTCTTACAAGCCTATTACGCAGAAGAGCGTAAGTTAATGGAATTCAGCATTCACAGTTTCCTCTCTTTAAGTATTGTTATGGTGGCTAGGATACGAAGAGTATAAGATCAAGGATGCTATGTCAGAACAAAAACGTTTGAGCAGAAAAGTTCAGTTGAAGTTATAAAGAGGTTGTAAGCTTCAAACAGCTGGTGGTTGTTGGTTTTTCTTTTTTTTGCAATTAGCTTAATTTTCATGGTGATATTTGTACTGGAAGTGCTCAATTATATTAATTTGGCTCCATATTTACATATTTCTCAATCTGATGTTATAATACTTTTGTGTAGGAAGAATAATTCAGACACCATATATCTAGGATTTGTTAAGAAAATTCAGTTTACATTTCTCATTCTGCTGCAGGCCATGATTAGATCTGCCTTTAAATTGAAAAAAATAGAATAGTGAAAAATATTAAATGTGGGCTTAGGAATTTTTTTCCATTCATAGATGAATGATAGTTAATGATGTTGAACACAGAAAGTAAACTAGAAATAGGCTGAATAGCTAAATGAATGTATCAATATTAAAATTATGTTGTTTTTACATTATAGCTTCTACACCAATATCTTTCTTTGAGTTTGTGACAGACCCAAATTCTTTTTCACGAACTGTGGAAAACATGTTTCATGTCTCATTCTTGATAAGGGTAAGGAAAAACAATTTTCTCCCTTAATTAAAAAACCAAATGTATTGTGCCACAAATATATGCACAAGATTTGAACCCATCCATGTTGGAGGGCTGCTAGTTGACTAATTCTTTTCATCTCTTATGTAATAGAAATAATTTGATATATGTTTGTAATTTACTAACCTCCCTTTTATAAACCAGATTTTTCCCCCTTTTTGACTGTGGTAATAAATTGATTTTGAAACAAGCTTGATAATTATAAACAATTTGGTATGATATTTAGACACTTGAAATATGGATCATGCTTTGTTTTTGTTAAAAAATCTGATTGGGTTTTTTTTCTTTATGGAAATAAGTTGGTTTTAAGTACTACATCTATCTACTGTTTAAAAGATTAAAACTGGAAAACTAATTCTTGAATGACTGAGTTTGCTTTTTGTACTAAACCATAACTGAATCATGGTTTATTTCATATAACAATGTAATCATACAATTCATTTAATCAAAGTCAAACAAACAATATGTGGCTAAATTTGTTTATCATTCTTATTGCTGTTGAGCTTTCAGCCCAGTAAATGTATTTCAGATTTCATAACCTGTTTCTGATAGGTTTGCTATCTTGGGGGTAAATTGAGCTTTTTTTTTTCTAGGATGGACTTGCAGGAATAAAACTGGATCAAGATAAGCTTCCTATAATAGGTAATGTTGCAATATTTCTAATACTACGAATGTTTTAAACTAATGTCTTCGTGTCTTAATTTGACATATACTTGAGTTTAAATTGTTTTAGTGAAATTGCATTTTCATTTCTTTAAATAAAAACATGTGTCCCAAAAATAAAATATTTTGCTAGAACCTTTACGTCCACGAGTAGAAAATTGTGAGGATACTCAAGCACGGAAGCAAGCCGTCATACCAATCAGCTATCAAGACTGGATGGTATAGTTAAATATTTTATTTCCAGAAGTTATTTTAAATATTCCTGAACTGCATTTCTGTACCTAAAATGCAATAACTATGATTAGCATATCTATATTATTTAGATCTTAAAAATATGGAAAGGCAAGATCCTGGTTCTGTAAATTTGGAAGGGGAAAATATATATTCTTCTTTCAATGTGTATATCACGGTAAGACAGACTGTTGATCAAAGTAGCAATGCATTTCATTCATGTGTTCTGTAGTTTCCCATCTTAAAAATAATTGCAGCACATATCCAGAATTTACATTGTAAAAGTATTGTAAAAATAAATGCTAATCAGAAGTTCTGTTAACTTGTAATATACATAATTTTGCATTTAACAGCTTAATACTTTAACTAATGGTGGCTGAAAAGGTAGATATGTTTATTAATGCACATTTTTATTTATAATACGATAGATTAAAAGACATAAAATTTTTATTTTCACATAGAATATTGTGGAGATATTTGAAATTTCACAGCCAATGATTCCACCTCTTTCACAGTGACAGAAATGAGATGAAGCTGATCTGAATGTAAGGTACTATTTTTTAATTATTTTTTTATAACATTTTTGTTGTTGATATTCAAGCACAATAAATGTTAGTTTGGGCTAACTTGAATTCTATCTATCTTTTTCAGATTTCAATCTCATTCTTTTACACAGATATCCATAGTTCTGTAAGAACCAGCCTGATCGTGGATAGAAATGAGCTTAACTTTCCTGTATTAAGTATTGCATATTTGCTTGAATAAGAGGAGTGCATCCAGGTTTTCTAAATAACAATGTTGTATTATACAACATATTGTACATTATTTATTTGCTGTAACAGCAAATTAGTCTTGTTGTAGCTTTTATATTCCGAATGTGCTTTGTCTTATTACACATTCATTTGGTCAACATTATGTTGTTTCAATTTGTATTTCACTTTTTCATAAAGCAAGAAGTTAGCTAACAATACAAACAAAATACGATATATCCCAATTACAGAAGACATTTGATCAGTCTTCAGAGGTGGAAAGGAGTTACCAAGGAAGTGTGCTCTGTATTTTTGGAGTGACACAGAACATGCCTTCTTTTATGTGCCTGAAAAAGACTGCTTTAAGGATCCTTTTCTGTTAATCTTTAATATCCAAGGAGATTCATATTGAGAGTTGTGCTTAAAAAACCATTTAAATGTTAAAGGATAGTACGCTCTCAGTTCCTTTATGTTGCAGCAGTATGTGTTAATTTTACCTTAGTTTAGGAGAATATGCACTTTTATGGATCTTATTTATAGTTCCTTAGATTTTGAACCTCATTATTTGTGAATGATGGTGTAGAGAAGAAAAATGGAGAATGGAAATGCAAGACCAAGAAGAAAGAAAGGCTGAGAAGAAAAGTGCATCAGGCTCTCTACATCATAGAATGTACTTACCTAGTTGAAATATTTTGTTTTTCTCCATCATACCATTTGGGTGTAATTCTGCATTTAACATAAGCATTCAGATGTTTATGGTGAAAAGGATGAAGTAGAATGACTTTGAGAAGTGGCTTATAAGAACGAAGTAACTTGTGGATGTCACTCCATATTATTCAAACTTCAGCAGAAACAACCATTTGGAATTAAAGACTTTGATACACTTTTGCAATGGGCTGTGTGTTCAAGATTAATAATTTCAAATGTTTCTGTAGTCATTTTTGAGTTGCGTAAGCTTGTTAACCTTTACAGGATAATGAAAATAAATATTAAATACAGATGATAACATGGAAACTTTGGCTTTGAAAATACTATTTTTTGGACTAAAGGTGCAGTCTAGTAGATGCTGGGAAGCTGCTCTGCACCTTATAAATTACTCCTTTGTAAGTATTTTCTTGGAAAGTTGCATGAGATAACAAAGTGTAGTGGTATTATAGCTGATACAAAAAATAAGTGAAGCTGGATTAGTTGTTAACTTATAAAATTCTATGGTGTTCTTCCATTCCTAGCATATATTGTTCCATCACTAGATTTCTAATATGCATATGGGCATCATATAAGTCATACATAATATAAATGCACTAAGCAGATTTGTTTTTGAATACAAATGAGCAGATTTTAGACAATTATAGTCCGACTGCATTAATGTCAGAGAACATGCAGTCTTGTCAAACTAATTTATGGTCCAGTTTTAGTTTGCAAACCTTGCTGGCAAAGTCCTGTGAATTGTTGATGTGATGAGTGGTGTTGCTGATCAGAAGAGCTGATTAGGTGGTTAGATATTTTGTAGCGTTGTAGGTGACGGAGTTGATGCTGCTGACAATCCATCCAGTCAGAACTGAAAAAGCTTTTTGGATGAGAAGTGAAACGTTTTCAGAGAAAAATGAAAGTCCAGTTGCCTCTTGAAAATATACTTTTGGATCATATACTGCTGTTTTTTAATGAATACAGATTGTCTTCAGTTTATGACTAATTGAGCAAGGAGTTACGATCGTAAGTTGTACCAGTCATTAAGTGAGTCATCACATGATCATGCCTGATTTTACAACCTTTTTTGCATGGTCTTTAAGTGAATTGGTGTTATTTTGCTGGAAACTGGAAGGAAACAGCAAAAAATGTAAACTCTGGTCATGAGTTTACATTTTGCATTTACATTGCAAACAGCCGTAAATGCAAAGTACAAAGAACATTTCATTGCCTTTTGTAAATGTTGAACACATCTCTTAAATAACTTACTCTGAATCTGCAATCTTATTTCTTCACATCTAGAAAAGTATTCCACACCTATGAGTGTAACAATTTAAATAAGGACTAAATAGTGGATTAACTAAAGGCAATCAGCAACTTGATGGCACATAATCAAAAAGCCAGTAATTATTGAAGTACAAGTAGCCCTCACTTGATGCCAAGTGACCCGGTTATTAAGTGAAATGTCACATGACTGCTCAACTTAGGGAGGGCAGTTCTGGGAATCTTTGAATGAATCCACATGATTGTTAAGCGAGTACTCACCTGCTTCTTAGAAGAAGGTATGGGACTGCATCCAATTCTTTCCAGCAACCTCTTTCCCCCTCCATCTTCCTACTTTTGGCTTCCTTCCGATCCACCAATTACCCTGTGCCCTGGCCAGTGGCTGCATTGCCCACCACTACCACCTGGGTCCTGTTGTGTGCTGGCCAGGGTTTCTTTCATAACTGGTGCAGCCAGGACTGCCATTTGCACAGCTCCTTTTTGCTGGCTGTTTTGTGAAAGGACGACTTGGCAGGTACCTGAAATGAGGTTCTGATCAGTAGTTTGATGTGGCACAGCACATACCTGCCCATAGTTCTTACCTGGTGGACTATACTACAGGGATTCCTAATCCCCGGGCCACTCATAAAAATGAAGTTGTGTGTGCTTGCATACACATGCCTACCACTCTCATACAACCAACCCCTCTGGCCCACCAAACTGGAAAGATTGGGGAATCGCTGGTCTATTGGACATTTCCACAGCATCTCCCCTTGCGTGTTCAGGATGGTGATCCTAGTGGAAGGGAGAGAGGCAAAGAGAACAAAGGTCCACTGCAGTTGTAAACATGACAGGATTGAATTTTCACATGACCTTGGGCAACTGCAAAGGCCAAAAACTAGAGGTCTGCTCATAAGGCTTTTTGTTCAGCGCCATCATAACTGAATACATGCTGAATGAAAGCTGGTTAAGCAAGGACTACCTGTATTTCTCATTGTCCTTGTGTCTGCAATTGCATTCTGATTGCATTCTATGATAAAATGAGAATATGTACTTCTGATCCTGCCATGTCCAGCTTTTGCAGCATGTCTTGGAAATAGATATGCTGTCACTTTTTGTGCTTAATAAAAATTAACAACACATAGGAGTCTGATTGTCGGGTTCAAATTATGAATACTAATGCATTCAGAAAAGAATAGATGCAAAGAATCAGCTCACTATGCGCACATAACATAGATGTATATAGCAAGAAAATAATGATTTGGGAAATGGGAAATCATTTGGGAAAAATGTACAATTCCCAGGCCCCAGACATAAACACGTAAGGTTTTCTAGTTTCTTGCTTTTCATTGCTTTTATATGAACGTATCTCTGAAAGGATACGGAAAAGAAGTTTGGTAGAAATCAACCAGACAGTGCCATTTATTATGATTTATTGCTGCTATACTGAAATGGATAATTTTGTTAAATTTAAAACAGTAGCAGCACATACGTCAAAAATAATTGTCCTGAAAAGATCTTAAGAAATATATTTAGTTCTGGATGAACTTCAGAAACGGGAGGGGGGAGGGGAAGCACTTGTACAATCAGGCAATCAGCCTCAACTGTGAGCTGAAGCAGGATGAATGTGAGGAATGAAGTGTTTACTTTTGTGGATCTGTTAAAAATACAGAAGAATCTACCCTACATAAAATGTGTAAGCTGTGGAAAAACACTTCCTCTGAGGACAGAGAATTAGGCAGCTGGATGGCAATGACTTTATTTCCTGGGGATGAGGAAAGCTCCACATTGGATCTATATATGAGGGTGCAAAAAAGAACTCCCAAATGGCCATTGCTATGTAACAATCAGCAGTGACTAGTGGAGCTTGTACCAAACAATTGTCTCTTGATTGGTTAATGTAGCCCAAAAGAAGGATAGCAAAAACTACATTAATTGCCCATCTGCTAGTTGAATTCCTCCTCCACACCACTTCATTTAAAAAAAGGCCACCCAATTCCCAACAAGAGAATCCTTATCAATAAAGAGGAAGTTTAGAGATGTGCTACCAACAGAGCAGAGTAGGCAATTTAACAAAAGCCCACACATCACTGTAATATGCGCTATCTATTACTATAAAATTAGATTTACTCTCAGGACCTAGGGTGCTTTCCTGAAGCGACTGACATGCTTTTTCAGATACTCACTTTTAATTTCTGCCTTTTGGGCAGCCTTTTTTTTTTTTTTTTTTTTTGTGCCCGGAGGAAACGCAAGACATGGCATCCCTTCAGAGTATTCTTGGCACCTGAAAGAAAATTCCTCAAGTTCTTCCTGGTCTTTAGAAGTAGAACAGTAACACCTTTTGTTATATTGATTTGTCTGAAGATAAAGTTGACCTACTATAACCCTGCAACATTTTACTTTCCTGGGACCCTGTTGTTTCCAAAACACTGCAAGAAAGAGATATGAAGAACTAGTGATTCCTGAACTAATACATGTATTATGCATGTATGTAGGCATGTATACATGTATAATGTATGTACATGTATATAAATATGTATAGAACACATATATATCCTGTATTGTCACATTTTTTAAAAAATAGCTTGCACTTGTTTCTGTGGAATTCTGCCCGTCAGAACGTTTTTGAAACCAAAGGCCAGTAAGGTAGCCGTATCAATCTGATGCAGGCTAACACTTTTATGATATCTTCACCTTGGGTCGAGATGGGCGACAAATTTAATAAATAAATAAAAAATAAATAAAATCTGTCTAGTTATCTTGAATGAGGATACGAAGCTTCTGGAGGCGGTCACACCAAAGCACAGGGATAAAAGTAGGTAAGCCTTTAATGAGGTTTCCACTCTTTCTGGCTTCAAATAGTCCTATTCGGCCCCGCAAATGGAAGCTCCGCGTTCTGCCTTTGGCAACCGGAAGATGCGCTCGCAAGCGGAGGCCCTCCGTTGCTCAATCAAGCTGCCTTCTGCCCTGGGTTAAAATGGCGGCTGCGGCCGCCGCTGCTTAGGGCGACCGAGAGATTCCCTCGGCTGGACGGCGGACACGGGGTTATTGAAAGGCGGAGGCAGCCGGCTGGGCGGCCAAGATGGCGATGATGGGAGGCGGTTTCTTGAGCATCGTGGAGTACTTGGGGGGAGACGGCGGCTACCGCTGCGGCTATTGCAAGAACGACACCGGCAACTTCTCCCACGGTACGAGTCGGACGCGGGAACAGAGCAGAAGCAAGCGCGGGAGAGGCGAGGGAAGCCGAGCCTTTCCATCATTTGCCTCAATGGCGAGTCTTTCGGTTGCAGGGATATGCCTTTTTAAACGGTAGGCCGCGCTTAGGGTAAAGGCGAGGAGTCGAAGCGGGACAACTTCGGGCCATGTTGGGCTTCAGCCGAGGGTAGAGGGCAGGCGGCGCTCGTTGCCTCCCACAACCGGTTTCCAAGCGCCTCTCGAAGTTATCCTTTAAAAACACTTAACGGGGCATGCCACAAGTCGCAAAAGGCCCATCTCTAATTCGTGCCCTTCTCTGCCGTTTAAATGACCAGAGTGGGAATTAAAAACAGAAAGAGGGAATGAAGCACCTGTTCACTTCTGATAAGTACCGTGGGATCCATTTTCAGGATCCCTTTACAGGTTATCTGATGCTTTTCTGTCTTCATTTTTTGCCTCTTCGTCCCAATATAGCCCCCCTTTCTTGGCTACCAAAGGACAGTTAGTGCTCGACTTACAACCACAATTGAGCCCACACTTTGCGTTGTTAAGTGAGACATTTAAGTGAGTTTTTCCCTGTTTTACAACCTTTCTTGACATCCTTGTTAAGTGAATCGCTGTAGTTGTTAAGTTAGTAACACAACTGTTAAGTGAATTTGGCTTCCCCGTTGATGTTGCTTGTCAGAAAGTCACAAAAGGTGATCACATGACCCCGGGACACTGTGACCATCATAAATGTGAGTCAGTTGCCAAGCTTCTGCATTTTGATCATAGGGGTGGTGCAACACTCGTAAGTGTGAAGAATGGTCATAAGTCACTTTTTTCAGTGGCTGCTGTAACTTCGAATGGTCACTAAATGAACTGTTGTAAGTGGACTACCTGTACTCAGAAAAAGTCTATAAGCACATTTTATTAAAACCCATAAGCCTTTGTAAGCCCCAGCACATGTTTCTCACGTGCATGGGAACAGATATAAAATGGGTTGGGCATATATGTTAAATATTTGTTATTATTATTATATACCCACAACAGAGATATGCAAGAAATCAAGTGCAAATTAATAGAAATGTATAGGATTCCCACCATACATGGAACTATAAACTAGCCAATCACTATATGCACTCATCATATTGCATTTATTGTACTTTATGCTTCGTTGTTTTGTGCAATCCCCAATTATTAAAGAGAATAATAGATTTTAAAGAAAAGAAATAGAGATTTGTTGTATGGAGACAAGATAACAGGAGAATAGAGAATAACAATAAATTTATGACAGAGATTTAAAATAATGTAATTGTTTTAAATTAAATTTAAAGGAGTCAAAGGAGGTCTTGTGGGAAATACTGTTAAAATAGATAGGGGATTGAGCTGAATGTCATTGTGGGGATCCACTGACAGCGTATTCTGTGCTCTTCAGGGTGGATAAAAATCAATGATTTTCTTTTAAAGAATACAAAAATTGGATTTTTTAATTTCAATTGGATTTTTTTTTAAATTTAAATCGGAATTTTTAAAATTTTTATCAAATTTATTTAAATAAAATGCTTTTGGAGTGAAAATCTATCTAAAGGTAGTTTTCTATTTAAGATATATTAATAATTTAGTATATTCAGCATAAAATGGAGCTTAGTTATGTAGCATGAGGCTGTATATTCGCTAATATTTACATTTTTGGTAAACTCATTCAATGAATCCAAGCTCTGCAAGCTGAGATAACATGCCCTGCATTGATACATTCACACAATTTCACAGTAACCATGAGATAAATCATAAAACAAAGTTCAGGAATATTCCTTTATCCCATTGTTTTGCAAATCTATGTACACTACAAACTGTATGATTGTTTGCAGAGAAATGCATCTGTACCAGCAGGCTCTAAGCGTGAGGAGGAAGTGCAAGCAATAAAAATGAAAGTGAAACCTTCTAAGCAGCTTATAATATTAAAGAGCACCTGTCATTTCAGATCCATCATGGCAGTGCTTGTGAGTGGGCATCCACTCCCCTGTTGCCTGCCACATCCCTCACCTTGATGTGTCACTGCTACATCACCAGCCATGCCATCAAAGTGAATGGGACTGTTGGTGAGTCAACAGCGGGTCAGAGGAGGAGCTGCTGTGGGACAGAGATGACAGTTGCTCTTTTATAATTATAATACAACCAAGCCTGTGTAGCGTAGGGGGCTAATGCCTCCTACTAAAGGCAGCAGTTAACACCAGCTGCCTGTAATTTCTGTGAGTTCAATCCTAGCCAGGCTCAAGGTCGACTCAGCCTTCCATCCTTCCTAAGGTGGGTAAATTGAGGACCCAGTTTGTGGGGGCAATAAGCTGACTTTGTATAAATATACAAAAGTATGAAGGCTATTGCTTAACGCATTGTAAGCCGCCCTGAGTCTCCGGAGAAGGGCGGCATATAAATCAAATTAAAAATAAAAAATAATAATAATATTGAGTTGATTTAAATCAAGCCTTTTTACTAGTGATTTAAATCGACTTGGTTTAATATTAGAGCATTAACCCACATTTTGTTCATGCTGGTTGGCAAATTCTGGGAGTTATAACTGTCACATCTGAGAAGTGCCCTGCTTCAGGAAGGCTGATTTGAGGACTTTTGGTGCATACTAATTCATGGCTTATTTAATAGAACCAATTTCCTGGGTCGTCTAACATCCTGAACTATAAATTCACTGGCTGAAATCATAGAACATATTGATCCGATGTATTATATGAAGCCAGACATAATAAAAACTAATCTAATGAATGAAAATAAGTACAAGATGTTGAGGAAGCCATATATGCTTGTAGCAGAATGTACAGAAGCACTGCTTTAATGTTAATTATATGTTTTAACTATGATTTTGAAAAGTTTCAATAGTATTTTTAAAAAATCATTTGTGTTATTAAGGCGTATGTAAGAAGGTTTCCATTTTTTCATTGTTTGAAGCAAAGTTTTCCCACATTTTTTATAAATACTTTCTATATGAATATTTCTGCCAGGCATGTGGGCTCATTCACTGACTGTTCAAGACTACCAGGATCTTATAGATCGAGGATGGCGAAGGTAAGTGATTAATTGAATATTTCAGGCCAATTAATAAAAAACATGGGATCATAAGCAGTCATCTACTATTCATGTCTTATAAAATACATAAAATCATTAAGGAGCCTGTGTAGCGTAGAGGGCTAATGCCTCCTACTAAAGGCAGCAATTAACACCAGCTGCCTGTAATTTCTCCGAGTTCAAACCTAGCCAGGCTCAAGGTCGACTCAGCCTTCCATCCTTTCTAAGGTGGGTAAATTGAGGACCCAGTTTGTGGGGGCAATAAGTTGACTTTGTATAAATATACAAAAGTATGAAGGCTATTGCTTAACGCATTGTAAGCCGCCCTGAGTCTCCGGAGAAGGGCGGCATATAAATCAAATTAAAAAAAAAAGTATCTCCATATATTTAGAGTCTTAGACATTACTTGAGGTGATTACACCAATTGTCATCTTGCTACATAAAATAATTCTCCAAATATTACCTGCATAATTGCAAGAATTTTAGTATAAAATGCAGTATAAAATGAGAGTTAAGAAATTATACCACCATGTATTTTAAGT
Source organism: Masticophis lateralis (assembly GCA_030761175.1). Lineage (NCBI taxonomy): Eukaryota > Metazoa > Chordata > Lepidosauria > Squamata > Colubridae > Masticophis > Masticophis lateralis. Next base: position 59,346,202 of record JAUDYJ010000005.1, on the reverse strand, counting down.
ATTCATAATAATATAAACAATTAACACTCTGGATAGATCCACATCTGCTTCTTATTTCCAGTGTGTTCTAACAGAATGAAGAGGGAATGCTTGATAGATCAACCTGACCCACATCCACAGATGTGGGTATTGCAAATATAGGGTCTTTTTAATTGCTGGTTAAAACATTTAACCACAACTGGGAGACCCAGGTTCAGGTCTACCTCAGCTATGGAAAATGGACATTCCCTCTGAGCAAAAGAAGTCACAAGGTTGTGATTGTGAGGAGAGAATACTTACAGCTGCCTTTAGCTCCTGCAAGAATGTTGTAATATAAATCTACCAATAAATAAAATCTGGGGGCTTTTTAAGATATGGTACATTAGCGCTCTGTATCTTCATCTTTAATTCCAAGGAATTTAAATTAAAGGGAGTAAGAATTTGAATATGCTGAACTTGTCACTCTCATCTTTCTCTATATAGTTTGTAAAATGTCCATTACACTTACAGGGGCTAAATTGCTAGAGTGTAGCATAACTAGCTAATATTTGTATAGCCATCTAAAATATTATAATACTAGTTATAAAGGTATCAGGAAAATGAAGATGAAAAAATTGTTTATTTCAAAGGGATGATGAGATTATCGGTTAACATTATAAAGCTCAGAAGATTTATGTTGTGTATGGTATATTAACACAGCAAAGATTTGAATGAATTCTGTAAAACGTATTGATTATATAATTGATTATATAATTTGATTGTTTATATAGAGCTTTTTCTGCTCTTAAGATGTGATATTTATTATATAATTTAGCCTAAGAGCATTCTAAGAATTCATCAAAATATGATGTTCTTTTTAATTCACAGAAGTGGAAAGTATGTTTATAAGCCCACTATGAATCAGACATGTTGTCCTCAATATACAGTAAGGTAAGTCTTGTGTATTTATTTTTTTTCCAATTTAGTGCCTGTGTTATGCAATTGATAGATTCAAATGTCTGTATAAGTGTTTAGCATGTCCCACCACCTAATTTGCCTTGTAAATGAGAGTCAGCAATTATATAGCAGAGTGGTTTCTAATTAATAATTACCATAGAGTGCTATAAGTAATCATTATAGGAAATGCCTACATTCTTGACTAAAACCTTGCAAGATTTCAAGACGTCCTAATTGGAATATTGTTAGATTTGGCGATGTTGTGAGGTTATAACTGTTTTAATTAAGATAAATTTTATTTAAAATTCGGGTTCAGCAGATTTCATGTTAGGACAAGTTGCTGTGTAAGTCTATAGGATGGTTATCAAAGACTTGCTGTACAATGAAAATTTGCATTAAAATCTTTATAAAAACATATTTATTGTTGACCTAGCTAGTCAAGAAAAAGTATTTAATTATTTATCAAATTTATATGTCTTTGAATTGTGAGAGTTACAGAACATTAAATGAATAAAAGCAATGCAAAATAAACAAACTACAGTAAATCAACTACTGTATTAAGTAGCTAATTAAAAAAGTTAGAAATAAAAACTGGTTTAAATGGTGCTCAATCAATCCGCAAGGCTCTCTGGAACAGCATTTTTCTTTACTACTTTCTTCACTACTTTCAGTAGCATCCACATTGAGGGAGCTTGTCTAGATATGTTTTAATTTGTGGGTTTTTAACTGGGGGGCCAAAATATTTAATTTATTTTAAAATTGCTTTTAAATTTTGTATTTCATGTTGTTTTATTGTGGCTGTACACCGCCCTGAGTCCTTCGGAAGAAGGGCAGTATAAAAATTTAATAAATAAATAAATAAATATAGGAAGATATATCAGAAAAGTAGCATTTTTAATTCCTTGGGTGGAACTGTCTTTTCCAGCCTCATTTTTTCATACTAATAACTTTTCTTATATTTACTGGTCTTTGTTGAAGATGCTGTACTCTGCCCCTCTTCAACAATGCATTGCATTTTGATACTGAGAGCAGAGGAGGTGTATCTGTCATCTTGAAGTGTACTTGATTTCTAGATTTTTAGAAGGTTTTGGCCTGGATGATTGAGTCTTCAGTTACATATTGCATTTCATTTTGGGGGAATGGAATAAAAAACTTACTGAAAGACTGTGTATATTTCACTGGATTTTAATTTCAGAAAAAATGCAGCTGTTTAAACAGGACTCATAATTTCAAATTATTCACAGGAAATCATATGACATATATTACTAATAACTATAACCATATAGCTTTTTACATTCTAGAACTAAATTATTAATTAATACAAAATGAAGCATACTTAATTACTTTGGACATACCTTGACTGCAGTTATTCTTTTTTTCTTTTGAGGTGCCAAGCATTACACTTCCAACCTTCCAGATCACATAAAAAAGTTTTGAAGAAGATGTTGAAATTTTTAATAAAAGGAGAACATTCAAAAGCAGATATTGAAGGTAATTCTTTAATATCCTTTAAGAATTATTTTTTGGTGTATTCTGGATTTTTTTTAAAAAATAGGTAGTTCTAATTGATTCACTAATATAAGTTTTTGTATCAGTTTCAAGTTAGAATTTGGGGAAATTTTTATAAATTTATTCCATAATTCTTCTCATTGTTGTGATTTTTTCTTTAATATTTCCATCCATTTGCAGTTTTTATGCATTCTGTCTCTATGTCATATCTAAGTAATAGTGTATACACACAAATCCTGATTTACTATGTGCCATTATTTTCAATTCCTAGCGACCATATAGATAATTTTTTTCTATGATGACCTACCTCTAATTTGTTGAATATCTTTTATTATTATTTTTATTTATTAAATTTATTTGCTGCCTATCTCGCCATGGAGCTACTCTAGGTAGCCTTTTCCAAGGCCTTCGTGGATTTTTACCAACTATTAATCTTTGGCATATTTCTTGGCTGCTTGTTCTTTTACTGTTGATGGTTGATCCTAAGCAATTCCTCTGTCCACCCACCCACTGATACACTTCTTGCCGACTATTTTTTTAAAACCTTCATATCAGAAATATTTCCTAATGTAGAAATTAAAATATTTCCTTATTTTTCCAGTTGGGACTTTAAAAGAACTTTTGCTGCTTCCTGTTTTTTAAAAGAAAATTAGAGTCCACTTTGCTATCTCAGTTGCTACATTCAAAATGTTGCCGTGTTAAGAAGGCATATATATGAATATGTTTGTGGAATTCCACTTTAAAGGTGGTTCCTTTATTTGTTACATCAGGTTATAGTTCAGTCTACTAATGAAATGTATGAGGTGTCACCTAAATCCATTCTTTGTGTATGTAGCATGGGTGAAATGATTGTACAATTTCTCTTGACAACAGTATATTCTACTTAGAGTCTTGGGGGTCATTTGATACATAAATTTAATTAATTTATTTTGAAAGCGCAATTATTTAAATATTGTGGGATTATCTATGTATGCTAGAGTTGAGGTTAAAAACATAATTTGTTCATGTTAAAGTAGAAATATTAACCTTTTATTGACATGAAGTTTGTATTTTCCCATTTTTATGTGTGTTCTCTGTATTATTATTTGTAGTAGATCCTGTGGAGTCTCACACCAAAGAGGCTGATGGCTGTAGTTTTTCCTTAAAAAACCTACCTATCAGAAGCCAATCTGAATTGGTACCCGTCAGTACTGATCCCACAGAAGAGGAAGAAATGACAGAAGAAATAAATGTAAAGGAAGTAGACTCCAAAAATTCTGAACTGTGTAATGAAAAATTGAATATCAATTCCAGCAAGCCATTACAGATAGCTCATATTGGACATGTTACTCCTAAGCCAGGTATTGTTTTTGTTTTCTTTTGCTTTAACTCAGCAAACTAGATTTATATCTGTGTATTTTATGCTGCATTGTATCTCTCTTATGATTGTGAGAGCCATCTGGGAAAACCAGAATCAAATAACTGCACAGAGAACCCTTTCATTCCAATGATTTTTTTGCCAAAGTTGTCTAAAAGGACGGGCTTAGAAAATCCCCTTTTCCCAAAAGGATCTATTGGCATTGTTATTTTACATGGGTCTTTACCCAGTATTAACTAACTTTGTTAAAACAGAATTTATGGTAGCTGTCTCTCAGCCAAACATAAGAAAATGTATTTCATTTTTTAATTCATTTTTTCTCCGTTTTGGGCAGGTTTTTCTTTTTGCCAGAGAAAAATAAATGCCACACTAGAAATAATTGTAGTGCTTTTTAGACTAACGTAAGCTCTGCTTAACTAAATTCTAACATTAAAAGTATTATGACACTTTTATTTATCAAGAGACTTGCTAAAGATAAAGGTAAAAAAGTTACCGTATAGCTGGCTATCTTCTCCATTTCATTAACTCCTTCATGTTAATGGTACTTGTAAGCTTGTTAGTTCACAATTCTCAGATTTATTTTACTAAATTGGATACATAAATTAGTATCTTTGTCTTGGTTCAATAAGTAAACTTCATGTTTTTTTACTTGTGTTCAGCAGAAGTTCTGCTAAAGCAGTGTTTCTCAACCTCAGCACTTAAAGATGCGTAGAATTCAGTTTCAATTCTGGTGGGAAATTCTGGAAGTTAAGTCTGCACAGCTTTCAAGGCCAAAAATTTAGAATTGCTTTACTAGAAAAAGGACGAATGTTTTCATTTGCAAAATAATTTTTGACCCAGGAGTACTTATTTTTTTTCCAGCTGGTGTAGAAAAACACTGATGTTATTTTTTTTAGTTCTTCTGATGGCTGTGGTGTTGCTTCTTTCAATTCCCCCCTTTTTTTAGGAATAGGGATTTTGTTATTCAACAGTTATGTAGTTCATTTAATCTGTTTTTTGAACATAAACCTGGCTATTTAATGAAATAACTTAGAGAAGAAAAAAATTCTCATCCTCTATCAAAGTTTCAATATAATCTTGTTCACAAGGTTCTTTTTTCTGGATGATAGAAGGCAAACTTTCTGTTGCATCTAAGTCATAATCACTATATAGTCCATTTTTCTGTATAGTTATGTCACAGTAACTTGCAAATATAATAATAAATACAAGGACACCAGAACCTTAACATTTCAATGGATAGGTAGAATTGCAACAATCAAAATGTTACAGAAAGCTTAACTTTTAAAAATAACACTTGCTTTATAGACAGTCAAATTAAAAGTAAAAAATAAATGAATGTGGCTTCCTTCAACATATATCCTTTTCCCATTGAATAATATATTGACATTCTAGGCAGAGGAGCGGACTTGAATAAACCACCATGTCGTAAAGCAAAAGTCATACGGAAGGAACAAAAGTTGCAGAAAAAACTTCAGTGCCAGACACGGCCAGTTTCAGTTGAATCGGGGTCTCGGAGTTTGACCAGTCAGAACTGTCCTAAAACAAACCAACCAAAATCAATTGAAGATTTCATTTTTGCCACCTTACCTCCTGAAGCTCTGCATCAGATAGAGGTATGAAGATATTTCTATTGCTTATGGCAAAGTATTTTTGCCTTGTTTGCTAATGTTAAGAAATACAGTAAACAAAATATGATTTTTTTTAAAAAATGCAAAAGCAGGGAACACTACAAAGTTTTCTTGAATTAGAAAAACAGAGTGTTACTTGTACAGGTAGTCCTCAACTTACAACCACAATTGAGCCCAAAATTTCTTTGCTAAGGAAGACAGTTATTAAGTTATTTTTGCTCTATTTTACGACCTTTCTTGTCACAGTTGTAAAGTGAATCACTGCAGTTGTTAAGTTAGTAACAAGGTTGTTAAGTGAATCCGGCTTCCCCATTGACTTTGCTTGTCAGAAAGTCGAAAAGATGATCATATGTCCCCTGGACACTCCAACTGTCATAAATATGAGTCAGTTGCCGAGCACCAGAATTTTGATCACATGACCACGGACATGCTGAATGGTTGTAAGTGTGAAAAATGATCACGTCACTTCATAACTTCAAAAGTCACTAAATGAACTGTTGTAAATCAAGGACTACCTGCACTTGAAAAGTTTCATGTTCTTTGCAGAAACACAAGGGGGTGCTATGGTTCCATGTAAATGAACAAAGGTATTGATATGTATAACTTTAATGAGAATCTAAAATGTAGCGTCCTTGGAACAAAATTATAAAAATGACTATAGGTGTTTAGATTTTTAGAGAGCTGAAGAAAGGAATAGAAGTATATTTTCAACTATTTGATAAAGCCTGGAATGAAACATTTACCTATGAATGTAGGCATTTTTTTAGGTGATAATGTCCTAGCTCAACTAGATATGTAAAATTCTGTGTATTGTATATCCATTACTTTTGGAGCAATTGTTAATCATCCTGTTTATTTAATTAATTTTTGGTCAGATGCCAAGTTATAGCTAAGAGGCAGTTGTTTTGATGGCAGCTGTTTTGTTATTTCTTTGAATGTCAGAAAAACCATGATTGTGGGAGAAGGACTTTCTACTTTCTATTAGTGATTATACCCAAACATAAATATAATACTGGTAAAAAGAGGAAATCTAATTGTAAAGAAAGAGATGTGACCAGAATCTAATGGAAATTATCCATTTTTACTAACATGGTAGGCATTTATTAATGTTAAATGTGCTTTATTTAAAGAAGTTTTTAAAGTGAAGTTTCCTTAGTAGTTATGCCAAAGCAGTAAATGTTCAAAGAACGTAGCTTTTAAGACTCTGGCTTAAAAAGAGTGGCTTGTTAACTTTCAGTCTCAATTTAATTCTTATTTTCTTTTAAAAGATTTATATAGCCACCCATATTGTAACAACAACCATGGGTGGCATTAAAAACATTAAAACCAAGTAACTGCCTCAAACCAAAAATAAACTGACATAAAACTCTACAAAAAGTCATGGCATCTTTACCATATTGAGTGTCCTTTCTTTCATTTCTAGTCTTCTATTCCTTCCAGGAATTTCTTTCTTGCCACATTATTTTCTGACACAATTCCATTACCATGTGCTGGTTCCTGGATTTAACCTATTCTTGTTGTTTACTCTGTCTCTGAACCAAAAGGATGCTTAATCTGAGCTTCTTGATTGCTGCCAAGCATTAATGTGACCTCTGTGTTACTTGCTGTGTTGAATTCTATCTGCCAGAGTATTGGGTCTCATTGTTCAGTGTAGTACATGACAACAACATGTTTGCTTGATCTTTTGAACCTTCATCATCCATAGCCAGTGCCATGTTTTCCAGTAGCAAAACATTGCTTTTGATAAGAGTGCAGATAATCCAAAGGGCACATTGGTTAAATTTTAAAAAATATTATTATTATTTTTTAAAAAAATAATGTTTTAGGAACAGCTGATTCCAAGCATGAGGGTTTTTTTGTGCTTCTAGGATAACACAGACCTAAGCACATGAATTAGTTCAGGAGTGTCAAACTCATATTGTCATGCTGGCATCACGTGACATATCGGGGCTTTCCCCCACCCCCCTTTGCTAAACCAGGGCATGGGTGTGGCAGCCCACGGGCTGGGAGTTTGAGAGTCTTGAATTAGCTAATATAGACCTAAACAAATTTATGTTTACTTACCACTGAACTTGGTGACACTTCAGATTAAACATGTTAAAAAATTCACCGATATTGTATCTTACTACATTAAGAGTTGAGTAGGTATCCTTAAAATAAATCATCACAAATATAACATACAATTATATTTAATAAAACCTAAAAAAATCTTTAAGTATTTCAAAATAGTTTGTAAATCTTAATTGACCACCAAAGTCCAAACTAATGCTAATATGACCGTGTGTATGTATGTGTGCATGAACCTATGTTACATTTACTTTACATTTGAACATAACATTACTGCTTCAAATCAGATTTTGCCTGTTTTTGAAAACATTGAAATGAAGGGCAATGTGATTGGAACTTGGGGTTTGAATAGTGAAACAAAAGAAAGCTAAATGTTCTCTTTGTGAAAAATATGTACACAATATTGGGTTAAAAATATGAAGAAGAATTGTTTAAATGTTATCTAAAAAATTGGTTTTCAAACTTTTAGATTTCTGATGTATATTATTGCAACAATTGTCTTTAATTCTTTGGAAGGTGAGGCTGGTGCGATCATCTCCACAAAGTTCCCAGTTCAAAGCCACATTTCAGGAGTCTTACCAGGTTTATAAGCGTTACCAGATGATTATTCACAAGGACCCTCCTGGTAAACCATCCGTCAGTCAGGTCAGGCAGCGTATTGTTTTAGTCTACTCTGAAAATCAAAAGCTATTTTTTAAAAGTATCTTAATCATAGAAATTATAAAAACTATCTCAATTATACTAAATTGAATATCCAGAAAACACAAGTAGCCTTCCAAACTCATGAGTGCCACAAAATACATTTCGAAACAATAATTAATTTGTCATAAATATTAGTAATGCTTAAGTATAGTACACTGTAGATTTACTAAACAGGGAATCTAAGATTTTCTAGACAGTATTTATGTCACTACTGTGAGCTGAAATTATATTTAACAACATTAATACAAATCCAGAATACTACCATTGGAAAATTTCCTTGGATTAAATTTGTGATGAAGTCCTATTCATAAAGTACATTTCACAGTGGAATGAGGGGGATAAGGAAATCGTTAGACAAAGGGGCAGGAAAGTCTGAAATATTATTGTTCTTTCTTTTCTTTTATATCTATATCTGTCTGTCTGTCTGTCTATCTATCTAATCTCAAAGAACTGACTCTGAGTGGCTAACAACAATTAAAAAAACAGCAAAGAAAACTTTCCCACAAAAATGTGAAAATAGATAGTTGACAGCTGTGACTATAAACAACAACATACCCAACCACCAATACAAATACAATTCAGGTTGTCCTAGATTTATAACATTCATGTAGTGACTGTTCAAAGTCACAACGCACTGAAAAAAGCGACATGACCATTTTTCACACTTATGATCTTTGTAGCATCCCCATGTGATCAAAATTCCAATGCCTGGCAACGGGTTCATATTTATGACTGTTGTTGTGTCTCAAGGTCACATGATCCCCCTTTGCAACCTTTTGACAAGCAAAATCAGTGGGGAAGCCAGATTTCACTTAACAACTGTGATACTAACTTAACAACTGGAGTGATTCGCTTAATAACTGTGTCAAGAAAGATTGTAAAATGAGGGCAAAACTACTAACAAATGTCTCACTTAATAACAGAAATGTTGGGCTCAATTGTGGTTGTAAATCAAGGACTACCTGTCCAAATATTTCAATAAAACTAATTCATAGGCTCTAGCAGACATTTCGACCCCAAGTTCAAGCCCATGACTTGTGAAAGATTAAACAAGTTGGGGACAATCGGATCTCCAAGACAAATGCTGTGAAAGGAAAAGCTTTCTGGATCCTACTAGGTTGCACTTTTTCATAGTGTACCTCTTCTATCAGGGGTAGTCATTATTGAGGAGAGAAAATCCTGCATACAACCTGTCTCCATGTCATGGAGAATTTTATAGATAACCACCGGAATGTTGAATTTGACTCAGAAAGATATTGGAAATAATGTAACTTATGGAGAAGCATCTATAACTTTTTACACTGCTGCATTTTGTACCAACTGCAGCTTCTGGGTATTATTCAAGGGCGCCCTTGTGTAGAATGCATTAGATTAGTCCATCTGAGAGGTGACTAAGATGTGAATTATTATTAAGAGAGCCTTCTCTAGAAAAGGGTGCAATTGGTACGCACTTGATTTTTCTGGTTGCCTGCATTTGATTTTCCATTCAAATGCTATTTTGCTAGTTTTTCGTGGGTGCTCTAAATGTTTCATAAAAATCACAAATTAAGCCAGGCAAAGTTTAGTATCTATAGTTAGTATTCAGTACTTGTTGTCTCTGACTTATAACTATTCCTTTAGTGACTGTTCAAAATTAACAAGGGCACTGTAAAAGTGACTTAACGACCATCGGTCCTTGCACTTACGCAGCATCTCCGTGGTCTCATGATCAAAATTTGGTTGGTGGCAATTGCAGTGATTTGCTTTACAACCATTACAAAAAGGGTTGCAAAATCAAGCATGACTCAATGAACAATCCCCTTGATTAGCAATGGAAATTCTGATACTATTGTCACAAATTGAGGACTACCTGTATTCATTCTTAAGAATCCTGCTGGTACTAAATGATGCTGGTTTGCCCATAATACCATTTATTATTGTGGTCCTCTCATTCTTTAACTGTTTCTTCTTCTTAGTAAAACTTTCAGTCTTTTTTCCCCATCACTTTTCAGTTCTCAGCCCATTTTCATCTCTCTTCTCTTCTCTCAGGTGGCAGAATATGTACAATCAGTACAGACCCCCCCCCCAAAAAAACTTTTTAAAAAAGTGACCTAGTAAACATTTTATAGAAATTATTTGGAAAATGTTAATGCTTTTTAATGTTAGTTGAATTAAAACCCTTTTAAGGTAATGATTGATATTGTGTTAATTGTGTGATAGGCGAGGATCTGCTAGAATGACTGGTTATTAAAGATGTGTCAGAGATTATGGATAATTCCTTTGGCATTAAGAGCATTCATTATCAGCTCTTATTTTGGCACATGAATGGAATAATGGCAGAGGTTCAGAAATTACTAGAAATTGGCTCTGATAATTAGAATTTGGGCTGCTGCCCCAGTTACATTTCATATTTTTGCTTATAGTTTTTTCATACTGTACAGCTCTACAAATTAAGAAATAATGATTATATCTTTTGTTCTACTCAATTAAAATTGAAACATTCATTTTTTTTTGGAAAAAGAAAAAAAATCTTTTGAGAACCTTTTTATGATATAAGCTTTGATAGTTGGAAAATTTCAGATAACCTCAGTTTATCAATAGTAACAGCGTCCTTAAAGGGAGAATCAATTCATGGTGAAAGTACGCTTTGATAGATGTTGTTCTGTGTGTGAACAGAAGATTTTCTTTAGAACATATTTACCACTCATTGATGCAGGTAGAGAATACTGATCAGAGTGAATTCTGATCACAACTTGAAAATGGAAGTATCAAAGTTAATTTCAAAAACTAAAACTCTTGGCTTCCTTAGAAGTGTAGATTATTAAATGCCACAAAGTTTTACGGTTTCATCTATGTACAAATTGTATTTTATCATTTCTGTGTAGTATTTATTTACATTTACACAGATATTTGTATGCTGCCTGTTCTGTGGAGTTTGGGCATAGACTATTAACATGGTAGAAACAAGTTAGCATGTGAAATGGTGGGGGGGTGTATTTTGTGGTCAAAGGGGGTTCCTTGTGTGTCTCCTTGGCAGAGGCTTTGAAATGGATCTGAGGAGATGATAGCCTGGCCTACCCTTCAGGAGTATTAGGACAAATTTAAATAAAATATTGTATTTTCCCTTGCTCTGAAGGTGAGATTAGTACCAGTTTCTTTTGAGGACCCACAGTTCAGTTCATCTTTTACTCAGTCTGCCACTTTATTTGCCAAGTATCAGATGACCATACACAAGGACACTCCTCTTGAATGTGACGAGGACCAGGTACAGTTTATTGCATGTATTTTTGTTGTCCATATTATTTATGTTATAAATAAAAATGAATGGACTTATTTCCAGTCATTCAGATCGATCTAATCTTTCAAAGCAATATTTTTCCCAATCTTGTTTAAACTAAAAATAGGAGCCCAAATAAATCCTGATATAGGAAAGAGTCCATAGAGCTTCCAAGAGTTAGTCCACCTTGTTGGAGCTAATCAGAAATACTTTGGTTAACATCTGGATGGAAGATTGACAGAGAAACCCAGGATTCTAAATTAGAAAAATAACTTAGAAGGAAACAGTGTCACAGTTTTTTCCTTACTGTTAATAATAAAATTTATGGTTGTCTCCATTAAATCATTAGAACCTGAATTTAAGTGTCCTTTACCTAAAACAATATATGACAATATCTGAATTATTTTTAGCAAAAACATTAATACATGTCATACATCAACAACTGTAAATGTTCAAATCAGTTAAATTAGATACATGCAGCCCTGAACTAAAGAAGGAAATAAAACAAATATTCAGACTGCAACTGGGGTATATCTATTCAAGAGATTACTTGTGGTCCCATGGAATTAATAGAAATTATTTCTGAATAGTCATATAGATGATTGAGGAAAATTGTACTGGCCCAGATGGTTAAAGCAAGCAGGTAACTCTGAATAACAATTCTAATCGCAAGAAGTAGAATGGTGATTCCTATACTCTGTGGTTAGATTTAAATTAAATGAGATGCTCTGAGATTTCAATAAAATTTATGCAATTTAAGTTAAGCTAATTTTATATTTCAATGGAATTTAAAGGTAACTATATCACTTTTTAGTAAACTGGAATCTGGAAAAGTAAGCTGCAAGGACATGATAATCCTATGTGGATTTTACCTGTAGCTGAAACAATAAATTATTAAGAAACTTCTACCAGATGGGTGTTCCATATAGGGATGTCCTTGGTTAATGACCAAAATTGGGTCTGAAATCGCTGTCACTAAGTGATGTGGTAAAGCATGACACATGACTGTGCTGTTTAGCAGTGGAAATTCTGGCACTCATGGTTGCTGTTAAGCAAATCAGTGTGAGTCATTAAGTGAGGACATCATATGTTCATCATTTGTGATCTCTTGTCAGCTTCCTCATTGATTTTGCTTGTCGGAAGCCAGCAAAGAAGATTGCAGATGGCAATCACATGTTGCAGAAGCCAGAACTCCGAGGACCCGTTGTATAAATACCACTTGTTCAGCACCTTGCAAGTTTGATTGCCGAACAGTATGGAGCGAAGACCACCTGTAATGCACTTATTTTAAGAACTGACAGCTGAAGACCAGTTAGATTGTTTTTCATAAATGTTTCATATCATTATTAGAAATTAATTGAATTAATAGGAACAACTCCATTCAGTCACCCCTACTCAACCCCGAATAGAGACTATAGGGTTGTAAAGAAGGAAGTAATTGAATTAATAGGAACATTTATAAAGTACACATGTACAGCTACAGTACATCAGAATTTTGAAATAGTTCTACTGTTACGTATCCAAATACCTTCCCTGTTTTCTTAGGCAACTCATGCCTGTTTTAGCTACCCGCATGTTGTCCCTAGTCTTTCCCTTCATTGATCTTGGAGTTCACGTACTAAGTGAGTATCAGCAAAAACCTTTATACTGTCCAGGCTCCTTGGTCAGATCTATTCTGCAAATAACACAGAGTTTCTCCCAGGTAAACTTCTAGACTTTGTTATAGTATTTTAATGGAATGGAATTTCCTCTGAGATGGTACTGCAAGCAATCCAGGTGCTTGGTGTTTTTTACAATTATTTACTATTCATGTTTGAAAGGATTGTACTGAATGCTATACATTTTACCGAAGGTAGGTGTATTGTTCTGTGGTTTACTACTTTACTACTCTGAATAGTTCATTAACACCATAGAGATCCTTGGTAGTATTCAAAGAACATTAAGGTCACACTGCTAAGTGTATCATCTCTGTTGGACCTCTAGATGATGATAATTTACCATAGGCTTCCAAAAGGAAAATGTGTTTAAGGTATTTTGGGGCAAACATAGAAGATTTCCGGTACCTGAAACAAGCTCACCTTTCCTTCTCTTTGTCCCCGTCCTTTTACTTTTTCAATGAAAATATGATCAGGGAATTAACATTAAAAGAGTTGGGCAGGTAGAAAATTTGAATTCTTACAAGTTTGGCTTAATATTGTTTACCTTACTTGCCACCTTTGTTAATTTTAATATTTATTATCTTAACTGTTTCATGTTTTATCTTGCTATTTTTATTATGTTGTAAACTGCCTAGGGCCTAGGCAATAAGGGTGTCATATAAATTTAATAAATAATAATAAAGATATTCCCCTGCAGCTGGACAGGGGAAGTAAGTATGACTTTAATTTTAAATGTTTCTTTCATTCTGGCAAGTCAACTGAAAGTTCTGAAACCACCAACCACATTCGTTCTCAGAAAGCCCGAATACTTATTAAAGAATACTCTACAATTTGCTACGACTGTTTGTAATTTCATCTTCAGACAAAACTTTAGCTGGTGCATATAAACAGAATATATTTAGCATCCATATTGCTATATTGTAGTGCTGTTTCTTAATGAGATTTTTAATATGGGATAAAAATTGGGCTCCTGCTTGAGCCAATTATGTGTGCTGAAATCTTGTATCTGATTACAGATTTTTTCAAAACTTTAAAATAAATTTCTGTCTTCTTTAACTGCCTTTGATAATATAGTGTTACTATTTTGGGCCTACCATGCACAGCTCCTATAATGGGGCTGGTTATTAAGACCCTTTATGGTGTTCCAGGTCTTCTGAAGAAACAGTTTACATCTGCAAGGTAACCAAAGCAAACCAAATGGCAATTGCACCAGTTAGAAAACATTTCCATACATGATCATAAGTTGGTGGGTAGTTCTCTTAAATAGCTACAGCAAACTATTTTATTACAATACTTACTTAATGGAGCAAACATTTTCACCATTACTTTTGGTATATTTCATAATGACAAGTTTATAGGGAAAAAAAATACGTAGCTCAGTTTCCACTGCAAAACTGGACAAGCTCCTTACCTTGAGCTTAGTCAAATATTTGTTTTGGAAGGAAATTTATTTAAAGACCTGAAAAATATTCTCTGCCGAAAATGCTGCACCAGTGTGACTGAACTGGTTATGAATAGTCTTTTCCTTTCTTCATTACTCTACCCCACTCAACATACAGTTGAGTGTTTAAAAAGGGAAATGGAACGTAAAGGAAAAGAAAGTAGTTGGGAATAAGAACAGATTTTTCCCCCCCTTCCCCCTTAGGGCATAAATATCTGAAACAAATCTGCAGTTTAAAACATGCTTTCTTTGTGAATTATTAGCAATTGGTCCAAATATTTATTTACTATGCTTTGATTCCGCTAGATTCATAGCAGGTTAATGATGGTATATAAAATACAATGATATCACAAAACCAATTAATAGTTACTTAAATAAGTAGTTGTAGTTAAGGGATCTCTCTTTAGGAGACAAATCTAATCATAGTATTAAATCATTTGTGTGCTCTCAAGAACCACAGAACAGAGATTGGCTGTTATAGCTTTCATATAGTTATCTTAATAATAAATAGTGAAAATACTCTTATAGGAAAGAATATAGTGTATAATCTTGAATATGAACAAATATTTAGGTAATGTCATAATATTTCTTGAGCAATAGAAATCTAGAATTAAAATTTTGGAAGATCCTACAGTGTCAAAAATATTTCCAATGGAAAAAATAGTATTTAATTACACTCTATTTACCAATTGATCTTATGTATAATTAAGGAATTAGCAAGTTTACATAAAAGCCAAACAGGCAGTTCCTATTACAAAAGACTGTTTCTCAGATCTGAATGGATTTTCAGCAAGCTACTTAACTACTTTCAAATTCAGGAGTATAATTAGAATAATGAAACCAACAATTTTCTCCTAAGGTTTATAAACAGCTTCCATTTATTCAGTCTTTGGAACAGCTTGGTTGTGAATAAGTGAATGCTACGTTGTTTCATTGTTTTCAGGACTGATTTAAGTTTATGGAAGTCTTTCCTTTAATTGCTAAATAGATTGTAAATATTTACTGTTCTTTTGTGAATTAATTATACTTTCTTTGGGTTGAATTAAAAATAAAAAATGGAATCAGAAAAAAAAATACAGGTAGTCCTCGTCTTAACGACGACAATTGAGACCAAGATTTCTGTTCTGATAAGTGAGTTTTGTCCTGTTTTTATGATCTCAGTTATTTTTTGTCTTGCCTCAATTGTTAAGAGAACCACTGCAGTTGATAAATTAATAACCCGGTTTTAAGTGAATCTGGCTTTCCCATTGACTTCGCTTGGTAGAAAGTCGGGAAAGGTGATCACATGACCTCGCGATATAGCAACAGTCATAAGTATGAACAAGTTCCCAGGCATCTGAATTTTGATCACATGATCATGGGATGCTACAAAGGTTCTAACTGTGAAAAATGGTCCTAAGTCACTTTTTTCAGTGGTGTTGTAACTTTGAACAGTCACTAAATGAACTGTTGTAAATCGGGGACTATCTGTACTGTTCATGGGAGAATTTGATTCTTTAAAATCTGTCTTGCAGTGCAATAAAGAATGGTGGTTGCTATGGACTTGTGTCAGTTCCAACTTATTTCATGGCAATTGGGATTCTTTCAGAAAAAGTGGAGTGACACCAGTACTTTTAGCCATGTTTGTATTTGCCTTTTAGTATATCTTGGGGGGTAGGGGGAGTATTTACCTGCATTGTTAGGCTTCTTTTTATTTTTCCCCCCATTTCTTTTTTCTGTTTTGTATTCTGAAGTTGATAGCTAGTCTTCTTTTGCTTACCTAGTTACAATTTCTGTAGTATGAACAGTTGTGTACCTTGGCTTCATATGATTTCTGCCTTCTGCTCACAGTACTGCCATAAATAAAAGTGAACAAACAAATGGGATTTTCCAGATTTTTTTTTTTAAAAAAACCTTTTCTATAAAGATACATCACCATCAATTTATCCGACAATGCAATATTTGAATTGGATATTCTTTTGTTATAACAATATATATACACACATACAACTATATACGCACAAATGCAATGTGACATTTAAATTGGACATTCTTTTGTTATAACAATATATACACTCACATACAAATTGAAAAAATTTAGGTTATTATATGCTATATTCTAATCTTCATGAATGCATGAATGCTATAATAATATTTTGCTGAAGTAGCTTTCCTGAACATATCTGTAAACGTAACTTTGTTTTCTTTGTGTTCTTCTAAATTCTTCAGAACTATTTGTGTACTCAAGTTAAATTTGAAACTTCATCTTTTTTAAAAAAGATATGTTTCTGAGTGGATTATATTGCTTCTGTCTTACATTGCTTCTCTGTAGAGAGTCGCTTTGGCTTAGTGATTAAGGCACCAGGTTAGAAAGCAGGAGACTGAGTTCCCCCTTAGCCATGAAAGTCATCTGGGAGACTTTGGGTCAGTCACTCTCTTTCAGCCCAACCCACCTCACAGGACTGTTGTGGGGAAAATGGGAGGAGGAAGGTATGTTAGATATGTTCACCATCTTGTTTGTAAAAGTAATATAGGTGGGATACAAATAAATAAAAAACAAGGAAAGCAGGATAAGTAAGCTATTGAGATCAAGGCAAGAGCATTTTAATTAGTACAGCTACCACAGTTGTTGCTTAACAATTATCCACAGTTGGACAATTTAAAGTGGACTTTAGGTGGACTTTTAAAGTGCTACTTACTGATATGTCCCATCTCAAAGTTACAACTGCTTAAATACCTTATCTTGACAATAGCCCTTATAGATTTTATATGGTCCTAGTTTGTCCATCTGATTGCCCTACAGCAGGGGTGTCAAAATTGATTTCATTGAGGTCTGCATCAAGTGTGTGTTTGACCTTGGGGGACTAGGTTGGGTGTGGCTAGTTCAATGTCACTTGTGTAGGGGGTGCCTGGGGTGGCCCGAGTGCTGTTCCAGAGAAAATGGGCTCTGCCAGCAAAAACAGAGCTCAGGAGAGCCACCTGCGGCCCTTCCAAGCTCCATTTTCACTGGCAGAGGCACTGCGGACCAGTCCTTTGCTGTTTCAAGGGCGGCCCCATGGGCCAGATGTAAGCACCCCGAGGTCCAGATCTGGCTCCTGGGCCTTGAGTTTGGCACCTCTGCCCTACAGTTTTAAATTTGCAATATTAGTATCTTAAAATCTTCTATCCACTGTATGAAATGAAAGCCACTTGAATGCTTTTAGATGGATTTGTTAAAGTAAAAAAAACCAAAACAATTCTAGTTCATTATACATGAATCACATAGGCAGGCAGCATAGTAACAGCTATATATTTTCAAGAGCTAAATTTACAAAAATATTTATTTATATATCTGCCTATCTCAACAAGTAACTCTTCCTGTTAATATTAAGACATGAACTGTCTCTATTATTGCTATTCTCTGTATTGATACAAGACTTAAAATAAATTGTTGATTTATTCCATCAATTCACACTGTTAATAATAGAAAAGCACTAAGCATAAAGATAATCTTTTCAATAATATTGTATAATAATGCATTGCAAATAATATTGACTTATTTTACTCTATTTGTATGTTTCATTGTTTCATGTTGATTGACACTTCTGGTGATCTGAACTTCTGATAAATACATCAAATACAGTTTACGCGATTTCTCTGTGATTCACCACTTGAGGTATGAAATTATTTTTAACACTACATCTTTGTATTATTTAAATACAACATATAGTTTCTTTTCAGTATCTAAAGTTTGCTACTATATTTATAATACAGAAAATGAAATGTTCTCAGTTCCACTAATTTAGCATTGAATTCATTTTGTTATTATTGATTTAATTCTTTGAGTTCAACTAGAAAAGGATTGATGAATTTTATATTTTTGTTCATTTTATGAATATATTACTTATGAAGTGCATATTCTTTAGCTTGATATTTCTGTCTATCTGTAAACAGTTGATGAGCTTTTTGGTACTTAATAGATCTTCATATATGAAGATCTATTAAGCAGCACGTTTTAACTAAAATATTTATATTTATTTATATAATTTATATGTCATCCATCTTAGTGCCAAACAACTCTGGGCAGCTTACAAATACAGGCTAGTGATATGTTAATCTTACTTCAAAGTTAAGCAAGATTTAGGGTTTTTTGTACACAGTGATATACATGATTACTAGGAACTGTAAACAGAATTCTATGGCATGTGCAAATGAGGGAGTGTCAAAATGAATATTCCATCAGTGCAATATGAATTTTGCCCCTTTTGCATTTATATCATGAAATCACAAACACACACATAAAAAGTGAAACTTGTACTGTGATATTGTCAGACTGTTCAGATTCCTCTGATTGGGGAATCTGATCAATGCATGTTCAATAAATTGTATCTACTTGAAGATGCAATTCAATATAATCATAAGATAATAATATGACTTCATGCAGCATGACAAAGTAACAATGGTATATTGGAAGATCTGCAAGAAATACCATTTGCCTGTAGCAAGAATTGATGGGACACAAAACAAGCCAAAGTACCGTATCTTTTAGAGTATAAGACGCACTCCCCCCCCCCACCAAAAGAGGGTGAAAATTTGGGTGCATCTTATACATACAATGTATTCCCGCCCACACACCAGCCCCCACCCTTCAGCCATTTTCTGCCTCTGCGTGTTGTGTTTTAGACCTGTTCCAGGCTGCAGGGATTGCCACAGACCATCGCTGCCTCTGTGCCTTGCATTTTCAAACTCTAAATGCCTGGTTTTTGGACTCTGTCCATCCTGTTTTCAGGCGATTCCAGGCAGAGGGAATTGGCGGCGATCCCTGCTGCCTGGAATTGCCTGAAAATGCAATGTGCAGAGGCCAAAAATGGGGTGTTCAGAGGCCAAAAATGCGCAGAGGCAGCGATTGGCGATGTGCTCTGGCAATACCCACAACCTTGAATGGGTCTGAAATGGAGCGTTCAGAGCAGGGGTAAAATGCTCCCGGTTCCGAACGGATCACGTGATCCGGTAGCAATGGCAGTGGGCAGTTCAGAGAACCGGAAGCAAAAATCCCTGTGTTCCCCGCCCCCCCACTATGCCCAGCTGAGCCGATCATCAGAGATTTTTTTTTTAACTTCTAAAAGCATTTTTTCTACAACCTCTTCCGACAAAAAAATGCTTTTAAAAGTAAAAAAAAAAAAGCCTCTGATGATTGTGTGGCTCAGCTGGGATCGTCAGAGGCTATTCAAAGCATTTTTTCTGCAACTCTTGACCAAAGAGGTGGTAAAAAAAAAATGCTTTGAAAAGTCTCTGACGATCCCAGCTGAGTTGCCTGATTGTCAGAGAGGGTTTTCAAAGCATTTTTAAAAAGCCTTTCTGATAATTCCAGCTGAGTTGCCTGATCGGCAGAGGCTTTTGAAAGCATTAGAAAAAATGCTTTGAAAAGTTAAAAAAAAAAAGTTGGCCACCCCCACCCAGTCACATTATTCCCCCCCCCACCAAGCCACGCCCACAGAAGCGGTAGTAACAAATTTTACACTTCACCCCTGGTTCGGAGACTGAACACACAAGGCACAGAGGCCAAAAACACGAGGCACCTAGGCAGTGATGGTCTGTGCAATTCCTGCAGTCTGGAATAGATGATTAGGGGTATTCCAGGAAGCTGATCCATCCGCCAGTAAACTGCTTGTGCTGAATCAGGCTGCAATAATGTGCAGCCTGATTCAAGCTAACCTGGCAACTAGCCTGGCTGTTCACTATTTGCTGCAAGGACGTGTCAGTGTTTGCAGCAGCAATCACATCCAGAAAGCACACGGCAGGATTCAGTAACTTCAGTAACACGGCAGGATTCAGTAAATTCTCTTTATATGTAATATAACTCATGAAGTAAATATACAATACCAAAAGCAGGTTTTCCAACGTGGTAAAAAATACAAGCAAAACACAAGCAGAGGAGACGAGTTTCAGTTTTAGTTTCAGAGCTCAGCACAGTATGCAGCTTTAGTACAGAACAGTTGAACAGTCTCCTTATTGCTCACACAGCAAATACTGTTTCCAAACAGCCCTCATTGGCTGATTTAGTTGCTATGTCTGTTCATTGACTGATCTTGTTCCCATGTCTTCCAAGTCACACACTGACAAAACGCTAGCCAGATGAATACCTATGGATGCTTGTAGGCAGAGACAGAATTTTTTTTTTCTTATTTTCGTCCCCCAAAATTAAGGTTATACTCCGGAGCTTCTTATACTCTGAAAAATACAGTAATACAAATGTAGAAAGTGCTCTGGGACTTTAGAATTCAAATAGATAAGCCTGGATATTGAACATTGCAATAGCTGGAGACAGTAGAAGAGAAGAACTGGAGAAAATCACAAAATACGAAGATCTACAAATTTAAGTAGAATGACTGTGGCAAAATAAAGCAAAAAGAGTATTAGTAGGCACCATGGATGCAATCCGAAACATACGGAGCAACATTGGCATTGACAAAATCACCATCAGTTAATTGGAAAAAAGAGCTTTATTTGGAACAGCTTACATCCTGGGACAATTTAGCTCTCAACTGTTTATAAGAATATATACATATATTCAGATGGCACAGTCTTTGTATTACTTTATTGGGAATAATCTTTGGGGGCAGAAAGGGAATGTAATTTTGTAAATGACCTTCAGTATCTGTCTTTGAAGTCTTTGGAACCATAGTTGCCTGCCATGTTTTGGTAGAAATTCAAAAACATATACAGAGATATTTACGGAAAGAGGGTTTCAGTATGCTGTTTGCATCTATGTGATCAAAGCTCTACCCATTTTATACATGTATCAAGAAATATGCAAAAAAGGAAATTGAGGAAATGCAGAGTCACAGCTCCATTTTGACTTTCTCAATCCCCTATGCCTGTCTCTGCCAATGTTTTATTTATTTATTTCCATTTGAATGCTTCTTGATTCCAACCAACTCTGGGCAGTTCACAACAATAAACACATAAAAAAAGAATATAGAATATTAGCCAAAACAAGTGTAAAAATTACACAAAATAATAGCAATCCAGCAACTAAGTAAAACATACCTAAAACATCACAATGTCTGATCCAGCCTAGCTCAATGACTGGATAAACAGCTAGATTCGTAAGACTTTCCAGAATATCTTTACAGTGGGAGTTGAAAAGGTATTGGGGGAACCTCCTTCCAGAGGGTCACATCATAAAAAAAAAAAATTTCCCCAATCCTTAAAATCTTTGCTTAGCCATTCTTCATTATCACTCTACCAACTGCAGTATCTGAACAGCCAAAAATACTAAAGTGCAATTCTCCAGGCATTAAAAGGCTGTCTGGCTCTGCTTTGGGGGCAAGTTGTGGACTCTGTTTAAAAAGCATTGTAACTGTTTTTACAGTGTTGTGACCAAAATACTTGGAGGCATATAAACAGCAAAGAATAAAGAATAAATAAGGAATAAATTTTGTCCTGTTTTGCAAAAGATAAATCTGAAGTTCACAAAGCCTAAAGGAATCTTATGCTTGAGCACTTTTCTTTTTTAAAAAACACAAATATATAAATCAAAGAAAGCTAAAAGTTTCAACATTGTTTTTTGCTTCTTAAAAACAGAGAGCCCAGCCTGGAGAGTTAATGCTAGTTTAAGGTCAAGGTTCCTGATGACTTAATATCTAGCGGTTAAAATAACTTTTTTTCAGACCTTAAAGAGTTAACTACCACATGAGTATAATGAAATTGTCAAGTTACAGTAATTGCACCAGTAATTTGAGATGTTGCATT
This sequence comes from Masticophis lateralis, assembly GCA_030761175.1. Classification (NCBI taxonomy): domain Eukaryota; kingdom Metazoa; phylum Chordata; class Lepidosauria; order Squamata; family Colubridae; genus Masticophis; species Masticophis lateralis. Next base: position 59,323,956 of record JAUDYJ010000005.1, on the reverse strand, counting down.
TTGAATGAAGCCATGTGTGAAGAGTTTGTTGTTTTCCTTTGCTGGATCTACCCTTACCTTTTTTTAAAAAAACATTTGTCCAAGCTATGAACGCTAGTCAGAATTATTAGACTTAACAGGACAAAAGCTTTTATCACTCATTAAGTAAAACAGTAGATTATTTTTTTTCTTTTGTACAGCTGTATGCTTGCTTATTTATACTTTGCTCTATGTGTGTTTTTAACTTACAAATCTTGAATTGAATTTTGTGTGGCACTGCTTGCATATGTTTCTAATTAGATGACTAAATAAAAAAGGGTTGCATATTCAAAACCATAAAACCTTTTGAACAAACTACATATGCCAATTAAAAAGGGTACATCTCCCCTTTTTTCAGTATAATACATGTATGCATATTCCCAAACACAAAAGCAGATATGAAGACTTTGGGAGGTACATCGTCAAAATATTAATTTGAGTCTCCTTTATATACACCCTCTTTTCTTACTGCATTCCCTGTTAGGATCATTGTTTTCAGTTGTCAGTAACCCAGAAGACTTTGGGACATAGTGGGGAAACCCAAAATAAAAATAATAATTGGAATTATATTTCAACAGATTCGTTTTCTTACCTTTAATGGAATATATTGACTTGTGATCATTTTACATTCTGACATTCAGGGTAGTGTCACATACTTTAGCATTGTTTGTCATGTACAGTTGTACAGTTATGTGTTTATGGGACAGAAAAGGTCCAAAGTGTTAATTAACTGAAGGGTATTTTTATTGTCCTCCTTTCTTCAATTTAATTGAAAGCTGGTCAAAAATTGTTTTAAACAAATGCATATTACCTTCTTAACAATTATCAAGTGGCCAATATAATGCTATGTATTGTAGCCTTGGAAGTAAGCTCTTCAGCATTTCTTAGAGCTTGCATCCAAGATTTAGTTAAGACAGGCTAGAGTTTCACCGTCTTATAAAGATGTAAACAGACTTTAATAGGAGACCAAAGGACGATAATATCAAAAGAAAGACAGAAGCCATCTAAGATTAGTGGAGGAAAGAAAAGTGTTGGGAGAATTGAGGACAGTGGCTTGGTAAGATATATTTATGTCAGTGACTAAGTATGGAAGAAAGGGGCTGAGATGATTGTATATATTGTGCTGAATCAGTTGACAGTTGCTGAAGGAAGGGGAAAAAGCTACTTGGTTGTGGGTAAGCTATTGGAATATACTGCACTGGAAACACATTACCGTTTTGCTCTACATGCCCTGTCCAGATTTTATTTTATATGAAACCTCAAATCAGAATGTTCCAAGTTTTGATTTCCACCAAATTGGCTGACTGAATGGTTGCTCTAGATTCTGAAACAAACAATTTTCACAGGTCTTAAAAGTTATAGAAAGGCAGATTTCAGTTGAATGTTAAAGGAAACTTTTAAATGTTTGACAACAGAACCAATTCCCAAGAAAAAGTGGTGAGCTTACCAATAGTTGGATACATTCAAATAAATACTGACCACCCATTTGTTGGACATTCCTTAATTTGGACCATTTTGCTAAGTATGGAGTTAGACTCCATGAGTTGGACTCAATAGCCAAACTGCCTTTAGTAACTTAATCAGATATAATTCAAATTGTAAAGATATTGCCTGATTTAATAAGGAATTTTTGGGTATAATAGTATCTAAGTGTAATTGGATTTTTAAAAGAATGGCTTGCTGATGGTTCTTAAAGCTCTCTAAAGACAGTGACTCTGCAATGAGTAATAGTGGAGGGATAGAGGAATTCAAAGGGGAACTTGAGTTTTTTTATTCTCATTGTGTCTTAGTTGGAGGTCTGCAAGAAGCAAGAATCTGGAGAAAAGGATTTCATATGTTTGTGCCTAAAAATCCGCAGGGGATCTGGAACTAGTACAGTTGTCAGGGTTCATTTAGTCATGTGAGGGATCATTTATTTCTTTTATGTGCTGTTGGCTCAGTGGTGGCTGTTTTTTTTTATCTGTTCCAATTCTGCAATTCTTACCTCTTTGTTTCCTCAGACTACTTACAGATTTCTGAGTGCTAGCTTTGGGGCAGATCTCAACCTTATGGAACTTGTTACAACTAAATTCTCTCCAATCCTTATTTTGTTACCTTTTATTTTTTAAAAAACATCATTTTTCTACTCTACTAATGGGCACTATATCTAGCACTGTAAAATCCAAGACAATTTAGATCTGGTAAACCTGGTTAAAATTGGAGCCGTCTACTTAAAAGTTTATTCTGATGGAAGAGAGATATCTCATTCTGATACACCCAGATTGTAGGTAAAGGGGCATCTCTTCATATCATATGAATCATATGACATATGAATCATATGACAACAGTGGTAGTAGGATAACTGTTTAAATGAAGAAGATTTAATTTAATTTAATTTAATAATTTAATTTAATTTAATTTAATAATTTAATTTAATTTAATTTAATTTAATTTAATTTAATTTAATTTAATTTAATAATTTAATTTAATTTATCAAATTTCTATCCCCCCCAACTCCCAAGGGAAGAGCCACATTCAGATAACCCAGACTAGAAGGCGGTGAGTGTGATTCCCAGGAGTTGGCTGATGGCTTAGTGTAGGCATCTCTTCAACTGGTTTAATTGGCATAATAAAACTAAAAGATTATTGTAAACACGCTTTCCTGGATTGCAAGCTGCTTTGGAATAAGCACATATTTTCCTGGAACGCATTTTTAAGGAGGAGCCACAAGTATACCCATATATCCCCTGAAGTATGGTTTCTGAAAAACTTCTGAACATTATTTGGTGATAAAGCTAAGAAAATTCAAATTATTTGAATATACTTGCTGGATTAATTAAATCCAATTAATTAAATGAGCATACTGATTTTTCAACATTGGTCCAATCACAGTATACTCAAAACAATTTAGATAAGCGTAATTATAATATAAATTGGATTTACAGTGTTAGACTCATCAAGTCCATTTAAGCCAGGTGTGTCAAACATCAGGCCCGTGAGCCAATCCATCCCATGGGGTGCTTAAATCTGGCCCATGGGGCCAGCCTGGAAATAGTAAAGGACCGGCCTGTGGAGTCTCTGGCAGCCAAAATGAATCATGGGGGGGGGGGGCGTGTGTGGCTTCCCCATGCTCCTTTTTTGGCCTGGGAGATCTCCTGCAGTACTCTGCCGGTCAAGGTGCAGGAGGCCGTCTGCTGTAGGAGGCTGTCCAGGCTGAAAATGGGGTACGGAGGGGGAGGGCATTTTTGTTGGCAGAGTGCTGCAGGAGGCATCCGTTCCATCTCCCCCCTGGCCAGCCCGTGGAGGACTATAGTGCTGATCTGGACCTTGAAGAAATCCAGTTTGACACCCCTGATTTAAGCCATTAAAGCCAACCTTAGTACATTTGTGAGATAAATTTATTAACGGCAGATGATTATTCAAGGTGGTTGCCTTGAATGTTAATTTTTTAAAACAAACAAAAAGTAGCAGAAAAAAGGATCAAAAATTGATTCACATACTGCACTAAGCCTTAATGCAAGTTTTTGTGAAAGAACTCACTGTAGATTTTGTTATTGATTAGGAGTCTTTCTCAATATGTATTTATGTGTTTTCCAAAGTATTTGCCTTTTTAAGTATCATTGTTTTCTTGTGTGATAAAACTCCCCCCCCTACTTGCTAACACCAATTTTAAAAAGTTTTACTGAATAAAAACAAGATCATCTATCATGATCTTACTTTCCTAGGCCGAACATTTACCAAATGGTCCAGATTGTGGCTATGGTTCTTTCCACCAGCAATATTGGCTTGAAGGAAAACTACTTGCTGTTGGTGTAATTGACATCCTTCCGAAGTGTGTATCTTCTGTGTATCTCTACTATGATCCTGATTTTTCTTCTCTGTCTTTGGGTGTCTACTCTGCTTTAAGGTAAGGAGATATGTACAAGACACTTGTCATATATTTGCATTTAAAAGTATTCAAGTCTAATCTAATGATATTTCTAATGAATGTAGTCTTCATTTTATGACCACAATCAGCAAATCAATTGCTAAGTGATATAGTTGCAAAGTGGAAAAATCATGTCCTAGTGACTGTGCTTACAGATTTACTTCCGTTTTCCTTTGTTTTAGAGTGACAGAAGGATACAATCTCAGGCAGCTGAATGAGCAAAAATGGCAGGGAAGGTTTCTTGAATTCAACTAAGAGCAAACTGGGTAAAAGGACATATGTTATAACACTTTTTCCCTACTCCTCTAGCCTTTGAAATGCTCATCCCAGCACTGGGAAAATTAAGAGAGCAAGGAAAAAATGTTTGTATTTACTTTTATTGGACAGGAAAGGATTACAAGAGAGTAAGCAGGGCATAGTGTAAAGTGGTGAATACACATTAAGAGGAATGTGCTGGTCCTGTTTGTTTGCCTAGTGCAGGGGTTTCAAACTCAAGGGCCGGATCTGGCCCATGGGGTGCTTAGATCTAGCCTGCACGCAGCTCTCCCGAGCTCCGTTTTTGCTGGCAGAGGGTTGCAGGAGGCCGTCACAGCTGGGAGCCTGTTTTTGCTGGTAGAGCACCATTGGCGCCCCCGACATGAGTGACATCGAGCTGGCCATAACCACCCTGGCCACACCCACCCCAGCCCCACAAGGTCAAAAAGAACCCTGATGCGGCCGTCCATGGAATCAAGTTTGACCCCCCCCCCCAAGCCTAGTGGGTTCTGGGCTTCAAACCCTGAGCCTCTTAGAAGGAAAACAAAAAGCAAAGTTGTGAAACTGATTAAACTCTTTTCAGTTACAGGCAGCAGTTGTCAGAGGACTAATCAGGTTCATAGAGATGATCTTGTTAATTTGGACTTCATACATTTTAGAAATCTGGAGCTTTGGAAAAAACCACTCAGAAGAGATCACTTGTTTAGGCAAGCTCTCCACTCTGTGGGAGGGGAGAGGCCAGTTAGAGAACACATGACTGTTATGGTGACAACATGACTGAGATGCAGTTTCCTGCAGGCTTACCACAACCAAAACAAAACATAAGTCAGGGAGGTGTAAGTGGCCAGTTTGTGTAAGCATAAAAGGGCTGAGGAAGCCTTACCCTGGTGAATCAGATCAATCCCTTTTCTATTTGTATATGATGTTGACATATATACAAAAGAATAAGACTTCAATTTCCATAGTTGTGTCTATCATCTTAACTTTCCTGACCAGCTTTCTTCTACAGATGCAGAAGGGCTTTTTTCCCCTTCCTTGAAAGATGCTCTTCTGTTTCTTTCAGTTTCGCATTAAAAAAAAATCAGATGTGTTCATTCATATAGATAACACTACAGATTGATACAACAAATTATGACGTGTTTGGTGATATTTAGGCAGACAATTAATAAATCAATAAATGTCAGTTGCAATATCAAGTTCATTTAATGTAGCTAATAGCTGTTAACAGTTGCAATACTTTTTTCCCCTAATGGAAAGAATGTATTATTTGCTGATAAGCACTATTTGGAGTATCTGATGTCTCTCTGTGTTTAATAATAAACTATAAAGTTTAGCTAAACTCAGTGTGCTTTTATGTCTAAGTTACTTAAGAAGTCAGCTTGTTAAACCATCAATATATAAGGGTGAATTCATTTGAAGATTAGTAATTCTTATGTAGAATTGCACACTAATTGAAGTTGCTAGGATTAGCAAACTCTTAGGAAGCAAGGAAGGCATTGGATACATACAAGTTGTTACCAGCTTTATTCCATGATTTTTGAATGAGCCTTAATTCTACATTGGCATTGTACTTATTTTTTGCTAAGGATTTAAAGAATGCTATATAAAAATATCAGTAAACTTTTAAAGATTAATATGGTCTGTCAAAGATTGATTGCCAGATTCTTGACTAAGTTGATCAGTAATCAAATAAGTAGTCAATCTGGATCTTACTTCCTGCTATATGCTTAATTTTAAAGTCTCTTGTGCCTCTGAGAATGCATCTGTTTATTTTCTTTTTCTAGGGATAAGTGTATAGAAGTTGATGTGGGCTAAATGAATTGTTTATTTTCTGAACAGTGTTCTTGGAAACAGAAATGACACTACTTCCATTTGCAGGAATACTTGAAAGCTTTTCACTGTTACTGTTTTTCTTTGATGCAACTGTTGAACTCAGTAAAGATCTACCAAAGTTTCCCAACCAGACCCACATCTTTGTATAATATTGGACATGATAATAGTAGCCTTCCTTGTACTGCTGTGCTCAATCACTACATTGAAGATGTTTTACTAGTGAAGAACAACATAGCCTCTTCACAATGTTATAACAGAGTTAGAGGCCATGTAATTAGGTATAAAACTTCTCTAATCCAATCTATATATGGTAGCACTAAGAAAGAGCTAGTACTTTGTTAGATGCTGTATTTAATGGGCCTTTTGTTTGATCCAGCTCACTTTCATTATATCTTACTCCAGGCCATTATAGTTAACTGTGGCTTCATGTGATTTTCTGTTCCTGTGCTTGCTATTTAATAGCTTGAAAACATGATCTGATTTATAATGGCATTGAATTTAAGAGTTATTTTCAATACAGGAAAACAGGGCAAAAGAAATAGTAAACTAGATTAACTAGTTTTGTGGCACTCTGAAATGTCATTAGTCTTTATACATTACTTTGTGGGCAATGAGAAATGAATTGGAAATAATTTGTCTTTGGGAAACAATAATTAAGGTTATTTTCTGTAACAGTTTGATTGACTCACCCAAAGAACTATGATATTGTTTACAATATACCAGTCAGATTTTTTTATTAAAATCATCTAACTGCTTAACTTTTCAGTGTTTGAATATTGCTAAGGAGAATTAGAATGATTATGCCTTATAGTCTGGGTTCATTCCCATTTCTGAATATTGCTGGCAATAAAAATCATATCTGTAATAAATAGTAGTATTGATATGATAGCTATTGATTTCTTACATTTGAATACTATAAGAAGTTGTAAATAGTACAATAACTCAGATTGCATAGTTAAAAGCTATTATGTGAATTTGATGTGTAACATTCAGAATATATGTGAAACATTTACTCATTCCTTGCTGTGAATTTTAGTTTGGGTCTTGGACTGAATTTATGCCAAATCTGTATGTAAATTTTTCTTAATTTTAAACATGAAGCACAATAGTTTATTACCAAAGAACAACAATCTACAACAGATTAGATATCGATATCTTTTAATTTAAGTAGTCAGTTGGAATGAAAAATCCACTTTTTTCTTTGTATCTAATACACATAGGTATGGAAGGGAAATGCTTTTTTAGTTCTGTAGTTTTCTAAACTTTCGTTTGAAAACTCTGTACAGAATTGCTAAGACCCTCAGGATGAAAAGCTAGAGGTCCTGCTCTCCTTTCTATGAATCCCTCTGGGACCTTACGTATTGGTCCTGCCTTTACTTTGGGAATGTGGTTGGTAGTTCCTTCTGCTATCAGTTAAATTTCAGGAGACTTCACCTTATTTCCATCCTGTAATCTTACTGGGTAAAAAATATTTAGGTTCTCATACACAATGCTGTCTCTTAAGGAGATTAAAAATTCAAAATCAAACAATGTCAACTGTCAACAGTCAACTTCTGACTGTGTAGCATCAAACCTCTTTAAAAAACCTCCTGAATTACTCCACCCCTTTGGACTTTAATTATAAAAAATTAAATATTCAGTGGAGAGGAAGATAAATTACAGAGTTTAGCAGATCACAGTATATAGTAGGTCAAAAATTACAGTGGAGACAGGAGAAGAGCAGACGGTAGAGAGCTGATCTGCTACAGATGAAGAGCTAGTCTACCTGAAATATTATAGATCAGAAGAAGAGAGTTCAGAATGTTATAAGAAGATTCTGAGAAAAAAAATTACATCTTCGTACATCATATTATCTCTAATATAGATGAAATTGAAATTATATACTCCTTAATATATAGAGAGAATTTAAAAATAAAGAGACTTGGCATAATGTTGAAAACAGAAATAAAAAACCTAGCAAAATTTGTAGAGGTTTTGTATGTTAGACTTTCTGAACAATGATCTTTTCCTTTAGGGTTCTTGGACTTCTCCAGCTTCTTGGAGATTCTATACTTTTCCCAGAAGATCTAATATTGAAAATCTCTGTTTCTTACTCAACCTCTTTCCAGAATTTTCTTTTTTGTTTTAAACATATCAAGGGTTTTTTTCGCCCTCTAGCAGAGGGTGAGGCTAGATAATCTGAGCCCGTCTGTGATAAAGAACTGTATTTCATGGGAATATGGTTGAGCCTTCAATCTTATATTCAGAAACATTTATAACACCTTTGTAAAATGTTTTATCATCTTGCCAGCTGATTCTTATTTCCCTTAGGAGATACCACTTATATCAACTTACTTTCATAATCACTTCAGTTCTCCATTTCTTCATAGTGCCTGTATGAGGATGTTAGCCCTTAACCCTTTTGTTTGTTGGAACAATTTAGATGAAGCTAAATGGCTTTCTAGTACAAAGAAGACAGAATTTTGCAATTTGTTCTGGTCCACCGCCAGCCTGCGGAACTGGCAGCAGAGTCAGACAGTGAGGAGGTTGGGGAGGAACATGGTCCAGTCCTGGAGTCTGGGGAAAGCTTGGATGAGGGCTCTGCATCGGAGGCAGAGAAAGGGCCATCTGGGACTTACATGCTGCCTCTAGAACCTCCAGAGTTGGACCTCAGTGAGGCAGGGGAACAGGGAGAGCCTGTTCCCAGTGCATGCATGCGCAGAGCTGCCAGAAGGCAAGAACAGTTAAGACAAAAAGGACGACTTGAGAGTAGGTCTTAGAGATGATTGGCCCCTCCCATAAGAGATAAAGGAGGAGCAAAGGCACATGAGCCTTTGCAGGAAGCAACATTGTTAATTCTATTCAGTTTAAAGTCTGAAGCTCTGTTTGATTCTGGACTACATGTGGCTTTGCCAATTAGGTCTTTGGCAGTGTGTTAAGGGAAATAAAGGTGACTGATTATCAGTCTTATCCTGAAAGACTCTTTACAATTATTTGGGACTCATCTGTGAATGAACAGAATTCACAGCTGTTGCAATAAAAGAGGTTTTTGTGGGACTACTCGTGTGTTTTACTGATTCAGGAAGTCAGAACACAATTGTGCATCTTTCGCCTTTTAAGCAGAATAAAAGCAGCTCTCTGCAAGTGACTAATGTAATTGGCAAAACTGCAGAATGGCCTCCAGGTTGAATAAGAAAAAAAGGAAATACTGCACATTTTTCATCAAATAAGAAAAATGAGTTAATACAGACAATAGTATTTGCTGTTCATATACAGATATTTAATACATTTCTGTAACTAACTAAAAAGTTCTTTAAAATCATCTTATTTGATTTAAAAAATATCTGAAGTTGCATTTAAATTATTTAAATCTTATAGAATACAAGGATTGGGTTAAACATCCATAGTTTTATGAATAAAAGTAACTTTTATTGATATTTTATTTTTTAAACTTTCAAAAGTTTCCTATTAATTACTTCACATTTGAGTTTCATATTAGTATCTTGCCAGGACAACTTGCAAAATTGTTTGTTTTTTTTAAATAAAATATTTGGGTTTTTTAATGTAGGATCCCTTATTTAAATGTAGTAAGTTCTTAACAGAAAGAAAAATTTAGGTCATTTTATTTTATTATATGTAAGTTTATTGTAGATTTATTTGTACTTCTGAACACAGTCTAGTATTATATTTTGACACATTTATCAAAATGTATTTTTATTTTACAGGGAAATAGCTTTTACCAGGCAACTTCATGAAAAGGCCTCTGATCTAAGTTATTATTACATGGGATTTTATATTTATTCATGTCCTAAAATGCGATACAAGGTAAGATACAATTTTAATTATCAGAATTCAGCCTGATATTTGATTTTTCAATACAATTAGAGCAAATTTATATATTCTAAATCTTTCCTGCTTTGCTTGGTCAAAAAGAGAAAACTACTATATGCTTAGTTATCTATAAATTAGCTCGTGCTGGATAAATGGAGAATAAAGACTTTGTTTCCCAAATAGTTGTCCCATGCCACCTATCACACTTTTCTTTTTTACATGAAGAAATTTTCAAAACAGATCATAATAATGGATAAGGCTATCCTATTCAAATGAAAAAGAAAAAGAAATCATGAACACCATATATATATATAAATCTTTAGCATACTTAAAATAATTATTTGGATTCTGGATTTGATAGGTCTTCAGCCTAATCTAACAGGGACATGTTTTTATAAGTAACATTTGAATGTTGAATAAAGTAAGGATGGCAATTACATTGTTTTATTAGTGTAGACTCTTATTTTCTTTCACAGATCCTAGGGTTAATGTCCTTTGAGAGCTCTTTGGTTTGGCTAAAAAAACCCACATCCTTTCAATGTTAACTGAGCTTTTCTTCAGTTGCTAAAATGCAGTGCTGTTTAAAAATGGGTTAGCATCTGCTGAGCAAGACAGAATATTGCCCTGACAAAATGGATTTTAGTAGCTCTCTATTCTTTCCATCTACAAATATATTTTTATGTAATTGTTGTAAAGATCTGATGATCCAGTTTTTGGCAAATATTGTTAGTTGGAATACAGTCTTCCTAGTTTTGATTTCCATGAGTCTACTGAAATTATTAAAACTAATAAAATGTTGGTGAGGTATTGAAACATGGAGTGTATTAGTTAAGTCCAATGGATTTCTGTTGGATTCCCTACTCTGCAGGAAGATGCTTTTAATAAATTAAACTATTTATCTAACTAGCTCCACACGGCCTACTCTGTTCTTTAATTCAGATATTCATAAATACTCTTCCCAAATTTTTTAAAAACATATTTATGACATACCATGCTAGTTCTCAATCTAATTCAGGAATACGAATTTTTCTTTAGTGTCCTTTTCTCCTCTAAGTTTTACTTTGTTAATATAATTCAATAGATTGAAAGTATTTTATAAAACATAAATTACTTTCTTGTCCTTTTGAAGAACAAATTTTGGGAAATAAATATCTTGTATTAATAGAAATAATCTATAGCCCTGTAATAGAGAAGTGGGTAGATAACAGTACCAAGTAACTTACACTTTTGTTTATTTATAGTTATAAAGCATCTTTTGAAAATTAAAAGCCACTTTGAGGTCTTTAAATTGGATCTCTGGACAATGACAGCACAGCATAATGCCGACCAGACTAGATTTTTATGATCAAGGAATTTTCCAAGATTTATTAGCATTTTGTACATTTTCATGCAAATACATTTCAGTTTCATTCCCAGTATTGCTTTCGTTTAACCAACTGTTTATCTTTTAAAAAATTTTACATTAGGTTTGTATTTTTAGAACAAATTATAGCTTATGTGAATATAGTAGAATTAAAATTTCTGAAAATATATTTCAGCATTCTTAAAAAATGATATCACTTCAACAGAACATTTTAAGTGAGCTTAATTTAGAGTTGAAGAAAGACAATAGAAAATGTAATTAGTTTAACAGATAAACCCAGGTTATTGTCATGAGATAGCTTGATATCAGATGGAGAGAATGGATTCCAAAAGTTTAACGAAGAAATAAAAGGCCAATTCATCTGTGATTAATTATTATATTACTTTGGATAGGCTGTTGTCATAAGCAGAATGTACTTTTTGATAGTGCTTGAGAACCAATTTCGGTGATTTGAGCTTTGGGAGATTCAGCAGCTTGAAAGGTTGTACAAAGGAATTTTAGCAGTTTTAATCTCTTGAGCCCTGGCTTCTTCATAGTTCCATGAGTGTGGAATTTAGTTAACCTTTTTCGGTAAATTAGCTTTGCTGCCTAAGCAGAAATGGAAAACCACAGCAGAACAGAATCCATACAGGATGTTGTTTACCTACAATCTCCTGCTCAAACCTACAATTGTGAGCCTGCCATTGTAACACTGAAAAGATTGCAAATCTTTTGCAAGCCCTAATACAATACAGCTTTCACTTTGTATCTTCCTGAAGGATTATTTGGTCAGCATAATTGCATTTTATATTTTAGCTGATTTAAGATGAAAATCAACTGCTTGGCTGATGCACTGATACGTACTAGCAGTGCCAGAGTCCTGTGGCAGCAATTGGACTGCACAAACATTTTTTAAATGAAAAACTACAATAACTGTTTTGAAATTGTTCTTGAATCACACAATTGGGTGGATGAGAAGACTCAAATATACAACTATTCTGTTGTACAATCTAAACCTTACAAATTTAAAAATTACAATTATAAAAATAAAATCTTAAATTACAGCAAAGGAACAATATCCCAGTGTCCACTAACTGATAATCTGGGTGTAGAGAAAGTGAGTGTGGCCCTGTGGCCTGCCAGAAGTCATTGTTTTGAACAGGAAATTATTTTGGCAATGTAATCAAGTCTGTGTTTTGTAATATTTCTTGCATGCATTTTTAGTTAAAATGGCTATGATCGGTCCAACTGATCATAGAGAGAAGTGTGTCATATAAATTGAATAAATAGGTAAGCAAATTGTAATCCCAAAGGTGCTGTTCAAAAGGCAACCAGACTCTCTTGTTTTTTTTCCCTTAAAAATGTTAAGCTTCTCATCCAAGAAGTTTCTTGGATGGGAAGAGAAATGTTTTCAAGGAAAACACCAAGAAAGTCCTGTTGCCTTTTCAATGGCACCTCAAGACAACCATGAGCTGGATGACTGAGACTCTCCATAGACAAACAAACTGCAGGGTAAGTGCAGTAGAAATTTTGCCTGACCCTTAAACTGACATGGGTTGAATTCTTTTACATATGAGCAGTAAATGAAAAGTGATGCTTCCACCACATAATTTTAGATACAATTGGCATATTTTAATACATAAACCAGGAAAATAATCCTGAAATTATCCCTTTTTGTTACCTGTATTTACTTATCATAATCTCAATTTACTTATCATAAACCACAAGGACATCAAAGCCACAGAAGGCATACTTACAGCCGACCTTACAACTTTGAGCACATACTTCCACCAATGGAGGTTAATCCCAAGTGTAAGTAAAACAGTTACATCATGTTTTCACCTCAACAACAATTTGGCAAAAAGAGAACTCAATGTATACCTAAACAACACACTGCTCCCATATGAGGTAACACCAAAATACCTGGGGGTTACCTTAGACAGGACCCTGTCCTTTAAGAAACATATTCAGAATATGGCTGCCAAGGTTAACAGCAGAAATAACATCCTACAAAAATTATGCAGAACAACTTGGGGAGCTTCAGCCCCAACTCCTCAATGTGCAGCCCTCAGGCTTTGCTACTCTGCAGCGGAATACTGTGCACCTGTATGGATAAAAGGCTCACATACAGGACTTATTGATGTGTAACTTAACCATATGATGAGGCTAATTACTGGGTGCATAAAATCTACACTTAGTTACTGGTTACCAGTTCTTAATCACATACTTCCCCCGCACTTACAACGACAAGAAGGTCTCATTCGGGAGTATAGTAAGATCCTGTTAAATTCCTCTGTACCCATACATGGATACATTCCTGATCTCTTAAGATGCCGATTAAAGTCAAGAAATCCACCACTCTTGACAGCGCTTAAGTTGATGGCCGATCATCAGAACACCACACAAAAGTGGATGGAGGCGTGGAGTAGCTGTTCCCCACAAGATGTGTTTGAGCATATCAGTCCTAGTAGTATACCTCCAGGATTTAGCCTACCCCGACACATATGGGTGACATATAATAGAATTAGAACAACTCATGGGGTGTGTGCTGACTTCTTGTATAAATGGGGAAAGATGCCTTCAGCACAATGTGATTGCGGGGCCCCTCAACAGACTATCCAGCATATAGTGAGGGAATGCCCTAACAGAAGGTATCCAGGAGATTCTAGGGACTTCCTCTGCATAACAACGGCAGCTACTGACTGGATCTCCAAACTCAGCATCAAACTTTGAAATGTTATTTCTGTTTTCTTTTAGGTTTTTTTACTGCTTTTTTATTGTTTTAATTGTTTTTAACCTGTAAAAATGAAGTGTTTTAATGTTGTGTGTGACCAGCCATATGCTAAATAAATAAATCATAATCTCTACCATTAATTATACACTTCTGTGAATCATGGATAAGTTTCTAGAGCCTGAATGAGAAAACTTTGTCTCTTCAATTGGATCCTGAAAGTCCTTTTTGCTTATTTGAGATAAACATATGCCCTCCCCAAAGTATTCCTTCTCTTTTGAGAAAAGATGGGAAGTTCCATGTAGTAGAATATAAATTGTATGGAATGATTGCAGTTGTCTGTTAGAATACATGTGAGGAGTAGCGTTGCCACATGGCAGCGAAATTTCTCTTGTGCTACTGATCACAGCTTATTTTTATTTTGAGTGTTGCAGTCTAATAGTCTGAGTTAATAGTGGTGCCAGGTTTAATTCCATGCAAATAACACCATATATCTATAAAAACCCTATAACGATAACATTTCTTGCCAAAACCAGACCATTGCATATTTTTTCCTCAAATTTATTTATTTATTTGTTTTATGTTTAACCCATTGATGTAGCCTCCCATCTTCTAATCAACATTGGGTGGCTCCCTATCAAAGTTAAAATAACATACAAAACCATATTAAAACTAAAACGAAACAGAAACTGCCATGTGCTGGAGTGGCTGGCCATGATGCAAACCTTGAGACAGCGCCAGTGCTGCTGGGATTGAAGTAGAAGCTGGGGTAGAAGCTGGGGTAGAAGCAGCTGGCTGAGACTGCTATGGATGGGTAGAGTTCAAGAGGAGTCAGTCCCTTACTTTTCTAAAGCTTGGATCTGGGAGGACTAGGTCAGAATTGATTTGGATTGGGCTGAGTCCCTACCTAGCCAACTGATGGGATTCGGTTAACAATGGCAACTGGGATTGCCAGGATTGCTGTTGCTAAACAGTATGGTCACATGAATATCTATGCAGTATGTATATCTGTAGGAGCAAAGATCTTGAAAACTGATTCTTGCTTACATGAAAAATATGTGGCCATGTTATTATTCATGTTTTATATGTGAATGTCCTGAAGGTAATATCACTTAAGATAAAAAAGAAAGTTAATTGAAAGTGTTTGTATGATGAATATTTCTGGTCTGTGAATGCCTGAATCGAATTCTTGGCAGCTTTGTGTAATATAATACCAAGTATTAGGTCAAGATTGCTTAAGATGGCTTGTTTGGTTGACCTGGAATTATAGGATGAAAACTTCAGTTTTCTGACATTTATGAATAGAATCTGCACTATCTTAGGATAGCTGTACAGAAGACAGAAGTATTTGTCTTCTGTAAAATATGTCAACATGTACTTCTGATTAGCTTCAGGAATGTAAATGCTGTTTCTGTTTTTTTCGGCAGACATTTCCTGTTTAACGCATCCTTATAAAAGGTTATACAATTTAGCAAACATCTTTCATTTCAAATGTGTGATGTTTTCTTAATAAGATAACATAAAACATAGAAATAATAAATTGGCCTTTTATTTTGAACACTTAAATATTATTTATTTCAAAGTTTGAATTTCAAGGCAATTGAGAGAAAAGCAAAGGAAGTTAATAGTCCCTGACTTGTTATGGGAAATTTGACTGCTGTTGTCAAAAAGAGAGCTGCCAGAAAGATTAATTCCAGATTCACATAACATGCTAGAAATGAACTATTCTAGAATGACACACTAGGGAGACATTTATCATTACTAATTCATGCCCTACTAAACTAAGCTAATCAAGGCAAAATGCAAAGAAGTTAGTTGTGAATTATATCAAAACAGTGAAGACCTGCTATAATGCTTGTGATTGGTATGATTTACATTACTAAAACACGAAGAGGGATGATTCTTGGAAACTTGTCATATACACTGTATAATTACGATTTCGTTTTGGGAACACCAATTCTGTATGAATCCATCTTCCATTATATCTTAGATATTATATCTATTTTTTTAGAAAATGCAAAGAAGATGCAATTCTGTTATTTACTGTGACCTGAATTAATTCTTCATGCTTTCACATCTCAATAGATTTTTTTTAATTGACTTATGATCTTGTAGTTAGTATACAGTATGCTTTTATTAAAGCTGTAATGCACTTCCTTATGAATCTATTCAACTAAATATTTCCTTTTTCACATCAACAATTTGATTCTCAGCACTCATATAAAAAAGAGTTTTTATACAATACAATTTAATTTAATTACCTTAGATAATATGAAAATGGTGCAACATATAGAATCTATAAATGTAAGGAGAAGTACTGAGAAGGAGACATATACTTCTTTGGAAGTGTGTCTTATTTTTTGTGCTAAAAATTTGTACTCCAGTGTTTTTAAAAGCTCCATTTTCAAAGTCATTAGATCAATTTTGCAATGGTGAAAAAAAGCAGTTAAAGGTAATAAACATACAAAATGTTTAGAATAATACTGATTATTTTCCTTCATTTTTATTATCCATGCTTTTACTGTTCTGCTGTTTAGAACTGTGTCTATACATGAAATCACTGGGATATTATTATTTTAGTTATAAATAAACATTCAGAGATCGTAGCTCAGTAGAGAAACCATAAAACGTATTTCTGTCATCAGCAGTCTGGAGCCAAAGTACAAAAACTGCTGTAGACTAAATAGTATTTATTGGTCTTGAAAGGCTAATTATATAATCTTTTTATTACATGGTTTTAACATAGGATGAAATACTAAAGAGTCTTCTGAGAGCTGTGACCCTTTTCAGGGCCTTGTAATTCATTCAGTAATGTTTTATTATCATATGTTGTGTTTATTACTCTTGTGCAGTGAAGTTGCTGAACAATGTTGATAAATTCTCACCTTAGAAAATTTTGGAGTATTAATGAATACTTTTATCTAAAAAAGTGAGAATTTTCTTGATAGTCAAAAATGTAGTAATAATTTAAGATTGCTTTCTTCGTACCAGATCAAACTTGTAGTTGGAAGGTGTGTTCCGAATTGAATGAATCTAAAACTCCTAATCTTTTTCATTCAGGTTTTGCAGCCAATCAGAAATGAAAACCATAAGTAACTGTAGTTAATTATTTCCAACTATTCCAATTATTCCAATTATTTAATTATTTAGGTTCATTTTCAGAACTTATATTAAGGAACTAAAATGTTCATATATGGTAAATTATAGTTGTAATAATTGGATTGCCTGGTTGTGAATTTTGTTCTTTTTGGATTTTGTTCTAAATCAAGAATTTATGGGACTTGTTCTTAGTTCGTTACCTGTTCCTACCTGTTACCTAAGGTAAGTTGTTCTTCTTATCTATTACCTAAATGGATAGTGTTATCTACAAGGGTAATGAAATGTCTACAGCCAATAAATAAGCTCACAGAACATCAAGGATTTCACAGTTCAACCCTGAGCTATATATATTCTCTTCTATGGGAGTTGTATTGAATTCATGCATATGCGCCTGAAAATTCATTCCTGCAGTTAAATATGCATCTATAATGAATGAATTATTTATTTTTTATATGGAGAATAATAATCAGCAACCAGTTTTTGGCTCTCCTTTGTTCTATGCTGATTTTCTAATGTAGAAAATATGTTTCTGACACTAGAAATTCAGTGTCAGATAATGTAAAATATATTAAAAGATGCTTTAAGTTGCATACAATTAGAGAATATTTGGAAAAATACAATCACCGTTATAAGAATGGTAGTTCTTGTACTGTTCAGTAAAAATAGGGATTTTTACAGATTGCTAAACAAATGGTGTGCACATCATTGCAGTGCCATTTGATTGACAATAAAAGAACCCCTATGTTTCAATCCGCCCTATTTCTTTTGGGTGGGCCACAAGTTTGTTAGGGTCTCTAAAAGAACCTAACTTCACACCCTGGTTAAGGGTGTGAGTTTTAGCCCTGCCTTGGGCACAAAGCCAGGTGGGTGATTTTGGATCTCAGCCCTAGGAAGCAGGCAATGGCAAAACCACTATTGAAAGCTTGCCAAAAAAATTGCAGGGAGTTGCATAGGCAGTCTCTGAGAATCAGACACAAATGAATGGATGCAAACAAAACACACACACAGAGAGAGAGCTGAGCTATTGAAAAGAGAAAATGAGAATTTCATTATCAGATTTCTATCAATAAGAGGTCACTTTGACCGAATCAAAATTAATAGCATCTTCCTCAGAATAATAGTTAATCAGTGCTGGGAGCAGAGTGTACCTTTAAATATTTACATCCTTAAGCAGATTAAAGGAATTGAATAATTTCTCTGGTTCCCAATTGGTAGCATCTTCACTAACATAACCCATTTACAATATTATATTTAGTATACTATTTTCGTTTTTCTTTTTTTTAAAAAAATCTGGAATTATATAGCTTCAATCTACCCCTTTCAGCATCTGCAAATATAATCCTTTATCAACTCAGTGCTGCGATCACAAAGTTTTTAAAATACTTTTGACTGATTTCTGGGTTAGCAAGTGGATGTGTGGGTTAGAGTGGATTTTTAAAAGTAAATTATCTGAGTACGGCAAGATTGTAAGGTAATATTGAACAAATGTAATATTAATTGTGATAAGTTTATTTCACATTAAATATACTTTATGCGTGGAATTATTTTTAACAATAGTTCATTGTACAACTGCATAGATTTCCATTTCCAGCAGATCAGATTTGATAATTTGCCACAACCACATTCTGAGCCTTTGTACTCATTGCATGAAGTATGAAAGAAAACTTAATCAAAAGAGCAGGGGGTTGGACTAGAAGACCTCTGTTATTCTGTTATATCTGTTATAACTGTTAGAGACTAGAAATAGCCTGGAAGAGAGTAGGCTGAATATTTTTGTCTGCCACTTTCAGGCTTCCATTCACTTGTGTAGACTAGGAGCCATCTGACAGTTTGAATTATTCATGCTTTAAAAAGACCACTTAAAATATTTGAGGTTTTTGAAACAGGAGCTTGGAAAATACCAGAATGTACCAGAAATCTGATTTGTATGTTGATGAAGTAGGAAAATAGCCCAAGTTGGCTATTTGGAATTATACAAAGGACTTTCTTCTCTTCCCCTGAAAATTTCTCCTTTTCTTCTTTAGTTGATTATATGAATTCAGACATTAATGTTAACCAAAGATTAAAGATGATTTAATCCTTAAAGATAGGCCTGAAAAGGAACACAAATACCTGGGGGAGAAGGAAAAAAGGTTTCCTATAGATTTCACTTACTATTTTTAACAAATGTTGATCAATAAGATTTTACAATAGAGAGGCATGAAAGCTTGTGTCATATCCAGTTGTTCTGAAGAATTGAATCAGTTGGTCTTATAAGCACTATATATTCAAAAGAAAGAAAATGTTTATATACTCTTTTAACAGAGATTGGCAAAATGGTAGCAATGCCACAATAATCTCAGGATATCTACATGGGGCTTAGAGGAATCTTTTGGTGAGCAAACCAACACCACTGCCAGTATAGAAGTTGGTTTTTAGTGACTTGTTGCCAAGATCCCTCTTTGAAGTAACTGTTGGCCTCTGTCTTAATCACAAGTATGTATCTGTGCATTTGTATAGAAGTCTAGTCTGAAATATTTCACTAGAATGAATGTAGTGCTAGCTTTCCAAATAAAAAAATGATCAGCAAAAGAATCTGTTCTCGTTCCTGATATTTCAAAACAATAAAAACATCCTAAGTCATCAACATAGAAATATTAGACAGGGTTTTTTTGTTGTTGTTGTTCTAGGCCCAAGTTTAAGTGTGGCTGGGCTTTCCAAAAATATAAGTTCTGAAATGTTGAATGTGAAGCCAGATACTGTAGCTCTTTTGCCCTTTGACATGTGAGAATAAATTATATGTAAAAAGAGGCTGCAGAGTCATACTAGGCCTTGTCCTTAAGACTGCCTAGCACTGTTTCCTAGCATCACTGTATAAGGTATGGGTATCCACAAAGAAGATCCAATGCATGGAAACTCTCCCTGCACTCTGGAACCTTGACCATGCAACAGCCAAGATACACCCCAAATAGTTGGTTTTTTTCCCTTCCTACTTCAGCATTGCTTTATCCTGTGTGATGCTATCTAAACAGAGTTTGTGAAAACAGAGTAGCTGAACTTAGTTGCAAAGACCTCTCTTGGGGTGGATAATGCGTATCTCTGTTTATGTAATTAAATCAGGGAGCAAGGGTCTGCTGTTGTATTGGGCTGATGGGATTCTGCTGGTGTCCTCTTTCAAGGAAAAGGCTGAATTTAATAAACCTTTGGATTGGCTCACATTTTCTCATGCCTTTGCCTTAATACATTGCTGTTGATAATTTTAGGGTATTTTGTTTATGTAATGTTAAAATTCCTTTATAAAGCAGCTGTCTGGAAACTGAGATGAAGGTCTTAATTCACTTTTAATAAAAGATCAATGGGTTTATTGTGGAAAAATAGAACACAGATGTACACTGTACCTGATAAAAGAATTAAATGTGTGTTTAACCTTCTCTGTTTGTTCTGTGCTACTGGTACTTGACCTCCTTTGTTTTTTTGGAACTATTATCTTTCTCTGGAACTTTTACTTTTCATATTTGGCTTAGTCTATAAAAACAAACCCCACTAACATACCCTCATCTCAAATACTCACCAAATCCCTTAGATTTTCCAAAATATTTTAAAAGTAAATCTTCAGACTTAAGTTTCATTATAATCTTTGGCCTTGTATTGGAACAGAAGTCCAGAGATGCTTTTAGCGCAGGAACTAGAATACAAAGGCTGGCAAAGTGAGAATACTTCAATTAAAGACACCTTAAGGCAGAACTGCCAAGTTTACTTCCAGAAGTTTCCAATTAAATATCCAGCCATGCCTGAATGAATGTCATATGTAAGGTTTTCTTTCAGTGTATCTTTTAAAAGAGGAAACTAGTGACGAGAGGTTGGTTGAATGTCTTTTTGGCTGAAGACTAAAAAAGAGAAATAAAGGAGAGACAAAATAATTACTACAGCTAAAATTTGCCTCTAGAATAAATCTGTGTGAGATATTCTCCCTCTTCGTCGGGAATATTTTGTCTTTGTCCCCTAATAGTGGAATGTGTGGGATGAAACAAAAACTAATGCAAATGTTTTGCATACTTCAAAAGAGCCATTTAGAAAGAGACAATTTTATAGTCGGAGGATATCTAATAAACAGTAAGATGCACACATTATGCCAGATAATTGTGGAGACATGGTGTTCTGTTTCCATTCTGCTGCTTGGCCACATGATAAGCTGTTCCTTCTGCCAAAAGCAGAATTGTGATTTGGTGCACCACTGTGATTTTCTCTAAATGAACACATATGGACCGAGTGGCACATAAAGAGGAGTTTTATGATTGTCATCACAAATTGAAAGCATGGTAATAGGCCTTCAATGTAACATGACTTTATTTTCTATCATGAGAGAAAAGAATAGCTGAACTGTGGTCAGCAAGGTTTCTTCCTCCAACTTGGTTCAGAGAAGGGGTTTAATATCTATAAGAATTACAGTTCATTGTTGCTGAATGTCAGTCAAACTAATTTTTACGAACTATGGTTTGTTGAAGTAAGCCAGCTGCATAAGCTACATTGTTAGATCATAGCTAGATGTAATAAGGAGCTGTGGTTAAAAGCATGAATGAAAATTTTCATACTTGTTATGATTTTGTGGGGATAATGAAAATAGTTTGTTTTTTTAATAGTATAAATGTTGTTTAAATGTTAGTCTTCATGTGAAATCACCTGAAAAAAAATCCTAAAATGTAGAAATTGAAATTGATCAGATAAAAATGTAATAAATATGTTACTGATATTTTTCTTTGAGAAAATAATTTAACAGTTTAATATGGGACTTAAAGTATTTCATGTGTTAAGTCCACATGTTCTTAATATGAAAATCTTAATATAAAAATATGATGATTGGCAGGTGATAGTTTCCTTCAATTCTTTTTCTTGTTTCTTTTCTTCCTGACTAGATATGTGGATATGGAATTCAAACCATATGTAAAGTCATTGCTTAATATTTGTTTGCATCTGTTATAAAAATAGCCAGCTCTACAGGGCCAAACTTAAATTAAAACTATTATAAAATACAGATAGTACTTGACTTATCATTATAACGAAGCCTGGAATTTTGGTCACAAGTCATTGTAGTCAGTAGTTGGGTCATCACGTGGCCAGATTAAATTCTGCAACACATTTTATGATGGTTGTAAAGCAAGTGACTGCTTTCGTAAAGTGAATTGTAATCATTAAACAAATATATCCAATGGGCATTTCTTGCCAGAAAATGACAAAACAGTTGCAAATCATGGTTACATAACTCCAGAACTCTGCAACTGATCATAAATGTAGGTTGGTTGCCAAATGCCTGAAATGCAATCGTGTGAGTGTTGAGGTGGCAAAGCTTTTTAAAGAGTCCATTGTAATTCCAAACACTCATAAAATGACTAGTCATAAGTAAAGGACTACCTGTCAATAGGAGTTGTCTTTGATTCACTATAGAATAAGGAAGTTAATATTTATTCCATATTTAGTTCTTGCTGTGCTTAAGTTCGCTTGCTTGATTTGCCTGGCCTCAGCATCTGTTAGATTTGTCTGTGCCTAAAGTTGAAATATTCTGTGCTGAAAGGATATATATATCACCTAAAATTTGGCATTGTAGTTTGATTTTCTTCAAAATATTTTTTATAGATTCTGTATAAATGATTATCCTGAAGATATTTATTTGGCTCAGAGATTTTCTTCTCCAGATTTAATGACTAACTTGATTGGTAAAATATGGGCTATTTCAGATTTTATTTTATACAAAGAAAAATGTTCCAAATGTTTAAAGTTGAGGTGGCATTGTAGAAAGAGAGCCATCCTAATCCATGGTAGAAAAAAAAATCAAGAGCAGAAGCTTCTTTTCCAGCTAACAAATTTTATTAAAAGGCATTAGCTTTCATGAGCTTCACTTTGCTTCATCTGCTAGATGGAATGGTTAATACAGCTTTTATACAATATAATGTGTTAAAGTCAGAAAAGCTGCTACCAACCTCATTTCCATTAAAGTGGCAATGTCTGTGATCTGTCAGAAAAGATTTAATTTTACAGAACTGCTTTAAAATTTACTTTCATTAACAGCTTATGTATAACTGAAGATGCTGGTTTCTAGAGAAGTTTGGAGCTTTAGTTTTGAAGGGACAAGAGTGGGTTTGGAGCAAGTAGTAGTCCAGATGTAGCATCTCTCCTTTTAAAGAAACTGCATCTTTTCCTAAGATCGCACTATTGCACCATCCTTAGAAAAGACTCATTTGGTTTAAGAACTTGTTTATAGGTGCTAAGCCTGCACCCTCGGGCACTTGGAAACACCCTTTTGTCTTTGAATCCAAACCTGTGCCTAACCTATTAATTTCATTATCTTTACTCATCTTGCAAATGACTATGTGATTGAAGTATATGTTGTTGATATAGGTGATTGCTATTTTTATTTTATATACATATCCTGATTTTTTTGTTTGTTTTTAAGTCCTTCAGCTAGAACTAGTTTCCATTTGGTTAAGACAGGTGATATAAAGGAGCAGACTTGATTGTTCATTCTCCAGATTTTCTTTCCCCAACTTGGTACCCACCAGTTGTGTTGGGTTTGCAGATGCTGAAATTCCAATGGTGAAGCTGGCAGACATTCTGTGACTTGTAGGTTAGGGCTCAATATGTATTTTACTTAGTATTGGGTTTAATTCCATTTTATCTTCTCAAAACAATAAACTGTCAGACAAATTGTTCTTAATGTGCAATATCTCTTTGCTTACAGCACTGCCAGTCAAATTAAGATAATTGTAATTAATGATACCATTGTAATACCAATTGTTTTTAAAAAGAAGATGCAATAAAAGATAAAGAGATTGTCCAGTGTTCATATAGATATTTTCATTTTGTCTTCTTTCAAATTCACATTGCATTCTTCGTAAATGTCTTCAAATTTCATAGGTGATTCTTGGCACTTTCATATCCAAGAATAAACCAAGTATTGGTTTTGGGTTTTTTTTAGATTGGCCAAAGTTGGACAATCCCACAGAAAATCTACATACTTAGAGAAATTTACATTTGTTTATACATACTGTAGCAGGATTGTTTTATTAAGTTTTCATATCTATATTAGGCAGGAGACATTTTGGACAAAGAGATATTTGAATTTGATAAATGGCATGCTGTTATTTTCTTTACTTTGCAGGGACAATATAGACCTTCTGATTTACTATGTCCAGAGACGTATACCTGGATACCCCTTGAGCAGTGTCTGCCTTTTCTTGAGCGTTCAAAATATTCTCGCCTCAATCAAGACTTAAAAATAGGTAGGTACTTAACTTCAGTTCATTGGAACTTTTGCAGACATCTTCATCTTATAGACTGTCTGTTATCAGTCTATAATGTTTAAGGCTTCTAAAATTCCTTTAGAATTTTTCGCAAGCTTTTATGTTACTTAAGAAAAAATCCTGTGATGGTAATGAAGTAATGGAAACACCAATACATATACATATACATATACATATACATATACATATACATATACATATACATATACATATACATATACATATACATATACATACACATACACATACACATACACATACACATACACATACATATACATATAGCCTCGGTGAGCAAACCCTTCCATAGGAATGCCCTGTGAAATATTTGTATCCTATGCAATGTGACATTTTGTGTAAAGATAAAATATTTGTAAGAGGTAGTGTGAAGAAGTGGGAAGAATTTATGCTTTCCACTATTGCACTATTTCATTATCTGGTCCTGACTTAGGGTACAGTCTCACATTATATGGTATTATAGATCTAAAGAAAAATAGGCTTCTCTTTGAAAGGCCCTGTTTGTGTCCTACACGATAGTTTCATGCTTCTTTAAAATGTGAGGCTTTTCCTGGCATTGATCTTTAGGCAAAAACCTATTGCTTTCTAGATTATTTTGTTATAGAAGTAAATGGTTCTTTTTATAAATATAAAAGTTATATTTATTTATTTGTGTCTGAATATTTTATCCAGAAGAAAGTAAATCAATTTGTAATTGGTCAGAGTTGTTTTTCATGCTGTTTTCCTTGTACAGTACAGCATGTTATGAGGAGCTTTCTGACTTTGGCTGATCTGTAAAGCCTGAATTGAGTCTGAGATTAAAACAATGCCAAAATACGCCTTGCATGTAAGAAGATGATTACACTGCTTTATAAATTGAATTCAAACGAAACCATCTGACTATGAGACAGACAAAATGCTGCTTTGAATAGGTGGTCTAGAAAAGATTGCTAAAATGAAGGAACTAATACCCAAATAACACTAGTGACCTTAGCTTAAAGAATTTGAATGTTCGTACCAATTCCACTTCAGTATAATAAATATAAAAGTCTGCCTCTTTATCCATAGTGAATCCATAAGTCCAGATACAATATGAATTCAAGCTTTGGTCCTGTGGCTTAAGGAAATTAAAATATAATGCCTGCTGTGAATGAGAGTCATCAAGGTTTGTGCAGCTACTAGCATGAAGGAAGGAGTTCACCATTCCAGAGCTTGTCTCCTGCAGAATACCTTCTTTACAGACATCAGTTTTTTTAAAAAGCCTTTAATTACAATTTAATAAATATTGGCTTAGACAGACAGTGATATGCTCTGTTTCACATGTTATAGTTTGCTATAACAATTTGTGTTATGCAAATTGAGTTCATAACGAGTTCGCTAGACCACCCAATCCATAAAATGTTGCAAGAATTGAACAATGTAAGAGGACAGAGTTCATATGTTCCTATTATCAATAGCTGTAAATGTAAATGACCACCAGCTTACTTTGTTTCAAAAATAATGTATCTTTTACTGAATCTGGTGAGATAAAAATATTATTTATTCTAATAGTGATACTTGTTAGCTACCTTTGGAAGAATTCTTTACCGATATTCATTTATTGGTGATCATTTCTTCAGACCTATCACACCATAATCTATCATACCAAAACTTGATTTTATGGATGTGTATCGGTACAGCAGATAGTTATGAAAATCTATTACTGTAATGGCTAGCACAGATCTCACTTTTTTCAGATTGGAAATTGGTTTGGCTTTTTAGTGGGTCATAAGAACTAGTGAGTGAAGCCAAGGACTGGCTGGCTGACTGACTGTCTATCTCTCTATCTCTCTTTCTTTAATTAAACTTTTTAAAAATTAAAGATAATTAATATGATAACTTGCTTAAGTTCGTGTTGAATAATTGGCTCCTTCTATCAACCTAAAACCAACTATCTCGAAATACATTTTAGAGAGTTCTACAGCCTTATAATTTTCATCAACTAGAGATAGTAGACTTCTTGTTAAAGTAGTTCACATACACTTCCTTGTTCTAGTATTAAAATGCCTTTTAAACAGCTACGTGCTGGGAAAAAATGACAAGAATTCTCTCTATAACACAAAGCAAACATCATCCTCACTAGTTTGGATTTAAACACCGGTTATTTTAATACAAATGTTGCCAATTGGTACCAACTGAATTTTGCTTTTTACTTTGCAAATTGCAAAACATATATGCATAGAAGCCAAATAAATAAAATAATTTTTCAGTCCCAGCTAGTACTGAACAGCCTGTGCAATGTTTCTCAGACTTTTAAAATGAAAAGAATTATCATATAGTGGTACTTAACCTTTTAAAGCTTATGTGATTGTGAAGCAGACATGAACATAATACAGGAATAAGATCTACAGAACAAATATTTCTATATACCGTATTTTCCGGCGTATAAGACGACTTTCTAACACACAAAAATCTTCTCAAAAGTTGGGGGTCGTCTTATACGCCGGGTGTCGGTCTCCTGTAACCAGGCAGACCAGCCCGAAAGGCAAGCCTTAAATGGCTCTAAGGAGCCAAGCTGAATTGCCTGCTGAGTTGCCGCTAATCAGCTGAGTTACACGCAAGCCCCCTGTAAAAGGGAAAAACTTTCCTTTTACACAACGCTGGCCATCCCAGCTGAGATTAGCAGGCAACTCAGCTGGGAGCGCCAGAGCTTGGATGGCCAAGCGCTGTGTAAAAGGGAAAAACTTTCCTTTTATACAACGCTGGCCATTCCAGCTGCTAATTTTTGCCTGCTAATTGCTCCGTAGCAAAAATCCCCCCCCCTCCAGCTTGCTTACCTTAGCTGCTAGCCGCAACGCTTGCCTTGCCTTGCCTTGCCTGCAATCCATTGCATCAGCAAGCAACTAAATCTCCCTGCCTGCTTGATTGCAGGCAGGGAGATTTAGTTGCTTGCTGATGCAAGCAACTTGTGGACTTCAACTCCCAGAATTACTCAGCCAGCAAAGCAAAGCTGGCTGAGGAATTCTGGGAGTTGAAGTCTACAAGTCTTAAAGTTGCCAAGGTTGGAGACCCCTGTTCTATTGGGTAAGTTTTTTCCCCCTTTGGGAGCTTTAAAAAAAATAGTTAATTGGGGGGTTTTTTAAGTTGTTCTTTTTTAGACCTAGCCATTTAAAGGCTAGGTCTAAGTTTTAGGCTAGGAAGTTTTAAATTTAGCTTTCATATAAAAATAAAAATAATAAAAATAAAAATAAATAAAAATAAAAATAAATAAAAATAAAATGTGTGCAACTTTCTGAGATTTAATGTGTTTCTGTAGTGTTTCACTCTAACTACACAAACACACAAAATCTCACAAAGCTGTATGTGGAATTTTGTGTGTGTAAACCCACAATGTAAAAGTTGTTTTTTTGGGCTTTTTGTGGCTGTGTGAGGTTCCTGCTTATTGCAGGGGCCATTTTGGGTCTAGCACAGCTGCTTTTACATTGTGGGTGAGCCAGTTGATGTTTTTTAATTTTTATTTGGTGTGCGTTGGAAGAGGGGTCGTCTTATACAACAAGTATAGCCCAAACCCTATATTTTTACAGGAAAAGTTGGGGTCGTCTTATACGCCCAGTCGTCTTATACGCCGGAAAATACGGTACTTGTAAAAGATTGGTTTCTAACATTATTTTATTTGCTTCTCTTTTATAAAGAAGCAAATTACAGTTGTCCATTGTTACTATAGTTATAATAACAAAACATATATGTTCATATATATTGATGTAACCAGCAAGATTTTATACACCCTTTAATGAGCCAAAGTGCCAAAGTACTAAAGAATTCATTGTAAATAAATTTTATTTTTAATAAACAAATTTTTAATAAACAGTATATTGATACTGTATTTGTGATGGATAGGTTTGAAGCAACGCTTTGAAAGTTATGAAGCAAACTTATTTTCTCATAGTTCTTAACAAAACGTAAAAGGTTATTGTTCCATGAGGTACAGAAGACAGAAAATGTGTTGATTTATTCCCAGAATTGCTTTAGCTTCTTACATTTTGGATCTTGCATCTGTTCTTAATTAACTTTATAAACACTTGAAGGCATTTGAAGTTCACAGTCCAACATGATTCTTGATCATAAAATATGTTTAAACAGTAGATAGTGCTAATGAGCTGTATCCAAATTTGTCAACTGAATTTTAGTATATGCAAGGAAACCCTAATAAGTAGATGAATCACTGATGGTTCAATAATTCTAGCTATGCTGTGATAAAAAAAAGAAAACATTTTTATCTGAACAAAAAATGTTTGTTATGTAAGCAGAAACATGTTAATCTTTGCTAATAGATAATTCTTCTCCAAATAAATGGAAGCATGTTTATGATGATTATAATTTTGTAAGATTTCAGTTTCCCATCAACTAGAAGGGAGAAAAAATGTAATTAGTTTTAGAATAACATTTATTGTGTTCATAGGATGAAGTCTAAAACCATTTCTTAGGAAACAAACTATGTCGAAAGTCTAAATGTCACTTCAACATTACAGTGCTATATATTTCACGAGGATGATAGATGACTGACTTTATCCTAACGCTCCTAATGTATATTCTTGAAAAGGCATTGTTTAAAGACCTATCACACAAAAGTGGTGCTGGAACTACCTATATTGTGTTTTGCATATACAGTACTGATCGTGCAGGATGGACTTCTCAGCAGTGCTCTATATTTTGCTCCTTGCTGTCTTGTCATGAGCCTGATAATCTGCTATCCAGAAGCTATATTCAGTAACGTAGTACCGTGCTTCTCTTAAAACATAACCCACCCCAAAAAGAAGGCCCAGCACTGTTTTGTGCACATGCATTAAAATTAAGCCCTACCCCCAAAATTTGGCCCTATTTAAGTGCATGCATGACCAAGCTTACCGGAGTGGATGACAACAGGCATTTTCATGTAGAAGACTACCGGTAGCTAAAGTGACCATTACAGGTAGGCAAGGGTGTGTGAGGCGTGTGTCGCGTTGTTCGCTCTTTTCGGCCACGAAAGAAGTGCCAGACGAGGCGCATGGGAGAAAATTTAAGACATCCCTTGAAGAGAAGGCCTAGCCATTTTTCAGGGGTCAAAAGAAAATAATACCCAGTTGTATTTTCGAAGAAAAACAGTACTTATTACATATCCATATTTATCAGTTATCCTTTACTTCCAACCATATTTAAATAGAAGGGATTATGTGTTATAGGAAATCAAGACCTAAACTCATTGGAAGCAAAGATAATGAAACAAATGCTATCAAATTTGGGCACATCATTCGGGCTGATATAACTGTGAAAAGTATAATACTGGACAAGATAGAAGGTTGTAAAAAAGGAGATAGTGCTTGAAATGGAATACAGGAGTACTGGAAAATCTTGGGTGAAATTTATTTGCAAGAATTGTGTAATGCAGCAATAGACAGATCTGCTTGGACAGCTTATATCCATTGAGTCACCAAAAATTGACTATAACCTGACAAAACATAACAGCAAGCATACATTTTTTCATCCAATCTCCTTTCAAAATGGCCCCAAATCTCTTAAGATCCTTAGCAGCCAGCAAGTAGCAATCTCTTGCATTATGACAGTAACACTGGGTCTAAAACAGGGATGTCAAACTCAAGGCCCAGGGACTGGATTCAGCCCACGGGGCGCTTAGATCTGGCCTGCGGGGACACCCTGGAAACAGCAAAGGACTGGCCTGTGGTGCCTTTGCCAGTGAAAATGGAGCTTTGAAGGGCCATGTCGGCCCTTTCAAATTCCGTTTTGCTGGCAGAAGGTTGCAGGAGGCCATTTAAAAATGGAGTTCGGGAGCCCGTTTTCTCTGACAAAGTGCTCGGGCCACGACAGGTGCCCTTGACATGAGTTATGTTGAACTGGTCACACCCATTCTGGCCATGCCCACCCCGGCCTCCCAAGGTCAAACACAATACTGATGCAGCCCTCAGTGAAATCAACTTTGACACCTCTGATCTAAAGCATATCCTATCCTGAGTCCGCATAGTAAGGCATAGTAAAGCAAAGCATATTATCCTATCCTGAGTCCACATAGTAAGGCAACAACCTAGATAAAAAAATCAGGCAAGAATGCTTAAAAGCAGACAACAGAGTTCAGTCAACAAAGTGCAATATACAAACTAGTCAGGCTCAGAGAAGAGTCAAGAGTTTGCAACAATATTAAGTAAGGTTTGGAATCAAGGAACAAAATTGTTTCAGGATTTGACTGTCTCCAGACACAGGCTTAATTGCTGCAAGTTCAAATATTGGACTCTTCATTAGTTACATTCTATAGTACCTTGATCCAAAGGGGTTCTTCCAAGCAGTTAAGTATTTCTTTGTTTCTACCCTTTGGCTCTGAATACAGTAGTGTCAAAGTTCCCCCAAATTTGAGAAACCATCCTTTACTGTCCCAGCTTGTTAACCTGATTGGGTGGGAGCTTGGCTGTGTTCTGATTGGGTGGAGGTGTGTTCTGATTGGTTAGGGGCTTGTCTGTGCTCTAATTGGCTGGGGGGTTGGTTGTGCTCTGATTGGCTGGGGGTGTGTTCTGTTTGGGTGGGGGCTTGGTTGTGCTCGGCTTAGTCTGAGTTGCAGGGGGATTTGAGCTGGTGAGCTGCGTTGTTGTTGTTTGGTTTCGTGTTTGTGGCCGTGAGAGCTGTTCATGGTGGGTGTCGGTCTGATTCATGTATGGATTCGAGGGGTTAAAAGTGGCTAATGATGCAGCTGTGGTTTGGCTTCTGGTCCTTGGTCATGCCTCATTATCAGTGTGGGTTTGAGTCTGCTTTCTGCGTGGATGTGTGGTGGTGACATCCTGTGTGGCTCTTGTGAGTGTGGGTCTGGTGTCATTCATCATGTTAGGGACTCGTTTGTCAATAAGGGCGGGTTTCCAAATGGCTGGTAGGCGGGAGGTATCGTCTCGTTTGTTCATGCTGTGTGGGTGTTTTTCTATCTCAATGGCTTCTCTTATTATTCTGTTATTAAAGTGTTCAGTTTTGGTGATAGTTCTGGTCTTTTTAAAGTCAATTTCATGTCCTGTGGCTTTAAAGTGTTGGACCAGGGAAGAAGTTGGTTCCTCTTTTTTGACTGAGTTTTTGTGTTCTTCAATGCATGCACATATTCTTCTGTTGGTTTGTCCGATGTATGTGGTGGGGCAGGCGGTGCATGGGATTTCATATACTCCTTGATTTTCTAACTCAATTTTGTCTTTGGGGTTCCTTAGGATGGTGGATATTTTTTGGTTTGTGCAGAATGCTGTCTTGATGTTATGTTTGTGGACGGTTTTGCTTATTCTGTCTGTGGTGCCTTTTATGTATGGGATGAGGGCTGCCGTTTTCTTGTTCTCTGTCTTGAATTTTAGTGCGGGTTTCTTTTTGGATTAGGCTACAGAGTTGATCTGGGCTGGGTGGTGGTGTGAGAGTGCATGCAGATAGTGGTTTGTGTGTGTTTTCTTCTGGTAGATAGTGTGTCCTAGGGAGCCATCGGATTTCCTGTAGACTAAGACATCCAGGAAGGGAAGTTGGTTGTTCGCTTCTGTTTCCATGGTGAACTGTATTTTGGGATGTAGGCTGTTGAGGTGTGTGAGGAAGTTGTCCAGTTTTTCTTTCCCATGTGGCCAGATTATGAAGGTGTCGTCTACGTATCTGAGCCAGAGTTTCGGTTTGTGATCAGATTTTTCTAGAGCTTGGGTTTCAAAGTGCTCCATATAGAGGTTGGCAATGATAGGTGAGAGGGTGATCCCATGGGTGCTCCTTCTATTTGTTTGTATTTTTGTCCGTTATAGATGAAATATGTGTTGGATAGGCAGTGGTTGGTCAGATCTAGGATGTGCTTGGGGGGGTTATATTTGTTTTGGATAACTGTCAAGGCTTCTTTGATTGGTACTTGGGTAAAGAGGGATATGACATTGAAGCTCACGAGTAGATCACTGGGCTGTAAGTTTTGTTTCTTTATGATGTCTATGAACTGGAATGAGTTTTTTACGTGCGAGGTGATGGATTCTGCATAGGGCTGTAGTTGTTTGGCGAGAAATTTGGCTAGGTTTTGTAGAGGTGAGCCTATGGAGCTGACTGTGGGTCTAATTGGGGTTCCTTCTTTGTGTATCTTGGGGAGACCATAGAGCTTAGGGCATCTGGATGATTTCTCTGGGACTGATTCTTTGCTGGATCTCTTCGCTAATGGGGGAGGCTTTTATTTTGGATCTGGTGGTTCCAGGTAGGTGGTAGGGTTTGTGTTTAGGGGTTTGTATATGGAGTCTTGGAGTAGGTTGGTTAATTTTGTTTGGTAGTCAGATGTGTTCATAACCACTGTGGCGTTGCCCTTGTCTGCTGGTAGGATTATTATGCTGGTATATATATTCTGAGGTTTTCGCGGGTGTTTGTATGTAGGTCTTTGGTTATTCGGGTTTTCTCCCGCGTAAAATTGGAAGTGTCTTGGCGACGTTTAGACGAAGTTTCATTCGTCATCTTTAAGCTGGTGTTCTCGGCTTCGTGCCTCCAGGAGCAAATAGCATCGCCAAGACACTTCCAATTTTATGTGGGAGAAAACCCGAATAACCAAAGACACACACACATATATATATATGTATGTATTGTACAAAACGTCTATCATGAAAAATGATTAATCTGAATTTAAAAAGTAGCATAGTATGCGGTATATATATACTTCATAGAATATACTTGTAAAATTGATCCTGACAGATCAGTATTATTGCCTGGAAATGCCAGAACCATTTATACAGTAATCAAGAATTATATCATTTTTATGTGTCATTCTTTAAAAGCTGTAAAGGGTTTTTAGATTCCGTTATATTCAGTTAAAGCCATTCTGTTTAAGGGTTACAATAAAGCGATTTTTTTCTTTCGACTGGCTCTTGGCATTAAAACAATAGCTGAATTCAAACTGACTAAATAACTAGTACTGTTGCTGTGACAGGAACTCTTATTTGCTTTTTTGAGATTAGTTTATGCATAAATCTATATTAAAAGAGTATGGTAGCATTATTTAACTTGAGGGAGGTGGTTTAGTATTTTTTGATTGCTTTTTATTCTGAAATTTACAGTTTTTTAAAAGACTAGCTAGATAGCAGTCTTTTAAAAAGGGAATAATCTGTTAAAGTTCTGGATTAAAATTATTACTTTTGTGTATGTGTATATCTGTGTATTTACTGACTGCAGATGTTCCAAAGTCTTCGACATGATTTCTATTACTCTGTTTTTTATTATTATGGAACTACTTGGTTCTTTCTCTGAAATTTCAAGATCCAATAATTAAATTCCAAATGTAACACCACATGACTGTTCCTGATTTTACCACTTTTTTTTTTTTACAGAAGTGGTTAAGTGAAGTCTGCAGTCATTAAATGAATCCATTTTATCCAAAGGGTGGAGGGTTTTTTTTGCCAGAAAACAAAAGTAAATGTCAGAAACCTGTAAAAAATGCCATAAATCACAATCATGTAACTGCAGGATGCTGCAAAAGGCCATAAATGAGTGCCAGTTATCACGTGCCCAAAATGTGATCACATGACCATAGGAAGTATACAGCCATTGAAACTTCAAAATTGGGTTTTAAGTACCCTAGGCGGGGGGTGGGGAGGTTGTATACTTTATACAATTGCTAAGTGACTGGTTGTTAAGCTAGAACTACCTGTAAGTAATATACATACATAAACAAACAAATGAATAAATGTTGCGCTGGGTAGGTTGAATGGAGAACACAATTTTGGAAATGCACATATGACTCCTGGAACACTTCAAAGAGAGCAGAATGAACTGGCACTAAATAGTTAAAGCACAAAATGTTTTGTACATCTCTACTTTTAGTGTTTATTTTAGTATTTTAACTATTATTCACCATTACAATTGTAGCTGTAACAAAGGGTATCTTTGTGAGAACAGCATAAAACATTTTTTTTAAAGAATGAACTGGCACTAAATAGTTAAAGCACAAAATGTTTTTTACATTTCTATTTTTAATGTTTATTTTAACTATTATTCACCTATTACAATTGCGGCTTTAACAAAGGATAATTTTGTGAGAGCAGCATAAAACATTTTTTTAAAAAATGAAGCCAGAAGCTATCACCAAGGACCTTCTAGTATGAACTATTTGTGTCTTAGCTACTATCTGTATGATCTTTATTAAGTGATGGTATTGTACTCGAAGAGTAGCTGCATTTACCCATAATGCTGACATAATCCTTTAAATTATGGTTGCTGGAACAAACTGTTTATGCTAGTAGTGCAAACATAATACAAAGCCACAATGGGGAGGTAATTCATTATTTTAACTAAATCCAAATAAATTACATCATATAGAAACGGGTTGTGTTATAATACTGACTCCTTGTGTAGTCAGCCAGTCTCAACTTGAATGGATTTTGCATTGCAATTCTAGAATTCAAAAAGTGTATCCTGTGGGCATAGATAGCCTGCCAGTGGCTATTGTGTGATTATCGGAGCTCCCACATAATGTTAAGTTTTCCTACTGTATATGTTTGGATTGGATGTCAAGTGTATTTTACTCATGAAAAACACACAAAAATGAGTAATATTTTAAAGCGTGGCTCTTGACATAGTACGCAATCTCATGCAACCCTCCAGGGTAGTGTTCTGACTCCCTTCTCAGATAGTTTCTTATTCAGTAAGCAAGCCTGATGATTAGTTAGTTGCTTAAGTATGGCTAATGAGGACCCATATGGTCAAGGCTCTGGTCTAGTTACACAGTTGTGATAAATACCTATCTTAACAATAAGAATACAAAATTATGATTAAAAGATTGAAGGAAGCAGGGAGGAATCTACTATTAGTCCATCAACTCAAGCTAGATGCTTGCTGCTCTTACAGTATTTTCTTACTTGATGTCTTTGTTTGCCATATAAATCC
This sequence comes from Masticophis lateralis, assembly GCA_030761175.1. Lineage (NCBI taxonomy): Eukaryota > Metazoa > Chordata > Lepidosauria > Squamata > Colubridae > Masticophis > Masticophis lateralis. The sequence continues at coordinate 59,288,818 of JAUDYJ010000005.1, read as the reverse complement.
TGGTGATGAAGTATTAAGGCGATAATTAATTACTTTCAGAAAAGCATTTCCTGGCAAAGTCTTGCATGGACAAATTTAAATAAGTAATACTTCCTTCATGCGGTTAGTGTATATTTGTAATTACCTTATACATGATCCATAAATAACTAAGACACCTGAACCTGAATTGAAATTATAATTTGTGCAATTTTAATTTGACACAGTCTATTCTTTAGAGGTTGTAACACACGAGAGAGGGGATTATTGTTATTCAGAGAGGTACCCAGAATTCAATTAAAGATAACTATGAAAATTGTATGACATACAGACCATAGTTAAATCAGATTTTATTGTAGTAGACATGATTTCTCTTGCTTCTGATGAAAGGCGTACATGCAAGTTTGAAGAACACAGGCAAATTCTAAAAAATAGTTATATGGCAGCATCTAATAAAGTCAACAAAATCTGGATCTAGGAGCAGTTAAAATAAGAAAGAAATGCTTCTCCAATCTTAAATTTCAATGTTTAGTAAAAGTAATAGGATTGGAAAATATGAGAGTCTTGAAATAGGGTGGAACTTCATGGGTATTTGTTGGTGCCAGAAGTATTCAGGTTGCAGCTCATATTTTACCTAAGGTTAAATAACTCTACTGTTTCTTTCTAAGAACTTAAACTCATTTTATGATGAACTTATATCCCAGAATTGAACTTGAAATTAAAATTCTTCGCAGAATGTCCCCCAAAATTTTTCACCAAAGGAGTAGAAATGCACAAACCTGATAGAATGTTAGAAAAATATTGTCTTCACAAATGGCTAATGGTTCAAAACGCCACTAACAAGTAGAGTCACTGTTGAGGATTTGATTGCATTTGTCCACATTAAAGGAAAAGTAAATTTGGACTTGTTGAACAACGCACAACATGGAGCCTTATGTTCCTTTATGTTTTGTTATGTTTGAAACAAAATGAATAAGTAGTGATTAAAGGATGCTGTGCTTTGCACATAGATATCCATTTCTTGAAGCATTCACAAGGAGAAAGTCTCAATTCTACTGCTGTAATGAAGAGGCTAGAGAAAGTTGGCATTGTTTTGAGACAAAACTTTTCCTACCGATATAGGCTGCCAGTTTCCCATAACAAACTTGTACAATAATTCGAGATTATCAAGTGTTTGAATTTAGTTCACTTTCTGTTGATTTGTGTGCTTTTATAAAAACATGGCTTAAAACTAGGAGGCCTTTCCATTCATGCTTTATATTATTGCATCAATTCAGCCTATTTTATAAAAATGTCTCCAGATAAATTGTGAAATGTGTTTCAAAGGTCTTAAAATCTTAGTTATAATTTGTTTAAAAATCTATTTTTTTCTTAATCAAATATATAAATATATTTTAGTAACAGATGTTTAGTGTTAAATTTAACAATGGAAACATCATGTTTTTGGTTATTGCTTGTTTCTTGAATGAAATTTCTTATACAACTATTTAAATTTTGTTCTGCATTATAACCCATTTTATAAACAATTGTATTCGATACTATAATTACTTTATTCAGTAATAATAAATAATGTTTTGAAATAAAAAGTGCAAGCCTACTATGGTTTTATAGGAAAGGTAAAATAAGACTAACTCCAAATGGGAAGGTTTTATGTTACAGGGTAATGGGATATGATCAGTTGTGGGCTCCAAATTTTGTAACAACAAGTTCTCTGCCCTAATGACTGGCTGGGCATGGCTGGGTGGGGTGGGATCATGTGACTGAGTGGGCGTGGCCACCTCTACGTCACTTGTATGGGACAGGCAGGGTTGGGGAGGGAATCCAGGAGTCTCCAGTGGTGGTGGTGGTGGTGGGAGGAAAGAAAGAGCCAACCTGTTTGTGTGTGTGCATATGTGTGAGTGTGTGTGTAAGAGAGAGACTGCATCAAACTAGACTGGGAAAGCTGGCTGTGAGAGGAAAAGAAACTGGACCCATCTGGCTCACCCAGCTTCCCTTCCTCTCGCAGCCAGCTTTTTGGGGCCATTTTTTCGGCCGATTTCAGGCTTTGTTTTTGAGCCATTTTCAGGCTATTTTTTCAAGCTGCTATATGGCTTCCTATACTTAAACTATACTTTGTAACTATACAAATTAGAGTTTAGGTATATATTACTATATTTTGTAACATGTATGATTTCCTATACTTATCCTGAATAGAACTAATTCAGAGAAGTCCATAGGGCTGTGATCACGCTGCTTATGAAAATCAGGCTTGAAGCTGAAAAACAAAGATAAATTCACAGGTCCGGTATTTTAAGTTTCTTCCATATGATGCATGTTCTAAACATAAAATTGCTGCCCTGCACAGTTTGATGTCATCTCAAAAAAAAAAAAAAAAAAAATCTAACATGTTTATTTTCATTTAGCCATTAAAGTTTGTTAATATTTCTGCTTCGTTTTTCAGCTGATGAAGGGATGATAAAGGAACTTGACCAAGTTCAGGTTCTCCATAAGAGATCAGTTATGCCTTACAGGATGTATAAGAGAAATCGAAAAGGACCAAGCGATGAAGAAACTGTACGGCAATATGCAAATCTCGTGGGACAGGCGTGTTCAGAGAGGATGTTGCTTTTTCGGAGCTGAATATTCATTCTGTAGATGTTCCAGAATGACGTTTTATCATACTACTACAAGATTACATATCTCTGCTGTTTTCTGCTGTTATGCCTATTGAATTCGCACTGTGTACCTTTTTTCTGCCTGGGAATGAACGTATTGACAAACTTTAGCATAAAACATTGATTTTGAGTCTTTATATTAAGGGTTTGTCAGAATATTACAATGACTGAGTTCATGAAATTAAAGTCCTTACATTTTCAAATGAGTGAATGGATGAGTATAAAATTGAGTGGAACATTTGAAGGGGGGAGTAGCATTTTGTAGGTATTTGGTAAAGATGATATTTAAAATCAACTGGGTGATGAAATATAAGTTGTGAAATGTATAAATATTTCAGAAATTTTATATTTTCTTTGACTACTATCAGATAATTAAATATTTTGTTGTAGTATTATTTTAGAATTCAGTTAGCCAGATACTTGTAAGTAAGCAAATGTTTTGCACTATGCTTCAGTGGGAAAACCCAACCTCTGTCTAGTAGAGTTGGTGCCTAGGATTGCTATTATATCATATAATATAAAGCCATCTAATGTGTATCTATGCACTGCATCTTTCAAATTATTCACTGCAGTCTTTTAAATGTTTGCTTCAAATAACATATAATTGTATTGAAGTAACCAGGAAGTTTAATGATTTAGGGTTTTTTTTGTAATTGACGCTTTGGGAAAGGTTGAAATTGAAATGTTTATAAAATTACCAAAGAAATTAATTTAAAAATGTAGATTAAAATCCATTGAAGTACATCCCATTTTTTGTTTTGTTTTATATTCTTAATGTTTATGTCGATTGTAGTATTCAGAGAATAAGTTTGCAACACACCATTAAAAAATCCTTCATTTCACATTGAGCAATGTTTTAACTGAGTATTCAAAACTTTTGATGTTATCCATTCTGTATTTTAAGCTGTAAAATAGAAGGCTATGAAATTCAACATTCTGCGCTCAGTTGATATTTTTCAGACAACTTTGATCAATCTTTGTCTCATTATCTAATACAGCAGGACAGCAGAATGTAAAAACTCAGTTATGTGCTTAGATTTTTCCTCTAGTTTGAGATGAAATAATAATATGCATGGAAACAGCCTTCATTCAGAAATTCTTGCAAGCATGCAGTAGTGAATGCTGTATGTTCACTGAAATGCATACATGTTTAGTTAAATATACTGATATGTTGTCAGGTTGTAGTTTTGACATTATCAGCCATTATTTTGGGAAGGAGAAATCACACATTTTCTTAATTTTATTCCACACGCATTCACACAAGGTTTGGCATGATCATTGAACCTAGTACCAACCAGTAGCAGTGTGATCCATGAAAGTATGGATGCCCTATATGATTATTCTTGCCTTTGAAAGTAACATTTCTTTTTTTTCCTACATAGTTATTTTTATACATGCAGATTTTCCCCAGAACAAATTCTTTGTCTCTTGTAATTATTTTGAATGCTTTTCAGCTGTGTCTAAAGTAAGATCTACTTTTTTTTTGAAGTTTAGTCTGACTTTGTCGTATGTAGTATAAATTTACTGAAATCAATACAACATTAATCCCATTGCTGTTTTATTTTACAGATCACAGAATACAATCTGATAGTATTTGATCAGTGGTGGGATTCTACCAGTTCGCACAGGTTCAGGTGAACCGTTAGCTCTGATTTTCAGTCATGAGCGAACCACTTTGCTCTGACTTTGAAGTGGGCCAACCTGCTCGCCCTTGCTTTATACTCACCTATATTTCCGTTTCCGAAGCCCAGCTGATTGGCACGGCAGAGTGGTTTGCCGCACCTCATCTGTTTTCTTCTCTGGCTGCAATGCGGAAGGTGACTTTTCTTGAAACTGCACACGCGTGTCCAGTGTATGTCTGGCGCGTGCGTGGTCAGCGAACTAGTTGTTAAACCGGTAGGATTCCACCACTGGTATTTGATCTAGCATATAGAGTTTAAATAACATACCTAAATGTAAAATATAGGAAGCAAAAGTATGCATTATTAAGGTAACATGTAATCCCACCTGGATTAATCTCGCATGGATATCATACTCAGAATTTCTGGTTCGAAGATTTGACTGTCTCTTTATTTCTCCCCAGACAACCAAAGGACCCATGGTTTGGAGCAACTAGATAATTATAATTAGGCTGTGTATTTTTTATCGAATAAAAATAATTAACTACATATTCAATTGCCACTAGGGGGCACATTCCAACTTGAAAATCAGTAATATATTGTTTGGCATTTCAACAGAATTCATTATTATTCTACGTCTGGTTTCCCGCCACTTTTTAAAAAAAAAAAAATCCTGGAAATATTGATAAAGAAACCATTATTGGAGTCAACATGTACAGTCATAAAATAGCAGAGAGTCAGTAGAATAAAAATATGTAATTGATATAAAAGCAAATTTTATTTTGTTTAAACAAAACAACAAAAGTGTTTGAGCCACCAAAAGAACACTGAATAAAGCATGTCAATATATCCAGGATTCAATGAATATAGTAGTTCCATTCTCTTGCTTTTGTGTATGCTGTTCATTCAAGTATTTCAATTTTGTGCCACAGTAGTTCCCATTGATAAAAAGGAAAGCTGGTTATTTATTTTTTTTGGTGACATCTCTCTTCTGCGGAGAGATGAGGAGTAACACTGAAATGGAAAAGAAGTATTCTCAGTAGTATCTTTATAAACAGAGATTATATATTAATGTGGTGTTTTGGGTCATTGTTGGCAAACTGGAATTGCTTCTGTGAACATGGAGTGATGATTTAAAAAACTGCTCCTTACCTATATGAGGGAGTCATGCTGGCTGGGGGTGATAGAGGCTAGTTATAAAGCCATAATATAGAACAAAATTGTTCTGTTCCAATAAATAGGCCTGAGGGATTATTTCCACCACTAAACTGCTGACAACACATACGTTTACATCTTGTACTATTTGAAAACTAAAATGAAATAACTGCTTAATAAACAGGAATATGTTGGATTGGGGCCAGAATATCTGAAAGACTGCTAATTCTTGTATGAGCCTGCTTGTAAAGTATGTAACACAGGATTATGATTCTGCTACTATGAAACTCCCAAGAAAAAAAGTCAGACTTCCCTTTTCCAATATGTCGTAGACACGTTGCTTTACTCCCTTTCCAAAATAAAATTTTATTAGTTGGTGAGGTTCTTTAATTATTACTGTTCCATGTTTTAATTAAAATTTTATTCTATTTTAAGTCTATTGTAGAGTTATACTTAAAAGTGTGTGAGAGATGTATGTTTAGTGAAAAGAGTGTGTGCTTGAAGGCCAGGTTAAACAGAAAATCTATTTTTATCGAATGTTAACAAAAGATACAGGACCTGTCAAGACATTTAAATAGAAGCTATTATTTATTTTTACTTCACTTGAACAGAAAGATGAGAACTATCAGCTAAATTGTAATTTAATATGTGAGGTCCCCATTAAATGTTATTTTCGAAAAAGAACTTTGAGGGTGAAGAATTGTAAATATAATTTGTGTTTCATCATTTTCATTAATGTTTTTGTAAGATGGGTTACACATTACCTATTAATCAAAGCTGTTGCTCAAGTTGCAATATAACCTTTGTCCACTCTGCTCTTAAACAGAAAGCTATCAAGTATACTCAGTATTTTGGTGAATTCCAAATATTAAAAAGCCATCAATTTGAAATTTTGCATAAATATTTAATGTGGCTCGGTGTTAAATATCAAATGCTTTTCCACTAAATCTAATCAAAATTGCACACAGCCAATGTAACATAGTGTAATATGTTTTTAATCTCTAAACCTCATCTCTCAAATATCAAACTCAAAATGTATAGTCAGTACTCACTCTCAATGTAAAGCATTTGTCAAACAATCAGAAATATTTTAAGATATGGATTTTAAACAATTTTTGTGAAAACACATGTCAGAAGGAAAAATTTTAAGTAAATGTGTTTGGGGACTCCCTCCATACCAACAATATTCATAAATATATACTATTTGCACTTTTTTCTTGTTCTTTGGAGATTATTCTTATACATCTGTAATTATCTAGTAAGATTTGAAATTGTCCCAGTAAAGGAAAATTGGAACTGAAAAAACTCATAAATGGATTGATATATATTTTATTATCTACTATCATTATGTATACCTATAGACAGGGGTGGGTTCTAAAAATTTTTACTATCGGTTCTGTGGGCGTCACTTATTTTGTAGGCATGGCTTGATAGTCATGTTCTAACGGTGACTAGCAACTTTTTCTGGAAGTTGAAAATGTGAAAATGTTTTCTATAAACTTGAAATCATAACTGGGACTAATAATAAAGTACATCATATCCCCAACTTCTAAACGCCAAGTAAATGCAACTGCTTTACATTTTTTCTTCGTCTTTTCTTTAAAACTTATTTGTTTGAAGAACTGTGAGTGTAAAGCAAGATTCAATAATAAAATATGCTTTACATGCTAATAGAGCAAAACAAGAAAACAAAAAGAAAAACCTCAAACAGTTCAGTAAGAATTGAGCAAATGCTAACAATTATGTAGGCCTACCACAAACAAGGAATATGCTACAATAGTTACTGAAAGCACCATTTGCAAATTCGGAAAATGTAGGAATTAGAAAAATTTAGGAATTTGGAATATTAAAAGAGAATTCTCAATGAAAGGTCCTTCTGGGATATTCAATCAAAACCTGAAGAAATGGGGGCATTTTGCTATTTTTCTTACATAATATTATGAATCATTCATTTCCAAAAATAAAGATATTTCTGTGAATTACCCTGATGTTCAGAAATAAATAACGATACGTTAAAATAAGGGATGCAGTTTCACATGAGGAAAAATTGGAATGCCTGGGGCCTGGTGATATTAAAACTGGTACGTTTTATGGCATTTGATAGAGTAATATACACAGCAAGACTTATTCCTCGTTTGAAATTATTTTAATATAACTGTTACCATTGGGTGACATAACAGATGGAAAAAAAAGCAGAGAAGCAACCATGAACAGGTGTATCTTGCAGTAGACTTATAGCCTGTAGGGAATTTGTTATAATTTTTTTGCAGGTGAAAGAATACTGCAAATTATTTAACGGGAAAAGGAGACTGTCTCATTTGTGTCAGATGAAAACGGGGGCATCTGGGGCTCCTGTTTTGTATTGTTCATTCTGATCTCTCATCGCTTATAATTAGAAATCTATTCTTTATCAGAATTCATACTGAGAAAGATCTTGAATTTACATTCTGCAATTCTGTGCCATCAGTGACTGAAGTCTTTTTCAGGCACTCAAAAAGTAAAAGGTTATATAAAAACAAGCATTTTCTATGCACCCTACAATCCTCATTCTTATTGCTTATTATACATATGTAACAACTGAAACTGAGAGACACTGGAGACTCAGTAAAAACAAATTTTGTTAACTTAAAAATAAGCTGTTGGAATCTAAATCTTTCTCTTTACAGGACCAAATTATTCATGTAATGGTATTTCGTAGCATTTCCTGTCTAGATTGCCTTCTTTTTCTATATTTATAGTCCCAGACCAATAAAACAGTTATAAATGTTAAAAATACAGAAAAACCAAAGCCAAAATGAAGAGGGTACAGACTGATTTCTGCATGCCATAGCTATCGATAAAAACTTGACACAATACTTAGGATCTTAGGAAGTTTGCTAATATACAAATAAGTATTAAAGTTAAATGTAATAGAGACTCCATCAAGACACAGAAATCTCTGAAATATCTCTATAAATAAGAAGTATCTATTTCTCTACTGTAAGGAGAGAAAGCCAAGCATAGACACAATTGAACTGTCATATTTTAATGTTTGGAATTAATAAGAGAGCATGTTTTCCTCCATCTACCATTTGGCAATGTTGAAGTCTTTGCTTGAATCTGAAAGGCCGGAAAGGGGAGTGTTTAATTTCTTTTAATGTAGATTTTTAAAAAAAATCCTTAGATTTCTCAACAATTTTAGTTGCGATTATTCATCTTCTCTTTCTCCTTATTTATATATAGTAATTTTATAGATGAATTACAAGATCAATAGTTCCTTTTTAGAGACTATGGCTAACAGCAGATTTTGACTGCTTCAGGGAGCTATCGGTACTTCATTATGTTAGAAATTATTATACCAATTCTCAGACTTATTTGCCTGAAAAAAAGAAAAAGTGACATTTTTAGCAGGGATTTGCAGCAGAGACAAATTGAAGACTGTCCATGTATTGTGTACAGTATTATAGATTCCATGAGATATAATAGGCAAAGAATCCTACATTTTAGTTACTATCACAGTGGCAAAATAGTCTTTATCAGGAGAATCTCAAATAGCTCAAAATTAAAACACTTTAGAAAAAAAATATTTTTTCTGTGTGAATGTCTTATTCTGACATGTTCTACTTTGTCCCAAGTCTTTCCTTGTAGGTTTTCGGTGGTAATTTTTCCCCGCCAAAATTCATACAGAAAAAGAAAATATTTCATCCTGATTAAGATTATTTGTTAGAAGTTATGAATTATTTGCAAAATTAAGCCCTGCCAACCTCTTACCATCTATGTAAAACAGGAGTCCTTTTGCTGAAAACAGATTAGCATATTAGATTATCTATATATCTAAATGTTAGCAGACCAAATCCAATATGTCCACCATCTTTTTACTGAGGTAATACATAAAGCTGCCAAAGTTTATGTTATCTTTTTATGGGCCACACAGTTAAAAATTATAGTTGAGCGGTACTTCATACGAAGAGATGCAACTAAAACCACGAATGGTTTGTTGATATTTATGGGCTGCTTTCCATATTCCCCCTTGGGGCAGTTCTCTAGGCTAGTCATTAAATTGAAGCCAAATGATTTCATTGCTGTGTTTACTTTTATAAACAAAAAACACATGTAATGTGTACTTGGCTGTTATCGAGATGTTCCCTCTTATTTGGAAGAGAGACCAATTTGTATTTACAGAGCCTTTTCTTTCTAATGGCAGCTTTGGAGGATTGGCTTTAATGAAACTTTAATAAAGATACAAAAACCTGTGCAACTAGTTACCGGTATTTTATTTTATATTATATAATTTAAAAAACAAAAAAACCTTTGTATAGCTTCCCATCTTAAAACTGACTTTGGGCGGCTTATGATCAATAAACAATAAATAACAATTGTAAAACAAAAAACAGGAAAAAAAACTTGGTGCTGCAGCCATACTTTCCTGATACAAACTCATTTTATCTTGATCGCACTATATCCTAGCACCTAGGAAAAGAGTCTTGAATGCTCTCCATAAGGATAAATGGTAATGGTATATCTGTTCTTAGGGGGCGGTAAGATATAGAAAAGGGCACAAATAACACACGATATAGAACTGGGCTGTGCAAAGCCCTCACTACCCAACCATTTATTTATTTATATTTATTTATTTTGTTGAATATTTATTAGATAATATATATAAGTATAAGCATGAATTGAATGCATAAAATGAATACAATTAAAGGGAACATTAGGACAGGGATGGTAGGCACGCGGGTGCTCTTATGCACGCTCCTTATGCACGCTCCTCTTAGGAATGGAGTGAGGACAACAGTAGACACTCTAAGGTTAAAATTTGTAGGGTTTGGGGATGAAACCACAGAGTCAGGTAGTACATTCCAGGCATTGACCACTTTGTTGCCGAAGTCATATTTTCTGCAATCAAGTTTGGAGCGGTTCACTTTAAGCTTGTATCTATTGTGTGCTACCTTCTCATCAAGCAATAGCCATGAGTCCAGAAAGAGCCCAGATTTCACACCAGTTCTTTCTTGGGGGTACAGTCACATCCAGAGTCAAGGATGGCATATCTTTGGTGGACACCAAGCCACTGTGTCTTGCCAGAGTTGAATTGAATTTGATACCTCGCCATCCTGACCCTCATAGTCTCCAGACACTTGGTCAGCATTTGTGATAGAATCACATGACCAGTCAGGGTTGGCGATATATAACTGGGCATCATCAGCACACTGATTTGTACCACAACCCATATTGGTAAATAATCTCATTCATATAAATGCTAAAGAGGAAAGAAAAGAGACCGAACCCCCAGTCAATGTTTAACTTTTCTTCCCTCACCAGCATTGGCTGAAACTGGAGAAAGGTGAGAACCACCACAAAATGGTGCCTCCCACTTTCAGTTCCCCAAAGCTGACTCAGAAGGATACCATGGCTGATGGTTGTCAGATCCCTCAGGTAAACCAGACAAGGAACAAAAGAAACGGTTTGAACTACAGATGAAAATTAGAAAGTAGGAAGTGAGTTCTAGTCTCATTTTAGCCATGAAAGCCAGCTGGATGACCTTGGCCCAGTCACTTTTTCTCAGTCCAGCCGATCTCACACAGTTGTTGTTGTGGGGGGAAGAATCGGAGGAGGAAGGTATGTTAGACTGAGGAAGGTATTCATTGCCTTGAGTTATTTGTTAAAATAGAAAAGATGGGATACAAATAAATAAGCAAAGCAAAACATGAGAAGATGAGTTTTTACTTTAGTGTAAAGCTACATAACAGAGTTTTGCAAGTGTGATGGCACAAATTTCCTGCTGTCACTTTTAATTGTTTGATCCGTTAGATTCCATTACCATGGTATTGAAAGCTGCTGAGAGATGCAAGAAGGCAAAACACTAGCACTACTCCACTCTCAAACTCCCCAAGGTCACCTGCAAATGCAACCAGTGCTGCCTCGATGGCACTTAAGAATTAGATTTATGTATGTCATTACTTTCATCTCATGCTGGCCAAGTCTAGTAGTCCTACCTTTGTTATATTAAGTGAATATGTATGGTAACTCATGTACAAATGTATTAAAGCTACATCTTATGATGCTATGTAAATAAAATGATAATGATGACAAATGATCTGTTTAAACATGTTAGATTGGCTTTTGATGACTTGGTAGGATCTGGCAGGTACCCACCATCTATTGTTGCTTCTGGCTGCTCAGAACATGCCACCTCTTCTCTAATTGTGTTGACTTCTTCCATGGGCGTTTTGGCTTGGTCAGAAGGAATGATCAGGCACTGAGATGTAAAGTGCCGAACACTATATGGGCTCCTTATCTACAAGTGTACATAAATGCCTTGACAATTTGTTTTCTGGCAGAGATTTCAAATTTTTTAAAATGTATAATCTTAGACTATAAATAGAAAGAACATCTATGGGTTTAGTGGAAGCTACAGCTCCTGACTTCTCTCCAATCAAATTTTGACCAATGGCTAAAATCTTCAATCAAAACTCTCTTCCCAAGCCTTAGCCCCACCTTCTTCATTAAAAGATTGATTGGCAGATGCTTTTTTGATGGCATGGAATCTTGTCATTAAAACTGGCAGGACAGCACCACTTGTTGGATTCATTACTGAAGCAGGATAGAAATAGGCTACAGGGGCAGAGCAAATTATGCAGCACACTTTGGTGCTGTATCATGAATAATAGGGAAATGACAACCTTTGTTTAAAGGTTGAACCATGGCAACCTGAAAGTCAGATTTACAAAGTTTGGTGTTGCCATGATTAAACCTTTTAATCATCTTTGGCCTGGGTAATTGAGTCTTCATTGACATATTGCAAACCATTTGGGGAGAAACCACTAAAGTTGATTTGGCAGGAGTTGGTATATTCCAATGACTCTCTGACTCTGCCTAGCTAAATTTTGCTCTGATTGATGAAGTTGCTTGGATGAGCAACGAAATGTCTCAGATTAATAAAGTTTGGTCCAGTTGCCATGATTCAATCTTTAAACACCTTTGGCCTGGATGATTGAGTTTTCATTGACATGTGATATAGAGTTTGGTCTGAAGATGCCTAAACTGTATCCAAAACATTTCTAACAGCCTTGCAAATCCTAAGGAATGACAAGAGTTCATTTATATATTATAAGCTAACCAGAGCAATATGTTATAGCATCCTGCATAGTTTTGCACAATAGCATTTAACTCTCCATTTATTTATGTTGAGAACTTTTCTTCTATGTATCTGCACATACATTTTTGGTATGCTCTTTATAGGTCTTTTTATCTCTGGTATTCCATTGGGCCAAGTGCAGTGGTGGTGCAATGGTTAGAATGTAGTATTGCAGGCTAACTCTGCCCACAGCCAGGAATTTGATCCTGACCGGCTTAAGGTTGACTCAGCCTTCCATCCTTCCGAAGTTGGTAAAAAGAGGACCCAGATCACTGGGGCAATAGACAGACATTGTAAATTGCCCAGAGAGTACTATAAAGCACTATGGAACAGTATGCAAATATTTCTCAACTTACAACAGTTCATTGACTGACCATTCAAAGTTACAACTGCACTGAAAAAAGTGATTTATGACCATTTTTCACATATGACCATTGCAGCATCCCCATGGTCACATGATCAAAATTCAGATGCTTGACAACTGACTCTTATTTATGACATTTGCAGTGTCCCGGGGTCATCAGATCAGCTTTTGCAATCTTCTGACATGCAAAGACAATGGAGAAGCCAGATTCACTTCACAAGTTCAGTGATTCGCTTAACAAATGTGGCAAGAAAAGTCGTAGAATGGGGTAAAACTTACTTAACAAATTTCTCACTTAACAACAGAAATGTTGGACTCAATTGTAGTAATAATTTGAGGACCACCTGTATAAACCTAAGTGCTGTTGCTATTGCTAAATGCACATTTGCTCTCATATGCAGTGCTCTATGGTCTATCACTCGGTCACGTTTGAGCTTCTAACTTCTTTCTTTCTAAGTTTTGTCTATGAGAGAGAGGAGAACTCACAAGCATCCTTGGACTAGATACAAATGAGAGATTAGTCTCCAAGGCAAAGAGTGTGCCTATTTCTGCCAAGCCAAAGAATAAGAGAAAGTGCAATGTGAAATGTGAAATGCTTGCAACAGGTCCTTCATGCCAAAATAACCAAACCCAAATCAAAATAACAATGCAAAAATAAGTCAATCCAATAAATTCTTAAGTCTGTTAAGAAAACATGGGATCCATTTTTGGCTTTCTATCAATATTTATTGTGGTCTGAGATTGAAACTATAAATTAGGGAAGGGGGGAGAATAGGAAAATACATTGCAATGGTTTTACACCTTAAGGTTAGAAGCCAAAAATAATAGGATTAATTTATGTTTTCTCTCTCATCATTAATCTCTGCAGACTTTTATTAATATCATGACTATTCTTTCTTATTCTTTCTACCTTTCAATGCTTTCTCTACCTCTGCCCTCATTTTTCTTTTTTTTTAAAAATTTGATTTATATGCTGCCCTTCTCCGAAGACTCAGGGCGGCTTACAATGCGTTAAGCAATACCCTTTCTTTCTAAGTTTCTTCCTTTCTTCCTTCAACAGTCCCAAATTTCTTCCTTCAACAGTCCCAAATTTCTTTCATGAAAGACTTCGTCCCTAACATTTGTTCTCTTGAAAGTTTGGGAAATGCAAAGGTAAAACTATAAATAAGCAAATGTTATGAGAGCATAATTTTCTAAACCTACAGTAATGCTTTCCTTATGTTCTACAAACTATTTTACACATTATTTTACATCATAAGGCTAACTACTCATAACTTACCGAAAAACATAGCATGGCTTGTTTTGGTTTGGTTTATGGTTTGGTTTGGTTTATGGTTATATTTTTCCATCCTTCCCTCTAGAATATCCTGCATCTTGCATTCAGAAAGCATAATTAATACTTTATTTTCTCAAAAGAGAAGTAAATTTCAGATAAATTTTCATGGGTGGAATGTGGGATGTCTGCACTTAGATAAAAAGATATAGGATACTTAAGGGCAGTCATGTGTTATGGTCTGCAGTTCCCTGGCTACTCTCATTTCAATTAAATCCCATGAGAAGAAGAGGATAACTGTCTTTCATGGTGATGCTACTGTCATTACTAAGCAGGGGTGAAATGCTCCCAGTTTGGACCAGATTGCCCGATCTGGTAGCGATGGTGGTGGGTGGTTCGGAGAACCGGTAGCAAAAATCCCTGCTCCCCCTCCCCCCCCCACCCCATGCCCAGCTGAGGGTTTTTTTTTTAACTTTTAAAAGCATTTTTTCTACAACCTCTTCCGATAAAAAAATGCTTTTAAAAGAAAAAAAAGCCTCTGATGATTGGGTGGCTCAGCTGGGATCATCAGAGGCTTTTCAAAGCATTTTTTTCTGCAACCTCTTGACCGAAGAGGTGGTAAAAAAAATGCTTTGAAAAGTCTCTGACGATTTCAGCTGAGTCCCCTGATGGCAGAGAGGCATTTCTCTGACATCCCAGCTGAGTTCCTGATCGGCAGAGGCTTTTCACAGCATTAGAAAAAATGCTTTGAAAGTTTTTTTTAAAAAAAGTTGGCCACGCCCACCCAGTCACATTACCCCCCCACACACACACACCAAGCCATGCCCACAGAACTGGTAGTAACAAATTTTACATTTCACCCCTACTACTAAGTATAGGTAGTTCTCAACTGATGACCACAATTGAGCTCAAAATTTATATTGCTAAGTAGCAAATTTGTTAAGTGAGTTTTGCTCCATGTGATGACTTTTCTTGCCACATTTGTTAAGTGAATCACTGGAGTTGTTAATTTAGTGACATGGTTGTTAAGTGAACCTGGCTTCCTCATTGACTTTGCTTGTCAGAATATTGCAAAAGGGGATCACATGACCCCAGAACATTGCAACCGTCATAAATATGAACCAGTTGTTAAGCATCCAAATGTAAATCACATGACCATGGCGATGCTGCTATGGTCATAACTGAAAAACGGTCATAAGTCACTTTTTTCAGTCCCATTGTCACTAAACGAACTGTTGTACATTGAGTACTACCTGTAGAACACAAGTCACTATTGGAGTATTTTTAATTTCAGTGAGCTAACAAAAATGTTCCAGAAAAGAATTCATTTGTTAAATCTATCCTTGAATGTCATTGAAATGTACGGAATTAGGGAGAACTTTTGTGACTAAGATTAAGTGCAAGAAACTTGACATTTTCTTTTCTGGTGTGAAAAACTGGCAGCAAGATCTTTTAAAGCAGTTTTTCTTTTGAAAAAAAGCACTGCTTTTCATACGAATGCTTGCTTTTCATAGCATTCTCCTGTTTCTATTGCTACCTGTCAAATTTATTTGGCAATATGTACAGAAAAGGTGTGTTTCATCATACCAAACCAGCAGAAGGCTCCATCCTGTGCTGGAAAATTTGATTAAAACCCAAGTGATGGAATTTATCTAGTTTAAGCAGGATACCAAATTGATCAAATGAAAGACTTCATCTTTCTTTGGTGAAACATGTAGCGCATCTCGAGCTTTTTAAGAGTGATGCCCGGAACTGCCCCACTGTAGAGATGTCACCATGGCAACAGGCAGCTGGTCTGTTGAAAATCCCTGTGTGATGCAGGGGGGGGGGGCAGTGGGGATGTGTTTGAGTTTTCCCCTTCATTGTTTTGCTGGCATTAATATTCTCAATAGGATTAGCATCCTGAAGAGGCTAAAAACTTTGTGGGAAAACATTTTTGGGCCACGTTTATCTTTCTTGCTCCTCTCTCAGTGCTTCCACTGGCCAAAAGAATGGCAAAGGAGAAAAAAGTAAAATAAAACAGCTTTTGGCGAGCACAGGGTGTGTGCATTGTGAGAACACACAAGATACAAATGTAAGATTCTACTGACTGGTTTTTCCTCAGCCGCACTACTCTTTATTTAACAGGGTAGGTTGGTGAGGAAGAAAAAAAAAGAAAACAAAAACCAAGTTAAAAACCTGGGAGGGATATTAAGGCCTCATTAAGTGATCTTCTTGACAACTGACAAAGCAGCAAGGAGATTTTCATGCCTGCTTGCACACAACCCCCAGAGAAACAAGTTTCTACTTGAGGCCACCTTGCGGGAAGAAAAGTTTTCTCGTCCCTCTTTTTCTTACGCTCTCTTTTAATTACTCCCAAATTTGGCTGATTTCATCTCATTCCCTGATGATCTCGTCTTGGCTTGGTTTGGTTTTCATGCACTGTTTGTTTAAACAGCATCTGTAGAATAATCCTGCACGCAGCTTAGCCTTTCAGGCTTTTCTTAGATTGCAGATTTTTAAACCTGCCTGTCATGAAGAGAGGGAGGGAAAATGCTGACATGACTAGCTTAACCAAACTATTTAGATGCTGAACTGTCAGTGGAAATGCCTCAAATCTTTCCTGACTCTCATTCTGCCCCAAGGCTTGCACCGCTCACTGATTCTTCCCTATCCTATTGAAGAAGGGAAGGGAACTGATCCATCAAATCTCAGCCTCATGAAGTCATTTTATCAATTTAGGAGGGACTGGATTTCAAAAAATACAAAAGTAACACCCGGGCATGCCTTTATCACCCACTTTGGCACCAGGAAATTTACAGAAAGGGTTGAGGTTAAGACCCCAAGAATAAATCTAAGTTATGCCACCAATAGGTTAGTTCACCTGCCCAGAGAAAAATAATCTTGATTAATAGGCATTGCCCTTACTATAGAATCCTGAATTCAACACTTTGATATGCTTGGAAAATTAGTGGCATTTATAATATTAATATGCTTACTGCATTGTAATTTAATTAATATTATTTTTTAAAAAATCTTCATTCATTCTAAAAGAAGACTTTACTTATATCCTAATGGATATAATAGAATTATAGAATTCTTATAAAAGAATTATAATTCTTAAAAGAATATAATTCTTTTAAAAATCAATTTATTTTCAATCCCTGGAAAACATGTATATATTATATATTCCTAATAAACTGCAAAAATAGAATAACTTATATTTGTTAGTATAGATTTGTCTATATTTTTACTGAATTACTCATGGAAGTGCATAAGTAAAGTTTGTGTATTAGTTTTTGATAGTTTGCTGCAGAGAATAGAAAAAAAATAGAAAGACCATAGGATTGGCATTTATAGTTCAGAAAATATGCAATCTATATTTATAGTTGTTAATAAGAAGAATATTTTCCTTTTACAGATTTAATCATTAATACAGTTCCGGTATTGATTAAGAGAGTCAGTTTGGTGTAGTGGTTAAGACAGTAAATTCTAGTCCTTAGGCATGAAACCAATTTGGTGAATTCGAGCCAGTCACTTTCTCTCAGCCCTAAGAAGGAGGCAATGGCAAGCCACTTCTGAACAATCTTGCCAAGAAAACTGCAGAGTCCAAGCAGTCTCTGAAAACACACATGACTGAAGAGAAGTGGGGAAAAAAGTTCCTAGGATGACATTTTCTATGTGTAAGAAATGTGTTCATCAGATAAATTGGCTGTGTCAAATCCTCTTGAAGTGAATAGCTGTTGTGACATCCCAGATTTAAAGTAATGGGATTTGGAGGGAAGATGAAAAACAGGCTGTATGTGCAAAGTACATCTCCAGCCAAATTTTATTTTACATGGCTATGGCAAAATGGCAAGAATTTGTGTATTTTTAAAACACAGTTGTGAGATTCCACAGTATATATTGAATGCTCTTCAATATAAAAAAAGAGAATAAATGTTCTTTCTTTAAAATATGATACTTTTAATACAATTTAAAGTCCTTACTGATTTTTGTGCATTTCAATGTATTTTATTAATGTTTGGTCACTTTTGTGCAGGTTTTACCTCAGATAGCTCGACGGACTAGATAGCCTGTTATTAACATCCAGCTGTCTGCAATTATGCGAGTTCGAGGCTCAAGGTTGACTCAGCCTTCCATCCTTTCTAAGGTAGGTAAATTGAGGACCCAGTTTGTGGGGGCAATAAGCTGACTTTGTATAAATATACAAAAGTATGAAGGCTATTGCTTAACGCATTGTAAGCAGATTGATTGTTAAATACAGTTTAGGTGCTCAAAATAATGGCAACTAAATTTCACATTGTAAATCACATTTTTGAAAGAAGAGGAATTACAGACATGGAATAGAGTATGCATTGTATGCATTGTATATCTATAGACTTCATTCCTGCAGCAGACTAAAACCACATTCACTATGTACTAATAACTTATAGCATGATAGATAATTAAACTTTAATCAGTAGCCAGGAAACAACAGATGCCAATTACTACCAAATTGAACAATTATGCTCCAAAATGAGCTACTATGCAGCATATTACTTTACTCATCATTCTAGTTTCAAAAACTTCAGAAAAAAAATTATTATGACCTCATGGCTTACTCTCTAATTGACAACTCAGTGTCTAAAATTTTCCTCTAAAATATTGCCAAGAAAAAGTAGTCATATTTTTTTCCAAAGAGATCACATTTTGAGCATTTCCTGATGAATAGATTCAAATACTAGTTCAGCAAAAATAATAATACTGAAGTCTGCCTAAAAAGTATCGTGTCATAAACATCTAGAAATAAATCCTCTGAGAGAAGTCAGCAATTTTAAATATCTCATTTTCTTCACCTATCTTTGAGCATTGTTTCCAGGTAACACCATTAAAAATCAATTTGTGTTGTCATGTATTTTTGTGTAATTGTTCTGGCCTAGGCTTCCTGAGACAGTAAAAAGCACACCATTAGTCCCAAAGACCCTCTTTTTATTTCAATGGCTGTGAATTATGTTCATTCACAGCCCGTAATGAGTCACTAATAGTTTGTAAAAATCTGACAGAAGTCTGCCACAGTAATTCAGGATAAGTCTGATAAGCACCCACTTTTATTTCCCTTGACATGCTGCCAAAGATCTGATTGGCAATTAGCTTTGCAAGGCCACACGGAGCATAGAGTCAAAACAGAGCTTCAGAATTTAAACCGACCAGAATGAACAAAGTTGCTTCCTGCAAAGGCTCATGTGGCTTTGCTTCTCCTTTATGTCTTATGGGATGGACCAATCATCTCCCAAGTCGTCCCTTTTGTCTTAACTGTTCTTGCCTTCTGCGCATTCACGCACTGGGAACAGGTTCCCCCTGTTCCTCTGCCTCACTGATGTCCGACTCTGGAGGCTCCAGAGGCAGCACATAACTCCCAGATGGCCCTGGCCCCCTCTCTGCCTCTGATGCAGAGCTCTCATCCGAGCCTTCCCCAGACTCCAGGACTGGCCCATGGTCCACCCCAACCTCCTCACTGTCTGACTCTGCCGCCGGCTCCGCAGGCTGCCGGCGGACCACTCAGTAATCTCTGAGTATGCTACTTCAGCAAAATGGCCTATGCATTGTAAATAGAATACCAGAACAAGATGGTTACCATTAGTCTGTTGTCTTTCATACTCTAATGAAGCAAAGGCTGTACAATTTCCTATTTAGCACCCAAAACCACAATCAATAGATTTAAAGGAGGAAAAGATTGGCTAGAGTAATCAGTATTGGATATGTAGTCTTTCCCAGTTCTCTTCCAATTTGTAAACCCTGCTGTCCTCCATGGAAGTGGCCAGCAAGTTAAAGTGAAAGGAACCTATTATTCAATTAATTATTTATTTCTACCTTCCTGATACATAAATGCTAACTGGGGTATCAGTCACCACACCTGCTAGAGTTGATTCTGCTCTCCTCCTTTCATATGTTTTTCTTACTTTCTAAAGGTCAATGATCTAAAAGTGCTGGAATCTTTTAAATATTGAAATATGAAATATTCTCAGCTTCAGTGATGGCGAATCTATGACATACCAGCCATCGCCCTAGCCCAGCTCTACCATGTATGTATGAGTGCCTCCTGCCAGCCAGCTGGTCTTTGGGTCTTTGCCGCGCATGCACGGGGGTGGGGTGTATGCACGGGGGATGCAGATTGGTGCAGGAGGCTTTCCAGGCCCAAAACAGGGCACAGGCCCCTGTGCCCCATTTTGACTTCCAGGTTGGTGCAGGAGACTTTCCAGGGCCAAAATGGGGCTGTGAGAGGCCCAAAACAGGGTACTGGGGGCCGGGGTGCATGTGTGGGGTGGTGCTCACATTGTATTTTGGGAGTTCGTTAACATTTGATAATATCATAACTTCAGTAATTAAATAGTCACCTAAGATGTTTACATAATACAAAAAGTAAAGCTTCAGTTTAAAGAAAGGAATGGCTTAGTTTGTACAGTAATTCTTTTTTATCTTACGAAAGCCTTATTGGGAAATTATATTCACAGGTACATACTTTTTTGGAGGGGGGGGGGAAGAAACTTGCTCGTGGATAATTGATTTTAAGCAGAAGAGGGCTTCTAGGTTCAAGCTAACAACTCATCTGAACTTTGAAAAAAAGGAATAAATATGGAACTACTACAATGTAAATTTTCACCTTTAAAATTGGTAATCTTGATGTGATGATTTAAAATAGTCAGCATCTTATATTGTATGAATCAATATGCAACATTCTTCCTAATACTAGTACTTTAAGTGACACAATCCATTTAAAAACATATAATAAAGTAAGTGTAATGTTCACATAAAATAGCATCAGCACATATATTTTATGGACGATTGTAATATACTTGTAAAATGGAAACATACAAAATTAAATGAATAATATGCAAAGAAAATTAGATGGAAGACATGTTAACTTTACCATCCCTGTTGGCTGATCTTACAGAGCTCTATGATCAGATGTGGTGAGACTTTCAAGAAAAATCAGATCTGTAACTCAGGTATGGAAGTTAGAAAAATCCAAAAAGTGGCAATGAGAAACTACCACACTACTGCTGCGAACATATATTTGCCCAAGTTTTCTATGTAGATTCCAACTATATACTGGATTAGAGCTATCCACTATGATGTTTTTCCTCTAAATTTGTGGAGAACATGGGAAGAAATTGGATGAAGAATTGTTCAGAGATTTGTTCTGCTTCTGAGAAAGCAGAAATTTTCAGAGTTTCTGAAAAATGGCAGCAATGGCAGGAATTCCCTTAAGGCATCTTCTTTGAGGATGTAAGTGAAGTATGAAAACCAGGGAATTTAAATACTTGCTGGAGACATTATTATACAATGAAAGCAGTAACAGGATTCAAAACTTTTTACTACTGGTTCTGTGGGCGTGGCATGGTGGGCGTGGCTTGGTGGGTGTGGCAGAGGAAGAATACTGCAAAATCCGCATTCTCTCCCCACTCCAGGGGAAGGTTACTGCAAAATCCCCATTCCTTCCTGATCAGCTGGGACATGGGAGGCAGAGAATAGATGGGAGCAGGGCCAGTCAGAAGTGGTGTTTACCGGTTCTCCGAACTACTCAAAATTTCCGCTACTGGTATTCCAGAACTGGTCAGAATCTGCTGAAACCCACCACTAAATGAAACCTATCACCCTTTTCGGCCGTTCTATTTGTGAAAATTTCTCTGAAATTCTTTTGTTATTTCAAATAGTGTTGAAACAAATTCTCTATTTTAAAAAAATGAAAGAAAAATATATAGAATTTTAACAAAGCACTCAAGAAGACTAATGATTTAGGGATGACCAAGAGTTGAGCTAAGATTCTTTGTAAAAGCCAGGATCTAAGAAATAAATTGGTAAGATATAATTTAAGAGTTTCATATTCTGCTGCTAATATACAACCATTATTCTGGGCTAAGCATAAAAACAAATTAACAGAAAGCAATAAATAACAGAATCAAATACAAATTAAGAACAAAAGTAAAACATTTCTTTCCAGTGTTTGACATCTTTTCAAGATTTCAATGCCCGCGAGATTTGTTCAAGAAAACATTTAACCGGATGTTCTCTGCACTAGTTACACCTATGCCAATAAGTCTTCTTGACATACTCTTACATCACTTGTGGGTTGACTTAATTGTAGTTGTGTTTAGAATCACTGGAAATCTAGCAGAATCATGTTTGGAAATACAGTTAGAGTGCTTTAATCTGAACATATTAATCTTGTTAAATAGCATTGTTTTAGGAAAATTATTCGGTGGTTCTTGTTATAAATTCAGAAACATATATATTCAGAATTCAAACTTGTTTATAATACAGAAATGCATTATGAATTAATCATTTGTAAAGACTGCTTAAGCAGCTGGAAGAAATGTGACTTGTCAAAGAAATTGGATAATCCAGTCTAGACAAGACCAGTGCCTACACATACTTTCCAATTCCAGGCAAGGAAACAGTTGTTGTCACTTAGAAATATTCCTTAGATGCATATAGGTGCTTTCATTCCAGATCCTTAATAAGAAAAGCTATCCTTTAATAATATTAAGGACCAATGTAGAAATTATGGGCTTCTCTGAATTTGAAGTCCAAACATTAATTTCCTACTCATTTAAATATTTTATTTTTTATGTCTCTTTAAAAAAAGAAAAGCAAAATGAAAAGAAATTCAGACTTGCAATAGAAAAAAACAAATAGTAAACAGAGATATCACCTCATTAGGTTTTACAAAAGCAGACAAACTGAGCTAAAGGATGGACTATATAAAAATAACCATCAAAGTCAGTTAAATTATCTTTGGGCTTATTTTTTTTCTCACTATTTTTTAAAATGAAATCATTCCCCCTGACAGGGTCAATGGAAGAGCCCCTGGGAGAATTTTAAGATACCACATTTATTTTCTCAGCCTGTCAGCCATATTCTTAGGTTCAATACAGTTAAAAAGGTGACCCACTGCTTAGCTTTGTGGAATACTCTGGAAAAAATTCAGTTCCTTAGCTATATTTTATTTACAATAAGGTATCTTCTAAAATTAGGTATATCTGTGCATGCTTCTATAAAGTTTTTATCTTTTTTAATGCTTGCCTTATGAGCCAAGGGAAATATATTATTCTTGGTGAAGACATAATGGATGGTTGAAACTTGACTGTAACTTTGACATTGTGTGAAGCTATCAGAGATTTTAACTTAGCTGGATTTAACTGGATGGAAATATTACGGACTTTGGGGTCCTTATATAAACATAGAGCAAACCCCAGTGCTTTCTAGCACTGATGATGTTACCTAGTTCAGTAATGAGATGTGTGCAAGAACACAACAAATTCAGAGAACACCAAGGACACCTCATTTCAACCCTGAGATACAAATATTCTGTTCTATCAATATTACAGACTTTAATAATAGGAAGTTTGATAACCTCAAAAAAAAAATGACACTCCCTGATGATACAGTGTATAGATTCGGTAAGTTTATATTACCAAAATAAATATACAGAATTAATATAGGGGCAACATTATTTGATTAAAATAGTTATTTTGACAATATTGGGAATATTTCCATGTTCTTATAAGTTTAGTTAAAATAATCATATGATAATGTCTCACTTAAATGATTCTAAAATATTTTACGATACTATATGCTTTCATATGGTATTTTTACTAGATATAATTTTATGCAACTGATCCAATATTTAAAATTACAGTTTAAAAATTGTAATTGTTGATTTATCAAGTTACAGTCAATATAAAAGTTACTTTGGGCTCAGAGGAATAAGAAAGTAGGGCTTTAAAACAATACAAAATGAAGGAGGGTATTTTCAATGGTTTTCACACTTTAAAAAATCATTTGGAAGATGACCATGCACAAATACAGCACTTCTCTGCTACTTATTAATGCAACCCTTATTTTACTCCAATTTCTTCCCAAGATTGATATAAGGTAAGACAATTTTAAGAATCACTTTAACTTTAATAAATGGATACCTCAAAGATTCGCATCATTTTAGGCTCATGTGAAAGCCTGAGGGGGAAAAGTACAGCTACTTGAATGTCTAGCAGAGGCATGCATGCATGCATGCATGCATGCATGCATGTATGTATGTATGTATGTATGTATGTATGTATGTATTTTCCTACTTTTTAACCAGCCATCTCCCTCCAAGTTGGTTGCATGAGGCCTAAGCATCTCTTTCCAATCATTTTTGAAGCACGCACAGCTTGACTTTTTTGCACATTACTAAATTCTGAAATTTACAACATAATTCAATGGTCTTGGCATGACCCAAATTTGACATCATTGTACCTATTTAGACATTAATTTGCTTGAAGTGGTAAGGTATATAAAATTGCAGTATTTACCTGAGAATTCCAATCATAAGAGGACCACTTTAGAAAAACAGTGTTAGCCTTCAGCTTCCTTTTATCTAACTGTCCTGATTGCCATAATGAAAATCTTACACTAGAAGATGGAAGATATGGGTGTCCCAGTTTTTGATGTTATGCCTAGCAAATGTGGATGGCAAAATTCCAGAAGTCCAGAAGATAGCAACAGAAAGATGTAGAAAATTGTACCTTTGTCTCTAGAGGCAACCCTGATTTTACATCCCTAATCTGATAGCCATATCACTATTAAATGAGAGGGAGAGAGAGGAGTAGATTGCATAGTTTAAAATTTCCCACAGATTGCCTTATTTCCTTGACATGTTAGCAGAACATTTTCAGGAGCTGTTTCCTGTTGTAAGAGCTTGATTCACTGCTTTGTGTCATTGCATTAACTCCCTTAATAGGATATTTTTAGATACTGAACTGAAGCCTGCATCCCCGAATAGTACTTTATTAAGAGACTATGCTAATATGAACCAAATGATAAAGGCTAATTAGTCAAGGAAGTGTAAGCAAATGTGACTTTCCTTTCTCCTAGTTAGCTTAAAATTCTGTTAAAAGATACACAACAGTCTAATTAGATGCATATGTCTTCAGATTCGGAACCAAACTTGACATTTGGCAATGCTTGATTGACATTTTCACATTTTTCTGATCGTTAACTGTGTTTGACTATGGACAGGACAAAAGAATCTGAGTATTACAAAACTGGCCATTCTAAGTTAATATACCTCACTATTTCTGGTAATGCAAAAACATCTTACATTGAGTTGAATACTCAGTATTTTCACCACGACTGTCATTTCAGTTTTGAAATCAACTGTGTGAATTGTACATAATGACCTTTCTTAGACCGAATGTTTAGAAACAGATGATTCTAAAGGCTAAAGCACACATAACTTGGGAGGCCTAAGATAACCATCCTGCTCCTCCCCCCCACTAAAAGAAAAACAAAAACAGTTAATCACACTTGATTAAAATATAGGCACGATTCATTCTTGTTTTCCCATGCGACAGGGTTAACAGCAGCTCCAAGAAAGTGTTTTTGACTGGAGAAATGCCATTCACGTCTGCTCACTATTCCCATGGTACTGCTTTGGCGTCTGGAAGTAAGAAAAATAGTGTGATGTAGTGACTATGTTGTTGGATTAAAGTAGAGAGAACTTCAGCCACAGAAGCTCACTGGATGACTTTGGGCCAATCACTTCTTCTCAGTTATCTACCTCACAGGGTTATTGTTAGGGGGAAATGTTATGGACTCTGACTCCTCAGAATCAGAAACTAACTCTAAGACAGAGGTGTCAAACTTGTGTCATCATGGCAGAGTCATGTGACATATTGTGACTTTCCCCACCCCCTTTGCTAAACCGGGCATGGGCATGGCTAGCACATGACACATCCAGCCTGAGAGTTTGACAGCCCTGCCCTAAGGGATAATATGTTTATTTGCAGGTTCAGGATTTTGCGGACAACCCACCATAGAAGGCTGATTTGGCAGAAAATCAATGGAAAGGAATCAGATGATGGTGGGGCCCAATCCTGACAGACCATTTAGTCTAGATGTGATGTTAGCTTTGGAGGATTAAGCAGAGATACTTGCTCTGCTCTTCAAGAAGCAAGAGGGAGCAACAGTGGTAAATGAATTTGAACCTTCACTTGGTCTATATAGGGACAAGCACCTCAACTTGCTAGTTTGATATCTGCATTCCTGCCTGTTGCTTCCAGCTCTGCTTCCTTACTCGTGGCTCTTTAACTCACACCAGCTGACCAAACTTTTTGACCTTTGCCACTTTGACAATTGTAATCTATGTTTGTCTCTCTGAACTTGTGCTGTGTGACTTTGGATTGAACTCTTATGCAAGGCTTCATTCTTCTTTATATTTAACAGGACATGCGTGCACTTGTACACCAGCCTGTCTGCCTACAGTTGTATTGGATTCACTAGTAAAGCCTTTGTAAATCAAACTGAC
Source organism: Masticophis lateralis (assembly GCA_030761175.1). Taxonomy (NCBI): domain Eukaryota; kingdom Metazoa; phylum Chordata; class Lepidosauria; order Squamata; family Colubridae; genus Masticophis; species Masticophis lateralis. The sequence continues at coordinate 59,262,350 of JAUDYJ010000005.1, read as the reverse complement.
ATGTGTGCTTAATTTGAGATAGGACAGAAAAGATAAATTTTGCTCATTTTTAATGAAAGAAAATACAATAATGAAAGCAATAATTAAGAAGTGGACACTCAGTCACAGATCTTTTGCATTGTATTTGTTTTAGTTCTTTTGTCAGTTCTAAAATTCACCCCTGTGAAACATGATGTGAGATTATTGTATAAATGGAAAAATGGATAGCCTACTTCAAGGATATAATGTTATGTTACTGGTCACAGAATTTTTTGAAAGCTATATCTGAGGAGAATCGAAGGTTATCTCAAGTTGTCACATACTTCAGAAAATAAGACTTTTTATAGATTAGTTTTTCTTTCCATTTTTCGTCCTCAATATTCCTTTCAGTTTAGCAACATTTGATACATACTTAGGTGCTTGGTTTTATATGTCAATCACATTTTAATAAAATCTGAGAAACTTAATGTGATTGTGTTCAAGGACTGGAGTGTTTATTAAAAGGATTCCTATGAAACTAGGCAGCACTATCTGGCAGCTGGGCAAGCACTTGTGAGCCCATATGGCTTCAAAGGGTGAGATAAGCCCTGAATGTCACATGTACAAGAGCTCTCAGGCTGCTAGTTTGTGAGAGGCAAAAATTCAGAACAAAGCTAAGGAACTCCTGCCTTCCCATTAAGCAGAGGAACCCAGCCACCTCTATCACTTTTGGAATGAATGGATGACTATGGTAGTGGTGGCGATTGTATACTGGAGTGGAGGAAGCACTTGTGAATTTGCTGCCCTGAGAGCTCAAGTAAGTTGATGGGCTCCAGGTAGTAGACACTTTGATTTGAAACAAGGGGAAGAATAGGTTGTATTGGTTCATTTGCTTTTTTTCCCAGACAAAATATCTTACTGGGGCTACCCTTGAAGGAGTTGACTTCCTGGAGTTGTCTTTCTTGGACTGTCTTGTCCATCTTCTCTCAAATAACAATAAAAATATTTGGCACATCTAATTTATCTCTCTCTCCCTTCCTCTCCCTCCCTCTCTCTCTCTCTCTCTCTCTCAACACACACTCTCCCCCTTCTCTCTCTCTCTCCCTCTCTCTCACACACACTCTCCCCCTTCTCTCTCTCTCTCCCTCTCTCTCACACACACTCTCCCCCTTCTCTCTCTCTCTCTCTCTCTCACACACACACACACATATACTCCCCCTTCTCTCTCTCTCTCTCTCTCTCTCTCTCTCTCTCTCTCTCTCTCTCTCTCTCTCTCTCACACACACACACACACACACACACACACACACACCACTTTTTATATTGCTACATCTTTTGCTACTTTATAAGCCAAAGGGATTTTCCCTCTGAGGAGAGTGGCTTTGCAAGTACAGTTTTGCCAAAGTAATATCCAAGGAATGTATGTGTTCAGAACTGATTGCAACAGTCAGGAACAGTAAGCCTCTTTCAAGAAAAGGAGGCTTGTTAAGCGCTGCGGTGAGGAGAGTTAAAATTAAATTGACCTGCAGCCAGCTTTTCCCAGGGGACCATTTATTTTTTCAAAAAACTGGAGTAGAGAGTGCGCATATGGCCTACACTGTAAATCTAAGCTAGTCAGGATCTCTATTTCAACTAAAGCTCTCTTTGTGCTTGCGTGCTGCTTAGTGCCCTCAAGGATAAGTGTGGCGGGGAGCTGGCTTCCCCTACTGACACATGGAATGTGTAACGTTTTCAACTTGTTTGGGCGGGAAGTAGCCTGGGGTGTATCGTTTTGCTGTGGGGGCTCAAAGCAAAGGAATGACAGTCTGAGCTGTGTTACTGAGCTCCAACTAACTGGGTTGGATATTTGCATTGCCTGTCAGTTCATCTGCTCTTCTGCTGCATATTTAACTGTCTCCACTTTTCAGTCCTTGATGAAATCAATTTTTATTAATGAGGTACAAAAGATAATACAGGTAGTCCTTAACATACAGCCACAATTGAGCCCAAAATTTATGTTGGGCTCAGTTGGGAAAATTCCTCCAGCATAAGTGAGAAATTTGTTATGTGAGTTTTGCCCCATTTTACAACTTTTCTTACCACGTTTGTTAAGTGAATCTAGCTTCCCCATTGAATTTCCTCATCAGAAGGGTGCAAAAGGGGACTCTGGAATACTGCACCCATCATAAATGTGAGTCAGTTGTCAAGCATCTGAATGTAAATCATGTGACCATGGGGATGTTGCAACGGTCATAAATGTGAAAAATCATCATAACTCAATTTTTTCAGTGCTGTTGTCATTTCGGTCATTAAATGAATTGTTTTAAGTTGAGGACTATGTTTTGGAAGAGACAACAAAACCTACCTTCTGATAAGGCTGGGGACAATTTCAAATCCTAATAGTATTTCTGTTACTGGACTGGGAGAACGGGAACCTGGAAAATTCCTCCAGCATTTTTATAGCCTTTCAAAATCTTCCCATTCATTATTCTCAATATCTCCTTTTCTTCCCAAATCTGCATATCTGTCATCCAGTGGCATCTATAGCACCTTAGCACCTTACAATTTCTATTCAAGTATGACTCAGAAGTTTGCGGTGGATTTGTTTTTATTGGCTTACTTTAGATTGAACAAATGAGAAGATGCCATAAGGCTGGTGTTTCCACAATGCAGGATATCATGTGGAGGAGATGGAAAAGATTACAAAAGTTCTGTTCATGTTCTTTTGAAGGCAGTTGCTTGGTGTGTGCATTAAGTAGACTGGAAAAAAAATTCTCCATGCATTTCAACTTGCCCAGTCAAACAGTCAAACAGTCAAACTGGAAACAGGAAATTAGTAGGAACTTGGGGATACAACTGACCCAGGTCAACTAAATACTTCCTCATACCTCTGTTTTTTTCCCCCCCCAAAAGTCAATAGTTTATAGACTCACAGCAGTTTGGCCAGTGTAGAATGAGTTTAGTCCAAGTAATGTTCTTGGAACTTAAAGGCATGATTAATGATGGTTTGTTGAAAATGATTGTGTGAATATATACGATAAGAAACTGTGACATGTTTTCAATTAATCATCTTTTTGAATTAAGAGAACCAGTTTGGTTCTGCAAGGTACTGAACTACAAACAGGGAGTTTTAGTAAGCTCTTAGTCATGAAAGCCAGCTGGGTGACTTTAGGTCAGTCAGTCTCTCTCAGCCAATCCACTTTATAAGATTGCTGTCATGGGGAAAATTGGAAAAAGGAACATAATGTATATTGTCTTGAGTTGTACAAAATGAAGGCAGAGTATACATCTAACAAAAACCATAATAAACTAGATTAATTACTGATATATAGCCTCACATAGACACAAATAATGTATAGAGGCCTTTCTTAACCTGGTGCCTTTTGAATGTACTGTATCTATGGTGCTATCTATGGTAGCTTATCCTTTGGTAAAATGAGGACCCAGATTGTTGGGGGCAATATGCTGACTCTGTAAACCACCTAGAAAAGACTGTAAAGCACTGTGAAGTGGTATATAAGTCTAAGTGCTATTGCTATTGCTATCATCCACAACTAGTATGCTCAGGAGATCTATCTTGTTGGTGATGTTTTGTTCTCTGATGTTTTGTTCAGCTTCTGAACAGTTTATCACCAGGCTAGGTGACATTTTCAGCGGGACTTTGGCTGAAGCAGATGTTTCAGTTCTTTCTATCATTTCTAGATCCATCTTGCTATACAACTGGGGAAGAATAAGAGATTGATTAGTATTAAACAAGGAGGATCCAACTTTTTTTCCATCCACATTTGTTGAGCATAAACAGCTCTGCTGGGGAAATCTTTATGGAATGTGTTCCATGTTTTATTGTGCGTTTTGTATTTGTCAGCATGTAAGACATCATAGAAAAGTGGGATTAAAATTGCTGAATAACTTTTGGTAGAAGCAGGGGGAAAGGGAACATTAGTAACAACTGACTGAGATATCTTCCGTAGAGTGGATAGCAAATAGGTGTGCTGTGCTTGCAATGGAACCTATAATTTCAAGTAAGTCTTGGTATGTCTTTAGGAAGTTAAGAGTCAGAGGAAGGATAAGCTATCTGTCACACTTTTGTCCTGAGTCACATACCCAGTTCATTTACCAGACCAAGGTCAATCTGAGTTAGTCTCAGTACATGGCATGGTAATATAATTTACATGCTTAAATTATAAGTATGCCTTTCTCTCATCAATCTTTTGGAATTCAGCTGAGTGGTTTTCTGAAAGCATGTTAGCAATTATGTGACTATTTCCTCCAATAGTATAACATAGATCCGTGATGGCGAACCTATGGCACGTGCCACAGGTGGCACGTGGAGCCATGTCGCCTGGCACGCCAGCTCATCTGGGGCATGCATGCACGCGCTGGCCAGCTAATTTTTGGGCCTTCTGGGCCCACCAGAAGTAGGGAAACAGGATGTTTCCTGCCTCCAGAGGGCCTGGGGGTGGGGTGGGGAAGGCTGTTTTCGCCCTCCCCAAATGCGTAGAGAGGATCTGAAGCCAGCTGAGACAGAAAAATGGGCCTACTGGGACATTGTGTGCCAGGAGCGGGGGGAGAGAGGTCGCGCACACATGCGCAAGGCAGGGCGCATAGAATTATGGGTGTGGGCACACTTGTGTAGGAACCTCCCCCACCCCCCCTTCCTGGCACATGATGGCAAAAAGGTTAGCCATCACTGACATAGATTAATACAATAGCTCTCAGAGCGAACAGGACAGACTTTATTAAGGCATGTAATAACTTTCTTTGACCTGGTGTTCTCACTGTGACTACAAATTCCTAACCATCATGCTGGTTAGGAATTCCATGAATCGCAATTCCAACACATCAATAACAGCATTTGACCATAAAGTCTACCCTGTTTTCCCCCAAAATAAGACATCCCCTGATAATAAGCCCAATTGGGCTTTTGAGCACATGGCAATAAGGCCGAGAACTTATTTCAGTGTTCAAAAAAATATAAGACAGTCTTATTTTCGGGAAAACACGGCAATATATAGAATTTTACTGAATCTGCTTTTGGAAAGTTATCAGCCTAAACACAAACTATCTTTCTTTTCACATTTGTAAGCCTTTTGCAATAGCCAAAAAAGAGAAAAGTTTTTTATTTTTCAGTACTCTATATTCCCTTTTAGGAGATACTGAATTTCTCACGATTGCAATTTTCCTATGTAGTCTTTTTAATTTTCATGCATTTCCTTTTTTTTTTCCCTGCTCTTTCCCATGAGGTATCATGAAGAGGTTGGAAAATACATATTTTTGTTGGAAATGTAGTTGAGCCTCCTTTTTCTACGTTAGGAAAAAAGTTTCACTGAGTGATGGAATATTTTTGTGGGCTTATTTTACCCTGGATATATATTATTTGTCTTTGCTAAACGTGAATTCAAATAACACATTTTTTTCCTTTCCCACTTAATAAGCACATGTGGTCTAGTATGAGATTCTTCCCTTTCTCCTTTCTTTGTAGTTAAGTGTGCTTAACTACAATTGGGAGAAGCTTTGGAATGCTCAAACACTTTTCAAGGGGTTCTCTTATTCGGACGCTGAGATAAAAGTTGGCCTTTTCATTCAGTCTTAAATTCTGCCCACTTGAGCCCTCTTACTTCAACTCTACTCAGATGGCTGCTAGGGATATCACACTGACCCCAAGATGTGAAGATAGCTTAATAATACAATCTCCTGCTGGCAGCAGCTTACATGCATTGGAATTCTAGGGTGAGGAAGGAAATCTGCATTAGAATACATTATTTGGAACAGGTTTGTGGGCTGAGGGATATAAGAAATGTAATGGAAACTCAAAATGTCAGGCATCTAATCCAATGTGGAGTCTGCTTAATCTCTTCAAAAAAGGTCTTAGAATTTCCAGTGTCTTTATTGCCTGATTCTTTGTGATGGTTTAGTAAAGATGGGAGAATAGGATAAAGCCACAATATAATAGCTAAATCAAACTTCATTTGCCTCCACCAAAGCAATGCACCATCTTCTACCTTTTTGGAACTAGATTAACAGATAAAGCTGGATTTTATCGTAAAGGCAGGCATAGAGGACTGTAGTACATTTTTTAAACTATGGTTTTAGAACATTTAAAAACAACCACAGTGTGTTTTAGATTCTACTTAGGGCTGGCAGATGGAAAAGAATAAAATACGTTTTATGACTAATAGATGAAATAAAAAATGAATATTATGTTATAGAAAATTCACACTATATCCATATTACTTATGAAACACAACAACAAAGAATAATAAGAATGACTTACTGTAATAAGGGCTTTGATGAGATAGACCTTTGGATCACTCCATTTGTGAAATTATGAAACAAAGTCACATATAAATTATTATTCTAGGTTTAAAAATTATTTGAAAGAAAAATGAAATAATAAAGATATGTTAAATAAACTATCTTCTAGAAATTCTGTAGGAATTGTTTTAAATACATTTTTAAAACAAGTAATATTTTTCTCTTTCATTTTTTGCTGCTTACACTTTCTCTGTTTTCTTTACAATATTTTTTATACTTGTTTCTCTACCTCTAATTATTTTTCATCAGGACTGAAAATTCTGAATTTGTAAAAAATTAATAAATAAAATGAAAATGAGGTTTATTAAGGATGATGAGAAAAAGGTAGAAGTTTTGACTTGGTTACCATAAGCAGAGATTGTAATAAAACTCCATATATAGGTTATCCACAATTTAGTGACTGTTTGAAGATACAATAGCACTGAAAAAAGTTACTTATGACAGTTTTTCACAGTTATGACCGTTGCAGCATCCCCATGATCAGTTGATCAAAATTCAAATGTTTGACAATTGACTTAAATTTATGACAGTTGGTGTGTCCTGGGATCATGTGATCACATTTTGTAACTTTCTGACAAGCAAAGTCAATGAGAAAACCAGATTCACTTAACAATTGTATTACTAATTTAAGAACTGCAGTGATTCACTTAACAACTGTGGCAAGAAAGGTTGTAAAATGGGGCAAATGTCATTTAACAAGTGTCTCGCTTAGCAACATAAATCTTGGGCTCAATTGTGGCCATAAGTCAAGGAATAACTATACATATTAGCCAAACATTAAAATATTGTAAATAAATGCCAGTGTAAAAGTAAATATTGTCTCTTTCTTTTATCTGAAAAGTCACTATTGCCAGTTTCAGGTAAGCCACGTTCCAGCTGCACAATTTTTGCACGCTTGTATGGCTTTTTATTTTCATTTTTCCAAAACGTACTAAAGTCAACTGCTGGAACAAAAACATACCTTTAACATGCTCCATTTTCTTCATTTGCTTATGATAAAGTTGTAACATTTACAGATCAAGTAATTTTATGTCTTCCTTGATGCTACAACTTTATCACAAGCAACTGAAGAAAATGGAGCATGTCAAAACTATGACTCAAATGAACTAAGTAAACATATGTTGCATATTGGTAGGGTTCAATTAGCAGTAGTATTTTTACTTTTTTTTCCTGCCCTTCTATTATTACTGGGGAATAATAGAGACTTGGTAGTGCAGCAGACTAAAGTGCTGTTAAGTAACACCAGCTGCCTGCAATTACTGCAAGTTCAAATCTCATCAGGCTCAAGGTTGACTCAGCCTTCCATCCTTCCAGGTAAAATGAGGACCCGGATTGTGGGGGCAATAAGCTGACTTTGTATAAAAAAGAACACCGCTTGGGGGAGGGGGCAAAAGCCCTAAGCAGGTATATACAAAAGTATGAAGGCTATTGCTTAATGCATTGTAAGCCGCCCTGAGTCTCCGGAGAAGGGCGGCATAGAAAATTGAACTATTAATTAATTAATTAATTAATTAATTGTCTCAATTTTCTGATGATCTGATAATGAGAAAGGGTGGTCAATCTGCACATAAGTCTGAAGAAGCATAAAATTGTTTTCATTTTCAAAATAATATAGAATAGACAGTATGAGCTTCAAATTTAATATCTTCCAACACCCAAATCACACATAAAATGATTATGGAGTAACTCAGCTAAAATCCACATAATGCAATAACTTTGTACTGCATCGCTTAAAAATATTGTATTCAAACAGAAAATTATTCTTGTATACATTTAAAAGGGCCACCTATACATGCAGTTTTCAACATAGAACTGAATGCTGGTATATCATGATTCCTTTCCCCATTTTGAAATGCTTATGATAAAATGCTTCCTTCAAATTCAGATAGTGGTGCCTTGGTTCATTAGCATTGTTGGTTGGAGTTATTCGTTACGCTTTGTGAGACCCTTTAGGGGTTTTTCCATGTATCATCTTTTAAGGTTTAATCACTGATCCAGAATAGCATTCCAATGTTATCCAAAGCATGTAATGGATTAATGAACTCTTCCAGAATCTCGTACCACTCATTCTATTCCATAGAAGTTCTTGGTCTGTTTTGTTTTGTAAAACTCATTAAAAAAAATATTTAATGTCAATCATTGAACTGATTGCCTTTTATGAATTTAAAATAGGAGTGCTTTTTCAGAACAAAGTAGATTATGCAAAAAAAAAAAAAAAAAGATTGATAGAAAGTTGTCCAGTAGATACCGGTATATTTATTATAAGGATATTATAAGGAGCCTTGGTGGTGCAGCAGACTAAAGTGCTGTTAAGTAGCACTTAGCTGCCAGCTGCCTGCAATTACTGCGAGTTCAAATCTCACCAGGCTCAAGGTTGACTCAGCCTTCCATCCTTCCGAGGTAGGTAAAAAGAGGACCTGGATTGTGGGAGCAATAAGCTGACTTTGTATTAAAAAAAAAACACCGCTTGGGGGGGGGGGGAGCAAAAGCCCTAATAAGCCAGTATATACAAAAGTATGAAGGCTATTGCTTAATGCATTGTAAGTCATCCTGAGTCTCTGGAGAAGGGTAGCATATAAATTGAACCAATAAATAAAACAAATAAATAAATAGGAAGTATATCTGCACAGATGAAAAAGATTGGATATCATCTGAAGTAAAAGAAGTTAGGGAAACCCACGGTGCATACTGGGAATATAGTGCAGTTATTAAAAACACAGGTTGGTAAAAATACCATTTAATAGTTGTTTATGTCTCCTCTTATGAGGTTCTATGAACTAAAAATTAATGAAGAATATTGACTTAAGTAAAATGTATGCTGTTTATCAGGGGAATATGTAAGCTCCAAACTAGACTTTGAATCTTCATATTCACTATCAATAGTATCTTTATATTTGTGAAGAGAGGTCATTTTATTCTAATGAAATCACAGAATGTTAATCTCAAAAGAGAATTAATTCTATAGTTCTGATTTAATAACTTCTCATGGAGTTATATAAGGTTGAAGGCAGAAGATTCCAGTTATTCGAAATATATTACAGTAATGTTCAATATTTTCAAACTTTGCTTGAGAAGGTTGTGGGAAAATGTATATCTGTTAAATTAGTTTCTCTTTTTGCACCAAAGCTAAAAGTTTGTATTAAAGCTGATTGAACAAAAAAACCAAAAAAAAAAAAACCAAAAAAAAAAAAACCAACTGAGTGCCAGGTGGTTTTTAATATGAGTGATCCCAGACTCCTCTTGATTTGTTTAGACTTTGATAAAGAAGTGGTCTTTTTGAGAAATTGGGCTGAATCAAGGGCTCTTCAGAATTTTTCTTCAAATATTCTTCAGAAATACATAAGACTGCCAAATATTATCAAACTCTGATAAAAAGGATATATGAAACTCCTAAAATGCTTTGATTCAAGCATACTTTGAAATACAATTGGTCTGAAGTTGTTTCTCCCTACTTAATTTATTTTATTTCTCAATTTTATGTGGGATATGTTTCATTAATAACTCTTGTGGTCCTGCAGTTATTGACTTAAGTCCAAGGATAGGTTTTGTTTAACTTGGGTAAAGCATACTTGTGCACAAATAAAGCTCATTTTAAGTAGCATGAATGAAACTAATTTTAAATAGTATGACTGAAACTGTAAATCCAGTAGCCAGTAAGAATTGGTGCAGAGCCAAAATTATTTTTCTAAAGAACTTTTTCCTCAAATAGAAGCCCAAGACCAAATCTTTTAAACAGAACAGCATCAAGATTTGATATATAAGATATGCCTGAAGATTTTTTATTCAAGGTGGTAAAGTGCAATCAAATGTTTCTGGACACAGAATTAAATGTGTACATAAAAAGAACCCTAATTGATCAAAGAAAATTCCATTTAATCCATTTAGTATAGTTCAATGACTGTTGGTCATCCTATAGATATTTATGGATGTATGGATCCTTATTCAGGAACTGTCTGTAGGTGGATCTCTTATTTCTGGGTGTGTGTTCCAACCTAACAACTCAGAGTAACAAATGCATAGATAGCAAAATCTTGAAAAAAACTATACTTTCTTTATGCACACACACAGAGACACATACAAATCATCCAACAATCTTCTTCTAAACAACCTTTGGGCCAAGAAATGCATAAGGCAAAATCTTTTACCATGATTCAGTTATTAATATTATAACCTAATTACTTTTGTTGTTGTTATTATTATTATTATTTTTATTGTACAATTTTTGGGGGTTGTATATAAAATTTCTATATTGACAATAACAGTGGACAGTCTGGGTACACTCTCTGTTAAGTACAGATAGTAAATCTTATGCACACAATAATTATGACTATTATTCCCAGATCCTATTCGCCATCATCTTCACTTATCCTTATTAAAAAAAATTGTGTTATTTAGTTAAAGAAAGATTTGAAGAATTAATAGCATGCAGCTCTTTTTTCTTTTTCTTTTTCGAATCAATCTTGACTCCTGGAAACTTCCCGAACAAATTCCTTGCAATTTTCTTAGCATGATTTTTCTTAAGTGCAGTTTTCCATTAGCTTCTTCCTAGGACTAAGAGAGAGAGTGGTCCAGGATCACCCAGCTAGCTTTGTGCCTAAAGTAGGACTAGAACTCACGATCTCCCAGTTCCTAACCTGCTGCCTTAACCACTATACTAAACTCACTTCTTTTCTCTACTTGTAACTTTATTTGGCTTAATATTTGTTATTCCCTTTCTGTACTTTGTACAATATTGCTTACTCCAAAAGAAAGTTGCATGCATGTATTTATTATGCATGTATGTTGTGTATGCATGAAATGCTTTTTAAAAATGTTTTATGTTGTGGGATCAGTTAGATCAGTAGTGAGTTGTCCCGATTTGGACCAGTTCTCAAAAACCGGTAGTAAAACTGGCGGGAGGCTCCACCCACTGACTTGGACATCACCAAAATTGATCTCCGCATGCGCGCAGGAACCCACCCCTGAGTTAGATCATCATATACCATCAGTGCAGGCTTACTTTAATTAGTATATCTTGCATTGTATAATTGTGTTGTGTTTTGTGACCTAAGGCTATTGTTAGGAAAGAAACCTGTGCTTGATAAATTCAGCCTGCTTCTTTTTAAAATTTGTAATGTTCCTTGGACAGCTTTTGATTCTAATGGCATTTTATTACATTTATTTTGTCTAAGAGGCTAAAGTGTTTCAATCATCCCATTTCAAATACACATTCAGAAAATGTTATTAATAGATATATGCATTTTCAGTTGACTAGTATTCCAAATTATTTGGAATGCTAAATTAATTAGTTGTTTGCAGGTACTTTCAGCACTGGTTTAACAATCTGCCTGATGGCTTTTGAAGAATAAGAAAGTTTCTTCTTGATAAGATTATATATTGCTATTTTGTCTCTTCCATGTCGGTTGCTATTCTAGATTGTTGAAGGGGTCAAGGAAGACTGATCTAAAGCAGTGGAAAGACAGGGTCATAATCCAATAGTGAAACTGCAAATGGTAAGCAACTATGTAATCCATCCAAACCTTGAACAGATCATTGTGACAGATATTGGCTGGTGCTTATGAAGAAACAGCTGCTATGTCAGTGACATCCCGAAGGTTTCTGAGTTCTTTTGAAGGGTGGCTGGTCCTTCAAAAGGCAATCAAGAACCAAGAAAACATCAGTAAATTTAGTGAAATTTGTGCTTTTAAGAAAGTGATTCATAGAACATTCTTAATACATGTTATTAAATCTGATCTTAGTGTTCTCCTATTTGGCTTCTATTAACATTTCATATTTTGGCACTGATTCTATTCTTAGGAATTATTTGTTTATTATAGGTATGTTGACTGCTTCCAATTATTTATAAAAATAATGAAAGTGGGATAAAAATAGATCAACAAAAAGGAATAATTCCTTCTTTTCTTATTCTGTTTGCTTCATTTTCCCTTCTGGAAAAAAAAAACATTTCTTATTCAAGAACTTCTGGCAAAAGAAACTCAAATAGCCAGAAAAGTAATATTAATGATAATGTACAGATACTTGAGATCTGAATACATCAAAAATCCAAATTTCCTACTGAAGCATTTTACATAATCACTGTGGAAAAATGCCACTTTTTAGTGATGTCACCAACCAAATTATTTACAGCAGATATTAAAACACTTTTACACTTTGTCTGCCAATTTAACGTTGGAGAAATATTTAAGAGGGACAGGGAGATTTTAGTCTGATACTTTCTCCATTGTTATTCAGGAAGGACTTTATTTGAGCTATACAGATATCTGCTATGATGATGCTACAATGAGAAATCTGGCATGTTGACATCACATCACCAGTACTTCTCTGCTGCATTGTCATTAGTACATAATGGGTAGAATATGCATTATGACAACATAATGCACCTTTTTTTTTCATTTGTACTTTTTCTGCCTGCCCTTTATCTAGATGCCCATGTTAAGTTACAATGTGAGCCAAAGTGAACCATTCAAATATTGACACTGCTAATATCAGCGAAGGTTTGCAGATCATTTACATAATCACAATTTCCTAAATCAGCCACAATTGGCTTTGTATAATTGCATTAAGCCAAAACCAGGCACATCAAATTACAGCTTATTGTGATATACAAATGCACCCATTAAATTAAGGTGAGGGGAAAGAAAGAAAATGAGTTTTAAAGAACTATCTCTTAGGTTCCTGTGCAAAGGATGTCGAGGGAGTGAAATGGGAGAAATAAAAATGTAAGATCCCATAATTTTTGTTCAGCTTTGTTCAATGCAGCAGTAAATTTCGTTCCCACAGAGAGAGCCTCCTTAGGGTACCATCAGCCAGACACTGCCGGCTGGCGACCCCCAGGGGGAGAGCTTCTCTGTGGTAGCTTCTACCCTCTGGAACGATCTTCCTCCAGAGTTGCGAACGATCTCCGACCTCCGGACTTTTCGTTGGGCCTTAAAAAGTTACTTTTTTCAGTTAGTTGGACTGGCCTGATCCCATGGTAAATTTTTAGAGTTAATATTAATTATTAATTGAACTGTTTTAAATTATGGGCCAAATTGTATATTAGTTGCTTTTAAAATTCTTTTAACTTTTGTAAAATCTGTTTTTTATTTCTGGCTGTTCGCCGCCCTGAGTCCGCAAGGAGAAGGGTGGTATATAAATCTAATAAATTAAATGAAATTTAAGAAATATCTATGAGAAATTTTCCTCTGTGGAACTCTGATTCATAAGGTGATTTACAGCTTCCCTTTCAGCAAATAATGTGCCAATTTCAAATCTTCTAGTATATCTAATTTATAAACATTTGACGCATGTCAAGCATGTAATCAAGCTTTTATGTAATTCAGATTGTTTGCTGTTGTCAATTGTGGTTTGTGTAAGTGTGTGTATGTGTGTGTGCATTGTTCATATGTTGCAATGGATTCTATCTTCCCCTCCCCCCCCATCCTATTTAATCTATTTATCCAAATGCTCTTGCAAAAAATTAGATATAATGAGGTTTACATACAGATTCTTTTGATGTTTTGTTTCTCTGTGGCTCCCACAAAGGCCTGGCCAACTAAATGATATGTTGTTACCATTCTCTTCATCTTCATTAACTTCAAAATCAGTGTGGTGAGCATGAAACTTGGCAGGACCCTTAATAACTGGTTCGTGTGTTCCATGAAATTTTAGGCTGATACCTCTAATTTTTAAAAACAAAAAGAAAAACTCGAGGCCTTTCGAAGAGCTTTATACTACTTCCTTGAGCACAGTGCTAAAGCAGGAATAAAACCTTGCAGAAAACTGACGAAGTTTCTTTTGAACCTCAATGTGAACTGAGCTATGCAGGTTATTTCTCCTGCTCTCTGAAGTCTGCTTGCGCCTTCAGCTCAGGAAAACAAAACAACTGCCAAAGTCAGCTTTGACTCCTCCTGTGATCTACTTAGCCAAACAAAAGAAAAATAAATTGAAGGTTCTTCAGAGAGATTTAGCCAGCTTGCTGGGCACAGCAAGGAAGCCTCTGTGAAACGACGTATTTGCACTGTATCAGTATATCTTTTAAAAAGTTGTGAAAAGAATGTTATGATACTGCTGGCTAACCTCAAGGGACAATTAATTGCTGCTATTTGAACAGCTGCTAAGTTTTTTTTTTTTTTACAGGCTTCACCAAACTAAGATCATTTCCTGGCATCTTTGTATATGTATTCAAACTTCTCCAGATTGTTTATCCCTGTATAAAGCAGATGCACATATTTAAACAATTTGTTGATTCTGGAGCAAGAATGAGATTAATTAACTTCATTATGAAAGACAATGCTGTCCACCATTGGAGCTGACTTACCATCACTATTCTGATAGAAGTGAGGTAGCATTTGTAAGAGATGTCAATTCAGTTTCAACCCTTTGAAGCAAAAGTTGCTGATAAGCACCATGTGGGATGCATCAGGCAAAAAGTGTGAACCTGCCTTGTTAAATGTTTTAGGTTTTTGATCCAAGATCTGAAGCAGCTGACAGCTCCATTAGTGCTTATTTCAGATGATGGTATCTTTTCATCTCTATCATTCAGGAAAAGACATGTCTGTCCATCTTAAAATTCTTTAAGCTCCTTAAGGCAGCTACTTAATACAGGCAGTACCCCGTATGGTCTATTCATTCTAGTTGAAAGTTTGTTCTATTTAATTAATTCATGCAATTTCAAAAATGAACATACTGTAGCAGCAGTAATTTGAGCTAGGTTATTTTTTTTAAAGAACAATTCAAAGTATTGCTGCCACAAAGCACAATAGCCAATGGGTGAAAATAAAACAGATTTGAATGAACACACACTATGAAGAAAGAAATTGGAGAAAATTAGGTTTAATATTTGGAGCGTCTAGCCACTGCATATACATGCACCGCCATCTTGGGAAAAGGGCTACCATCAGTGATCTGTTGGACAATATTACTTGGTCTGTTGTGTGGATGTTTAGGTGGTTTAGGGGTGGAGAATTGTGGTGGATGGGAGTGTGTTTGGGGATTTTTAAAAAAATTTAATTTATAGGCCGCCCTTCTCTGGAGACTCAGGGTGATTTACAATGCGTTAAGCAATAGCCTTCATACTTTTGTATATACCTACTTAGTAGGGCTTTCGCCCCCCCCCCCCAAGCAGTGTTCTTTTTTATACGAAGTCACCTTATTGCCCCCACAATCTGGGTCCTCATTTTTCCTACCTTTGAAAGGATGGAAGGCTGAGTCAACCTTGAGCCTGGTGAGATTCGAACTTGCAGTAATTGCAGGCAGCTGGTGTCACTTTAGCACTACTTAAGCTGCTGCACTACCCAGGCTCTTGTTATGTGTGTTGGACTTGGTCTTTGGGTGCTAAGTGAATTTCATTGTATGGGTATACTGTGTATATACGTAGAGTGATAATAAAGTTATTTATTTAAAAATATTTCACATGCCACTTTGATTCTTATGATTAAATCTTTCAGGACAAAGGATTCTGACTTCAATAGTTTAGAATGGTTTATATATTTATTTTCATGCATACACAATGGATGGTAATTGAATTTAATTGAATCAAGTAAGCAAAGTGTCTTTTAATTACCCAATTAGGCATCTTTTTATTTAAAATCCTTGGAGGATTATTTTTTGGGAATTTTATCTCAATCGCCTTAAAAAAAACTTACTTCGCTTATACAGATAGTCCTCACTTACCAACCCCAATTGGACTGGCAACTCCAACACTAAGTGATGTGGTAATTAAATAAAATGTCACATGACTGTGCCCAGCCTACAGTATCAGTTACAGCTACAGTTCTAAGTAGCTGTAGCCGTTAAGAAAATAATCATGGATCGTTACATGCGATGTCATGTCACAGTGACTTGTGACTTCCTGCCAGCTTCCCCATTGACTCTGTTTATCAGAAGCCAACTATGAAGGTCACAAATGGTGATCACATGACTGTGGGATGCTGCCACCATTGTAAATGTGTGTAAATGTAAGCATCTAAATCACATGATTGTGGGACAGCCTCAACTTCATGAACTGGTCATAACTTTCAGTGTCATATAATTTTGGGTGTCACTGAAGGAGTGGTTGTTAAGCAAGGATTACCTGAAAACGGCTGGCCTTCTCCACTTTAATGGTGTTGAGGCTACAATGTCTATTTGTATAAGATGACTGGGAATTCTGGGTGGTCAAAAAAACCCTAATTCAAGATATTTTTACAAAAGAAACTGTTATTGGTCGTGTTCCAGAGGTGGGTTTCAGCAGGTTCTGACCAGTTCTGGAGAACCGGTAGTAAAAATTCTGATTGGCCCCACCCCCATCTATTCTCTGTCTCCAAGTCCCAGCTGATTGGGAGGAAATAGGAATTTCACAGTATCCTTCCCCTGGTGTGGTGTGGGAATGGAGATTTTACAGTATCCTTCCCCTGCCATGCACACTAAGCCACGCCCACTAAGCCACACCATGCCCACCAAGCCACGCCCACAGAACCAGTAGTAAAAAAAATTGAAATCCACCACTAGCATGTTCTCATGGAGTTGAACAACAAGGGATTGTTCAAGGGATAGAAATATGCAAGCTTTTAGCACCTTCCATGATAGATCATAAATAATGTACCTGGCAGAATATTATGCTAATTGCATTCTGCTTAATAATATAGGTGTCAATTAAATACATTTTTTTTCAAATGGAAAATAAAAGAGATTACAGTAGGTTTTAAAAATTTACAGAATTTACCTAACCATAAGTTGCATGGGCAATATATAAATCTATTTGAATTTGAATGATTAAATTTGTGCTTTTAGGTTACTGTGTTCTCTTCCTACCAATAATGTAGAATCCTCCCTAAGGTTTTTTTTTTCCTATGAGAAATCAATTATTTAGTATCATTCTTTGAAATGTACATTGATGAAAATGTTTCAGTGAGAACGCGTTATAATCTCACCCACAGACATAAAGAGTGCATTAACTATTGAAAAATTAAATTACTTGTGTGCAAATTATCCAAAACAGTAATTAAGCAATCAGCTCAATAACAGCTAATCCAGCAATATTACCTTGCATAGTTTACCTCCCACACACACTGATGCAACCAGATTTTTATGAAAGAAATATTAGAACTACGTCTTGTCTGTTAAAAACTGCTACAACTTGTAAACATTTGTCTGTCTATCCATCCATCTTCAGACAAACATTTGTCTGTCCATCTTTTTCTTTAAAGCCGCCATAAAGATTATCCAGCCCAAATAATAAGATGCATTATGTTGGTGAAAATACCAATTTCTAATCTCTTTAATATGCAAAATAAGGTGCTCTTTATCTGACACCGTGTTTTTCAAATATCAGCAAACAATATATTGTAGAAATGGGAAAGTCTTGGGATTATTGAAGACTACTAATAATTATAATACCAACTTTCTTTCAGGTAGATTGATGGGCTGAGGTTCATCTTTACAATGCGGGTTGGATTGATAAACTGGTCAAACCAAACTTTCCTAAAGTTCAGATTCTATTGTATTGCAGTCTAATTGTCTTAAACCCTAGGTCTTTCCCTCCCTGTTCCTTGCGGTTGTGTCCAGGGAAACACGTTGTAAAAGAAAACTTGAGAGTTGGAGAAGTTTGATTGAACTTGCGAGAAGGTTTTCTTTTACAACATGTTTCCCTGGACATAATGGCAAGGAACATCATTTTTTAAAAAAATTGATTTATATGCTGCTCTTTTCTGAAGACTCAGGGCAGCTTACAATGCGTTAAGCAATAGCCTTCATAATTTTGTATATTTATACAAAGTCAGCTTATTGCCCCCACAAACTGGGTCCTCAATTTACCTACCTTAGAAAGGATGGAAGGCTGAGTCAACCTTGAGCCTGGGGAGATTCAAACTGGTGTAATTGCAGACAGCTGGATGTTTAATTACGGTGCTTTAGTCTGCAGAGCTAAACCAGGCTCTAAACCAGGCTCTTTCAAGGCCTGGAGTTTGAAAGGTAAGATGCGTGCCCTGCTTCTCACTCACCCACTTGCCACCCCCAAATTGCATTCCTAAAGGGGATGGGTGGCTAAGCTAGGGGCAGGAGCCCTGCTATGCCTGGCGAGGGAGGGGGAGAAGAGACGGCCAGGGAAGCTGTATCTTGCTCCACGTGTCTTGCTTCTCCCCTGCCCCACCTTTCAGAAATGAGTCTTTGTGAGACTCATTGCAGTGGTGCCACCGCCTCATAGAGCAGGACTCTGCAAGGCTTGTGCCCTTGTATGCACAAATGGCAGTACTGCCATGAGGTTTGACATACCGGCACAGCCGTGAGTAGCAAGACACAAGCTATGCAAGTTCGATGAAGCTTGTGACGGTGCTGCAGTTTGTGCATGCAATGGCACAACAAGCCTTTCAGAGTCCTGTCCACAAGGCAGTGGCGGCGGTGGAACATGTCAGGGCAGCGGAGGCCAGCCACTTGGGCGGCGTGAAGAACAGGGAGGGGAGCTGGAGTGACGACGGAACATCCAGTTCCACCCTCGCCACCACCTCTACCCTCAAAATAAGAAGACACCTCTTCCCCAATAATAAGACCAAGCCTTTATTTCAGGCTAAAAAGAAAATAAGACCCTGTATTATTTTTGGGAAAACACGGTATATTTGGCATGATTCTATTCTCTTCTATTCATTTCAACAGATTATCTGTAAACATGGCTTAATATGGCATCCATATCTCTTTAAGAGTCTAATGGATCCTAAAGAGCCTGAATAGCTCTGTAGACAAAGCACCCTAATTAAACATCCAGCTGTTTGCAATTACTCATGTTCGAATCTTGCCAGGCTCAAGGTTGACTCGGCCTTCCATTCTTTCTAAGGTAGGTAAATTGAGGATCCAGTTTGTGGGGGCAATAAGCTGACTTTGTATAATATACAAAAAGTATGAAGTCTATTGCTTAACACATTGTAAACTGCCCTGAGTCTTCAGAGAAGGCGGCATATAAATCAAATCAAATCAGAATCAAAATCAAAATATGTGGTTGGTTTACGAAAGAAATCTGCTTGCCTTAGTGAAACATCTCTTTGATTGATCAGAGAATTCTGCTGATTATTTCAAAGCTACATAATGATAAATGAGCACAATGATCATCTTGTCAGCTGTAACTGCAATTTTAAACCCAGTACAAGTCTAATTTTTATATCTGTATGTGACAGATTGACAAGTTATTTTCTCTGGATCATGGAGTTGCTAGTTCCTTTAGATTTTCCATGGTGTTTATGGGTGCCTGTTCCTCACTGATGGTACAGTTTTAAGAAAAATGTGAATCTGTAAAATAGCTATAAAAAAATAAATCAGAAAAAGATCTTTATTATGTTTTTACATGATGTTAGACATTTTTTTTATTTCAGACAATTCCTGTCATGCATTTCAATGCCTCAGTGATGAAAATTCAATATCTGAATTAATATGCTAATTTGCCCTTATGCCTTAGCTATTTAATTGTTTACAGCAGGCCTGTCTAACCCATAGCCCATGGGCAGCATATGGCCCTCGACAGCTAATAAAGGGGCCACAAAAGATCATAAAAATTACATATTATTATGTAATTTTTAGTGATAGTTATTATACTATATGTTTTATATGCAGCCCAAGACAATTCCTCTTTACTCAATCTGGCCCAGGCAAGCCAAAAGTTTGGATACGCCTGGTTTAAAGCATGTTTACTGTACTGTTCCAGCTGAAATTACTCTTGGAATATTTTCCATATGATCAGTTAAAACAAGAGTTTACAATTGAAAGCACTTAGTTTTAAAGGCGACAGAGAGAAAAAAAAAGGGTAAAAAGCAAAGCCAATTTATTAATAGAATTAAATGTTAGAATTAATTTCATCTAAGGAACAGCTGGAAATCGTCCAACAAGTAATGGAGTCTACTGGAACAATTGTTTCATAGAATGTACTCTATGGATTTCCATCTGCTTCAGTTCCAGCCTAAAGAAAATGAAGAAGGAACACTGTTTTATGGAGACAAGCTAAATGTTTTAAATTTGGTTTGTATACCATTTTCTGAATTTCTAAATGATTTCAGGAATTTCTATATGAACATAGTAGAAGTAGAATATCTGTATCTCTTTCTGTAAAAAATTGTGAAAGTTAGGTCAGACAAAGATGAGAAGCAAAAAGCCTGAGATTAAAGTTATCCAATAGAATAACAATCTGCTTGTGTCAATTGTTCCTCCTTGTCAAAAGGAAGAAGATCTCAATCATTACAGCAGATGGAAGGGAAATAAAATTTGAATCTTGCTTCTGAGCTCTCTCTCTCTCTCTCATCTTGCATTTAACTTTTTCACTAATTCTCTTGAACAAGATCTGATGAATGGGAAGAGTTTACAAGATTTTTACAAACTGAAATATTTACCATTTATATCTAAGATACAGTATGTGTGCATTCAATATATTAATATGGAGATATGCTCTTTCTAACATGACTCAGTGAAAAGCTTGAGACTCAATGTTTGCATAATAGTCTTCGGAATCTATCATGTGAGAACCTACAATTTTAGTCTGCCTGTAAGACTTCAAGTTACTGTATCAGTCTGAGAGGAGCCTGTCAATAAATCTAGCAGCTCCTGCTTCCATTGTTATGAGAATGAGAATTTGCAGATCATAATGACTGGCTCTCTTGTAACATGATTGCCTGTGGATCAGGTCACTAAACCCTTGGTTTAATGTCAGATGATACTGCATCATGCAAAACTAAGTAGTGGTCAGGTACACAAAAATGAACCAACTAGCTCAGGGGTCATACAGATTTCTGCCTGTACTCAATGCCTCTTCCTGATCAAGATCCTGATGCAGCAGCAAAGGCAGTTGTCACGGCATTCATCCTTCAGCACTTTGTTTGACAGATGTGATGAAAGCCCATTTATGATCTTCATCACTCAATACTTATTTATCTTCTTCACAGAAGGAATTCTTTTTTACAATTTTCTTTTTTCAAATAGAATTCATAACTTGCCTTTTCACCAGAATACTTTTGAAATGGGTGACAGAAGAAAGTAGCCTGGATGCAGACCATGTTACTATCTTTATAGTAGGCTGGTTGATTGTGCCCAATAGGTAACAGCCAACCCTAAGATCCTATTCTCAGGATAAGGGAAATGTACATTTGTATGAATGTGGCTGATGTTCTATAGTTTCCTCAGGATGTAGCTTAGAATGAATTAACTTTAGTCAACTTGTTTAAAAGGGGCTTATCTGATGAAAATCGTGGTAAGAGATTGAAAGTACAGAGCTGTTACTGAGATTTAAGATTTAGTGTACAGAAGTCCTTCCTTACACCTAAATTTTTCTATATATCACTAATTTTCAGTCGTGACATACATCATTCTTGAGAGTATATCTCTTTCAAAGTAGTATAGAAATACCTTGTCTGGTTAAGACTCCTGCAACTTATTTTTGCCATAGGCAAGGATTTCCAGTCTGTCCAGGGTTTATTTTCAATTTTTGTTGACCTAAAACTAATGAAGTAAAGCAGATGTTACTGAACATTCTCTCCTACTTAGCCTTCCTTAGCTTTACTTCTCTATAATATTTCCCATTTCATTTTATGATAAATCAAAGTAAAATATAGCCATTTTTTTTGCTTTTGTTCTGTAATTTGAGAGCCACTGCAGCTGAAATCTACAATGACTATTTGATATAATAGTCTACAGATAATATTTATGTAAATATTATGTTCACAAGAAAGGAAATATGCAGTAGAAAATAATGTGAAAGTTATCTCTGAGAGAAATTAAACTTTCAGGTGTTCCCTCTCAACGTACCTGTTTAGCTTGTCTAGTTTTTCCAGAATTCCATACTGATTTGTCATCATTTGTGGGAGGGCCATAATTCTGAATATACACACCCAAGCCCATACCCACCCACCTTCTCTTTCTTACTCACATGCTAAAACAATGCTGTTAAGATCGTGGCAGTTGCCAAGAATTTTCTTTCAGGAATTCAAAACAATATTTATTGGCCAACTCCTATTTCATCTTTACAACTGTTTTTTTAAAATATAAGACTAGGCTAAAAATTGATCTTTGGCTGGAGATCACCTAGTAAGTAATGATGTAGCACAAATTTATATCCCACTTAATCTTAATCTGACACGGACACCATTTAATAAAACCTATGGCCTAAAAAGACCTATTAGTATAGAAGTATTTAGGCCTTTGTGAATTTATGCTGTGTTCATCACAAAACAAGTTGTTATGAACTTTTAAAGGGTTTGGCTAATTTTAGCCAATACTCTTATTGGCTGCATAATTTTTACTCTTTTCATTTTTGGATAAACTGTTCCAAATCTAGATTTGACTACTTAATCCAGTGATGACTAATGGTAGCTGTTCATCTGAAGGAAACAACTTTACTGTAAATCAATTTTCTCCCTCTCCCCCCAAATTATAAATATAGCCTCTCTTCAATTCCTGTGTAAACCAAGAGTACCTTTGAAAAAAAGAAAACTATAGGGGGAATACAGAGAAATTAAGAAACATTATTAGGGGTCCCTGGTAGATCAAGCCATATCTCCTCCAGCCCAGGGGTAAAATTCAGCAGGTTCTAACAGGTTCTGGAGAACCGGTAGTGGAAATTGTGAGTAGTTCGGAAAGCTGGCAAATGCCACCTCTGGCTTGCCCCAGAGTGGGGTGGGAATGGAGATTTTGCAATACTCTTTCCCTGCCATGCCCACCAAGCCACGCCCACAGAACCGGTAAGTATAATTTTTGATTTTACCCTGCTCCAGCCTAATATATAATACTGGCAAAGCTATCTGAAAATACACAAATATGTCTACATATCACATTTACATTGAACTTTCAATGAATCTGATCTTTGGTCAAGGCCAGTCTCTCAAACCTCTTTGTTCAAGTTACTGTAGATTTTCCATAGTTCTGCTCATCTTCTCTTTCTAAAAAATCTTTGGTCTGAGGAGCCTGTGTTGAACTGAAATTTCTAGATTCTTAGATAAACGTGCTCACAAATTGTACATTCCTTAGGAGAGATAAAGGAAGGCCTAAGGCAAATAAATAGGATTAGCAAGGCTCTCAGAGAGCATAGGAACTGCAGTAAGACACAATAAAGGTTTGTTTCTTGCAGACTGTTTTCATGTTGAGTGAAGATGGAATATTAGATAAAAGAGAAGAACCCCAAGCAAAGAGTTGGAGCCAGCCATATACCAAAAGATTTCAAGAGCTGAAAGAAAAAAAGAGGTATCCTGTTTTACTTGCCATGGAGATCTGTAATTGTGGAAATCAATAGTAGCTTGCTAAAGAAGGCCAGATGTAACTACCAGTATATGACATGGTCTTTCAGTTTAGAAGAAGGTAAGGTCAAGATTTGTACTGTCAGCTGTGCAAGTATACATATTTATATTATGTATAAATCAAACCACTAATGGTTTCACTAATTAGTGAATTGCAACTGCAATCTCAAAATTCGCTCTTCTGCAGTATATATTGCACCATCTAACAATACACTAGACTTTTGCTAGCTAATATACCTCATAGATAACCTATTGAAACATCATCCATTGCAATAGTTAAGCTCTCACTCATATCTACTAGTATTAATACAGTATCTTTTGCAGTAGTTGCAATACCCTCATATAAAGTCTCCAAAAGGAAGCTGGGGAAGCTCACACAGATAATGGAGGTGCTGAAAGTATTGTACTAAATGCAAACCAGATATATCTGCTGGTGTATTAAGTCATAAGAATTTCTGAAACCATCCTCCAAATTAATCATATACAATCTGAAAGATGACATGTTTGAACATGTTTACTGTAATAGCTGATGTTATTTTAGTCATATTTCAAATTTCCTGAGCTAGTAAAAATGTTGATCATGAGTTCTGAAATACCACCCATTACAAAAGAATGTGGGACTATTTAGAGAAATGAAGTAATTTGGAAGCACTTGGAACAATCATATTACAGTTAAAGCAGCAAAGCACTCCAACCATCAACTTTTACACAGAATCAGCATGTCTTACCTCTATGGAAAAAAAGCAATGCTCAAAGTCAGTGGAAAAACCAGCAAACAAATGTGTGTCTTCTGGATACATATGAAGATTGATTGTAAATGCATGTATGTTTTCTGCTACAGGGATTAGTTAATGCAATGCAGAAGTGCACATAGGACTGAGAAAGATTTCAGCATTTATCTGAAATTGTCCACAAATAATTTATGCTTTAGCAATAGCAACAGCAGTTAGACTTACATACCTCCCCATAGTGCTTTACAATACTCTCTGAGCAGTTTACAAGTGTCAGTATATTGGCCCTGGCAATTTGGGTCCTCATTTTACCAACCTCGGAAGGAAGGAAGTCTCAGTCAACCTTGAGTTGGTCAGGATCAAACTCCTGGGAGTGGGCAAGTCAGACTGGAATACTGCATTCTAACCACTGCGTTACCACGGCTCTTGTACACAGAGGGTGTCTCACTAAGAAATTAATTGAAGCTATGGTGGCCCTGTGGTGTGCTGACACAGTAGACCAAACCAGAATTGATAAAAAAAATGTGCAGTGGTAAAATTAAGCTACATAATTTAGTGAATAAAAGGAGTACTTTCTGAGTGCCAATGAACCCTGAGTCCTTTATCCCTTTGGTGAAGAGTTTGATGCCCACAAGTCATTTTGTATATCTGCAAATAAAATAATCAGTGAAGTTGAGTACATATTCTAGCAGTTTGTAGGACTGAGAAGGTCAGAACATTGCAGAACCTAGCAATTGTTGTATCCAGATATTTCCAAAGCTTTTCAAGATCAGATGGGCAGAATTTCCCTTCTCATTGTGCATTAAGCTTTAATGTTATAGTAATCTGTAGTCCTCTTCATAAGGAAATCTGTAAATAAAGCATTGCTCGAGTTCCTTGCATCTCCTTGATCAACAAAAGCCCTTGATATGCTTGCTATCTGATATAAACACAGTCTTCAGGAGATATCAGACGCATTCTCGATATAGAAATTTTGACAATGCTGGTAAAATCAAAACTTTTGATCCGGAAATAATATTTGTTTGCTGGATGGGACAAAGCTTTCAAACATGGAACTATCAAACAACTGGGTGGAACAGTGGTATTGAAGGGAATTCAGCTGGCAGCATAATATATGAATACATGCAAGAAATCACCAGTATATATTTGGCAGGACAGATGTTAGCACTGTCTAATGAAGTAGTTTATTCTCTTGTTGAGTTCTGCCTACTTCCCAATCTTTACTAAACCCAAGTAATTCACATACTGCTAGCAACAGATTCTGAAAACAAAACAGCAAATCAGATAGTAGAGTTATGGAGATTTTCAGAGAAGAATTTCAATAAAGGGGGATCCCTGTTTCTAGATGTTGGAATGGAACAGCTATGCAAAACCCAGAATCCCTTGCTGTTCAGTCAAAGTTGTGATAAAGCAAGATTAACTTTCCTCAGGTCAGAGAATCTTACCTTCACAAAATGATCCACCTGGGTGAGGCAGTGGGTGAACCATCTGCATAAACCATCAGATAGAATCTAGATTTTCATTTTATGTCACAGTTTTGCAATAGCAACTAAAATCAAGATACTGTTAATTGTATCTGCCAATATGTAGCAATCTGCATGCTTGTACTAATTTAAAACCTTTGCTTAAGTTATGCCAAATAACAACCCTATCTTCATTAATCATTTAATATGCTCAGAGCATCCCTTTCCTTCCCAGTTTCAATTTTTATGTATGGATGACTCAAATATAACAATAATATATGAAAGGAAATATTTGGTTATTAGTGCAGCAAATATAAATATAAATTGATATTTCTCAAAGTCTGGAAATAAATAACATTTTAGACTATTTTTTAATTTTTATTTTAAGTCACAAATTTATAAATATTTGAAAATTACTGGAAAACATTCTGATCACATTAAAGTAATTTGTTTCTGCTAAACAGTACGATTAAGATTTTTGAAAGGGAACTAAATCTATAATCCTAATTTAGAGAATTTTAGAAAACCAAGAAAAGCAGACAAAAATGCTTCATTTTATTTTTTTCTAAAGAAATGTTCACAGCTAAATTCCCCATATAAAAATATCTGTCCTTTTTTCCTTTTCCAATTTTTAAAAACTGTAACCTTTATCTTAAGCATCACAGACTGTTGTTAATTTCACTCACTTTTAATTAATTAAAACCTAAAACAGAGAATTTAGAGAGACCCATGTCTCTTCTCAGATCTTCCGCTGAAAACTAATGAAACAGAATGCCAGGCTGACATGAACAACAAGGGTGAGGATGAAACTTACTAACTTTATTTTTTAGTAAATGTTGCCAACGAAGGGATTTTGGCTGTCAGTGGCTACATATTCCTCATAAAGTGATTGGCATATATTTGTAATAAACTATGTTAACATGGGCAGACTACTTGATCCTATACTCTAATATTGTTTCTGTTTATTGGAAAGTACCTTCACAATCTCAGGAACTTGCTACTTAATTTAAAAAATAAACTAGTTTAGAGATGCCAGATGGGGACTTCGTCATATAAAGCATGTAGTCTTATCATTGAGGTGAAACATCTACATCAGGGGTGTCAATCTCACTTCGTCACATCATCGTCACATGACATATTGGGACCATTTTCTCATTCGCTAAACCGGATGTGGATGTGATCAGCACGTGACGCATCCTGCCAGTGGACCGGGAGTTTGACAACCCTGATCTACAATGTAGACACAGGAAATAATAACCTAACTAGCAATGATTCATTCAAGGTAATCAGTGCTTATATAAGAAATAAGACATACATGTACAATTTAAGAACAAGCTCAACTATTTTTGTTTTGTTTTTTAGCTTAAAACTTGCACCTGAAGCTAGTCCTTGCATTTGTTTTGGCATGAAAATGCTGTAAATTGTTTGTTTCAATTTCTGATAAGAAAAATATTCAGCCGAACATACATGGTGAGGTCAACAAACCATTTTTGCTTTTCCTGGGGTAATCTTGTTTGTCACAGGCACATAAAAATCTCATCCTTTCTTTCCTTCTGAAAGCACCACATGTAATAACTTGGGCCAAGACAATGTAATTAATCAAGGAATTATTTTGTTCCATTCATAGTTACTGTAGTCTTCTCCCTCCGAAAGATCAGTTCCAGGAACTGATCCATTGTTAACTACTGTAATTTCAGACATCACATTGAGATTGAAAGCATTTTCATCAGACATTTTTTCAAGAAACTGTTTTGGAGACTTTACCAATATGCATAATCACAATAAGTCAGTTTGCTCTAGTGGTTAAAGCATCAAGCTAGAAAGCCGGAGACTATGAATTCTAGTCCTGCCTTAGTCATGAAATCTAACTGGGTGACCTTGAGCCAGTCATACCCTCGGTTCAACTCACAGGGTTGTTGTTGTGCAGAAAATAGGAAGAAGAAGGTGTGGTATGTTTTTTTTAAAATTAGATTTATATGCCGCCCTTCTCTGGAGACTCAGGGCGGCTTACAAGGCATTAAGCAATAGCCTTCATACTTTTGTATATTTTTTATACAAAGTCAGCTTATTGCCCCCACAAACTGGGTCCTCAATTGACCTACCTTAGAAAGGATGGAAGGCTGAGTCAACCTTGAGCCTCCAACTGGTGTAATTGCAGACAGCTGGATGTTAATAACAGGCTATTCAACCGGTTGAGCTATCTGAGGCTTTGTTATGTTTGAGTTATATATAAAAATAATAAAGGCAGGAAATGAATGAATGAATGAATGAATGAATGAATGAATTTTGTTTGTTTACACTGGCTAAGCTGGTTATCTCATCTTGCTTGCTCATTGGCTATTTTATTCTGTAGGGTATTAAGAAATTAAATAAATAAATATACTTTATTGTCATTGTAAGTATTGTCCAATAAGTACCACTCAACATGAGAGGAGACTTTGTCTAATGTCTAATGTACTAAACCAAGGGTAACGGTGAACCTGAAATCAGAATGATTTGTTGCTTTCCTTTGAAAGCCAATATTTGCAAATATTTCTTCAGAATAATAACTTTATTGTCGTTGTACGTGTATATACAGTATACCCATACAACAAAATTCACTTAAAACCCAAAGACCAGGTCCAACACACATAACAATCCCCCAAAACACTCCCACCCACCACAATTCCCCATCCCTAAACCACCCAAGCATCCACACAACAGACTAAGTAATACTGTCCAACAGCTCACTGATGGTGGCCCTTTAGTTCATTGTTGAGTGCAATTATAGCTCTGGGATAAAACTATTCAGAAAACATTTGGTCCGAGTCTTAATTGTTCTATAAATCGGTGGTGTTTCATAGTAAAGAATAAATAGTGCTCTAATAGCAATTCAGAATGTTCTTATTACTGGAAGTCTTTGGCATAATTTAACATTCTGTAAATTCACAATGCAGTGGATTTCCAGCTTATTATATGTGAAAGCTTGAAGAGATGGTGGAGGTTAGTTGCATTTTCACTTTGGGTATTTTGGAGTTCATTGCTGCAAAGACAAAAATGGGTAAGTGTCCATGACTTCTAAGAATATGATTACTGGGAACTACTGCCATAAACAACTGCAACAGTGTTTTATGAGACTTTATTAACCTGATGTTGGCAATGTGTCATGCAATTTGCCTTTGGGCTGCCATAACTGTTTGTTTTAATACAAATACACACTATTTGTGGTCATTTCTTCACAAGATTCTGTGACTCAGTTTTAACCAGTGACTCTGGCTGTATCTCATCCACATATCCAAGTCTCTCTCTGTCTTATCCTGCTCACACATGCAAACACCATAATGGTTTGAAGTCTTTATTGAGGCTATCAGCCTTGAATAGTAATTCTCCAGGATTCCCCACAAAGGACCAGAACAAGATGCAATGAGTCTAGTTTCTCAAGTCAGGAAAAATACAGAGAAAATCCAGCAAATCCATGGTCCAAAACACAAATCCCAGAAGCCAAAAATCCAATTCCAAGATCTACAAGGCAAAGTCCAAAGTCCAGAAACAAAGTCAGAGTCCCAAAGCAAGGTACATGATAGCTCAACAAACGTGTGAACCAAGGAGCCTTGGTGGAGCAGCGGACTGAAGCACTGTTAAATAGCACTTAGTTGCCAGATGCCTGCAATTACTGCAAGTTCAAATCTTACCAGGCTCAAGGTTGACTCAGCCTTCCAGATTGTGGGGGCAATAAACTGACTTTGTATATTAAAAAAAGAACACCGCTTGGGGGTGGGGGGCAAAAGCCCTACTAAGCAGATATATATGAAGGCTATTGCTTAATGCCTTCATATATACTTCATATAAGTATGAAGGCTATTGCTTAATGCATTGTAAACCGCCCTGAGTCTCTGGAGAAGGGCGGCATATAAAGTGAATGAATGAATGAATGAATGAATGAATGAATGAATGAATAAATAAATAAATAAATAAATAAATAAATAAATAAATAAATAAATAAATATGGAAGAGTTGTTCTCAGCACCATTCTGCTCCATTTGCAGGGATAAATAGCTGCCAAGCAATGCAATTCATTAGGAGGGGTGAGACTGCCACCTCGAGAGTAGCCTTGCCAAGCTCTATTGCACCTCTCCTGTCAACCCTGCAGAGCAGGCAATTCCTTTTCATCCCCACTCCTTGGTGCAGATGCTCCCTTTCTCCACCGTTTGCTTCTGGCTGGCCTTCCGAGCCTCTTGGCTGCATCTGTGTTTCTTCCTTCCTGTTATCATCCAGCCAGTTGTTTGATTGTTTCTCTGGTCCTTCTGAAGTTCCTGGTTTCTCCTTCTCTTCTTGCTCATCCCCTCTTGCTCCAGAGTTTGCCGTATCTTCCAGATGCTCTGCCATGCCCCAGGCTCAAATTCCTGAAGCAGGTTCTTCCTCAAGGCCTGAGACAGCTTTGGAGACCTCCATGAGACTGTCCCTCTTAGCATATTCTCTTCACTAGAGAAAGAGGTAAATATTAATGCTACTACCTACCTTCCCACTTGACTAATTCATATCTCATAAACTTTTGTAATTGAATCATCCTTTTTAAGCATCTTGGTTTCCAACTTGTTATGAGATGGGTAGGTCATGAAAAAGGTGAAAACTATGAGTACTTTATTTTTGAGATAGGTCAAATTTGATTGTGAAGGTTCTAACAAAACTAAGTTTCAGCATAACCAAGAGAGATCAAAGCAGGTAAAAAAAGAAAAAAGAAGTGGTAGATGTATTGAATAGTAAAAACAAAATCACAGATACAAGCAACCATTTACTAAACAGATGAACAGTTATGGGCAGGGTTGCAGAGTTGGCACAAAGGATTTGTATAAGATGGCGTCCATTTCCATGGGGCCTGCAATTCGATTGCTAATGTGCCCCTACACACTACACCTATAGGCAGTAGATATGTGTAGCAGTGGAGTATTTACTGTGTGCCATAGACACCTCTTTCTTCCTAGAGAAGATAACCATCAGAATATGATGGGGGTTCATAAGAAATCCTGGCATGGCTGCCTTCCCAATATCCTGGCTTATAAAATAGATGGTTTGCTTCATTTAATTATTGCATGAACTGTTATAGGGTCTTATGCATGTACAATTATTGGCAAGTTTACGGACTACGTGATACTGTGTCTATTTACCTTTGTATCATATAGATTGTATTTAAGAAAAACCTGCCCTAAACCAGCAATCTCCTTATTGTCATCCATATGACCTAGAACCACTATATTAAAGAAATGATAGTTATTTTCAAAGAATCACCATCCTAGGTATACTTCCTTAATGAGTAATATCATGATATACTAACTATTATAAAAAGGCTTTGTTTCTAAACCTTGAGTGTAATGTTGACCTTATCTTTTAATGTATCATATTTAATTTAGACTGTGAATTCTCTTTCAACAAGGAGTCTAGTGCACTTTTGAGGGATTGAGACTAATAAGTAACTCTTAGACATTTCAGGCAGAGAGTAGACACTTTTATGATGTTTTTCATTTCTTCAAAGTTTTTTGTTCCGCAAACTCACTTGAAGATAAGTATTACTTAATGAAGAGTAATCTTTTGAAGGGGATTATAAGAGCAGCCACTGGAATCAGAATGGAAGTACTGTGGCTTCCTTACATTTTAAATTTACATTATAGTTATTCTATCTCAAGTATTTGGTATGGCAGTGTTTATTTATGGCAGTGATAACAGAGAAAATTTAGTGATAAATAGAAATACAATCTTGTAGATTAAATCAGCAGAGGTTTTCTTTAAAAAACAAATATTATTCAAAATAATGGATGATTAAGACAAATGTCTGTGTTAATTTAATATTTAAACCAAATATACCTAAGTCATACAGATAAAATACCTGTTGGATGTTATTAATCATGCTGTCATTGAGAAAAACCTATCCTGTTTCCTGCTTTTATTAGAACCTCCCTTCCTTTTATTACAATGTAATTGTGTACTGAGGTCAATAGAAGTCCACAATATTAAGTACAACACATATACGCATACACACCCATGATATGTGACACTCATATGGCTCTACATTTTTTAAAAAAATATTCTGTAGATAAAGTGAGCAGACAAATTTGAAAATAGACTGAACCATGGTGATTACCTTAGTTGAGCCCAGCAGAAAGCCAGCAACTGGTTTAGCCAGGGATGCTGGCAATGGGGCAGCTAACTGATGGCATTTCCATATTAATTTGATGTGTAGCAATATTTCACCTGGGCAGGAGCAGCTAGCAAGCATCATTCAACCTCATTTGCTTGTAGAAGGTCTAGCCCTTATTTGAATTGTTAATAAGGGGTCACATTTATTTATTTATTGGTTCAATTTATATGCTGCCCTTCTTTGGAGACTCAGGGTGTCTTACAATGCATTAAGCAATAGCCTTCATACTTCTGTATATACCTGCTTAGGACTTTTGCCCCCCCCCCTAAGCGGTGTTCTTTTTAATACAAAGTCAGATTATTGCCCCCACAATCCGGGTCCTCATTTTACCTAATTCGGAAGATGGAAGGCTGAGTCAACCTTGAGCCTGGTGAGATTTGAACTCACAGTAATTGCAGGCAGCTGGCAGCTAAGTGCTACTTTAACAGCACTTTAGTCCACTGCTCCACCAAGGCTCTTATGTTCCCATAAATTCTATTTTTCACATTTTCTCTGTGACAGGGTACTAGATTGTTCTGGTAAATAGGGATAGTTGGACCATATGATCTCTTTGACATGGAGAACTGATTCTAAGCCTTGTCTATAAGTGAGAAACTGAGGATTGGAAGGAAACAAGAAGACAGATTCCCCAAAAGCTAAATCACTTGGCCATTTTGGTTTCAGTTTGAAAGCCTTATTGTTGGGCAGCAGAAGAAGCAGCCCCTAGTACTGATCACAATAAACAAAGTAAGACAATGACATTTAGAAGATGGAGTGGCTTTGTACCAAGGCTAGTTGTATCTGCTGAAACAAAGGATTGCTTGAGCTCATTTGGGGACCTTTGAAAGCATAGCTGACAAAGGCTAAGAGAATGAAAAACTAGCAGGACTGGAAGTTGGATAGAAAAGCAGAGAAGCATAGAAGCCCTTTTGCTCTGGGTTTTTGTGCCACAGATTCATTCAACAAACCTCTGCCAGGACCAAATTAGATGTGATAAGAATAAACACATTTAAAAGGACTATCCACAAACAGATTACAGAAATGGATGGCAACAAAGCTTGCAATTTCCTGTGTTTTCATTCTCTACAGTCTGTTCCCATGACCATTTTTCTTTCGAGGATTTTTGAGATTGGAAAAGTCTCCAGCAAAGAAATACAACTATGATATGAATCAGAAAGGGTAATTTAGGAAACGATTTAATGCACGTCCAAAGCAGATCCCTTTGGCTCTAAAAACTCTTTTTTTTTCTTTATCTAATGGAGCAGGTCCATGTTTAGATGTTGGGACTGTTGACATTTCTTAATTTGAATATAATGATACAAGCATAGCAGGATCATTCATCCATCAGATCTAATCTACATGCCTTTTAAAACTGGAAAATAATTATTTCACTATAATATTTATTTTCTTTTTTTTGATCCTAATATGATACAATGCTATGAAAAATGAAACTTTGTAATTCATCTGTGTCAGAAATTGGTAATTTGTGAGAGCTTGGATGTTGCTAACTCACAGTTCTCAGGAGTATTAACTAGTATAGGTAATGGAGATAGTTGCTGAGAATTGTAGTTTAGCAACATATGGAAAACCCATAATTATTACCCATAAGATTAAGAGTTGTATGAATTGTGGTGGGCAACAGGATATTATTATGTGGGAACCCAGAGAGAAAATTTGTGCCAAGTTTTAATGAAACTGTCTTAGACTTTATTATGTATCCATAGCTTTTCTTCTAAATTGTAGTACTTGTTTCCACAGTTCATGATTCTGCCACCAGTCTGCATTTTATTTTAAGTTGGGAATGTTAAACAAACTACACACTTAAAGGTAAAGGTAAAGGTTCCCCTCGCACATATGTGCTAGTCGTTGCTGACTCTAGGGGGCAGTGCTCAACTCCATTTCAAAGCCAAAGAGCCAGCGCTGTCTGAAGATGTCTCCGTGGTCATGTAGCCGGCATGACTAAACACCAAAGGTGCACCGAACGCTATTACCTTCTGACCAAAGGTGATCCCTACTTTTCTACTTCCATTTTTTACGTGCTTTCGAACTGCTAGGTTGGCAGAAGCTGGGGCAAGTAACAGAAGCTCACTCTGTTATGCAGCACTAGGGATTCAAACCGTTGAACTGCCGACCTTTGGATTGACAAGCTCAACATCTTAACCACTGAGGCACTGTAATTAAAATCTAGTCCTTACCCGCATTGCCCTATAGCTTAACCTAATTGGTTAAATTAGTACAAAGCTTGTGGATTTTAGAGTCATACAATCAATTATCTTGACGCTACAAAATGTTTCTATGTGAAAAGAAGGCACAAAATTGTATAGTCTGTATTATTTACCTCCTTGTCAAAATGTCTCATAACCTTGAAGATTTATCTTTTTTTGAAAAAAAAAAATCTCATTTTGAGTTGCGTAATCTAAGTTGCATAACTAGGTCTGGCAGTACGAATTCTCATACGAAAGATGTACATACCATTCTAAAACTATTAAGCTTTTGTTCAATAGAATGTGTGCCAAAATGTATCTTACTCTTTAATAGGCATCCACAGCTCTGTTTATAGTTCCATTTTTTTCCCACAAGTCAGACTGGCATGTTATCTGATCCACATACCTCCTTATAAAAGAATTCTGTGCTTCAGTTCAGGTGAAAACATTTGTGTTTTATAAGTTTGTGTTGGCTGTTTGAGCTGGGAGATTCTTCCAGGAAACAACAACAACAAAAAAAGACTGGTTCAGGCTGGATCTATTTTCACTGATCCATCTGAAAACATTTTAATAGCATCTCTGTTTTCTACAGCACATTTTTACCAATACAGTGCTTGATTTCACCAGGCACGGGAATAAATATTGATAAATGTAGCAATCAATAATCACTTTGTTCTGTTTTTGAGTTGCAACACAAAGAAAAGGATGACGGGTAGGTTTTTTTAAAGGAATAAATATTGACTGTCCAAAAACTCAGCTTACTTTTGGTCAAAGACAGAACCGCAAACTTCAGATAGATAGTAACTCTGCATTGCTTTATTGCAAACAAGAATGTTGTCATATATATGCAGTACACAGAATTAGCATTCTCTGCATCTCCAGGTTTTAAATCCCTCTGCTCTTTCTCCTACCATTTTGAGTTAATGGTCTCTCCATTCTTTTTTCTCCTCTGATAGAGACACTTCTCTCAAGATTATACAATCATTCTTTCTGGTCTGAGAGACTTTGGTTCCTATCCTATTAACTTTAATTCTTACATGCAGGGTTCTTTAATTGCAATTTCCCTCCCCCTCAGACTATAACAAATGATAGTTAAGAGGAACATGAAACTCTTTCATACTTCATTGGTTGATGAGATCACTGGATGAAAGATCAAACTCATGCTGTGCTAAAAATTATCTCTGCAGTTTATGCAGTTATTTTAATCCAATTTTTATGGTAAAGAAAATGACCTTGATTTTTTTTTTAAAAAGGTAGAATTTTGGTGAAAACGTAAGTGGTGTGTAGGTTCTTATATTTATTTACCCAATTATGCAATGGCCCAGATGTGGTTTGAGTGTTCTGTATGGTATTGTCAATCATTTTTCTACTGGTTTTCAGTTTCCCTGGCCCCAAACTTCAAATTAAATTTCTAAAGAATCATAATGAGTGCTGATTTCTTTCTTTCTTTTTTTTAATCAGTGAAGGCCTTTTTTTCCAAAATAAGAAAATTGGTTCAAGAAATGAGATTTGGTAACAATGGAAAATCTAAATATTAAGGAAGTGTAGCACTCTTCTCCATTTTGCAAATAAAATAGGCTTGGAAAACCCCTAAAAAAAAGAATGGAAACACATTGAGAATGACATAGAAAAACAGGAACATCTTTCTGAAGGAAAGACAATTTTGAGATGAAACTGTAGAGGATTTTCAGCAGCATTAAGTATTAAATATTACCCAATGGTATGCATTTGTTTCTATTTCAATAT
This sequence comes from Masticophis lateralis, assembly GCA_030761175.1. Taxonomy (NCBI): domain Eukaryota; kingdom Metazoa; phylum Chordata; class Lepidosauria; order Squamata; family Colubridae; genus Masticophis; species Masticophis lateralis. Next base: position 59,226,584 of record JAUDYJ010000005.1, on the reverse strand, counting down.
TCTGTATCAAAGTATTATGGCTTGTTCAATAAACAAAATTTTATAATATTTTAGGTTAGCAAACCCAGCCTAAATCTTTTAGCATTGGCAAGGAATGAGTAATGCCAAAGTATTTTACTTACATTGGTAACAAGACTTACATACACATTCATACACTATTAGAATTGGTTCTCTAAAAGAATGATCTCACTTATTCACTTCCTCAGAAATAATAGGATTAAACTTTTTCCAGTTACCAAGGCTATTCTTATTGTTTCCTGTTCCTGATTAGTCCAATACCAAGCAAATCCAAGTTACTTTCTTCTACAGATGCCCAGAATATTCTTCATAGAGGCAAACAGATGGTTCTGAGACCCATCCTTCCCTAACAACAAATGGGGTACTTGAAAAAGGATTGCTGGATGGTTCTCGGTTGACAAGCTAAAAAAGCAGAGAAATAATTATGTTTTCCTTCTCTTATCATCACAAGTTGGTTAGGCAGGTTCACTGTTTTCTTTCAATGTCATTATAAGCATATCTGCTTTGAAAAACCAAGAAGCTCCCTCTTCTTGACCTGCTCCCTAGGGTTGATACACCAGTCAGAACTAATGCTTCCATCCCCTCCACCATTCAGTCAAAAAGGATGAAGCTTCTTGGATGAGACTTGAAACAATTTCAAGTAAAAACAAAGGAAATCTAATTGCCTTTTGAAAAAGCACCTTTGGGACAACCATGACCTGGATGACTGAGAATCTCCATAGACAGATTGATGCACCATGCAATGCTTCATAGAGTAATCTGATCTAAGGTCTTTATCATCTATCCATTCCATGACAAAAATGCTAAATGTCTATGAAGTTACCAGGAATCGATCTTAAGCTAACTGCAAGTTGAAAATTATGATATACATTAATAAAGATCAATGGCTGGGGAGTTGAAGTCTAGAGAACCCTTTTCTCTACAGCTCTACAGAGAATAATTAAAACTGCCCAGAATATTATCGGACTCCAGCTACCAGCCCCGGATGACATCTTCGAATCTCACTATTTGAGAAAGTTGCATAACATTCTCAGAGACTCTTCCCATCCTCCTTACAATCTTTTTGGACTGTTACCTTCTGGCAGAAGATACAGAACAATTAAAACTCCGACCACACGTTTTCTGAATAGTTTTTATCCCAGAGCTATAATTGCACTCAACAATGAACTAAAGGGCCATCATCAGTGAACTGTTGGACAATATTACTTGGACTGTTGTGTGGATGTTTGAGTGGTTTAGGGGTGGGGAATTGTGGTGGGTGGGACTGTGTTTGGGAATCATTATGTGTGTTGGACCTGGTCTTTGGGTGTTAAGTGAATTTTGTTGTATGGGTATACTGTGTATACATGTACAATGACAATAAAGTTATTATTCTGAAGAAATATTTTTGCAAATATTGGCTTTCAAAGGAAGGCAACAAATCATTCTGATTTCAGGTTCACCATTACCCTTGGTTTAGTACATTAGACATTAGACAAAGTCTCCTCTCATGTTGAGTGGTACTTATTGGAAAGGGTGTTGATGGGTTGCTATTAATATGTTGCAGAAAGAAACAGTAGTCTGAAAGAAAGAGCCACTTGCCTGAAATGGCATAGATGGGTCTCCTGCTTGAGCAGAGGATTGGACTAGAAGACCTCCAAGGTCCCTTCCAGCTCTATTCTGATTGATTGATTGAGTCTGAAGTACAAAAGTTCTCAGACTGGGTGGAATTAAGAATGAACCTAGGATAGGGCTTTACACTAGACCTGAAATAAATTATCTTGGCCTTTGAACCTGAGGCTATAAAATCATTAGAATCTTCTCTTCTGACATAACAAAAAAGGAAGGCATGATTATCACATCATGTTTCTAGGCCATCTTTTCACCAAGTCTGCTAGAAATTAAACTTTAAGATCATATTTTTCTATTAGAAACAAAACTATGCTAGCTACCTTTTGTTCTTTAGTTTGGCAAAGAACTGTACATACATATACCATACTGTTTTCATAGACTAACCCAAAACAATTAGTTCTAATTGATTTTCAGGCTTTGTAATGTTGGATCTTATGTGAGTCTGCTGTTTCTAATAACAAGAAAATCCTGTTAGTCTTAAGAATAAGAACAAGAAAATGAAAGGCAATATGAAGAATTGGAAAAATGCTACACTTAAGGTCTTTTGCATAATACAACACATAACATCATTAAAAGAAAAGGAAAGGTATTAGTTTCCCCCATACCCTAATATATCTTTTTGGAGTTTGAAGCCATTTTGAATGAAAACATTATTAGATGTCTGGTCTGGTTTGTTTGAATTGAACTGTGATCAGGGAGACAAATCGAGATTCCTACCAAGAAAGGAAAGACAATGGCAAGCCACTTCTAGAAGCCTGGCGCTCTAATAAATCAGCCATCAAGAGACACATAGCCATTAACAACATCCATAGACTGTGCAAAAGAGACAGTCAACCAGCTCAAAAGAGAACAAGGACTCCATCACCTCTCCACCAGTAATCACCAACCAGATGACATAGATTAACTCCAAGGTTAACTTCAGACCAACAATCAAGTAAACAATATCCCAATCGAGAAACTACCAAAGAGCCACTAATAAACAGCCCAACCAAAGAATGGGTTAGGCCACCTCAACCCACTTAGACCAGAATATAAACTGACAGCAAACAGCACTCCTTGTTATCACTGATGATGTTACCTAGTTTAGGGTAATGAAAGTCTGGGGGAAAAAAAAATCAAGCAAGCTCAGAAGCACCAAGGACCCCTCAAACCACTTTGAAATATGTTGCCAAGAAAATTGCATGGATTTTCCACCAGAAATCAAGACAAAACCACAAATTACCCTATCATATTTTACATTAGTGCACTATATGAACTCAGCCTAACTGGTTAGTTTGTGGTTCAATATTGTAGAATCCTTGGTGCTCTCTGAGCTTAGTTATTTGCCTGGAGATTTTCATTCCTAAGTGACATCATCAATGCAACCAAACTGAGAGAGCATGAAGGACTCCACAGTTTGACCCCGGATTCTCTTCTAATGGTTCAGTATGCTGGGTGGCCAGCCCTTGCATTGACTTCATTGAGAAAACCATGATTGAAATAGCTATGGATATGCAATTTATACAAACACAGTCAGAGTATAACAAAGGTCATAGATCAGGAGTGTAAAATTCGTGACATGTTGTTGTCACATGACTTATCACAACTTTCCCCCCCTTCGCTAAACTGGGGGTGGGGGGTGGCCAATGCGTGATGCATCTGGCCCATAGACCGCAAGTTTGACACCCCTGACATAGATCATAAAATCTAGCTTTTAAAATCTATTAATGGCTCCTTTGCCTTCCCTGATGGCTATCCTTGATGCCTTTTTCCTTCTTACACAACTGATCTTCATATAATAGAAAAGCTAGTATTTACCTCTCGAGCATGTACATTTTATTAACTTGCTATTCTACAAGGGTAATTTAAATGATTTATTCTGAAAGGTTGTGCAATTCCATAGCTGCTTATGTAGGCTAGCTATTTTATTATCAGTATCTGCTATGTTCTGTTTTTGAATTGCAACACAAAGAAAAAAAAATGACAGGTAGGAAACCATGTTTTTTTTAAAAAAAAAATCTATAGTATTGGAATTCAAAGAATTATATGGAAAGTATGTACTATTTTCCTATCTGCTTGGGGTTACCAGATGTACCAAACCTGTTATTATCATTTTAATTAACAGGGGAAAAAATAGATGAAATGCTATACTATCATTGGCATTAGAATTTCAGTTAAAACTGAAATCTTGAACACTTTAATAACAATTCCCTAAATCATTTTGAAAAGAGCATATAGCACATTTTAATTTGGCATTCATTTTGATGATGGAATTATTCTTTTTTTTTAAAAAATGTTTTTTTAAAAAATATTATTATTATCTTTATTGTTTCAATGTCATACTTACAAAGACGTATTTCTGATACTGTTATAGCCCATATTCCCCCTGGATTATGCTGCTTGTTTCCATATGCTTCTCCTACTCTTAAGATCCTTTTTTATTATGTGCCACAATAGGCTTTAAAGTTTTTTTCCCTTCATATTAATTATTAAGGGAGCCATTCATTGCTTTCCTCTGAATCTGCTTCTGCTTGTACATATGTTATCTATTTCTTTAAAAAAATTTTTTACTATGTTTATTTATATCCCACCTTTATTGTTTTTATAAATAATTCAAGGCAGCAAACATATCTAATACTTTTTCCTCTTTCCATTTTCCCCACACCAATAATCCTGTGAGGTAAACTGGACTGAGAGAGAGTGATAGGCCCAAAGTCACTCAGTCGGTTTTCATGCCTAAGGCAGGACTAGAAATCACAGCCTTCTGGTTTCTAGCCTGGAGCCTTAACTCCTTTTTTACTAATGGTTCTGTGGGTGCGGCTTGGTGGGTGTGGTGTGGCTTGGTGGGCGTGGTTTAGTGGGTGTAGCAGGGGAAGGATACTGTAAAATCTCCATTCCCATCCCATTCCAGGGGAAGGTTACTGCAAAATCCCCATTCCCTCCTGATCAGCTGGGACTCAGGAGGCAGAGAATAGATGGGGGCGGGGCCAGTCAGAAGTGGTATTTATCGGTTCTCCAAACTACTCAAAATTTCCGCTACCAGTTCTCCAGAATCTGCTGAATACCATCTCTGATACACATGTTCATGAAGATATGTATACATGCACACACATATAAATAAAGAATTTCACAATTGTCCACTGTACAACTGTATATTGAAAGTATACATTATTTCTTAATAAACCAATCCTTCCTTCCTTACTGTGGTTCAGTAGAAAGGAATGTTGCTGAGAACCTAGCTTTGCTTATCTTTCTAATTCTGCTACTATGATAGATGAGCCCAATACATAACACATTAATATATCTCTGTGCTCTAATGGTCATAAATGGGACTCTTGAGTGGATGCCACACAGCTACTTAACTGGAAGATAGGGAAAGGCAGTCATCATTTATCTGTAATTCAGAGCATTCTCTGCCTTTGTCTGTTCTTCAGGGCAGGAAGCATAATTTGGCCTGACAGAATCGGTGGGATTACTTAATCTATGGAAATGAATGTTAAGTATTATAGGCTGAATCAGCTGCTATATTCTGGGATAATCTCTGGGCAGTGAGCAACCTCAAAAATATTGGGAGGGATAGAAATAGTGAAATTAGGGAAACTCTTCTAATGACACACCATTTCCTATGATAATGTAGAAAAAGGTCTTCTTTCACTCTGTATTAAAAAAAATGTAATTAAAAAAAAGTGAACTGATATAATGGGATGTATAAGTGAGAAGCCTCTTAAAGAAGCCCTGAATCAGGATCCTGGTTTTGATGTGTTTGAGTTTATCATTTTGTGAGCTATCCACAGGGATATTTTACAAAATGGGTGGCCATGTAAGTCTTTCCAATACATACATACATACATACATACATACATACATACATACATACATACATACATTCAGTTCAGCAAGCTATATACTATTCACATTGATCAGAACAGTGATGTGAAACCATTCATGCTTGGGCATAGACTGCTGTGCTACTTACATATGTTGTCCTCAATTGAGCATTCTGTAATAGGAGAAATCCTAAAGCTTTTAGTTAAAGCTCTACAAACTAAAGAACTTAAAGAAAATAAATTGGACGATTAATAAGCTAAGCAGTCAGTAATATAAACAAACATAAATAATAATATATCCTGAGGAACATCTATTGTAAGATGGCATTTGAACACTAACAATATCATTAGAAAATAGCAACAGCACCTTTGCACAGCAGCCAAGATCCCAGAATCCCCACTGCCAATGCTTAGCCTAGTGTTCATCGGCTATACTATTGCTGCAGTTATATCTATAATTTTAGGTGTCTGTGTTTCTGTATAATATTTCTGGCCTAAAGGATTTAATAAAAGTGTGTTGTCATTGTTAGTGTTGTGTTCTGAGTGGCTAGTTGTAACTGCCATTTTAATTTTCCAAATTTACTGCTATGTACAACATGGATCGTTAAAATTTGGCGAGATTCAGTTATATGGAATTTCTTGTAGCCCTGCTTGGAAAGTCATTATCTGTAGATCTGAAGCATTTCTAAATCTGTCCCAAGAAATCATGCACCCTACTAGACTTCATTTTGCAAAGAGTTCCTCAAACCGAAAATAGTCCTGGGAACTCTTTAATTACAGTAAGACAAAGATGAATAGTGAGTTGTTATATCATGATAATGCTGAAAGAATGGAAAGAGAGAAAAGGTTGAAGAAATGGAGAATTTAAGGAGAGGAAAGAACATTGGAAGATTGAAAGACCAAATAACATAATGCAACTCTTCTGTTAATAAAGTTAACTAAGTAGTACTATTTTCAAAGGAGAAAAAAAAGAACACAATCCTTGCAGCAATATTTATAACAGAAAATGAGGTGATAAAAAAAATAAAGTTTGGCAAAGGATAATCTTTCACCCTAGGCCTTATCCAAGGAAACCCAAGGAAGTTGTGTCATTCAAGACATCAAAATAAGATTTGCAAGGGTTTGTTTTGCTTTCAAAAAGTTTTACTGTAACCAGGAAGCACTGTTTACAGTTTTTAAGAAGATCTGAAAAAGCCACAAATGAAAAAAAAATGGTTGGAACTGTTAGGATGAAAATTTCTAACATGAACTGTGGAAAAGATATTTATAAATGTATTGTTTGACTCATATCTCAGACATAGACCTGACCTGTTCTCTGACTATAGAATCGTGATGGCGAATCTTATGGCACGTGTGCCACAAGTGACACGCAGAGCCCTCTCTGCGGGCACGCCAGCTGTCGCCCCAGCCCAGCTTCACTGTGCATGTGCATGTGCCTCCTGCTGGCCAACTGGTCTTCTGTTGTTGCCCATCAGCGGCCTGTGCAGATTGTAGCTGATTCTGATAGCGAAGAGGCTGGTATGGTGCTGCACTAGCAGTCTGTGCAGCTGGCACTCGAGTCAGACAATGAGGAGGCTGGAGAAGATGTGGTGCCAGAGGCAGGGATTTAGCCAGGGCCTTCAGAACCTCCAGAAACTGCTTTAAGTGAAGAGGACAAAGAGGAGGAGCCTCTTCTCGATGCACGGGTGCGCAGAGCTGCCAAAAGGCAGGAGCGGCTCCTCAGGAGGAGGTCTCCTCAAGAGTAAGGCTTGGGGCTAATTGGCCACTCCCTTAGCCTATTTAAGGAGGAACGCTGACTGAAGCAATTTGTAGGGAACAATTTTAGTTCACTCTACTTCGTTTCTGGATTCTCTGCAAATTGCTTCTGGGCTTTCTGCCAACCTTAGTAAGATTGTGATTACTTTATCTTTGGTTTCTTGTAGACTGTTAAGAAAGTTTATTAGCAGTCTTTGTTTTGAAAAAGACGGAGTTATTTTAATAAATTAAGTTTTGTACAAACTTTGTGTGTGCTGTGTTCTTTGGGGTCCATAGTGAGGCAGAACATCTTCTAACCTCTGCCGTGCATGTGCGGGAGGGGGGCAGGGTGCATTTGGGGGACACTCATGCACGGGAGAGGAGCACATGCACGGAGTAGTGCTCACATGTGCAGGGGTGGGGCGCATGCATGGGGGGTGCTCGTATTGCATTTTGGGGCTTGTGCGGCACTCCCGCACCCTGTTTTGGCTTCCGGATTGGTGCAGGAGGCTTTCCAGGGCCAAACAGGGTGCGGGAGGATGTACCATGTTTTGGGCCTGGAAGGCCTCCTGCAGCAACCTGGAAGCAAAAAATGGGTGGGGGGGTGGGGGGGGCACATGTGGGGGGGATCATTCACACATTGCATTATGGGTGCGAGCGCTGTGTCGCCTATGAGCACACATGCTTTTGGCACGCAACAACAAAAAGGTTAGCCATCACTATTATAGAAGGTGTCTCTTACTGTTTACTAAGGATCTCTTAAAATATTGCATGTAATATTGGAATTGGACCTCTCGATTGCATACTATCTGTCAATTTTTCAAATGCATTTCTTAGTTTTTCTGGTTAAATTATGAGGCATCATTAATCTTATGTGTATTACATACCTGTGCTTGTTTTAGTCCTCTGGATAACAGAGAGTGTGAATGAAGAGAGAGGGAAATCAAGAACAGTTATTTAGTAAAGCTGTTTCTGCTACACTGAAATCTTTCCTTCCTTCCTTCCTTCCTTCCTTCCTTCCTTCCTTCCTTCCTTCCTTCCTTCCTTCCTTCCTTCCTTCTTCCCTCCCTCCCTTTTTCTATGCACATACAATGCATACATGATCAAATCAAGAATAATAAAAACATCCCAAGTTACTATTAGAGAAGGACATTGGATTAACATTCTTTTCATGTGGCTGCAGGATGGAAGAATAAAGACCCGCATGAAAAAAAGTACGGCCTGCAATTGTTGCTAAAAGAATTTGTTGAAAGCCACAATGCATTTTTGAAGGCAATTGGATCATATTTCAGCCTTGGAGTTCTGACACACGTTGTGACAGCCTGTGGGAGATATGCCAAGAGCTTGTTCTATAAATCACATTTTGAGAAAAGGAGGTAGCAGCAGTGGTGGCAGTTGGTGGCTCTTTTTCTTGGCGGTATCTCTTGGATACGGGTAGCCACTTAACCTGGCATCAGTAGAAGTTAAGGAGAATCCATGTGGCTTGTGAAAATTCCAGCTCTTTTCCTCCTTGTTAACTAAGGCTCAGTGCATATGAAGGCCTCCTTAAAAAAATAAAAAGAATTCCTGTGGTACTATGCGCGATGCAAATATGGGGATTTAATGGAATGCTGCTTTTCATTTAGTTTTCTGGCAGCATTTTTTACACACACACACACACACACACACACACACACACACACACACACTGTATATATATATGTGTGTTTTCTTTCCTTTTCGTAGGTTTTATGTGTATTTCTCTTTAGCCAGGTTCTTCCTACATAAACCAAGATTTTTATATAGCCCTAGTTCAGTGAAATCATAACCCACTAGTTTCTAGGCTTTTTTTCTGGCAGCCAGCAAAACCTCTGCTCGGAGGCTATATATATATATATAGCCTCCCAGATCAGATCCATCGGTGGGGATGGAAATAGCACCAGTTTAAAAGAGAAGGAAAGCAAATATGACAACAACATTAGCCTTATCATATGCTTTTTTCTGCAAGCACTTTGACAGATATGAGAGGAATAATATATTCACTGATATTTCTTTTTATGACTAGCAATTTTGTGTCTGTCCAATGGGAGAGGTTTTAAGATATGTCTATTGTTCTCTGGAAGGGTAGTTGCATTACAAAGTTACAGGCAAGAAGAAGGATTGCTTCTCCTGGGGGCTTCAGTTTATCATTAAAGCTTTTCAAAGATGGAACAGATTTGGTTTTCAACCATAGATTGCCCTCAAACAAATTGCTGGAGAGATAACAGGAAACACAATAGGATTGGTTTTACTAGAATGGTTATAAATACAATAAAGGAGAATATTTGTAGTTCAGGATTGAAATGAGGGGCAGAGGTGGGTTTCAGCAGGTTCTGACCAGTTCTAGAGAACCAGTAATGGAAATTTTGAGTGGTTCGGAGAACCGGTAGTAAAAATTCTGACTGGCCCCGCTCCCATCTATTCTCTGCCTCCCAAGTCCCAGCTGATCGGGAGGAAATGGGTATTTTGCAGTATCCTTCCCCTGGAGTGGGGTGAGAATGGAGATTTTACAGTATCCTTTCCCTGACATGCCCACCAAACCACACCCACCAAGCCATGCCACGGCCACCAAGCCACGCCCACAGAACCGAGAGTAAAAATTTTTGAAACCCACCACTGATGAGGGGTCCTTGGTACTCTCTGAGGTTGATTGTTTTCTTATGGACATTTCATTACCCAAACTAGGTAACATCAGCAGTGCTAGAAGGGAAGGGGGTCTGTGGAGTAAAAGAGAAGGAGAAAGGGAAAAGAAGAGGGGGGGAAGAGGACGAGGATTGTGGGATCCAAGGTGCTCTCTGAGCTTGGTTGTTTTCTTGTAGATGTTTCATTACGCAAACTAGGTAACACCATCAGCACTGATGATGTTACCTCGTTTGGGTAAGAAAATAACCAAGCTTAGAGAGCACCAAGGGCCCATCATGTTTATAATTGTCTGGCAAAATTTTGGAACAAAAGGCTGGATGAATTATCATTCTGTGTTGAATATGAGTGAAGGGAAGAATAGACCTTTTCAGCAAGTATCCTTCCACTGAAAGTTTTATTCAGTCACAACAGCAAGTTGAAAAATGGGTTTTTTTTCCCCTGACTTTCTCTCTCAAAGATATTTTCCACCTCCTAATCCAGGAAAGATCAATATATGTTAGTTTAAATAATTAAATGAATGTGTGTCTTTATAAAAAGTAATAAAATTAATATGTGTGAGATTAGATGTGATTTAAGACAGATTTATGATTGCCACCAAAGCCATGAGTGTTTCAGACAGGGTAACTTCATCATTATGCTAGCTGGCCCAAGATCCAAGGTTGTGGGCTTTTCATATTATCTCTATTTTATTAGGTAATAAGATTGGTCACATATTGTATATGATAGCTGAACAAAGAGATAGAGTTTCTATAGATTGTATTGTTTTATTAGCTCCCTTTACACTTGAGCCATGAAAGAAAGAAAGAAAGAAAGAAAGAAAGAAAGAAAGAAAGAAAGAAAGAAAGAAAGAAAGAAAGAAATTAGTTATGTATTGCACAAGTGGGAAATGGAGTTGCTATTATTGATTACTTCAAAAAATGCTTAATGAGAATCCTATTCAGGTTGGGATCAACAAACTAGTATGTACTTTTTCCTTTTCCTCCTCCTCCTCCTTGACGTAATGTTATAGTTCTCACAAGTGATGATAGTAAGACACTGAGTCCATCTCCTGTTAAAGCCATGACTCACAGCATGGATAATTACCCAAGGGGCATAATTTTTGTATGTCCTGGGAGTAATTGCAAAATAATTCGTAATTGTTTGTGAATCAAGGTTCTAGTTTTGGACTGCTGCTGCTGATAATCCTTGTGTAAAACAACAAAGTCTGGGTTTTTTGGGTGCGTAATGGCATTATTTGAGATAGAAAAATGGGGTCACTATTGCAACTGGAAACCGCTGAGTTAAATCATTAAATGCTTGTAAGATCCAGGTGACCACATAACAATCCAAACATTGGAATAAAAGGTGCCTGAGCCCCAGCTTGCTGATTGCTTTGTCATAAACTTTTGTCATTGAAAGGAGTCCCTTTGGGGAAAAACCTTGGATCCCTGAAAATTAAAAAAGTAGCAGTTTTTTGGATTATAGAAAAGAGAAGCCACTGTCTCACGTATGATGTGTTTGGGCTCTTTGTACCTTCAAGGCATGCAGTGAGTTAACTTTGCCTTGTGATACCATTTTCTGAGTTACAAGTCTGTGCCTCTGCCTCTCTGTATGAATGCCACCCACACAAAAGGGGAACGATGTCAAGCCGCAACTTGCAGAAGATAGTGTAAGACACACCTATGCAATCACTGCTTATGCTACTCTAGCAAACTCTCATGTTCCCGAAGTCTCTGCATGAACTGTGTGAACAAATACAGGCCAGGTACTATTGAAGCTTCATTCTTTTTCAAATTGTACTTATATGATTTTCTTTCTTTCTTTCTTTTTTACTGCTGGATATATGGGAGTACTGAAAGGGCATTTTAATCAATGAATTATCTCTGTGTTCCTTGAATGGATTGAGTGGAAAAAGGACTCACGTGTTTATTAGGAACAACACGGCTACTGGCAAGGGTTTGACTGGCTAATGCCTCTCTGTTTGGGCTTGGTTGTTTTCAAGACAAAATACTGCTACATTTTCTTTTGTGCTTAGTTTTATTTACAAGGATGTGGACAGTACAAGGATCATGTGAATTTCTTAGTAATCTGTTGCTTGGGTAAGATACAGAGGAAAAATTGTCTGTAGCTGACAAAGCACTTTAGATGTGAAACTATGAACAAAGCATCGCCTAATTTTCATCCTAGCTTGCTTTCTGCTTGGCTTTAAAAATGTCCCTTCTGTAAAATGCTTTTTTTGTGTGCATGTATGTCTATGGGAACAAACAGTGATGGGTATCACCAGAAGAAATCAAATCTAATTGAAAAGATATATAAAGTGAAACAAGGCACAGATAGATAGTGGCAAACATTCATTCTCTGCCAATTAAAAGCAAAGTCATGTCATTTATAATATTTTTTTGGGGGGGACCTTCAATAGGCATGCAACAACAAGAAAACATATCTGATTGCACATCCAAATACATGTACATATTTGTAGGTGCAAACACATTTATTTTTCAACTCTATTCTTTGCCATTGAATTAGATAGTTCAGCATTAACTGTGGTACCACTAAATTGCTTTGGGTAAGATAAATAAGCATCCATGCATGTTTTTATGACAATGTGTTTTCTGGTGTACAGATTTTCACAGAGTCTTTATCTGGGTTTTATGTTTGCTTATATTACACCAGGGTGCAAATACATTGTATGCTTCAAACATTTGTTAGGTCTAGCTTAATTGCTAGCATTTTCGGTTAGCAGAGCTTGGAAGTATCTTTAGATATTTTAGAACCGAGATCTGCGACATGTTCAAGTGGACTACTATAATAAATGTGAAGCAGTGTAAATGTAATCTAGGTAATTCATACTCTGGTTTAATCTAGAGCTGATCATGCAATGAGAGGGATTGGGAAGCACTTTTAAAGTTAAATCAAAGTTGACATCCTAGTAAAGACACCAGGATGTCTTTGCTAGCCCTTTCTGAAAAGAATTTAAAGGTGGTGTTTAATCTTTATCTGTAAAACCTTGTGGATTAGCAGACCTAAGATTAGCCCTTGAAGGAATACCTGCTTTTGTATCTACCTGCCTGCCTTATTTTTTTCTCCCAGAGACTTTCCTCCAGGTATCCTTGCAATTTGATATAAAATTCACATAACTGCCTGGAGAAAGACAAGCTTTTCATTTGCAGAATCCTGATCATAAGACACCAATGGCACCAAGATTCTTTCAACACTTTTTATCCGCCTACGCAAGTTTATGTAATGCTCCAACATGCTTTTATTTATTTTATTTATTTATCAAATTTAGGTACCGCCCATCTCTCAGATGTTAGCCTCAGATATGTTCAGGACTGTACAGTTAATCCAGTTCTTTAAACTGAAAATGTAAATGTACAAATAGTTCATGAAACGGCTGTTGTGTTATTTTTTCATCTAGCTGCAACCTGAACATAGAAAGCTACTTGTAAGGCTGTTGTGCTAAAGTTCTGTTTGCGTATCCTTATTTTTGTAACTGCAGCATGCTACTGAAAGTGTGCAGTTCCTGCCTTGAAATATTTTATGAATTTGAAATGAAGAGTGAGTTCTAAGTGGAAAAAATACATACAGGTAGTCCTTACCTTACAACAGTTCATTTAGTGATTGTTTGAAGTTACAAAGGTACTGAAAAAAGTGATTAATGACCATTTCTCACACTTACGATCAATGGTGGGATTTAGCCAGTTCGCACCCCTTCGGGAGAACCAGCTTTTAACTTTCTGAGGGGGTTGGCAAACTGGTTGTTGGAAGAAAATCATTAGGACAGAGAACAGGTTGTTAAATTACTTGAATCCCACCCCAGCTTATGACCATTACAGCATCTCCATGGTTACGTGATTTACATTTGGATGCTTGGCACCTGTTTTGTATATATGACAATCACAGTATCCTGGGATCATATAATCACTTTTTGTAACCTTTTGACAAGCAAAGTCAATCAGGAAGCCAGATTCACTTAACAACCATGTTACTAACTGAATAATTGCAGTGATTTACTTAAAAAAATGTGGCAAGAAAAGTTGCAAAATGAGGCAAAACCTTCTTAACAAATGTTTCACTTAGCCACATAAATTTTGATTGTGGTTGTAAGTCAAGGACTACCTGTAGTCATAATTAATAATAAGGAAGCCTATCTTCTTGCTGTATCTCTTCAGTGCATTCCTTCCTCTGCAGGAATTTTCCATCTGATTTTCATAAAAAAATCAGCTGTCCAATGCAATTTCAGATAAATTACTGAGAAGACATCAGGTCTGGTGTGATTTTCTGTATATGGTCTAGATGGAAGCAAATGAGCCATATGCAGAGAAGGTCTCATAGATCAATTTCACCCAAGGAGAAATGTAATGAACAACAACAAAAAAATCACAATGTAGATGACTTATCTGTTTATTTATTGAATGCATATAGTCACCGACCTCAAGTTGGTGACTTTAGGCCATTCACCATACATACATACATGATATCATTCAAGAAAAGGCAAGACCCTTATTTGAGATCATCAGTGCTGGATGGGTAGGTAGTCCATCTGTGATCTGTGGACTTGAGATTGTCTACCTTTGACATGACATCTTTGAAATGTCTGTTCAGAGAGTTCAGGAAACTGAAGGTTGCTTGTTTACGGTAATATATTAAAAATGCTCACAACCTATGACTCACTAAGCAGAATATACCCATTAGCAATGTACTGTTTTTTTATTCCTGATTTTAAAGCAGGGGTCTCCAACCTTTGCAACTTTAAGACCTGTGGACTTCAACTCCCAGAATTGAAGATTGATTTCTGGGAATTGAAGTCCACAAGTCTTAAAGTTGCTAAGTTGCTAAAGTACTATATAGTATCTTGCTGTAGTCTGTCTTCCATTAGATACTTTATGTCCATGGAAGCGGCTTTTATTTTCAATCTATGGGGCATACTTTTTCTTTCCATCTCTCATCATCCCTTGAAATGGGAGAAAAATTGTTTCTTGGGAAACTCCTCCTTCCACTGACTTATGAAATGAAGCCAGCAAAAGAGCAGTAATTTGACAGGGGAATGAGAACTCCTGTCTATATCAGGAGCTATTTCCTGGGCATAGCAATAAATGTCTCTTCAGGAACACAGACATAGCAGAAGATTTAGGCATAAGACTTGGACAGGTAACTAAGTTTATTGCATAAACTTAATTACAACCAAGATCCACTTTCAATTACGAGGAAGATCTACTGGCCTAAGAATCTAGATTTCTGTCTACATAAGATCCAATGGTTAAATACTTTTTGCTTTAGTTGCAAAGGAATAGTTGCCATCCATTTTTCATCAGGGCCTGTAGATGGTGTTCAGCATGTTTTTTACAAAATATTTTGTTTTTTGGGGTCTATGCTTACTCCCTCATATATCAGCCTGCCAGCTCCGGTCTTCAGACTTTTAATATTTCACATCTCACATCTGAGCAAAAACCTTCAGGTTTCAATTTGATGACTGATTGATTTAATAATATACTAAGAGTATTGTTAAATGACACAGGTTATTCAAAGGAGAGCTAACTATGATTCGCTTCTGGAATATTCCAGAATTATAAATTGGTTGAGGAACAGGAAAGGTTAATGAGTTAGAAAGCTTGCATAACATAAGACAAAAAAATTGCTGAATGCACTTTTATGCTGCATAAAACTATATAGGTGATACGCTGCCTGGAGAACTAAAAGTAGGTCTTTTCATTTAAAATAATTGTGGAATGGTCTGAATGGGAAAGGCTGATGAAAAATCAGGGAAGATCTTTTAAAGATTTGCCTATATCTATGCTCAGTCTTTCAATCTGTAAAGAAAGGTTAATAGCACAAAACTTTAAGTAGCCGCCAGAGATTGTACTGCAAAGTCATTGATGTTACACATCAAGAAGATCTCACCATTCTAAGTGCTAGAGGGAACATAATTGTATTCTGAACCTACAACAGAACAAAATAATTTTGTGTGGGCTTGTATCTCCAAATAATTAGCATTTTTTTTCCTAATGGGATTGCCTGCACCGTTGCAGATGGTAAAAGATTTGTCTGTCAATCTTTCCAATTATGCATGGAGATTTTTTTATGCTGGCGCACCTAGTTAAGTGGTCAGACCACCTGCTACTTTGACATCTAAAATTAACTTATTTTCTTAAATTAAAAATAAGCAGACACTGAATTTTTCTACAAACACATCAGCAATCAGTTAGTATACATCTGGAGGAAAGTGGTCCTATGTTTGGTTTTCAATGTATTAAGCATATTCCAAAATGTTAAAGGATTGGTAGCTGTAGAATAACACTTTTAAATAAAGTTTATGTACTGTTCAAGCATGCAAACTGACTTGCAGCTTGGCTTTAGCACCATAAACTTACTTCTATTTATATTATAGAGGGACATTTTAGCAAGTGAAAATGAAGTGAAGACATTCCACAAGTTGGTTAGAAGTGTTAGAATAGCCTTTTTTTAAAGAGTAAAAAGAGCTGAGTGTATGTCTCTCTCTCTGTGTTAAAATGTGCTGATGAGTAGACCTTTCTGGCTTTCTTATAAAGAAGAATCCCTGAAAAATTATTTATGTTACTTGTAGAAAATATGGCATAGTTTAATTCCACTGTAGGATTGGCTTCACTCCAAAAGCAAGCAGGATGTGGGTTTTATAAGTCTTTTAACGGAGAGTCTACTGTTTAGAATGGATTTGGATTTCGACTTTATGTTATCATTTGCTAGTGTTTGTTTATGAAATATACTATCTGAATTTCCGTGGTGGGATCTGGAGGTACTATAATTTCAGTTCAGCCTAAACATAAAAGTTTAGCCTAAAGAAAAGATTGCAGAACTCTGGCATATTTTGAACAGAGGGAATAATATAGTCAACTGCTTTGGTTACTGCTTTGGATTAGTACGTTGTATGAACCCAGCTATTGAAGATCAGTCAACAATTTGAGCCACTTGGCTAAATCAAGGCATTGCTAAATATAATGTGGGCTCATTAGCCTGAATTTGGAATGCAACTGTAAGACCGCAGTGGTGAAATCTTCCACTGGAAAATTTCTCCCAGGTTGCTATGCTGCTTTATCATGAGCAGCATATATTTTCTTCTTGCAACAGATCAGTGGAAGAGAAATTTGATTTAATTCATGACTTACTTTTGGAACAACATTCTGATTTAGGATATATTTCTGAAACTTGGGCCAGTGAACATGATGCCGTTTAACACAAAAGTGTCTTCCAAGTTATGCATTGATGGATCAGCAGAGAGTTAAGGTTGCTTATTTTATCTTAGTAAGTTAAGGTTAATTATTTTCTCAGCCTTCTAGTAGACCTGACCAAGCGCCTGCATTTCCAGTTGTCAATGAACACACTGTTTAATCTGCCTAAATTGATGGGATTAATCTCTAGAACAACAATTGAGTCTCCAAAACTTAAAGAAAATGATTATCTAGAATCTAGCCAGTTTTGAAATGGCAGCTGTTTTAGTCACTTTGAGGATCAATTCATTGGAATCTCTTGGATACTTTATCAAGCATTGAGATAATAGGTGTTGTTTTGATGGAAGGAGGATTGGCAGAATTGTCTGAGCTAATTCTGTTCATTCTTGACCGACAGGACTCAGAAAAACAAAGTCCTTACCCTGCTGATTTCCCCTCTTTAGTGCTCCATGTTTATCTTATGTAATATTTCTATACAAAACTGCTCAGTGAAGCTGACCAGCATTTCAGACTAGATCATAAGGAGAGAAAAAAGCAATTGGAAAGAGTTGTAATTTGGAGATTACTGTAGTTAGCAATAAAAGGTGTTTAGCAGCCTATCTTCACAATCCTCTGTTCCAAACAAATTTTTTTTCATGGCCATGTTTTGTGATTTAAAAGATCTTTCGTGAAAAGGAAACCCATAAATTATCCAATTAATTATATCATATTTAAGATTTAGCTTTTCTCTAAATTTCCCAGTGATGTAGCTAAGTTATTAGTTATCTTGGTTGGAAGAGAGGATGGTTCCAGAATGCTGTGTAAAAGAGTCACCGCTAAAGCTTGGAAACAGATTTATTTATTGGTATCCAATTCTTGCAATTAGATTTGAATACATTTCAGCCTCTTACTCTCTCCATTCTTTCTTCACCTCACAAAATATAAGAAAGGACCACTGTCCCAACTATAAAAAGAAGGGCAGAGGAAAGGAAAGAATGTCTCAAGACAAGCTCAGTTCCTGATTACAGAAATTCCCGATGGCAGTTTTCCTGACAACACTATGGAAATGGTTAACCACTGCATTTTGAGAATTGCTTTTTGATTTTTCACTCTGGCCTACAGAATTGGGCTTTCATAACAGGCTTCCACCATGTCCTATGTTACTTCAGAACCCAGAAAGTTTAGAAAAAGACCTATTTGATTCTTTTTTCTGTTTTTGCCCAACAAAAGGTTTTGTCCACCAATGAGTTTTATACTGATGTTCTTTTGTTTGGATTGGTTTGTATTTGGTTTATTCAGGTTGGTTTACATGATTTTTTTTCCTTCCAAAAGTGTAAGGATTATCAATAACTGGTTGACAGTTATTTCCATAAATTTATGTCCCACACTGTAACCATTGGGATATTAAATCACTGATTAAATCTGCACTGGGCAAAAAAAAATTTGAAGATGAAATTTCAGTGGTCAAGAGTCCCATCCCCTTCAGTGGTCAAGAGTCCCATCCCCTATGAAAAAGTGGGAAGGTTGTAGCCCACCAGCATATTTTTTTTAATAGCCACCTTTCTAACTGACTGGGTAATAAAGAAAAAAAAAACATGGAGGTCCTTGTACTTTCAGATTTTTAAGGGGTAAAATGGATGCTTTAAACCCTTGTGCAAAACCTAGAACAACCATTTCACTTATTAAAACAGCTGAACCCTCTAAAACAGGGGTGTCAAACTCAAGGCCTGGGGGCTGTATCTGGCCCGTGGGACCACACTGGAACCACTGGCCCATGGTGCCTCTTCCAGTAAAAAGGAAACTCAGGAAAGCCACGGGCAGCCCTCCTGAGCTCCGTTTTCGCTGGCAGAGAGTTGCAGGAAGCTGTTGCAGCCAAAAACAGAGCTCGGGAGCCCATTTTTGCTGGCAGAGCACTCAGGCCACCACAGCCACACCCAACATGAGTGAAGTCAAACTGGCCACGCCCACCCTGGCCATGTCCACCCTGCCCCAAGGTAAAACACAACCCTGATGCGGCCCTCAATGAAATCGAGTTTGACACCCCTGCTCTAAAATATAAACCTGGCTGCACTTTGAAGAGCACTTTTTAAAATACTGTGCAAACTTGGTGTGGCTCTTGAGTCAACGGAAGTTGCATTCCTCTGCAATAATGCAATGTATAGGAAAGCACACCTGCACTGCAAGTAGAATTTGTGCAGTTGTAGAGGTTAAGGAGATGTGTCATTGTAGAGGTTATGGAGATGTGTCATTTCCCTCTTTTGAAAAAACATTTTTCCACATTCCGTCACTGTTGATTGAAGGGCATATTAGAGTACTGGTTTTGTATGCTGACCATAGCTAATTTTCCAAGGCACATCTTGCAAATAAATTTTAAGAACACATGCAATTAATTCTTGTCCTTCCTCCACTTGAAAACTTGAAATAGCATCAGGAAAGATAGCCTAGTAAGCATTACTCCCTTTTCATCTCTTCTGGTGATACAGACAACACTATGGCATTCAACGGCTGGTGGAGTGGGGGACAGGGAGTTGGTTTGAGCCAGGATGTGGTTTATTTAGTTGGCTTAAACAATGTGAGACAATTAAAGTAAGTCATTTAGTATCCCATTTGTAAGCTTGTTCTTCATTTTGCATCCTGAAACTCCATTACTGTGGACATATTGAATCAAATGTTGTATTCACATTGAGAACATAATTCAATGTTTTAAATAATCATAATATTTTAAGCCTCTCAGTAGAACACATGGACCAAAAAAATGAAGGCAGAGGTTGCCATAGAATGATCAGAGCCCTGCCTCTTTTTACAGACAATACTCATAAATGAGGCAAAGCTCTGATCATTTACTATAGCTGCCATCTCGACTGTTTGACACCTTGGAGAACATCCCTTGTATCCTAACTTTTGGAACTTTTCTACCACCCATTTATATTACTGGCTTTTTCAAAGGGCTGAGGAAAATTCAAAACTTGGTATCTCTATTATACTCTAAAGCATGTTAATGAAACATTTTATATCCTTTATGTCAGGGGTGTTAAACTCGAGGCCCACAGGCCAGATGCATTTCATGCTGGCCACTCCCAACCCCATTTTAGTGAAGGAAAAAAAAGTCACGATACATCACATGATGACAACGTGACCCTGTGAGTTTGATACCTATAAACACTTGTACAGCATGAACATAGAACTATATGCACCAACAGCCCTTTACAAATTCCACAGATTGTATCTATCATGGATCTCCAATATCATGTCTTATTTGGCTTTAGGATGTTACATACTGTTAGGATCATTCAAAAAAAATACTAGTAAATCAACTATTTGTTCTGGCTTTAATCTAATAATATTTCCTTGTTACAAGTAAGCAAGATTTATCAAACTTTATGCTGTTACTATGATTTTTAGCATGTTGGCATAAATAGCATAAAAGCACCATTGGAGTTACAACAGAGAACATATGTGCTATGGATGCTTGATGCTTTCTTAAATGTGGAAAATGGACGAAGGAAATACTGAGATTTATCAATAATGATCATGTCCTGGTTGCAAACTGCAGGTGACCAATAAAGAAAGTATTTTATTTTGTCCCATTGTTCTTTTATAACCAAAGCACCAATAATTTGTTCCCTGTTTTGATTGGGTTGGAAGGAAGGAAGGAAGGAAGGAAGGAAGGAAGGAAGGAAGGAAGGAAGGAAGGAAGGAAGGAAAGAAAGAAAGAAAGAAAGAAAGAAAGAAAGAAAGAAAGAAAGAAAGAAAGAAAGAAAGAAAGATTTGTGGGACAGCAGTTTTCACAAGTAAGAATTATATATATGTTCCAGTATGGGTAAAGATATGGTATGTTTTAGGGGACAACATTATATTGAAAGAATAGCTTGTTTTTGCTGACTGAATTCACACATCATGCTTAGCTATAATATGGCTTGTATGGTTTGGCTTAATGTGAGACCTCAGTGATTTTGGCTTGCAAAATAAATAAAGTATGTGTGAACCCAATCAATGGTAGAAAACATATTTCCCCACATGTTCACCATTATTTACCTCACAGATGTTTATTATTCCTAGAATCACTTCCTTAATTTTTATATACAAACTTTTAAAATAAAGCAAATAATAATGAAATGTACTTAATGATTTTGTGTGTACGCTTAGGTGTAAAATTGTAGTAAGAAATGGAATGTGGACTTGAAAGTATAAAACTAGATCATAGTAAGTTGTGGGGAATCAATCTGGAATGTAAAATGATGTTTCATTCATCAGTGACAGGTATAGCTAGCATGTTCCTTTTTCTTTCATTCAAGAGCTCAAGGAAAAAGCATATGGTTGCCTCCAATTTACCTCACAGTCCTCTGAGATACATTGGACTGAAAAAGAATGATGGAACCAAAATCACCCAGTGAGCTTAATGGCGAAGGGTGACAGATATTGTGTTTCAAGGCTTGGTCTGAAGGTACCTGATACAGCAGTGAGATGCTGAAACTAAGCACCAGCAATATTTTAGGCTTCTGGCTACAATTCAGAATATTGTTTTTGACCTTTAAAACCTTACAATATGCTTGGCTCCTAGGTATTTTCAGAACCATTTTCTCTAGTTAGAATTAATCTACCCTGTACTCCCATCCTGAGTGAGAATGTGGCAGGTTTTCACTCCCTGTGAAATGAGGTCAATGGTGCTTGGTAAAGCTCCCATGGGAAAGGTTATTTTTGGTAGTGGCTCCCAACACATGGAACACTCTCCCATCTCTTGTTTGTAGTCAGATCAGCAACAACTCTGGTTTCACTTAAGAAGAGAATAATGATAGAATTGCTATAAAGGGCTTTGACATCTGAGATGGCTTATGTGGGCCAGCACTATAAGGGGATGCCTGTGTTATAATTTTCATAGAGGTATTTATTTGCATTTTATTTTATACATTTATTCTTGCACTTGGATTCTGATGGCATAGAAATGAGAATGACAGTTTAAAAAGATAGGTGAAATAACCGTATAGGAATTTGTTGGCTTCTAAATTGGGGTGAGAGTCAACAACTCCCTTCAGCCCTTATAATTGGCCATGCTGGTTCAGGGGAACTAGTAGAGACCAATATCATTTGGATCCTCACAGGCTTCCCACCTGCTAGTACAGACTGAAATTAAATGGATGCAAGCTAATTAGTTTTCATGGCAAAAATAAGATGATGATGTAAATGCGTTTGCGAACAATGATCTTGTTAATTGTTCCTTATTTCAATCCCTAAGCATAATAAATTACATGAAAATAGTCGTACAAATTTCCAGAAGCAGTTTCAAAACCTCATCTTCCCTATTGCTCATTAGTTGCGGGGGTCTCACAAAATCTTGGCAATATATAATAATATTGCCATAATTTGGATTGTGTGGAGGCTTTGCATACAGGCTGGTACTTGCAAGTAAATTTTCTTATTCAATAATCTCTGTTCAGCATGAGAGGTCAAGCGTGGAATTCTTTCACAGAGTAAATGAGAAAGGTAGAACTGAGAGTATAACCCCACTTCTGCAGCTGTGGCATAGTACCCTACATACAAGCAATGTGTGCGGTCTTAGGTAGTTCCAGCTATAAGAATCAGTTTGTTTACAACTGATAATGTCAAGGTAGCTGCTTCCAATTCTCTTACACTTGACTCCCGAACCTTCTTTTCTTAGTAGACATTTTCTGAACTCCCTAAGGCACTGAAAACAACAAATACATTTATATGAGGAATAGAGGGCCAGCATACTATATGTACCATGAACTGTGCATCCAAATTTAGATTATGTTCCAGCAGAAGATGTTGTCCGTCCTAGACTCCTATAACATGACACTGGGGAAAACAATATTATTTAGCACCCATACAGGTCCTTCTTCTTACTAGATAAAATGAATTAAATACAACACTTATCAAAATGCTTTATTGCATATTCCTCATTCCCAGAGCCTTGGGCTTTATAAGGCAAGGACATTCATCTAATGGTTATCTAAATTGCCTACATCAGATCTGCCTCCACATGCTTGGTATATGTTTGTTCTGTCTGATTTAGCAATCCCTTTGAAGAATTGGAAGAGGTTATCTATGTTCTCACCAGCAAACACAGGGTGTGCCCAGTGATGAAGGGTGTGTGACAGCATAGTTGAATTACAGTGGAATTTATCCCAGAGGCCATAATTGCCTTTGTACTCGGTCTGGGTATCAACAAAGAGAATAACTGGATAAGAATCCAAAAACTTTAATGAGCAGAGAGTGAGAACTGGCTAACTTTACCACAACAGTAGCACCATTAGAAACAAGACTTCTTTAACTTCATTATGAAAGACATTTCCTAGAGAACTACAGGGACAGTAATTCTTGAGTGACAGGATTGCACACTGCCAAATTTCCTTGTAAACATGAATTGCACATTTGATCTTATCTTCTAAAATTGTTGATCTTCATTGTCTTTTCCATCTTAGCTACCTGAACAGATACAAGCCTCAGAAGGCAACCAAGTGAATTGCACAACAAGCTATATTCCGTATAAGATTCTCTAATTGCTGCACAGGTCCATCTGGTCTGTTATGCTGCAGTTCCTACTAGCACTGATCTAATGATAATTCTCTGGTTCAGGTATAACATGTACAGTAAGACCATTTCTTAGTTTGGGACTAGATCAGGATGAACCAGTCACTTGATTCCCATAAGCTGCAAATCAAATAATATTGTTGAGCTGGCTCTGGAGAGATGGATTTCTCATTACCTGGAATGATAAAAAATGCCTTCATTCTAGCATAGCTTCCTTGTTATTTCAGTCATACAACCTGTGCAAGGTGTGAATGCACTAACTTGAGTTTTAAAATGAATTCAGAGGTGCTATCCTGACATTTTAAAAATATTTTCTTCCCTTTCAGCTGGTTAGTGTATCACAGGGTTGTCAAACTCGTGGCCTGCGTGCATCACATGCTGGCCACGCCCACCCCTGTTTAAGCAAAGGGAAAAAAAGTTGTGATACATCACATGATGACGTGTTGTTGTGAGTTTGCCCCCCCTGGTGTATAATAACAGAGCATACCTTCACAGAAATCTTCTTGGGAAGAAGTGAAAGAGTTCCTAGATTGTACACCTTCCAAATAAGCTACAACAGAAAAAGCTGTAGTTTCTTTAGGCTTCTGCTAGACAGAAGCCAAGTAGGTATGAGGAAGATACACTAATATGCTGCTTGTTTTAGTAAACCACAGTTCTCAACTATTTAGGCTTACAAAGTGTGCAATTCAGGGGTAAAATCCAGCAGGTTCTGACAGGTTCTGGAGAACTGGTAGCGGAAATTTTGAGTAGTTTGAAGAAGCAGCAAATACCACCTCTGGCTGGCCCCAGAGTGGGGTGGGAATGGAGATTTTGAAGTATCCTTCCCCTGCCATGGCCACCAAGCCACACCCACCAAGCAACACTACGCCCACCAAGCCACGCCCACAGAACCAGTAGTAAACAAATTTGGATTTCACCACTGGTGCAAATCCTCATAAAATAATTTATTCCTTCTCTTTCTCTGGTGAAGACAGATTCTATGATGTAGAAACTGTTGCTATCAGCTATATGCTACCAAAACCTGCATGTGTGTTTATTTGTAATCTTCAGTTGAGCAAGGTATAAGCAACAATAAATAAGACAAGGTAACTCCAATGAGCTAGAGAATGTTGGGATTCATGATTCCCTTGGGAATGAAATTTAGGGGCATTATCTTTGTTTCAACACCTCTGTCATACTACCAGATTTAACCATAGTAATGTGATCCTGGTTTCCATAATTTTCTGACAGTTTCCCGGAAGGCAATGGGGAAGCTGGCAGGAATTATAAAGTTGATTGTAATTGCCAATTCTCTCTGTAACCTTCTGAATTGCAAATGCTTTTCTTGTGAAAAACTTACAGGAAAAAAGTAATAGGAAAGCTGGCAGGAAAGGTTGCAACTTGCTCTGGTAAGTCTCCCTGCCCTTCCCCTACACTTATGCACCCTCCTGCACCCAGCAGGAGCCACTTACAGGGGTAAAATACTCCCGGTTTGGACCGGATCGCCTGATCCGGTAGCGAAGGTGGCAGCTGGTTCAGAGAACGGATAGCAAAAATCCCTGCGCCCCCCCCACCATGCCCAGCTGAGCCGCATGATCATCAGAGGCTTTTTTTTTAACTTTTAAAAGCATTTTTTCTACAACCGTTTCCGATGAAAAAATGCTTTTAAAAGTTAAAAAAAAAAGCCTCTGATGATCATGCGGCTCAGCTGGAATCCTCAGAGGCTTTTCAAAGTATTTTTTCCTGCAACCTCTTGGCTGAAGCAATTGTAAAAAAAAATGCTTTGAAAAGTCTCTGATGATCCCAGCTGAGTTATCCGATTGGAAGAGAGGTATTTTTTTAAAAGCCTCTCTGACGATCCCAGCTGAGTTGCCTGATCGCCAGAGGCTTTTCAAAGCATTAGAAAAAATGCTTTGAAAAGTTATATATATATATATATATAAAAAGTTGACCACGCCCACCCAGTCACATTACCCCCCCCCCACCAAGCCACGCCCACAGAACCGGTAGTAACACATTTTACATTTCACCCCTGGCCGCTTACCTATCTGTTGACTTTGGACTCACAACTTTCT
Organism: Masticophis lateralis; assembly: GCA_030761175.1. Lineage (NCBI taxonomy): Eukaryota > Metazoa > Chordata > Lepidosauria > Squamata > Colubridae > Masticophis > Masticophis lateralis. The sequence continues at coordinate 59,200,988 of JAUDYJ010000005.1, read as the reverse complement.
GTGGCTTCCACGCTGATTTTCTTCCTGCAAGCTTCCCACAAGTCAATAAATGGGGAAGTGAAAAGGAAGGAAGAGGGGAAGGCAGGAAGTAACAGGGAGGGAGGAATAAAAGAAGGCAGTAGAAAGAGAAGGAAAGAATCTGGAAGGAAAGAGTGGGAAGGAAGGGAGGGACAAAGGAAGGAAGATTTCAAATGTTCCCTGCCAGCTTCCCACAAGGGAACTCACTGTGAAAGTCAACAGGAAGTCACTATCTCACTAATTTTTTGCCTGCCTATGGTTATTTATGCCTATATCTGTTTCGACAAGGAAATATCTCTGAAACGATGACCAAAGGCATCATGGTTCTCTAGCGATGCTGGCTGGCATTTTATCAATTTTGATGACCAAATCTGGCTCTGGGTTCTGCCTCAGCTTCTAATAAGCAACCAAGACGAAAGATCATTTAAAAGCAATTTATTAGAATACTTTGCTAAAGTGGTGTCTCTCTAGGAAAAAGGGGAACCAGGAAAAATGGCTTACATTTACTTTTATAGTTAGCGCAACAAAGCTCTTCAAAGCAAAAGTTGATTGGTTTAGAAATGGTCAGCTGCCCAGTTACATCACAAGAACTAAAGCATCCAATAATATGTGAGCGTAGCCATAGAAAAGAGCCTTGTATTGTGAGTAAAAGTAAAAGAAACATTTTCAAAAGAAAAACATCAAAATAGATTCTCAGCACTGCCCAAGGGTGAACTTAAATATTTTCTTTGTTCATGGAGGTTTAAGAACAGCTAAAAATGAAACTGTTATCTACAATAGAGGTCCCCAACCACCAATCTGTGGACCGGTACTGGACCCTGGCATGCCAGAAACTGGGCCATGCAAACAAGTGAAGCCCCATTCCCCAGGGGGAGGCAGGCAGCACGCAAACCATGCCCTCTCCAGTCCACAGAAAAACCTCTCTCCATGGAACAGATCCCTCCATGGAATAGGTGCCCAAAAGTTTTGGGGGCCGCTGATCTAAAATGTATCCAATGCTCTTCTGCCAGTCTGGTTTTTGAAAACTAGGCTTTTCTTGAAGCTTAAGGCATGTGGCAAATTATTAGCAATACAGATAGTCCTTGACTTACAACAATTCACTTAGTGACAAAGTTACAAAGACATGGAAAAAAGTGTGCAGCATCCCCATGGTCATGTAATTTACATTTGGAAGCTTGACAACTGATTCACATTTATGACAGTTGCAATGTCCCGGGATCATGTGATCACCTTTTGCAACCTTCTGACAAGCAAAGTCAATGGAGAAACCAGATTCACTTAACAACCAAGTTACTGATTTAATAACTGCAGTGATTCACTTAACAAATGTGGCAATAAAAGTCGTAATATGGGGCAAAACTCACTTAACAAATTTCTCACTTGGCAACCTAAATTTTGGGCTCAATTGTGGTGGTACGTTGAGGACTACATGCCTGTACATTTTAAAAAGCAGATTTAAAATACAACAAAACTCATGTTGGTTAGACAGTGCAACAGTACTACAAAAAACATATTGCAAGTATTACAAAGTCCATCCTGTGTGGCCCTCACTAGTTTTGAACTAAGACTAGCTTGCTCTTAAACCTGACCCTTCTTAAAATGTGGCCAGTCTTAAGGCAAGTTGTGAATTACATCTAGACGTAATTAATTACAATTTAGGCTTCTGGCAGTAAATTGTGAGTAATTGAAATTAAAAATAAAAGCTTTGAAATTTCTCCTTGTGGTTGGATCAGGAATAGGAGTGGAAAGGAGGGAATGCCCACGGACTGAAGAAGGGAATGAAATTTATAAAAAATATAAATAAACCACAGCTTATAGCTGTGCCAGGCTAATTAAATGATTTGTGATTGTGGCTAAATAACTTTTTGCATAGCTAGCAACATTTTTAGCTCTGAGATTTACCCAGATTGCCAGGCCAGACTTATATAAAAATTTTATTCCATTTACTCCTAATAATATATTACTCATTTCCTGCTGCCATTAATAGTAGGAAAACAAAGTTCTACTTTCCACCAGTGAATTGTGTGAGAGTAGTAGGCAATGAAAACCCACTGATTCCTTTCTTACTAGGAACCATCCAGTGGGAAAAGCGGGCAAAACTTTTTCCATTAATAAACTGTGGGGTGAATCGGAGCTTTACTTCAAAATGAAAATGGCCCAGGCAGAAAACAAGCTAAAAATACAGGAATTAACATTGTTAAGAAGTTCAGAAATATCCAGCCTAGACATGTACATATTCCATTTTCTTCATTTTGCATTTGATGTGGTGGAAGGAAGCAAAAGTTTAAGTACAGTTTTTCTGTTTACCTCTACAGTTCGCAAAGAACATACAGTTGTCTATTATTGTACGCTTTAATCTGATTTTTCTAATCGCCAAAGAAAAAGAAAAGTTACAATGATTGAAAACTTGCTAATCCCCATGAAATAGAGGAGATTTATTAAAAATATTTCAATAATTAACAATGCTCAGAAGATCAGAACGACAATGGTTACTCAAGAGATACACTTTTAGTTAGTCAAATATTTCTAGAGGAGGAGGAGCTTTGGTCTGCTGCAGCAAAAAAATAAAGGAACTGTCACATTTAGGCTTTTTCTCACTGTTCAGGTGGAGCATTAGCTACTCATCCTTGAGTTGGCAGGAAACTGGACTGGCATGAAATCAGCAGCTCTACTGCTGATCCTAAACTGCCAAACAAATCAGCTAATTCTACTTTATTGTAAAGGTATATTAACAGAAATTTGCAAGTCTGCTTTCCCAATGTCAACAGCCTGATCGATTAGGGTGGGTCCTTCCTAAGTTTCTCTCTGATCACTGAACAACTCCAGGCTCCTCCCTTTTCTTGTCTGCAGCTCTTCCCTTCGTCCCTCAAGATCACTCCCATATGCCATTACATTTGTTACATACATTATGTGACAAATCTTAACAGATTTTACACACCTTGCAGCTGCCTTGGGTGGTGTAGAAGAACGAGAAAAGCACTATTTGCCCAATAGTCACACACCACTTAAAGTTGTTTTGGCAAGGAGAGTAGCTATATAAATTAAAGCAAATAAATTTATAGCAGTCATGAGTTGGGGATAAGATGAAAGTAATATCCTGAGCACAATAAAAAATGAATAAATATTGCCAGGATATGACTATGGCTCAGATGCATACAGACGTAACTTGAGTAAGTATGGACAGTAATGGCTGTGTTGAAGTTAGAAAGAAGAGAACTAGAAATGACACGGGAGTCCCTGAATTGATAAGTGATTAGCACATAAGAATGCTGATTTCTGCTTAAAACATGGATAATATTATGGGAGCTCTTTCTTAAGATACAGATAAAAGATTTCAATCTTCTACGTGAAGTGAATGTGCTACAATGAAGAAAGTTATGTAGTTTTGAATATCTAGTTAGGTAGTCCAGTACTCAATACTGATACACTACTTTTTAAATTATTTCTGTTATTTTGAATATTTATTTCGAAACTTTTTTTAACAAAAAAAGTCAGCTTAGAAAGCATTATAGAAAAATGTCCATGCTCATGTTTAGATGGTGCAAATCTAGACTATAAAATATGCTAAAATGCTTTTAGCTACCATGAAGCATGGTAGAGCGGCTTTATGAATAGGTCTTGCATTTCTGGCACACTTGGCTTCGAAAGTTTAGCTTTGCTGAATTTTAAAACCATAGCAGGATGAACCTCAAGGCATCAGATGAAAAGAAGATGCTAGGAATGTGTTCCAAAGTGTCCAAAAGCTGGAACAGGACTGAGTCAGTGAGAGCCAAGGCCATCAGGAAGTTCTCTAAATACTGCCTGTGGCTTACAGATCAGAGGGCAAGAACCAATAATTTAGACAAATAAATTGACCACAGCTTCACCACAGAAACCTCTCCCACATCCTTTGTAGATACCTAAAAGTGTTCACTTTCTCTCGCTGTCTTTCTTCCATACCCACTCAGTATAAATGAATTCTATATTTACAGACAAGACTATTGATAAGCTGGGAAGAGGGGTGGGGGCTATTGAGACAAGGCTATTGACAAGGCTACTGTCAACACACAAACTATACACAAAAAAGTTCACCCTATTTGTGATGCCAAGATATTAATTCATCCAGAAAACTTTCCTAATTGAGTGGAGTGAAAATTATCAATAATAGTAGCTTTGGTTACAATTTTGGAACATGAGGTTCCTCTAACTTGATGTGGTTTTATTGTAATTCTAATTACAAATCATAAAGTACAGTAATTAAGTGATTTTTATTGACCAAAAAAAATAAATAAATATCTGAAACTAAGTCTATACCTTTGTTGAATTTAAGCATTTATTCATTTGGCTATTTTGCAGTAAAAATTTCAAACAATTTATGGACAACTCTTTTTCAATAGCTCAGACTGCTGAAAATCAAAATAGAAGCTTATCCTTTAATTTCATGCTTTTGATCTTGGATATATATACTCCTTCTGTCCTACTATCGCAGCACCATTGTATGTGTTCTGACATACGGCATTCTTGCATGGTATGGGAGCAGCTCTGTAGCAGATAAAAAAGTTCTACAGAGAATCATTAAAACTGCCCAGAATATTATCGGACTCCAGTTACCAGCCCTGGACAACATCTTCGAATCTCGCTGTTTGAGAAAGTTGCATAACATTTTCAGAGACTTTTCCCATCCTGCTTACAATCTTTTTGGACTGTTGCCTTCTGGCAGAAGATACAGATCAATTAAAACTCAGACCACACATTTTCTGAATAGTTTTTATCCCAGAGCTATAATTGCGCTCAATAATAAATTAAAGGGCCACCATCAGTGAACTGTTGGACGGTATTACTTGGTCTGTTGTGTGGATGTTTGGGTGGTTTAGGTGTGGGGAATTGTGGTGGGTGGGAGTGTGTTTGGGTGTTGTTAGGTGTGTTGGACCTGGTCTTTGGGTGTTAAGTGAATTTCATTGTATGGGTATACTGTGTATACACGTACAATGACAATAAAGTTATTATACACATACACACACACACACATACACACACACACACATACACACACACACCTGTAAAGAAAGAAGCAGACATACTGTGAATTCTGGAACTTAAAATTTTAAAATTTTAAACAAATTAAAATTTTATTTTACTAAGCTTTCATCAGCCATCTGCTGACATCGTCAGAGTATTAAACTACCATTACAGAGATCTCTGCCTTTATTTGCTATTAATCAATTTGGCCCTTGCGCATGTAATAGGTCCTTCCAGCCGTCTCCCCCTTGTAATCAGCTGTGTTATTTTTGCTGTCGTCATGCTGGATGATGGAGGCTTGATTCCTACTGTTTCTTCCCTCCTAGCTTGCTTATCAGTGGGGGATGATGTTAGCCTGTCAGCCATTGCAATTTGCTGCCTTGTCCGTGACCTCGTGGTCGGCCAGGTTTGTTTCTCATTAATCCTATCTGTTACAGTTTGAGACAGCCCTGCCGGGTTGCTCTGTGTTTGGTTAGGACTAACTATGGCTTCAAAGGCTGAGTCTGCATGCCCAGAGGTGGGGGTGGGTGCCTTTGGTCTCTGCTCACTGATGGAAAGCCATCTCTGCTCATCCTTCAGGGTCTTTCCTGGTGTCTCAAAGCCTGGTAGGCCGGTGGCAGTTTGATGCCTGTTGATGGAATTGTTATTGAAGAACCAGGCTTCTTTTAATAGGCATCGTCCTTAGTCTTATCATGGGCAATAACCTCAGCTTCTTGAAAATCAAATGTGTGGTTGTACTCCTTCATATGCGGCCAGATCTGGGAGCGCTGTTCCTTGCATTGTACAGCCAGTTCGTGTTCGTGTACTCTGGTCTGTAACCGCTTGGACGTTTCCCCTACATAATTGCTTGAACAATTACTACAGTTGATGCGGTAAACTATTGAAGATGTCTCCTCCTTAAATAATGCTTCCTTTGGGCGCATCACTCTCATTCTCAGTGTTTGGTCCGGCTTATGCACCACTTTGACTCCATGTTCCAAGAGGATGTGTGCAGCAGTTTCGGATACCCCCTGTACATATAGGAGTACCCTCCACTGGCACCTTCAATAGGCTGCCGAACCCTAGGCGTAGCACACCTTTGGATAAAGTCCATTGATTATCTGTTGAGCTTGCAGACCTGATAATTGTGCAAGCAATTACGTAGGGGAAACAGCCAAGTTTGAAGGACCTATTACACATGCAAGGGCCAAATTGATTAATGGCATATAAAGGCAGAGATCTCTGTAATTGTAGTTTAATATTCTAACGATGTCAGCAGATGGATGACGAAAGCTTAGTAAAATAAAATTTTAAGTTCCGGAGTTCGCAGTATGTCTGCTTCTTTCTTTACTAATATACCTGGAATTCATATTTTTAGAATTGTTTGTAATATAAAGATATATATTGTAATATACATTACAATGTATATATCAGATACCCATCGTTGTTATCTGAACACACATAAAGACAACCCTGATAAGGAATTCTGTAATTCTATTTATAGTGACTACTGAGAGCTGGGCATAAAATCAAGTGAATCTAAATGCCCTTCAGTGTGGGATATGAAAGATATCATTAAAAATATCTACTTCAGTAAAATGAGCCCAGGTAAGTTCATAGTAGCAAACATGTGACTTTTTAAAATTCACAGTATATTTCAAGATTTCGAGATCCAAAATTCCCTATTTAAGACCCTTAAAATGTATAAATAGTGGGAATGGCTTGCAATAAGACCCCTCCAAGAATATTTGCTTTTTCATGAATGTAAACCAGTCCAAGCTTGCCCAGAATATTTATTTTATCCAGAATTTAAGACAGCAAAGGCTCCAGCTTGCCTCAAGGGTGACACAGTCAAAGTGCATTCATAATTAATCAAGAACACAGAACATGGCCTTCAAAATGTTAGACTGGATCGTTTCCAAAGTTAGAAGTGCCCTTGATTTCTGACACAGATTTGAACATGATATAGCAGCAAACTTAAAATCTTTGCTTTGAATAATTTGATTACTGTGAATTCATAATTATTAACTTTGTGAGTTGCAAATTTAATAATTTTGTTGAAGACTCTTTCTGTTCTTAACAAGAACTCACTTGTTTGGTGACTCCAAGAAGTTGGTAAAAGTACAAGAAAGTATAAGGAAGATTGAAAACCTTTTGAATCAAAAGTTGGTTTAGTTAACTTCTAGGTTTTCTTTGTCACAGTAGTATCCTACTATTGTTAAACATTTATGGAGACCAACTTGGAATATTAGTGGGCCTATTCTTGATACCTTTCTAAGATTGGAAGTGTGATAAAATAATTTCAAACTTTAGAAAGTGAAAGGAAATTGTTGATGGTTATACTGTAAATATAGCAACTATAAAATGATATTTTTTAAAATTAAGAAATCCAGAAAAATTAGGTCACCTACAAATTCTTCAATTAGAGATTGATTAAAAGTTCTGAATTTGAAATCACTCAGGCATGGGGTCAGAAATCAGCAAGTTTATACTATTGTTGTCATTCAACAAAGAAAATTGGTAGCAGTTGTAAGTAGACCAGATCCCCAATAAGATTGGATTATTAGAATAGGGAGTAGGATTGCTAGAATATTTAGAACCTGAGTTAGACTAATTATAAATACTGATATGCTTTGCAGTGAATTTCTACATGATATACATATTTTAAATATATGATTGTCCTTGCACACATAGGTAATAGCATCCTACATGAAAAAGGACAGTTCTTAAGACATTTCTAATGTAGATATATTTGCTTTAAAAATGTATTTGCTTTGTATGTAGTGAATTCAATGCATCACAAAAAGACAGTAAGGTGAACTTAGCTAGCCTATGTGAGAAAAACACAGGTATGATTGTGAGAAGATAGATGATCAAATGTTTAAAATGGTCTTTAGGATGGGGAAGGGAAAGAAGAGTTGAGCTGGGAAGGGGGAGAGGCAAAATATGAAAAAGGGGTGTGTTCATTGTGAGCAGCATTATCAAAGAGGATCAAAATATGGCTGAAGCCATATGATAACCCAATGTATTACTTGAAAACAATTCTTCTTTTGCTTTGCAAAACATGCATAACTCTGGCCTGCCTTGTCCCAGGGTGGGTTTTTTTTTTTTTTTCCAAGAGGCAACTAGACTTTCTGGTGTTTTTTTGAAGACGTTTTGCTTCAGAAGCGAAACGTCTTCAAAGAAAAACCAGAAAGTCCAGTTGCTTCTTGAAAAAAAAAAGCATCTTTGGGACAACCATGACCTGGATGACTGAGAATCTCCATAGACATCTGGCCTGCCTTGATAACTCCCTAAGAAGGTAGCTAGCTATGCTGGTTGAAAAGTTTTCTAGGATCTTCAAATACAATTTTCTCGAGCTGACTTAAACTTGTCAGAAATCAAATGCAGGACCATTTCAATGTGAGCCTGAGGAGTGATATTCTTTTTCTGCTTGCAGTTTCTGTTGCTTGTGGTAATTTCAGAAAACAAACAAGCAAAAAGAAAACTATTAATCTGATTTTGTTTTGTGTCTTTGCTTTCTGATTCTGGTTTTCCTTTTTACATTGTGCTTTTCTGTCCCTTTTAAGGAATTTATCATCTCTATTCTTCTCCACTCCCTTGTGGAATGCAAGCATTTTTTACAAAGTTATGTCAGCTTCTCTTTTTAAAAATGTAATTGGCAGCTTGTTTCTACATGCTGAGTAGGTGGGAAAAATGGATTGCTGAAGATAAAGCTTCAGGGAATGTAATTCACAAGCAAGAAATTGTCCTTTTCTCGGCAACAGCTTCTCAAATGAAAAACGGAATGATTAGTGTGCCCTTTCCTATTATTCTCTTCTCTGAAGAGTAATTGGTGAAGAATAGCAATACATCAAGTATATTTTTTTTAAAATCTATTTTTAAAAAAGTATTGTGACTAGTTTAATTTACTTCTTTTTGGCCTTGGAATAGTAACAGACAGAAACAGTTTAGAAGCCCTGTGGCATTTTTATTTTAAAAAATGGATTTGTATTTTTTGTGAAATGTTCAGAATCTTAACAAATGTGTTTGATAAAATACATAAATACATACAAGGTAAAGGTAAAGGTAAAGTTTCCCCAGTCCAGTCATGTCTGGCTCTAGGGGGCGCTGCTCATCTCTGTTTCTTAGCCGAGGGAGCAAGCATTATCCGGAGACATTTCCATGATCATGTGGCTGGCATGACTATACACCAGAGGCACCCTGAACATGGTTACCTACCCAGTGAAGTGGTACCTATTATCTACTTTCATTTGCATGCTTTAGAACTGCTTGGGTGGCTAGGAGCTGGAGCAAGTAACGGGGGCTCAACCCATCATGTGGTGTTCGGGTGTTGAACCCAAGCTGTCAGCTTTCCAGCTGATAAACTCAGTGTCTTTAACTGCTGAGCCATTGCATCCCCTTGTTTGGCATTGAGAAACCGTTTAAAAATGATAAATTATGTCATAATTCAATATTTGCTTCTGGCAGAAAAGTTACTCTTTTCACTGATTTCATAGCAAAGTATTTGGTTAGCAATCTTAAAATCAACGTTTTGGTTAGCAATTTAACCAAACCAAAGTTTGGTATGGTGGTTAAGCTATCAGGGTAGAAACTAGGAGCACATGAATTCTAATCCAACCTTAGGTACAATGCCAGCTGTATGACCTTGGGCCAGTCACTCTCTCTTAGCCCTAAGAAACAAGCAATGGCAAACCACCTTGGAAATCCTGCCAAGAAACTACAAGGACTTGTCCAGGTAGTCATCACAAGTCAATACTGACAGGTTCAAGGAAAAAAAAAAGTAGATTAGTACTTCATGCATGTGAAAAGTAGGAAGAGGCTTCAATTGTGTCCGCTATTTGGATTACTTTGACCTCTTTCTGTAGATGCTGCTGTCCTCAAACGTACAGAATTGTACAACTGTCACATATGATGAAGCATGCATGGGGAGTGGGTTGCATTCAGGTTGCTTGTTTTTTTTGTAGGGAGAGCATACATGTGATGAACCTAGGAGCTCTATGGCTGTATTAATATTCCAGCATAACGATTTGCAAAAGGGAATGCGTATTAGACTTCTATTCTCTTAAATTTAACTTATATGTTAAATTTACTCAAAATTGGTTCAACTAACTTTTAACAGGAAAAAATGGACTTTCATTTTTTTTAATAATTGAGGCTGATCAACAAATGCCAGTATTCAGTTTCTAAATGTTTTGTGTTGCAGATTGATCACACTTTCACTTCGTACAACTGGATCTTTCTTTACAAATGGATTCATCAGAACTTTTGGAAATGGTTACATGATGTTATATAGAATAGAATAACAGAGTTGGAGGGAATTTGGACATCTTCTAGTTCAACCCCCTGCTCAGGCAGGATACTCTAAACCATTTCAGACAAAAGATTGTCCAATCTCTTCTAAAAAACTTTTAGAGGCAAGTTGTTGTACTGGTTAATGGTTTTCACTGCCAGTAAATTTCTCCTTAGTTCTAGGTTGCTTCTCTTCTTGATTAGTTTCTACCCATTGCTTCTTCTCCTGTCCTCAGGTGCTTTGGAGAATAGCTTGACTCCCTTTTCTTTATGGCAGTCCTTCAGATATTGGAACACTGCTATCATATCACCCCTGGTCCTTCTTTTCATTAAACTACACATATCCAATTCCAGCAACCGTTCTTTATATGTTTTAGCCTCCAGTCTTCTAATCATTTTTGTTGCTCTTCTCTGCAGTCTTTATTGTCTGCGCTATATATTCTCATACCATATGGCTTAGAGCCCAATCTATGAAAAAATAAAGTTACAGCTATGCAGCATGGGCTTTTACATTGCACTAAATGAGAAACTAATATAACACATTCAAGCTTAAAAAGAGGTGGCCCACTTAAAAAACCACACATAGCTTTCCATCCTCCTGTTTTTTTACAGCAAACCTCTCTTAGTTGCACTGTTGAAATACAGTTGGAGATCCTAAATAAAAATGGTGTGATTTCCTCCCACTTGTTTTGGTGGAAGATGAAATTTTAAGAACTGTGTAAAGCCGCCAGTAGGCTTACTGAATCTATAAAATACATTTTAAATTTAAAAGACACCAAAAACATTGTGTCTATGTAGTTTTCAATATCTAAATAGGATACAGTGATTTTCCTGCAGATTTTTGTCACGTAGAATATTCAAAAGCTATTCCCATAATCCAGTTACCATTCAGCAATCTAAAATTTAAGTCGCAGAGAAAGATGTTTGACCAGAACTTGAGTGCTATGTGATCTGATAAGTCTTTTATTTGACTTCCCTCCAATATTCCAATCTTTTTTTTTTTATGCACTCAACCAGTTGAAAAGTAAGTCCACTTGGCCATAGTTTCCTCCTGAATTGAAAGATGCCAGATCTGAGAATCTTTTAATATCAAGCTGTGGCCTGAACCCAAACCTTTTCTGTTATCTTGATTGTATTGATCTTATCAGTGAACTACTGTTGCTGGATCCTGTGCTGGGCACCTTGCCATTTGCAGCTACTGGAAAAAAGAACAATTAATGTAAGCTGATGTAAACATTCTGCATGGCTCACAAATCTATTGTACGATCAGGACATGACTCTTTCTTATGAAATGCCAAGAATTTGCTGCTGAGAATTCCTTATGGTTGTCCAAAACTCTCCAGGAGGGAGGGAAAAAAACCAAACATTTTAACTACATTAACTACATTCATTTCAAAAGGGAACATTTACAATACAAAGGCTTTTTTGTAGATTAATTTTTACAAAGTGACAGTCTCAGATCTCTGTGAGCTGTGATGACCTTAAAAGCTGATTGTGTAAACTTGCCCCCAGTGAATTTCGTGGAATTTAAAATAGTTGTCAGATATCATGTGTACTCAGTTCTGGCTGTCAGCACTTCACTCTTAGACTGGACCCATTTAACATGCTAAGCTATACGTTAATGTGGTTTGTTTCTTTTTGTCTTTTTGTAGCAAGTTATCTATCACAGTTAGATAACTATGAATTATATCTATGAACTGTTGTAAACTATGAATTAAGGAATTCCATAATTCCAGGCAATTTGGATTTATTCAACGAATCATGATTAATTAAACCATAATAGTCATGGTCTAAGTTATACATGTATTGAAGACATTCTCTCTTTAGTGAATGTTCACTCCATTTACAAAGGAAGGAAGATTAATCTCTTTATTATGCGCAAACAGAAAATACTATTTTTTAAAGTACTGCAGACTTTTGTATGATTGCCCTAATATTTTATCTAGAGTCACAATTTTTAGAGCCAGATTTCTACTAGGTTGTGCATATTTACATTGTACAAGCAGCTGTATATAGAGGTAAGTAAGTAGGTGGATAAAGTAATTGCATCACTAGAAATAAATATGTTCTTTCATTGCTTGAATGCAACAGCTGACAAACGGCATCTTTATCATAATTGCAATGCTACTTTTGCCTACAAAAATGTCATCCTAGCCTCCAAGATAGATTATATATTGCAATGGCCATATATAGATTGTTCCAAATTTTCATGGTGGTGGCTCTACTTGTGAATTCCAGCAGAAAGATTTAAAATAAATCCAGCATGAATGGACAAATATGAACTGGCACCAATTTTGACACACAGTTTGGAAAACTATAGGGCTCTGGGTTTCAAGTTGAGGGTTACAGATGTAGCAATTTCCTTATCATGTTTGCGTGTGGGTGTAAAGTTAATATTCAATCCTGCTTTGGGAGGATCTTCTATTTTATAAAGGAAGGAAGGAAAGAAGAAAATCCATTGACCAAGTCAATCTATGGATTTAAAAACTTATGGAGAAGGAAGGTAAGTGTTCTTCCAGTCTCTGTCTCTTTCCATTTTTTATCCACATGCTGAGAAGAAATGTGATTCCCCCACCCCCTTTTGAACGTTAGGGTGCAAAGAAGTATTCAGATCCTAATTTCCCTTATTCTGTATTGATGTATCATTACCAGATTGGGGGAAAAAAGATGTCTTGGGGGCTGCTTAAGCAGCTACTCAAGACATTTTAGAAAGGGGGAAGAAGCAGAAAGATAATACTGCTCAGCTGGGCGTAGAAGGTTTCTGAATACATGCTTTGTCTATCCTTTCTTTGGCTGGAAACCAGGAGCTGTTGTCCCTATTTCAGTTCAAACTGTCCCCTTTAGCTCTTGATGGCTTTACTGCCCTCGCTGCTGAACCTCAACAGATTGGCCTTATTTACCTATTCACACTCTACTGTGGAACCTCATTAATAGGCTTATTAGCCATCCCATTCATGTGCAAGAGAACGGACAAAAAAGGATTGTGGCCACTTTTTAGATGAAGGTGAGAATGATGATTATGGTGATGATGATGATGATGATGATTAAAGAAATGTGAAGAGGTTATTCTTTTATTCAGCTATGGCAGGAAAAAGTTTTCTGAGATCACTGGAAGTTTAAATATGAGAAAGTTTTGTTTTTTTAATAAAAAAAAACTTGTTTCTGCTTTTCTTCAACTGAGAGATGGTGGCCCAACCTGAAAATCAGCTCATTTCAATGAATAAGTGCTACTGATCAACAGAAAAAAAATGCTTCTAGGTGTCATGGAAGAAAAATATTATATTTTTTCATCTTTTATGGAATATTTCTTTTTGGAAAGAGGCAAACATATTGAAATGAGAAAAGTTACTGATTCTTCTTGTGTTTATTTTAAGCTGAGAATGTTTTAACAATGTTTTTAAGGAATAAGAAAAGAGGTTTGAAGGTGAAATTGGCATCTTGTTCCTTGCAGGTCAATTTCTAAATTAGAAAATTCAGATGTTGCACTAACAGGTGCAAAGATACAATTATAAAACTGCAGAAGAGAATAGGGTTAGAAGAGAATGTAAAGTTTCAAATCATAAATGTAAATTTAATATATATATTTAAAAATATCGCAACTGCAAGATAGAAAACCAAGGACAAAGAATCTTAGCTTTAGTTCAATTATAAGCAAAGTAAGTTTGTTTTAATTACAATAATGTCATTGTATTAAAGTATATGCATATCCGTCATAAGTGAACTGAACCAAGAAGGAATAAATTTTGTTATGAGTGATATTTTTTAACATAGAAACTGTACATTTGTGCTAACTAAGCTTAGTTTGTTTTACTTGATCCTTGACCAATAGTGACATTTTTATCATTTATATTGCAGTATTTACTCAAGACTTTCTATGGCTCTAATGAAATTTAGAGTGTATTGCTGGTATTTTAATCAAAGAATAGCTTTTAAACAAGAGTAAAATTTAAGTGGGTAATGACAAGATTATAAGGGCTTTTTAAAAAATGAATATTTCCTTTCATTTCTTCCTTTCATTTCAATAGAAGAAGTATTTTCTCTATAATCAAGCCATACATTTGTAATTTTCCCACCTATATTTATTTTATATCCCATTCATTCAGCTTTGCTGCCGGATAGATATTTCAAGGTAATAAGCAATGCCAATGCATTAGAAGATTACAAGCAGCAAGAGAGTCACTAACCTGTATTTTAATATTGTTCTAAAAGACGAACAATATCAGCAACGCAAATGATGCCATTGTTCCTAATGGAAAACATCTCCCGTTTGGAACAGCAAAGTTTATGTGAGAAGAAATCATTGGTAGTTCAGCTCATTGGACTGTTAACTTGCAAACATTTCAGATCAGGATGGGAAGAAGTCAAGAGTTAATGGCTCCCGTATTACCACCCGTGGACATGAATTGGCTTCATATTATCCCCTGCAGGTTGATTGCTTTTTTTCATTCTTTATGATTATTATCAGAAGTTCTCATATTCTTATGAGTTTGGACAGGTTTAGATGAGCACATTCTGTTTCCAAATGCTAAACATTCATGTGGCAATCTAAGGGAAATGTAGACTTTACAGTTCTCCATGCAATCGAAACATGTACTTGTAGAAAAATAGATAAATTTCATTAGGACAGTATTGTTTCCCCCCTTCTTTTAAATTCTCTTCTCTTCTCTTCTCTTCTCTTCTCTTCTCTTCTCTTCTCTTCTCTTCTCTTCTCTTCTCTTCTCTTCTCTTCTCTTCTCTCCTCTCCTCTCCTCTCCTCTCCTCTCCTCTCCCCTCCCCTCCCCTCCCCTCCCCTCTCCTCTCCTCTCCTCTCCCCTTCCCTTCTTTATCCCATTTCTTTTTTGCATCTACCATCTTTCCCCAAAAATAAGACCTCCCGATAATAAACCCTCCCCCCCATAATAAGCCCTCCCCTAAAATAATCCATGCCCCAAAAATAATCCCTCCCCCAAGATAAGTCCTCTCCGAAAATATTTAAATGTATGCGCAGCCAGTCCCTGCCATTTCCTTTGCGTTAGGATTAGGAGAGAGATCTGGAAATCAGGTAGGACAGGAAAAGGCTTCATGCACCCCAAAATAATAAGATCTGCCCCAAAATAAGGCCAAGTGCTTATTTTTGGGGTTCAAAAAATAAGACAGGGTCTTATTTTGGGGGAAACACAGGTATTTTAAATGTTAGCTTGTATGACTTAGTTTTCTTTAAGATTTACTTCAGTGCAAATTGTTTGAGTAATAGGCACAAATTCTGCTTCACTGTTTTATTTCCATTTTATTTAAGTTTGTGAAGAAAATATTAATCTCAGCAATGCAATCTGGACTTTAGTAAAAAAAAAAGAATGGGTGAAGGTCAAGAACACAAAGAGTCAAGAATAGGAAGGGCACCCAATTATAGCTGGAGCTCTCCATGTCTTTGACTGAATGTATAAATCAGGCTTTTCCTATGCATGCTTACCCAATGTGGAGTAGCACATCATTACTGCTTTTTGAAAAATTCCCTGATCATGTTTTTCACGTATGAGGGTTATTATAGCAGAAAAGCAGGCAGGGCAATGTGATAAAACATGCCATCATTTTAGAGTCTTTGTATTGTCCCAAGAGTCCCAAGTCTAGCCCCACTTGAATTCTACTGACCTTTACCTAGTACCAATTTAGTGCTGACCATTACTTGACCGGATTCCTCTCTATCAGCTTCAATAAATCCCTTATGCAGCAGCCTACACAAATGTTTCTGATTCTTTGTGCCTGTCAGTTATCTGCAAAGGAGGCTCGACATCAAAATGATGGGCATGACCAGGCAATCAAAACCACACCCCTTTTTAAATATCTGAAGATATTTGGTGGTGCAGCAGACTAAAGTGCTGTTAAGTAACACCAGCTGCCTGCCATTACTGCAAGTTCGAAACTCACCAGGCTCAAGGTTGACTCAGCCTTCCATCCTTTCGAGGTAGGTGAAATGAGGACCTGGATTGTGGTGGCAATAAACTGACTTTGAATAAAAAAGAACACCGCTGGGGGGGGGGCGCGAAAGCCCTACTATGCAGGTATGTACAAAAGTATGAAGGCTATTGGTTAACGCATTATAAGCCACCCTGAGTCTCCGGAGAAGGGCGGCATATAAATTGAACTAATAAATAAAATAAATAAATAAATCTGTGAAGTATGTGTCATGCATTACAAAAGCTAGGGCTTCAACACCTAGTCACAATCCTCATTTTGATGCCATTGATCTCTCCCTATGAGTGGCCCTGCAAGGAACATGGGTGCTTTGCCTATAAATAGAGATAATTATTGAGATAATTCTCAGTAAGAGCTGATTTTTATATTTTGAAAGAATAAGGATAAACTGGCATTTGTTTTTTGCATCCCATCCCAAAATTTAAGGAAAAGACCAAGCCCAACCTGAACCATTGGTAGCCACTGAAAAGTCAAATTCCATATTTTATGTTAAGATAATCTAAATGCAGCCTCCCTTGTTCTAACCCTAGCTATGTCTTCCTCAATCTACTCTTATTTTTTCCTCTTCTCTAATTAAGAGTTTGATTCTTCTGACTGAGAATTGTCCGTGCTACGTTTTGAAACAAATGAGTCACACAATTTTGTTGATTTATAGTTCATAAGAATGGGAGGTGATAATTGGTTTGAACCCATATTGTGAAACATGTTTTCTGAACTTGTTGATGCCTTGCATATGTTGATCAGTACTGGTGGGAGGGAGGAATAGTAAGAGCTGAGTACAGGTGTAGGAGAATGAGAATCTTCTTAGGATTGCACACTAAGAATAGGACGGTGAGAGCCCTCAACAGAATGGACTCCTCTGTCTGTTGGTCAGATTCATGTCCTGCAGGCTCCTTCAGGAAGCAGGATAAGGTGTGTTTGTGGTTGGATCATTATTTGAGGAAAGCCAATGATTTTTTTGAAAGAGGAGGTAGTACATCCTGTCTTGAAAAAAGCTAACTCCTGATCCTGCTGTTTTGAAAAGATCCACTTTGTCTTAGGAAATATTCAGTCAATGTTCGGGCATGGTCATAGAACAATAACATTGCTATATTAGGTGATATTATTTGTTTGAATTGGACACAAGGAGGATGTCCCTGCTGGTTGTCTAGAATCTAGCAATGGCTTAAAACAAGCATTGATCATGGTATTCTTCTTGTCTGTCTGAAAGCTTTGGGATTGGAGACATTGTAGTACACTGTAGTTGACTGAACTGGAAATGTTGTGGATATCTGGAACCTATTAAAAACTAGATGGGTAGAACCCCAAACCTAAGAAGTTAGAGTTTACTATACATTAGTAAAGCTCATCAGTTTACATTTTCTCTGGTAGTAGCTCTTGATGGGATCATCCTCTCCCAGAAGCATTGCAAATGGAGGCAATGGCCAGGAAGTATGTTGCAGACCTTCAGTGGTGCATCTCTTGAGGTCCAACTGGACAAGAGTGCCCCAATTTCAGTAACTCACAACCAGATCTCCTTGCAACTGGATTACTGTAATGCACTCTAAGTGGGGCTGCCTTTGAGGATGATTGAGATGCTACAGCCTGGAACAAACTGCAGTAGTAAACCATTAGTTGGGAAGATCCATAGTGTATGTGAATACTGTAGTTTTTGCCCTGTTTGCCATTAAGATTCTGGGCCAATTCAAAGTGTTGATCATTACCTATAAAGTTCTACAAGAAGTGATATCCATGTACAATTCTGCCCATCCCATTCAAATACTGAAGGAGGTCAAGGAGACTTGAACTAGAATTCAAAATTTTTTCCTCCTATGGAGCTTGCATGCCAGCAGATACGACTATCTCCTTCTGTCCTTTTGTTCTGAAAAGCCCTTTCAGTTGAACTTTGAGACCCTATAATTAATTATTAGTGCAATATTTGTATTAAACCTTTCCTTACCCAATGCCACTCATGGGCCAGAAGGCCCTTCACCATAAAAAGTTGGTACAATTTTTTTTAGCTATTTGAGACTTCATGGGTTTTCTATTAATTAACAAATGAAAACAATTATTTTAGCCTTTGTACATTGCCTAAGATGAAGATATAAAAACCATATCAATAATAAATTCTCTACTTATATTTCAGCACAATCTAGAAATAAATAAATCATCAACATCTGATAAAATAAAATGTTAATTTGTCTTCTTTTTTAAAAAATAAAAAACAAATGTGTATTGTATATTCATAAAACGTTGCATTGATTTCTGTGACATTTATGTCCTATTTCACTTTGATAATAATTTATCGGAGCAAAATTCATTCTGGCTTTCCATATTAAAAATCTGAACTACTTTTATACAGCTAGTCTTCGGTTTTTAAACTGTGCTGTCCACATAAATCCATTGTTGCCCCAATGCCTTCCTTGTGCAGTTTTTTTTAATGTTGTGCATATCTGTTCCTGAGTTCATTGTTGTTTTCCCTAGACAGGATAGAAGTGAATAGAAAGTCAATAATGTTGGGCGTGACCCTGCCATGAGATACAGTGAGTCAGGCCCATAGGCAAGAATTACTGAAGAAAATTGGCAATTTCTCCTGAGCTTACCCAACCCCAGCTGTTCCGCTTTAATTTGGGGAAATAAAAGTATGAAGGTCCCAACATGTACCCCCTATGTTGCCATCAGATGGAGAAGAACATTCAGAACATTTACATTGATTGTGTTGCTAGTCCATGTAACTTTCAAACATGCAATGGAGGAAAACCTTTTTGGCGCCTGCAGTTTAGGCCACCTTTACATTAACATTACTGACACTGTTGTGTGTTCATATTTTTCCTCTGCCAGTATTTTAGCAGTGTGGAGAGAGAGAAAATAAAATGTTTTTTTCCCCCAATTTTCTTCTGCTTCCTTCTTCTCGCCTCACTTTGTTGCAGGCAGAATCAGAGAAGGAAAAGTAGAAAAGGTGGAACATCTCCCCTAATATGTATTCAGTGACCTTTGTGCTTGCTATTGCCACTTACTAAAAAAGGTTCAGATCAAACTGTCTTCCCAAAATATGGGATTGAGACCCCTTCTGTAAGACCATTAGCTTTGCCTCCCAAGTAATTGGAAGCAGTTTCAAGTTACCAGGCAGCATTCACTAAATGCCCTTTCCTTTCCTGTTAGCTAGCCAACGTGGATTTTCCCCCCCAATCATGGAGAGTGTTTTTTTAAATAAAAAGATAATTAGCAAATAGATAGCTTCACAAAAAACAGATTGTGTTTGGAAGAATACAAAGCCACTTTCAGCACGAGTGGAAACCCTGAAGGAAGTGACAAGATATCTCTTTGCTTTTTATTTTAGAAAAGACTGGAAAAATTCAGGAAGAGTCAAGGTGAGTTGGGAGCCAAAGGGGAACGGACAACCTCATCATTTTAGATGAAAAGTATGAAAATGATCTGTAATGGTATGTGAGAATGACCTTGGGAGACAAAGGGAAGACCTGCAGCCTAAGCAATGCTCTGATAACAAAATATGAACCTGAAGGAGAGTAGTGGAGAGTAGAGAAAGCTTCTCAGAAGAGACCCATCTAGCTTTTTGGAGCATAAAAGTAAGAGGTGGAAGGGGTTCTTTCAGAATTGCAAGATTTTTTTGATGTAATCTTACACTAAAGATAGAGTTGCTATTCACAGTTGTGCTTCTTGCCAGGGCTATCTTGAATGTTTTTCATAATCTCCCCTCCTCTCCTCCCCCACATTTTGTATTACCTCTCAAACAACCATGTAGCCAACTTCTGGAGTGAATTAATCCAGTTTGCAAAGACCACTAGACGTCCATAGCATCATGAAAATATACATGTTCCATGCCAAATGTGTGTACCCTGTATACATGGCCTCAGAAGCACGTTCTATTGATGTTCTCAATGTGAAAATGATACAGATATAGGATTGGGCCTTACAATCAGACCAATCTGCATAAGACTTTTGTTTCCTCTTGCATACCCATCTGTCCATAAGAAAACTGTAGAACTAATGTGGTAGAATAGGTAGCTAAGAATTCTGCCCGGGGACAGGGATTGATTAGTTTGCTTTATGTAAATTATCAATTTTTACTGATTATGTGCCATCAAGTTATTATTGACTCTTAGTCACCACATAGATTTTCTCCGTGACTTTTTGTCCCTAACCCAGTCTTTCAGATCTTCTATCAGGGCATTCATCGCCATTGTAACTGTGTCCATCCAACTTGCTGCTGGTCACTCTCT
Source organism: Masticophis lateralis (assembly GCA_030761175.1). Classification (NCBI taxonomy): domain Eukaryota; kingdom Metazoa; phylum Chordata; class Lepidosauria; order Squamata; family Colubridae; genus Masticophis; species Masticophis lateralis. Next base: position 59,180,529 of record JAUDYJ010000005.1, on the reverse strand, counting down.
TCTCTTCTCTTTCCTTCCATTTTTTCCAGGATTAAAACCTTCTCAGGAGAGCTAGATCTTAACCTAATGCCTCTGTCATAGGATAATTTTTGCCTGGTCATTTGTGCCTTGAATGAGAACTCTATGTTGATTTGTTCAATTATCCTTTTTTTCTCCGTGGCTGTCCGTGGTATTTTCTTTTCCAGCACGGAAATTCAAAGTTGTCAATACTCCCCCTATCCTACTTTTTCAAAGTCTTCAACATACACTTCCAGGGAATACCATGTTTTTCATGGTTCTGTTCTTTCTAGCTCTTCTATAGAATACAAATATTTTATCTTGGTTT